>OZ024890.1:59287366-59887366 GCA_964017195.1 Siderastrea radians | reverse complement strand
CCGGAATTTCATATAAAAGTCAGATTTAACAATTCGAAGCAGGTTACACTTAAGAACTACATTGTTTTGATCTTGGCTGTCATGAACACCCGAGCGAAGAAATTGCTCAAGAAAGAAACGGGACTTAAGGTCGTAACAGTGAGAAGTTCCAGGTGATCGGACGGATATATAGGATTGAGGGAATCTACTGTCAAGCTAGCGCTGCGGCAAACAAAGGAAAACATAAGAAATCTCGTTCCACTTTTTTATTGACGAATAGCCTTTTATCTTCTTTTGATTCTTACAAGATTAAATAATTACGAGCGTCACTGATGTTTTCATGTTTCTCCCCTTCTCTCATTCCCTTGAAAGCTGTCGTTTCACTGAATCAATATGGTCGAAGTTTGATACAACTCTCTCCGATGTTCACTTCAAGGCGGCCATGACAGAGCACAGCACTCCCAGGAACACTGCAAGAGCAGAAGCCAAGTGGCCCTTACTAGCGACACTATCCACCGTTCCAGGAGTGGGACAATCTGACCTTGCTGGAGGCAGTGGTTCGGTTATTTCCGGTATTGGCACAAGCAATTCCGGATTCTTCGTGTCCTGAGAACAATTAAAAAAAAGAGAGATAATATATAAACAAGGTGTAAATATACGAGCTGTTACTATAAAATATTCTTCGGACATCCGGTACCCTGACTGATTACAGTTAATTCTTGCGTAAGCGCTAGGCCAACGCCCTTAAGTAGCCACCATCATAGTCCTCGATAGATTCTCGGTTAAACATGCGATTACTTGACGCGACTGTGACAACCAGTGTTTGTCAACTTTTATCTCGGATAATCGGTCCCCTCTCCCCTCCCTCGCTAAAAACCCCTACCGAGGAGAGAAAATACAGGTGCAACCAATCCTGCACGGAAACTTGGGAATATCATTTTTATTGTTTTTTCTTTATAAAATTGCGGTTTTCTTGTGACTTACAAATGTCTTGGCATATTGAATTATCACCTACCGCTGTTGTCGTTGCCGGGGTTAGACGACATGAAGGAAACACTTTTTTGACATCACTGTTGTATTTTCTGAAGTCAGCGGCCATCTCATCAGTCCAGTCAATGGTCATGTTAACAAGTGGGTTACGCCACACGGAAGTCACATTCACCTTGCCACTGAAAAGACGATGGAAAACAATAAAATAATGAGCATTACACGTAAGCCAGGAAAACCAAGCAAACACAACTAAGCTACATTTGTTGGCAAGTACACACTTTGTTGGCAAGTGTAGTCTCAGTCTGGTCAAGAAGTATATTCATGCAGTATAGTTACTTACAAATACTTGTCGATAAGTTTGTAGGAAGGTTCGTATGCAACACTTTGGCACTTTTTGAAATGCGGAAGTCGGGGATAGTAGAACATGAAGTTCAAACACATCTCGTCTCGGCTTGAAATGCCTCCCTGAAAATATGAATGTCAAAGTAAAACGAAAAAAAGAAGAGAACAAACTGTTTACACAACGATAACAACTTTATTTGGAAACGAGAGCAGTACATGCGGACTGACCCAGAAGTAGCTAAGCTGACCTGTACAGGTTCAAGTCTACAAGCTGGTTAAGTGGTAGACAAACTAGGCGTACGTACAAGGAACGAAACGAAGGAAAGAAAGATTACAGTATTAAGAACAAGAAAGTTAGTATTTACAGGGAACAATCACTAACTTAATGTTGCTTACTACTTTAACAGTCAGAGGGGATTTTAAGTTTGGAGAAAACAAGGTAAATAAGGTGAAATTTCAGTTTTGCGAACAAGAAATTCTTAAAGGGGCATAGTCACGCTATTTTAGTTCGCTTCAAAAATCAAAAATATGCCTTCCCATCAATGAACGCCGACAAATAATGGTCTAGTTTTGTTACCAAAGACTATATTACTTCACTGAAACTATTTTCTGTCGTCTGTTGCTACGGATGGCACGGATGGAAATGGATTGCAATTTGAAAAAATTAGGCTAAACTTTTCAAATTCTTTCAGCGTGTTGACATTAAATCAATATTAAATGGTGATGGTTTGTTTTCTCTCAATGAAATTAAGTTAATATGTTCCATTAAATGTTCAAACACAATGTTGGGCATGGATAAAGTTAGCTACCGATAATTTTAGCACAGTTTTGATCAGAAATCTGCGAAATCTTCGTGACTGTGCTCCTTTAAAGAAAGAAAGATGGAAAATTTCAAGGTCTGTGAAGAATTGTTCTCTATACCATTACTTTCACATATGTTGCACTTTTCTCGATGAGTGGCCATTTTAAGACAGCAATTCCCTTTTGTTTTTCATCCCTGTCTGTTTTAATCCCAGCTGAATAAAATCTGTGAAAAGTTCAGTTATTTCACTTACCTTGATCAGTTTATCCCTGCTCATAGAATCGTATTTGCAGTAGTTTATCAGGTCATCTCCCTGTAATAAATAAATAAATAAATAAATAAATAAACAATCAAATGAATGAATAAATAAATAAATAAATTGTTGTCAGTTGCCTTTGTTTTGTTTTGATACTTGCATTTCATCTGTAAAATAAAACCAGAACGTCCACCGTAAAGGTACTTAACATAAAGTATTTTAATCAAGTGGTAAATTCATAACAAAGGAGGTGGCAGCACCATCCGTTAGTTTTGAGTTTAAGCATGACGAGATTAAGTGTAATAGATGTTTCAACTTATATAGATCACAAGAAATGTTTTTATGTGTTTGTCCTGCGGCTTGTCTAGTCGCATGATATTTTAAAACACCCACCTTGCCTGTTATGTATTTTGTCACTTCATATCTAACTCGCGCTCGTACCCTAATTGTTTTATAAAATCACCAACTTCGGTAGTCGTTGCAATTTTTTGGCCACATTTTATATTTTTATTCAGTAAAACGTTTGATAAAACGTTTGCTTTGCGTTGAAAACTTTGAACGCTGTGACACTTGGCATAGCACCCAATTCACTTATAAGGTAAAAAGCAGGTTATTTGTTAATAAGCTGTGTGCGGTGAACCAGTGACAAAGCTAGGAATTCAAAAACCGAAATTGACCATCAACTATTATTAATTATTACTAGGTAAACAGTAACGCGTTAAAATACGTCCGGATATTTCTCCCCCGACACATCCTTATAGGTCCTTCTAGGTTTTGGGTAGGGAGCCAAATAACCTCGTTGGCAGGGTCTCTCCACTACTTGTCTCCCTGGAGGGAGAGACGAGCCAATGGGAATCAATCATAACGTGCGCTTGGCAGAGGAGGTCCGAATAACAAAAGTTGATAACATTGAATGTAACATTGTTCTTCTGCTTAAAAACCATTCGGGTACGAAAAATTGAAGCAAACCGTTGTACTTACCGGCTGAACGTTGATTTCTTTTCTCAGAACTTGAATGTCCTGCAAGTAAATGTCAAGGCTTAGCAGACAAGCATTTATGTCATAGTCGATTACAGGTGTGAGGCAGATCGAGGGATAACTTTGTTGTTTATGTTGTTTCCGCTGTTTTGTTTGCTCTTGGTTTTGGATTTATTTGGTTTCCCTTTTACCAGCACAATGCTGTCATAATACTAACCCCTGACGACACCTCCAGCTGGCTGAAAATAAAAAGTAAGGTTTCGGACTAACCTTTGACGGTTTTTACTGTGATTTTGCCATAATTGGCCCGATTTATACTAGAGACGGATCATCCGTCCAGACGGATCATCCGTCAAGACGAATCATCTATCTAGTATAAACACGGGACGAACTATGATACGAACTATCGTTGCGTCTCGTAGTTCGTCCCGTATTTACACTAGGCGGATAATTCGTCTAAGCGTGACGAAAAGGCATGGGTACAAGTCAAATCGTCACCTTGCCGATCCTGATTTTTGAGTAGTTCGTCTTCTGCCCGTATTTATACAGACAGACGGATCATCCGTCCAGACGAATTATCCACGGTAGTTCGTCTGTTAAGACGAACTACCGTGATAGTTCGTCTGGACGGATGATCCGTCTGAAAGCCCGTATTTATACACAGACGAATTATAAGACGAACTACCGTTCTTTGCCCAAGTTCGTCCCAGACGGATGATCCGTCTCTAGTATAAATCGGGCCATTCAGCGACTCAAAAATTTCCTATAGTTCAATAGGCGATTTCTACACCCTTGGCTAGTACTTTTTTTACACGAAGGACTGATTTGCCAAATAGCTGCTTCACAAAGTTACCCCATGCATGTTGCAGAAATTAGTTTTTGAACGCACCTGAAAATTGAAGTCGTAGTTGTTGTCACGACCAATCTCTGGAAGTTCTTTTCCGTTTCGTACATGTTTCGTCCAGATGGCCCGACCTAAAAAACGAAGAAAATACCCGATTGTTAATGTTCAGTTAGTTTTTTTTCCCTATTGTATTGGCGAAGATTGTTGAGCCACCATTTGGAAAAACACAATAAGCAAAATCCGGGAAAAGCTACGGCCCTTTACGGGCTCCAACCTAGTTAGAGCTTGCTCGGTCGTGATAATCCCTCGCTGAGAATTTTTCAATTAAGGTCTTTTATATTCTCAACTGATTTCATTCTATTATTTGTTTTGTACTCAGTGGAAGTTCAATAAATGGATAAGTAAATGAATAAATGAATGAATGAATAAATAAATAAATAAACTGCCTAGGGTAATTTGGGGGGAGGGGTGGTTAGGGGGAAATTGGGGGGTGGCTAGTGGGGAGAGGGGATGAAAAGACGCTGCCAGTCGTGATCCAACTCCAACCCACCCCCCTTCAGCAGTATTGCAGTCTCGTCGTCAGGTTTTGCTCGCCCAGCGAACAAAAAAAAAAACTTCCCCAACAAAGTTAAACTAGACAGTTTAGAGTGTGTCAAAGATAAGAAAAACGTGAAAGCAACTCTTGATGCATATTTACACATTAGACGTTTTTTTCAATTGAGTGTCCAACGTACTTTCCGTTAGCTTTGGCTTCGCGTTACTACGTTCTGTAATTAGCCTGACACACATGTTTCGTCCCTGCCAAGGGACTCATCACACATCGCGCTGGAAGTTCCGCTAGCAAATAAATGAAGGTGGCAATTTCGCCTTACTCTTATAAGGATCCCCAATTGCGTTTAGTAATGTGCCAGTAAACAACTACAAAACTGTGAAGGATATTTCAATGCATATTTTCTAGGCTAGACAAAAATTAAGGCGACATCCATCTTTGGAGACCATGTTATAATTTACCTGCCAGGTGAGTGTGCAATAAAGCAGCGAATACGTTTATGCCACCTCCAGGTAAAGTCGATGATTTGATTGTGGGCTAAAACAGGAAATGATGTGTTAGTATACCAAGTAAGACAAATATGTGTGAGAACACGATGGTCGTGTCATCAGTACCGCACACCCGTGCGCAGATGAAGGATCTCAGTCGATGATGGACAGAATGGGAGACTGAACATGCTGAAGGGCCGTGAGCAAGCGTGCCATCTTTTGCTCCCTTCTAGTTCTTCTGATAATTACATGGAGTAAGAGTGTTTAAGTGGCATTCAGGGAAGGGCTTTGGGTGGATCCAGGATTTTCTGGAAAGAGGGGGGGCGTAGGTAAATGCCCCTGGGTTCTAGGGGATGTGGGACTTTGGTGGTAGATTTTCCCAGTCGTGAACTGTATCTGGGTGGGGGGGGGTGGGGAGGGCAAAAAATCGTAGAAACCCCCCAAATCTTACCCCTGAATACGTCTCTGGGACTTGTGTTTAATCCGTTTTCCCCGAAAACGGATTAAATGTTTTCGTCCACACTATCGTTTCCGAATCGTTTTAGCCTTCTACACTGAAACGCTACCTCGGCTTCAGAAACGATAAACGCGTGGTGGAGGACGCAGAAATTCGCTTAGATTCTTAAGGAAGCCCCTGGATAGTGGTCACATCCAAAAGTTCTCAAGCCATTCTGCTGGCAATTCTTTAGGAATAACGACTTCTTTCACGAAATTTGTACGTTCGGTAACCCCGTGGAGCTCGCTAAGTCCCGTTTGATCGAACACAAAGTATTTTGGCCCACCTATTCTTACTACGTCAGAATAGTATTAAGATCGTAGACTCCAAGGTTTACCTCCAGACGAAAAATCAAACCCGATAACAGAGAAAACACAAACATCAATTCGTACGCTTTCTGGATAGTCGAGAGGGCGCGCGAAATAGCCGTGCGAAAAAGCCGAAACCTGGAGCGCCTCTTGCTTTTCTCTTCGCTGTAATCTCGCAGCGCTGTTGATAACTCTCGACTATCCAGAGAGGGACTGCTAGCAGTCTAACGTTGGAGTGAAATTACCTCTGAGCACTGGTGCGTGCAGTAACCAACAGACATCCAGTTTTTCTGTTTGGGAGGAACAATATGCCATTGGTTCACTTTAACTCCCACTGAAACAGCTGCACTGTCGTATTGTCGAACTTCGTCGGTGTAGTACAGTGTGACACCAGATCTGTCCTGTTGGCCTAAACAAAGGTAATACTACTATTAAGATAGGTGTTAGTAATATTTCGGTATGTCACCAGTGTGTCAGCTACCGAACAGATTCCATTACCTTCCGCATACCGGTCGAACGCACTAACCAATTAGCTAATGGGAGACTATTTTTGCAAAATAAGTTGAAAGATAAGCTGGAGCATGTTAATACTATGTATTTTGCAACTTGTCTCTCAATCCTTGTGTGAACGTTGCTTTGCAAGTTGCAGAAAAAAAAACAAACAAACAAACAAACAAAAAAACAAAAACAAAACAATCGTCCCTGACAAAGCTTGGCTGTAGTTTAAGCTGTTATTCTGTGGGGACAAGCAAAGTCCTGTCTGTGGTCAACTCAGGGCCTCAAAACCCAGCAATATCATGGGGGTGGTCGGAGGGGGGGAGGGGAGGGGGGCTGTGGAACTTAACTGGAGTAAGATAACGAAACCCCCCACCCCCCAAAAAAGCGTCGTCGTCATTGCTTATGAGTATGGTTCTAAATTTGATTGAGTGCGTAAACGAAACTCCAAAGAAGAGCATTCATTTAAATGAATGAAAACTACTGAGCAGTTCTTTCCAGAGGTACTGTTTATTATGCTGTAGGAGGTGGTTGTAACGTTTGAATCTGAAGATGAAATCCTTAAAATTCAAATGAGAGCACTTGAATCGTACTGTAATTCTAATCTTTTGCTGTACAAGGTGGGTCTGACTTTCAGCTGCGTTGCAGCCGGTCGTGTCACTCAAAATCTAGGCTATTCAAGTAAAAGTTACTGAACAGTACTCTCCGGTGGTGCTGTTTATTATGCTGTACCAGGTGGTTCTAGCTTTTGAGTCTGCGGATGAAATCCTTAAGTATGACCATTTAAATGAAAGCCACTGAGCAGTACTCTCCTGTGGTGCTGTTTATTATACTATGAAAGGTGGTTCTAACTTTTCAGTCTGTGGATGAAATCCTAAAGTGTGACCATTCAAATGAAAGCTACTGAGCAGTACTCTCCTGTGGTGCTGTTTATTATACTGTGAAAGGTGGCTCTAACTTTCGAGTCTGTGGACTCATTCAAATTAAAGATGTTGAAGGTTCACGCAGCAATCACGTGGTTCTTTATTTCTCGATGCTTTGCTAAAGAGATTCTGTATATATTTTTTTCTTATTCTGATCTTGACCGCTGTCGGAACTGCGGCATGTGTTGCAGAACAGATAAAAAGCGACCGATATACCTGCTATGTTTCCTGGATTGTCATAATGCATTTCCAGCAGAAAATTTTCAGGTGAATCCTCTGCTCCGAGGGGGAATCCTGCATGGGGCGGAAAATAGAAAGCCTGGGAAAAAATTCAAGAAAATATAATTTAGGCCAGCAATACAAGGAAAGTGACCTACGCGTGCAAGCTGCAACTTTCTTAAAACTAATACAAGTAACTACGAGTACTGGCCCATTTGTACACCTGGCCATTGGTGGTACCCGTGGGGGAGGGGGAGGGGTGAGTTACTCAATAAAGTTTTACACGGGGAGGCTTCGCCCTTATCCTTTAATATACTAATTTTTACCAAAAAGGTCCCCTTTCATACACCTAGTGCAAATTTCACCATTTCCTATACCTCAAGGATAAGCCAAAGCAATATATTTTCCTATACTTGCCACGTTTTTTCCAGGCTTCAGTCGTTCTGTTTCCGTTGCTCACCGGGCAAAGGGTGCAGGCATTTTTTGTGACTTTTCGCGTTGTCATTTCTGCCAATATTTTGCACTCATTGATTAACTTTGCTTTGGCCAGAATTTCTTCCACTTTGCAGACGATTTTGTGACCCTTTCATACAATGAAATGGCCATTTTCCCTACCCTTTAGTATAGTGCGAGCTTATATAAAGGCACCCTTTTCGGGCGGAGCCTCCCCGTTTAACGAAACGCGAAACAAAGCTTCCTATATCAGAGGAAACAACACGAAGGCAGATACCACCGATTCGCACAGGGTGAAATAAGGCGTTTCCGTAATTCGGAAAATTGACGGAAACCTGACAGTTGACATTTCCGTTACGTTTCCGCAGATCGGTTACGACGGGAAAAGTGTAAGAGAAGAATGGTGAGAATGTTCGGCGTTTCCGCAGCGTTTCCGTTAGCTGAAACGTTTAAAATGTTTCCACCGCGTTTCCGCAGCGTTTCCGTTGGCTGAAACGAGCAAGGTTTTTCCTTCGGGTTTCCGCAAACGGATTCGAACGGAAACTTAGCGGTTTTCCATTCCTGGTACTCCGAGATACGCGCAGTTTAAACTGATATACTCTCCAATTCGGAGTCCAGAACGCTTTTAATGATGCTCTTAACGTTGTTTGGAAAGGTTTAGAAATTTAACCCATGGCCATATAATAGTTTTCAAAATAAAGCTGGAGAACCTCATGCAGTTTCTTCGCAAGTACACGGCAAAAAAAGCATTTTTCAAAATGAGTTGAACTGACTCTTGAGTAAAATGTGTATTTTACTCAATATGTTGAGTAAAGAATAAATCTAGCACTGGACGAAAAAATGAATTTACCGCAAGTTTGCCAATCGAGGAAATTTGTTTTACATTTAGAGTACTGATATTGCTATTTTTGTGATGTACCACCAAATTATATTACTCGAAAAGCGGTTTGCATTTTTATTTTCTCGCGGGTTCTCGTCGGTTCCCCGCTGGCTGGCCGTTTTGACCGAGTGTCCTTGGGTGCGAATTGATCATGCGCAAAGTAGTTCCCTTCCCGACGTGCTTTTCGCATTTTGGCGCCTGTTTTCAACGACCTTCGCTAGCATTCAACATTTGAAGGAAAAACTTCTGTTGCTTTGGAGAGATGGCTTGTGAACTATTCCTTCTTCTTGCTTCACGGTGTCTGCTTAGATGCATACAATCTCCTTACAGCGGATTAACGATCGGTGGGAATGTTTTTCTGCCATTGATCAAGCTTCATCGAGTCAAGTTTGGCCGCCATATTTGATGGCACATGGTTCCTGTTGCGATTGCCAAGGTAAGCTTAAGTTTAGACTGTACAACGTAAGCTTAGGCTTTGATATATCCAGATATTCTTGCCTTGTTTGATATTTACTACGTTTGAGCGAAGTCCTCCGCACTTGAAGTGTTCTGGATGACACTATTTTCTTAGGGACTTCAAAAGTAATGTACAGATACGGTCAGATACCAGTCAAATTGAAGCTTCAACACCCCCTCTGGGCAATCCCCCGGGCATCTGAACTTTTGAAGATTGGCTTGTTCAAATTCCCTCCCCTCGGGGCAAAAAAGCCATTCAAATACCCCACCAATTAGTACTGAAATACCTCTCTTCAAAGGCAAATTTCGTCTTTAATCAAACACTGTTCACGCTTTCAGAGAGAGATCTGTCCTTATGACACCTTCAAACTTCTTTCAAAGACCCTTTTGAAAGACTTATTCGCAAACAAAGGCAAATTTCTATCTTGTTAATCCGTCATACCCTGCATAAACCGAAAAAACTCACTCGCGTATTACACTACAACAAGAGATAAATCCGGATCAAATTCCCCACCCTTCCAAGGCAATGTTCAAATTCCCCCCTCCTTGAGCACGATGCACAGTCAAATGCCCGGGCGGGGGGGTGGGGGGGGAGGATGTAGAAGCTTTAATTTGAAAGGTGCATAATATTTACGAGGCTCCTGAAGGGGCAAAAATGGGAGCTGGGATTTGAGGCACTGGGACTGGGAAAAAAGTAGCATATAATGGGAATGGGAAAGATGTCCTATTGAAAAACAGAATCTACAAACCATTTGAAACCCTTGTCAAGTCCCTTAAATGCACAAAAATGCAACAAAATAGTCTTTAACAATACCTAAAAATTAATTTTTTTCAAATCAACAGATATCAAACAAATATAGTTGTGAACTGACTTTAGCATTGACTTTAAACTGCATTTACTGAAATCAGCGATTTGGTTGCACAGCGTTAGACGTTCCCTCTATATGATTCTATGTGCCTAACAGGTCAAACCATGACTTCGATTAGCTTATTTAAAATGGCAGATACGGGTTAAAAAGTGTTGATGTTGTGGCAATTTTATCCTTGGTTCAATTCTTATTATCCTTTGTTTATGTGTATAGTAATGTTAATAATGAACCAAGGATAAAATTGAACTGCAACATTGAGGGGCCTGCGCAATTCCCACAGTTCCTGAATGCAGGGCTGTGCTCTGTGCCTCAGGCTACTAACTTTTGTCTGTGGGCGACTAGAAAAACTCATTTTTGCAAAATGCTTAAGGGCTGGGCACCCCAGAATTCACAGTTGGGGCCTTTGGGCGCCACTTCTTAGAGCACAGCCTTGGAATGATATTTCTAAAAAGGCCTTCATACATGTAGCTTAGCTCGTACTTTCTTTTTAGTATTACATGTATATGAGGGGAGGCTTCTTAACCCTTTCACCTCCAAGAGTGCCTAACATCAAATTTCAAGACGAATCCCAAATTTCATTTTGTAAAATACTTAAATATAAATAGTGCCATGTGAAAGTACTGTTCAGGAGCTTTCATTTGAATGGTAACACCATAGGATTTCATCCACAGACTCAAAAGTTAGAATCACTTTAAGTCTCCATAACTGACTCTGGGAGTGAAAGGGTTAAAGAGTTTCTTAAATTCAGATGTGGCTGATTCTGTACTAATTGAAGGGTCCAGTCAAAAACTATGCGAAGTGGAAAATTTGCATAAATTGTTTTTTTTCCAGAAGTGCTTGAATTTTTGCATGTGGTCTTCAAGTTAATGCAAAAACATGGCACTGTATTTTTTTCCGCTGGTTTTCACTTTGTGACATTTCCCCATCAGTATATACTTTAGGCTAGGCAATGCCAGCTGGTATTGCATAACAAAGAGTGGTATTAATTTTTCTCAGATGCAGCTTTGTTTTCTGTTTTAGTGCTGATTTTCTGTCCAAGAATTTTACCTCTGGGAGGTGTTTTTTAACAACACTAGCTGGGTGAATTTTTCCTCAAATATTGCTTTCGGGGAGATTTTCTACAAAGCCTTAATGCCTCTCCTTTGATAACGCCTTTCTTGACGCCCCCCTCCTTCAGGACCCTCATTTATGGCTCATTTCTGAGGGCCTGCACCTTTTGATAAAAATTCAAATATATTTTCTTTGTTTTGAATTATCATGTTTACACAATCGTCATTAATTTCATAATGCGAAATCTTTACGCTTGGTACAGTTTGCGAGTGACGCCTTTTTTGTCAGATCTTCAAGCTGTTGTACCATTGTGAGTGACCACATTCACACTGATCACAATTGATTATGGGTTTTGCCTTTGTTTTGAGTTACAGTGTACCATGTTTGTACTCTAACATATATTTCCATAATGTACAATGTAAGATCTTTATCCTTGGTACAGTTTGCAAGTGACAGCTTTTTTGTTAGCTCTTCAAGCTGCTGTACCAGTGCGAGTGATCACATTCACACCGATTGAATATGGGTTAAGGCTTTGTTTTTAATAAATATTATCATGTTTACACATTTAATTTCACAATATGAGATATTAAGTAATGGCTCGTGCTGCTGCATGCTATCGCTGCCATATTTTTTCTTTGAACTGCCTAGTGGTTGCAAACTGAACTGCAAATGTGTCTTGATTCCAGTTGTTTTATATGGTAACTTTATAATCAATGACCAGCTGAGACAAAGGAATAAAAAGAGAGGAAAAAGGACAAAACAACTCTAAGAGACACACAACCCACCACTAACCACTGCTGTTTGTTTCAGGAGAAAAAGCTGAGGTGACAATAGCAATATTACCACTGCTATTGGCAAAGGCTGTAACATGCAAACACAAGGAATTTGTGGAGTTTATCTCTGTAAGTGTATATTGGTTATGCTCATTCACTCTTCACAAATGTGCAACAGTAAGTACATGAACTTGAAGGTCAACTATTAGCATAGCAGTCAAATTCAGAGATAAACCAAACTTATGGTCTGAAATAAGCTATTCTGGAAGGGGACAGTTCTTACTCACTTTTCATAGTAGTCATTTAATGAAGATTGTTCCTTGGAAAATATTTGCTCAGAAATTCAACTGAATACAATGCAGACTACAGAAATGAGGATGCAAACAGTCCAACCGAAAACAGTTTTGTGCAGCCTCTATTCTAGTCCCCAGATTTACTTGTTTTTCTGCTGTTGTTCTTATCGTTGCCTTTAATGTCATGGCGAGTACTTCATGTTTTTTTTGCCAAACTCTTGTAGTGAAGATGCTGCATGGACATCAAATGTTTCGTCTCCCCAAAAGTATCCACAATCACAAGTGTCCATCTTTACATAAGCATCCAAGATCACAAGATGCTAATTATTAAATTAATTTGTTAATTGTTTTACTTTATTTTTATTATTGTTTTTGTTCTTACGTTCTTGATTGTTTCTTCAACAGGAAGAAACCAGTCCCAAATAAGTGGCAGAGAGGAAAACAACACCATATCCATTCATAATCTTCCAGGGCATCCTGTATTCTCTGGCCAATGAAGTGCACTTAGCCACTGGGAAGATAATTTGCGCACCTCAAAGACATCCATTGTTGAGCGAACTCTAGCTTTGTTGGCCACGTTTTATGTTTTTATGTATGAATATCGACCAGGCTTTGTAATTTTTTTTGTATCTACAAAATGCATTTTGCAGACAGAAGATGGGAGAAAGCTGCCATGATCCACCACATACACACTGTAAATTTAGTACATGACATAAAGGTAGGCAGTCACGAGGGGACTGGTCCCTGAAAAAAGTCCATGAGACTAATCCCCTCGTGTGTGCTGGCCTTAAATGTCTCACCAACTGAACAGTGTTAATTGCCACATGTATCTAGTGCTCAACCTTAACGGTTCATTCACGTGATCCGTGGGTTACTAAAAATAATAATAAAATTTGGTAGACAATTTACACGTGACCTGGTAGCCAAGCCCTAAAATATTTGTTATCTTTTGAACACCTGTCCTTGTCAAACACCACTCTGGTTCTCGATTATTCCTGCGATGTAGACGAAACCCAATTTTGACTTGTAAGTCTTTGGCTAGTGGACTGCCGGTAAGGTCGAGCAAATGCATGAGTGGATATAATGGCGGTTTTGTCAATGAACCCAGGTTGGATATTAATTTGTATGAATGATTTTAAATTCATATAGTAATAGTCTCCTTTGCTCTTTAGTTTCAAAGTTCACCACTATATTGAAGTTTTTTATGCATATACAAACTACTTTTTGGAGTATACAATCTACTCTTCCATTGACAAAAGTAGGCATGCCCATCTTTGAGTGGGCTGTGCCAAGACTGTCCATCTTTCAGTGGAAATAATGGCACTTTTGTCAATGATCTCAGATTGGATATTTGTAAGAATCAATTTAAATGCATATAGTGATAGTGTCCGTCGCACTTTTGTTTCAAAGTTCAGCAATATATTTTTGTTTTTTGAGTATGTGAACCACTTTTTCATTGACAAAAGTAGGGCCGCCCATCTTTGACTGGGCTGTGTCAAGACCGTTTGTCCATCTTTGAGTGGAAATAATGGTGCTTTTGTCAATGATCTCAGATTGGATATTTGTAAGAATCAATTTAAATGCCTATAGTGATAGTCTGTCCCGCTTTTGTTTCAAAGTTCTGCACTACATTATTTTTTTTCGAGTTTGTGAACCACTTTTTCATTGACAAAAGTAGGGCCGCCCATCTTTGAGTGGGCTGTGCCAAGACCGTTTGTCCATCTTCGAGTGGAAATAATGGTGCTATTGTCAATGAGCTCAGATTGGATATTTGTAAGAATCAATTTAAATGCATATAGTTAGTCTCCGTTGCTCTTTTGTTTCAAAGTTCAGCGCTATATTATTTTTTCGAGTATGTGAACTACTTTTCCATTGACAAAAGTAGGCCCGCCCATCTTTGAGTGGGCTGTGCCAAGACCGTTTGTCCATCTTTGAGTGGAAATAATGGTGCTTTTGTCAATAATCTCAGATTGGATATTTGTAAGAATCAATTTAAATGCCTATACTGAGAGTCTGTCGCACTCTCGTTTCAAAGTTCAGCATTACATTTTTTTTTTCGAGATTGTGAACCACTTTTTCATTGACAAAAGTAGGGCCGCCATCTTTGAGTGGGCTGTGCCAAGACCGTTTGTCCATCTTGGAGTGGAAATAATGGTGCTTTTGTCAATGATCTCAGCTTGGATATTTGTAAGAATCAATGTAAATGCCTATAGTGATAGTCTGTCGCACTTTTGTTTCAAAGTTCAGCACTACATTATTTTCTTTCGAGTTTGTGAACCACTTTTTCATTGACAAGAGTAGGGCCGCCCATCTTTGAGTGGGCTGTGCCAAGACCATTTGTCCATCTTCGAGTCGAAATAATGGTGCTTTTGTTAATGAGCTCAGATTGGATATTTGTAAGAATCAATTTAAATGCATATAGTTATAGTCTCCGTTGCTCTTTTGTTTCAAAGTTCAGCGCTATATTATTTTTTCGAGTATGTGAACTACTTTTCCATTGACAAAAGTAGGCCCGCCCATCTTTGAGTGGGCTGTGCCAAGACCGTTTGTCCATCTTGGAGTGGAAATAATGGTGCTTTTGTCAATAATCTCAGGTTGGATATTTGTGAGAATCAATTTAAATGCCTATACTGAGAGTCTGTCGCACTCTTGTTTCAAAGTTCAGCATTACATTTTTTTTTTCGAGATTGTGAACCACTTTTTCATTGACAAAAGTAGGGCCGCCCATCTTTGAGTGGGCTGTGCCAAGACCGTTTGTCCATCTTGGAGTGGAAATAATGGTGCTTTTGTCAATGATCTCAGCTTGGATATTTGTAAGAATCAATTTAGATGCCTATAGTGATTGTCTGTCGCTCTTTTGTTTCAAAGTTCAGCACTACATTATTTTTTTTCGAGTTTGTGAACCACTTTTTCATTGACAAAAGTAGGGCCGCCCATCTTTGAGTGGGCTGTACCAAGACCGTTTGTCCATCTTCGAGTGGAAATAATGGTGTTTTTTTCAATGATCTCAGCATGGATATTTGTAAGAATCAATTTAAATGCCTATAGTGATAGTCTGTCACATTTTTGTTTCAAAGTTCAGCACTACATTATTTTTTTTCGAGTTTGTGAACTACTTTTTCATTGACAAAAGTAGGGCTGCCCATCTTTGAGTGGGCTGTGCCAAGACCGTTTGTCCATCTTCGAGTGGAAATAATGGTGCTTTTGTCAATGAGCTCAGATTGGACATTTGTAAGAATCAATTTAAATGCATATAGTTATAGTCTCCGTTGCTCTTTTGTTTCAAAGTTCAGCACTACATTATTTTTTCGAGTATGTGAACTACTTTTTCATTGACAAAAGTAGGGCCGCCCATCTTTAAGTGGGCTGTGCCAAGACCGTTTGTCAATCTTCGAGTGGAAATAATGGTGCTTTTGTCAATGAGCTCAGATTGGACATTTGTAAGAATCAAGTTAAATGCTTATAGTAATAGTCTCCGTCGCACTTTTGTTCAACGTTCAGCACTATAATATATTTTTTTCGAGTATGTGAACTACTTTTTCATTGATAAAAGTAGGGCCGCCCATCTTTGTGTGGGCTGTGCTAAGACTGTTACCATAATAGGACATTCTCTGTACAGATAGTGAAAATAAAACGTAATCCACTTAAATGCTGTAGATCTAAAGACGTTTATTAATGCAGCTTCCACTTCTAAAAGTTGTGTATGAGTCACTGCGTTGGTTAATTCCGATGGGTATACCGTAAGTTGACGAATGCATCCACATTAGCAGGGTATTCCCAACTATGTCTTTTTTTATTAGGCGTATCTGTGATTTACAAGAGAAATTAAATCCCTTCCTATCCCAACTTGAACTTCCCAGTGAATGATGTACCCTTCGAAAAATCCAGCGGATAATTGTGTGTCTGTCAAATTTACAAATCGTGGAAACATAACGGCTTTTAGAGTTTCCGTAACTGCGTAAACCTTGTGGATACGTGATTTAACGTTACATTTACTCTTCGGAAATCCAGCGGATAATTGTGTGTCCGTCGAATTTACGAGTAGCGGAAACACGATGGATATCAGTTTCCGTGACTGCGTAAACGTTGCGGATACGTGAGTATACGTGAGTTTTAAGGAATGCGTTTCCGCAGAGCTGCAGTTGTGGAAACGTAATGTACATCCGTGTTTCCCGCAACGGTTACTTACATTTCCGTTTGCGGATATTCATGTTTCCGTTGAATAACCGTTATGAAACCTGAAACGTAAACGCGTTATTTCATCCTGTGTCGTTTCTCCATAAACTCCCGATAACTTACCGGAAACAGTTGGTATTTTGAATGTGTTTTTTTTTAAATTTTAATCCGCTGGTGGTATTTATTTGAGCCAACTTGCCAATAGCTTCCATAAAATAACGATTTCAAAATTCAACTTTCAAAATCAATGAAATAAGGAGACTTTTTGTGCACGTTAGTTAGCTAGTTTTGGGGCCCAGTAAGTTTTTGGGTGTTTCGGGTAGCGTTCCCCACCGCTATTCAGATGGGGTGTCCAATGTGCTCAATGTAACTCGCTCCCTGTATTAGCAGTCCCTAGATTGTTTCCCTCACAGATAGTTAACCCTTTAAGCACCAATAGTGACAAGCATCTAATTTCTCCTTACAATATCGCTGCATGAGCAAACATACAGTCATGAGAATAAAAGGAATGATCACCAAAGTTTAGGCAAATAATCCCAAGTAGTGCCATACAAATTATGGAGAACAATAAGAAGAATTTTTATGCTGATATTACGACTTAAGGGTTAAATGATGTACAGAACAAGAAATCGACCGGCTGCAATTGGACACACGCAGCAAGCGATATTTGCATAATCCTGCATGCGTCTTGTTTCACGCTAGGCCAGAGAGAGAAGGGTTGACAGGAATTTTAGAATCTGACCTAAGGCAACCCGAGAAATATATAGCCTCCTACGCACTCCTCCTTGCTTGACGAGCCAAAAGAACGTCTGCGTAGGAGGCTAAGAAATATACTGATCTCCAACCTTCAGGTTAGGTGTCTGACGCCGTTACCACTCAAACTTCGTGCCTCGAAAGAGTGTTAAAATAAAAGGCCAAATGACATTACCTCTCCTCCTACAGCCCAGGCAGCGACCAGACTCGCATCTCTACACTTCGCGTACGGCATGTTGGCCAACTCGGAGCAGTCCGCACCCTGATCGAAGTCTTTTTCCACAAAGTTCCCTTCGCATTCGTATAGTAGAAAGTGATGGACAAAACCTTCATTTCCTTTTTGGATGTAAGGCTCAAACTGAAAAAGCAAGCGAGTAAAAGTTAGTCTAGAAAACAAATAAGAATGGATACAATGTGCAAAACAAGATGCGTTCTCAAACTTAATGGACTCTGATTCTTGCCTGAATGATTCAGGCCTTTAATTGTGCGCACTCGTTGAGTTGAAGTTCAGCCTCGTTCAAAATAAGGGACGATTTAAACAGCACAACTTTGTTGTATGCGACATGCTAAAAAGATAAGGTTCGACCCTCGTTGTTTTGTGTAAATGAAAGCCACAACTTGCTCACGGCTGTCGCGCACAAAATGGCCTACCTATCGTTGTAAGCTGTTTTGCGATCGCACCATTCCACTTAAAAAAATCGACATCGCCCGTGTTTGATTGAGCAGTAGGCAATTCGGTTAAGCTATGTTGACTAAAACTCCTCCCTGGACTTAGCAAACCAACAGAATCTAATTAATAAAGAAAGGAATGCGAATTGATACCGCTGGCGAATGCTTTGCCGTTGTTTTGGTTGCTGTTGTTATTGTTGCTTTTGAGAGAAAGCAACTTATTCCAGCAGACTAATCATTCAGTGACCGAACGGTCATTGGAAGGGATTCGGAGAAAAATTGTGGGAGCGGGAGGGAGCTAGTGGGTTGTAGGAAGAATGTTGAGAGAAAAAGAAAAGGTTAAAATGGAGTGAGTGTGTACCTTTCCCTAGAGCCGCCGCTACAGTGTGTTTGAAGACAACTTACTAAACAATTTCAGTGACACGTCTTAACCAAAACAATCGCCATACCTTGGTGACGTGATGTTTGGTTTTCAATCTGGGACCTTTCAGCAGAGCACACCAATAGGTTGTTTCCTTCGAAGGAATGGTTACCTAAGCAAAATGATCGCAATATGAATAACAAAGCTATCGCAATGATTTGATATAGCTCCCTTCATCCAATAAGCGCCCCATATCTATTAAGAGCTCCTCCTTGAGTGCTATTTTGCTAATAAGCGTCCTTATTCTAATAAGCAGGGATGCGGTGGTGTACTGGTTAAACTGTTGGACTTTAGATCTGAAGGCTTGTAGTTCGACGCCCAGTCCCTCCATCGTGTTTTTTCCTTAGGCAAGAAACTTAACCCCTCATTGTCTCTCTCCACCCAGGTGTATAAAATGGGTACCGGTGACATACTGCTGGGGGTAACCCTGCGATGGACTAGCATCCCTTCAAGGTGGGAGTAGCAATACTCTCAGTTGCTTCATGCCACAGAAACCGGGAAAAGCTCCGGCCGAGTGGGCCTTCTTGGCTCGTGTCCGACGTGTCCTTTTACCCTTCTAATAAGCGCCCCCTATCAATAGGCGTCCCTATTGCGAAACTGGTATTGATCGCATTTATATTAAATAGACTGATTAGGCAAGTGAATTATATAGCTTGCTTTCTTGTCTGAAGGTAATATTGAAGACAGTGACTTGGATTAGTGCTAACATTATGCGAACTCCTATGGCTACAGTTGCTGAGCTACAGTCCAGTTTATTGTTCATTAAAAGTGCTTTGTTACATTCCAAAGCCTATGTCAAAAAAACTAGATAAGCGCCCCCTCCCAAATAGGCGCTCCCCCTCATGTATAAGCACCCTCCCTTGACCTACCAAAAGTAAATTAGCGTCCCCCGCTAAATCGAATCGTCACGATACTTGTAATGAAAGCTTAAAGAATATCCCATTTTCATACGTTTTTTACAATAGTATTTTGGAAGTTCATGTGGCTACTTAGTTGTAGCCTGCGTCGCAGACGAAATTTAACCTTGTAAATAGCCAGCGTTATAATTATTACGTCTGCGACGCAGGCTACTTGGTTGTTCTCAGGTGACGTTTTACGCTCAATTCAAAGAACTGTTTTGAAAACTCGTTACGGCAAGCAAATCAGGATACAGAAGGACAATTAGGTAATGCATCTAAACAAGCCATTACCAAACGGAGTAGAGGAGAGGGTCTAGACAACATTTTTCCTTACCCCTACCGCTGGTATTATAAAATTCTCAACGTAGATTAGTAGGTAAAAGTTTAAGGACAGTGCCTCCTAATAAAGATGTATTTTTGCAAAGGTTATGACTATGGGGAAAAAGCAGATCTTAGCAAGACCTACTGGAACCCAAAAAGAAAAATGTGGGTAGCCACGCATTTTCAGAGATAATTAAGCAACCATAAACCTACAAAAGCGTTAAAATACAGAGTGTAGGCAATTTCTTTCAAAATTAAAGCTCGATCATCTCTGAAAAATGCGGGGTTACTCCCCATTTTCTTTCTAGATTCTGATAGCCCTCGCGAAGATCTGCTTTTTCCATGTAGTCATAAACCACGCAAAAATATTGTTGTATTAGGGGGCAAATTCCTTAAGAAACCGGAATATCCCAAGATGCGCAGAACGTATGCGCAGGAACAAAAGGAGGCACCGTCCTTAACTTCCAAACTGGTTCACCATACACAGATTATCAGCAAAAAAAAACCCTGCTTTTGCTTTGTAAGGGAATTGAATGCCATAGCAAGAGCCGCAAAGGATTTTGCCAAGAAGCGAAAATCTAGGCCAAAATATGACCCCCCAAAAAGCAACGACTAATGAACTTGTACTTGTTGAATACAAACAGGGTGATTATAACTGCAGATTATAACAGAACAACGCGCGATAGTGACATAATCTAAAAACATTCCCAACTCTTACATTCTTTGTTGTCATGGTATACTTTGTCCAGCCGGTTTCGTTGAGGTTTCTTTTGTCCATGCTGTTCAGCAGTAAGATGGATTTAGCGCCTCTGAACTCGTGATATTTTATCTCTGTCGGCGAGGCTGGGTCTTCGGAGTGATATGCGAACACGACCTTGGTTGCTCCCACCTGAAATAAGAAATTATCGGTACATGGTATCAGGTATCCATCCACGGTAATAGGAAATAACGAAAATATTATCGACCCATGGTGTCGTTGGTATCAGGTATTCGCCTCTGTCAGTTATGGAACAAGTACACATGCAGGGATACATATTTCCAGGAGAACTTTCTTTTGTCTAAGAGCAGTTCAGCTGTTTCTCTTTATTGCCCTGCACGAAAACCAAGAATGTGCAAAAATCGTGGGGGGGGGGGGGGGGGACAGGGAGTTCAAATCCCCCGCTTCCCGTACCCTTCAATCCCGGTTCCCGCCCTGTATTTGTTGGCTCCCGTCTCTTTGCATTTTTTCGATTGCACAATATTGCGCAATGTTGCTAATTTTTCCCTTTTCTCCCGCTTCCCGCCACCTTGGGAATCCCGCTTGCGGCCCCTTCTTCTCTCGCCTACTGTACACCTCCCGCCCCCTTTTCTCTTGGTCTTCCGCCCCCCTGTCCCCCTCCCACACAAAATCAGCTTCCGCGCGGAAGCGTGGGTGTGAAGAAAGCCACTTTGACGTGTACTGTCGTGTTCTTCTAGATCTTGGCTCCTAACACTGAGTGTACTAGGGGACTACTCGTAATCCAGGTATAGACTGGTGCGTCTATAACGGAGACTTATAATCGTGTGGAGCGGTAAGAGTAGGGAGAGGCTCATAGCCGGAATTTAACTAAATTTCATAGCAAAGAAAGGAACGCACGAAGTTTTTTTTTTTGTTTTTTTGTTTTTGTTCTTTTTGTTTTTTGTTATTTGCAAGCTGGTTTACATGACAAACCATATAAACTAAAATATTCATTATTCAGTTAAAATTGTCCTTTATGGATTGTCACATCTCTGGGCTCGACAAAAGTAAGGCCAGGGCAAGGGAGCTAGACGATTAGGGTTTTTAGACCAAACATGAATCACCTCAAGTTTTCTGTCCCTCGGGTCGCACGTGTCAAACTTTCTTTGGAACTTCAGCAGAGTTCTTCCGCCACTTTCTTGGAAACCTGTCAGTTCATAGTCTTGCTGTTCATCCATTGGTGGAAGTGCTTTCGCGTCAGCAAAACGATCCTGAAAGAAATAAAACCTCAGATACGGCGGGGCCGGAATATACGGACATTAAAGAGACTTTAAGGCCCAATCGTAACCAGTGTCAAATTTTCTCTCTCTTCAGTTCGTATCAGTGCATTCACCGGCAGCCCAAACTCACGTTTCGAGAAAGGTAATTTCACCCGTTATCGACTTTCTATGACATCAGTGGTATTTGCCCTTCCACTTATGTCAAAACCCGGGGGAGGGGGGAGGGGGGAGGGGGGGTTGGTGGGTGGCTACTCCCATGTATAAGCTATGTAGGTACGTGACGCGGAACAAGGTATGGTTTATGAGGTTCTCAGGCCTTAAATAAGGTATCCGTTTTGCCTCATTTTGGAATTGCAATCCTGGTGTGAACCTTTGATTTGGTACCTTTTTTGTAATAACGAAAATTGAAGTTCGTAAGCCAACTCGTAAGCCATGGTTATGATGGCGTATTCTTAAACTAGGCCTAGTCTAGTATTCTATGCTTGATGCAAAACTTCTCATGTTACAGAAACCACCACACAATTTTTATTGGTCGTTTTTTCCCTTGAATAGTGTAAGAGTGTCGTTAAAGGGTATCAATTTTCGATTTTCGATTCTGAAATAGGCACACACATCCTAAATTGACGGGAGTGCACACCCCCCACCCCACCGGGTGTCAAAGAAATCCGAAAACGGGTCACTTAACCCAAATCACACAAGAATACACAAGAGGTTAGTTTCTTTTATTCATTCATTGAACTAATGTTAAGATTTTGCTTATTTAACGTTTGGAACGTATATATTTTATCCTGCAGAGAACGTCTTACATGTGATACTCAACGGTCTCCCGTGTAACCCAATACCGCTTCACCCAAGGTCACGTTCCGACTGACTCGCATAACGCTTGTAAGAACGATAAATGGTTAGTCCCTCTGTCGCAACGTGAGTTTAGGCTGCCTTTTGTGCATTATGACACATAAAGGTCATGGGAGTTGAACAAAAGATCGCAAAAGGTGAATTGTCTTGTTTAAAACAAGTCACTCGGGTCAGAGAAAAGCGTCCATTTCCCGTCAAAAGCGAAAGCTGGTCACTGTCAATTTTGCCTCTGACGACAATTTATTAGCGCTACAGTTATGTAAAGCGATCGCGCGAGGGTTTTCTAGATTCCTTTTTCAACAGAATTAAAAAACCGTGGATTTCTTGGCTCTCATCCTCTTACAAAGCGCTCAACCCTTTGTAAGAGGAACGCGAGTCAAGCTACAACCGAAACTGAGCTACCACCGAGCTGCGAGGAACAGGAAAAAGATCAGCGAAACCGCCATTGGACTGTTGACTGTGAGCAAATAGCTATTTGATGCCACTGTTGTTACGTAATAGATTCTGAATTCCTGGGGTAACTCTGTAGATGCACGTGTTACTGTCTCCCGGGGGTACTACTGGGTACTTCGGGTGGTGGTGGT
The DNA here is from genome assembly GCA_964017195.1 of Siderastrea radians. Classification (NCBI taxonomy): domain Eukaryota; kingdom Metazoa; phylum Cnidaria; class Anthozoa; order Scleractinia; family Rhizangiidae; genus Siderastrea; species Siderastrea radians. The sequence goes on along the minus strand of OZ024890.1, from coordinate 59,864,267 downwards.
GGTCCCGCAGCTTGAAACCACAGCCCCTTTTAAGACCAAAAAAATATTTTCCCTTCCCTAGACCAAAACATTATAGAAACGCGGGTCAAACTACGTTTTGTAGTTCGACTTGGCCTTTTTAATTGGACAAAACAAAGGCCCCATCGATTTCCTCTCTCTTGACGTCTGACAAAGCGTTTAAGCCAGATCTTTCCCTCTGTAGTTTGGCATAGTTAAGTCTTTAGTTCTCAGGCCTTAGGTCTTTATAGGTCTTAGGTCTTAGGTCTTCGGTTTTTGATTTGGAGACAATCGCCTTTGGAGTAGTGTTCATGATTGTTTCGTCCTTTATTTCATGTGTTTAAGAGATAAATTATTAAGCCTGTCAAGACAATAAACTTGAACTTTCCGTGGAATTTTGCCCAGTTTTTGAAGTCTGTGTTTTCGAAGCCCAAGATCTTGAACTCTGGACTTTCGAGATCAGGGGTCTTACAACTGACTTTTCGAGATCAGGGATCTTACAAGATCAGGGGTCGAGATCGGGGGTCTTACAACTGACTTTTCAGCAAATTCTTGCGTTGCTAGACGCCACAATAGTATTCTGAAGAAATATAACATGTTTACGTTAAAATTACGTCAATATATGATCTTCCACCATCCCTACCGCGAGATATCCTTTGTTATCTTTGACCCAGCCGATCACAACATCACTGCCTATCATTTGCCCAGAACCAGTCGAGAACCCAAGTCCAACCCATCCTGTGGTCTCCGCCTCCACGGCGAAAGAAACGGTCTCCGCGTCCCAATCAATGGTCCAGAAAAGCTTCATCTTCTCTTCTGCGTCCAAGACTGCATGATGAGCGTACTCAGAGAACAGATCTGCACAAACAATGCAATGGAGAGTTGTGAGGAACAGGAAAAAGACCAGCGAAACCGCCATTGCACTGTTGACTGCGTGAGCAAATGGCTATTTGATGCCATAGTTGTTGAATAATGGATTTTGAATTCCTGGGGTGTTAACTTTTTATATCCACGTGTTACTGTCTCCCGGGGGTACTGCTGCTGGGTTGCCTGGCTACTTTGAGAGGTGGGGTTCTTCCCACAGCTTGAAAACACACATGATTGACATGATTGGTAGATCACTGGATGATTGGTCTGTTTCATTGGTAAGTATATATAGCTTGACAGTTCTAGATTGACAAGCGGCGTGCCCGAGGATCTGTATTTTAGCGAACAGTTCACGCGTTGTGTCATAATCTTACAGGATCTGAAGGCTGAGAAACGGTTTGCGGTGCGGTACAAGCCTAAGAAGTCTGAGAAAATGAAGACCCTGTTCGTGTTTGCCTTTCTTCTTTGCATCTCCGTCGGTAAGTCATTCTGAGCACTGCAATACGTTGTGAGACGCGAGTAGCGTCCGTTAGTGTGAAAGGAATTAATAAGAGTTATTTCATTAAACTGCGTGCCCTTGGGTCTCTCAAAAGGTTTACTAATGTACCAAAGTCCGAGACATTTTCTCGTTTTATAGCATCTTTAATGTATTTTATTTAGCCTTACGGCTTGCGTTTTCTTTGCCCTTGCGCTGCAACTTTAAATGCTCGCTCGTGTTTGTTATGTTGTTATCCTCGAAGAATGGGTGGGGCGCCACAACTCGATCGATCAGTTTGCCGCAACAAATGGATCCCCTTGTTGCCCATCGTATCTTGACAAATCTTATTTTTAACTACCTTTAGATCTGTGTTTATTCCAGTGTAAGAAAATCGCTACAAGTGATGTACGTACGTATCAAGGCAAATTTCAAATCAAGAAAAGTAAACATCAACGCGGTTACTGTATTAATGGCGGTTCAGCAATTTTCTCTTCTGTTTCTGATAAATTATTTTCATGCTTGTCTTCCTTTAGTTGGTAGTCAACCTTTTTATCACCATCTACCAAAGCCGCTTAATTCAAGGCAACAGAGGGTCCGGGCATAAAGTAGGCTCGTAAAAATGGAGAAGCGAACTTGCGTGGCAGTTTCGTAAGACGACGCAAATGGCAGGTTTATCTTTCGTGCTCCCCGTTTAGGATAATATGCGCTTTGCTTTTCAATTTTGGGAGCGTTACTGACTTCTCGAATCATACATACCAACTTTCCAGGTCTTGCAGGAATAGAAATTATATAAAACGTTTAATTGTATAGAAAAAGAAGCAGGAAAAGGCTAATATATTGATTTCGGGTGACATTCGCTATAATCTTTCACTCAGTCGCAATTGGATTTTCCTGGTTGCCCAAACCTGTATTTCGATATCCAGAGGATAAGAGCTGGAAGAAACCGGATATAAATATCTGGCTGATAGAAAGCGAAATAAGTAATCTGCGCTGCGGCTGTGCTCATTTGCATCGTTTGGTCCTCGAGGCTGTAGCGTCCTGCAGGAAAACTGGTTCGGTGTGAAAAGGCAGGTTCGAACGAGTGGAGGACACGATGTGAGTCACACGCACTGTCACGAGACGCCCTCGGGACAAATCTCTTTCTTACACAGATAACGCGTTTCAAATTTCATGCAGTTGATCACTTCGGTGCTGCTTATTTCTCTTGCCTTAAGTTTTAAGAACAACGTTCTTGGTATTTAGAGGAGCCAAGGTTGTCCAGAAGAATTTCATCAGATAATATTATTTGCGTAATGCAATCGCTTGTAATTTTTTTTTAATTCTTTTACGCACTATGTTGTGTACATATTTGAAATCATTTACATGTTCACCATTCTGGAAACGTTTTGTGATCATGTGAGACAAATATTTAGAAATATTTTTTGAAAGAAGTGTCTTTTACAGGTCACTTTCCACGGGTCACAAGTACAGTTCACTGCTGTGTTGCTGACATTTTAGAACACATTTGACAGTGCCCCCTAGCGTACGAGGTGATGTTTTAGCCTGATTTAGCAGGAGCACCCAGCGGTTCGTTTCGAGGAACATCTGTTTGGAAGGCCTAAATCGCCTGAGATATTCGGATTTACATTGCAGTGAAAAGTAGACGTTTCTTTGGCGAAACACCACCTCAGACTTTCGTAACAAGGGCGCTGCATGATTAACTCTTACTGTTCTTGGAGGGACAAATATGTCGTTTAGAGTGTAAAATTAGGTCAGCTAGTATTTTCGGGGAGCCATCAGCAGCTCCGAAATTCGTAAGATAGGATTCTGTTTCCGAAATTTTTCTGCGGCCTAAATTGTCAGCTAAAAACGCCGAACAGATCAGCCTGTATTAGCTTACACAAGTATGCCTTTAGAAAGCTCTAAAACAATCTAAGAACGCAGAAAATGGTATTTCCATTATTTTACTAAAATGTTCTCGTTGGGTGCCCCTGATTTAGTGCTAGGGGACACTTTTAGCTTGTTTATTTATCAGTAACCCAGTGACCTGTACGGGTCAACTGTGGAATGTGACTTGTAAAAGAAACCTGCCGGTTTTGAAACTTGCAAATTGATGTTTATAACGTAACATTCCAAATTTGAGCAGCTCCCTTTCAAACTGTAGTTCTGTTTTTGTCATCTCTGGCCACGAAAGCTCTTGCAGTGTGGACCAGTGTACTTTTCCGTTGTGCTGCTTTTATTTCAGTACTATCATAGTAGATATCAGTCTGTTATTTGTTTCCTGTGATGAAAGCTAACATTCTCCAGTGTATCGTTCTCATTTTCACACTTGCGTTTTTTGTGTACATCAGCTGTCAAACCATTGTGCATTTTACAGTCCTCGAAACGTCACGTAATATCCTGTGAACAGGGTCCGCGGTGGGGAAAATATCGCCAATTCGTTTACTTCTTTTTCGTTTTCTTCGCCACTTCGTCTTCTTTCTTCTCGATTTTTTTCTCGCGTTTAATATTTCCCCACCGCGGAGCCTGTTTACAGGCTAGTCACGTTAACTCTTTTTATCTGTACTCTTTCTTTTAAATGTTTGTCAAAATCTGCTGTGATCACCAAGGGGGAAATTGTTATCAAAACAAGTTTTATCTCTTGCAGTGGCTGCGCTCAAGTGCTACATTTGCACAAGTTCAGATAGTATGTCCGACTGCAAGAGCAAGATGGAGTCACACGACTGCAGTTCCGCCGGTAGCGGCTTTGACCGCTGTGCTTCAATGTCTGTCGACATGGAGACTGGTGGCCTCAAGGTTAAATCGTACGTCAAATCCTGCCTCCAAAAGTCGATGTGTGACAGCGGTAACGCCGCATTTAAGCAGTGCAAGAGTATCGAAGGGGCGACATGCAACCTGGATTGCTGTGATTCAGATAACTGCAACGGTGGTACAGTGGCCGTGGTCAGCGTTACCCTGATGGCGGCATGCGCCTTTCTGGCCTTGTTCCGTTGAGTGGAAGATGAAAACCTCCAGTGTGTGCAGCAGTCCGAGTCAGGATTCTTATTAGGAGCCATGCCTTTTTGTAGTGACTTAGAAAGAACACAAAAATGTGTAACTAGCAATTTTTAAAAAGTTTGTATATCAGCTGCATTAAAACACTGTAAAAAACGATTCAATGGTGCCATGTTGAGAGCGTTCGGTAACAAAAATTACGTAAGAGTAGGGGTGGGTTCAGAAGTGTTTGCTTGCAATGGTAGCCTTGAATTACACTGCAAACCTGTTGCAAATCAAAGGTTCTACGATCTTGATGATCTATAGCTTTCAGTCGACAAACCCGGGGGGGGAGTGGGGGTACTTTGTACATTTTTTGGTGGGGTGTGCCGCAAAAACTCTGAGACACTTACCTTATTCCATACTATTTTAGGCTGCAAATGCAACCCTATTCTAGACTAGACACCAAAATCCCTGCCCTACGCTATTCCAGCCTCGTCGAGTGTCAGTCCCTAGTTTCCTGCGCACCCGCGCTACTCGCGGCTCGCCGCTCGAAAATCGCGCTCGTTATTTTCGCGTTCGTCCGGCACGGATTTTAGAGCAAAAGTCTAACACGGTTTCCGTAGCATGAAGCAACTGAGAGTATCGCTATTCCCCCTGGATAGGATGCTAGTCCGTCACGGGGCAACCCCCATCAGTATGCCGCGGGTACCCATTTCATACACCTGAGCGGGGAGAGACGGTGGGGTGGAAATTTTTTTGTCTGAGGAAACAACACGATGGCAGGGACTGGGCGTCGATCCGCGAACAACCGACCTTCAGATCTGAAGTCCAGCGCGCTATAAATAGCCACTACCGTGACCATCTAGGCCAAAATTCGCTGATGTCTATACCCTGTCCCAAACCAAACGGCTTCACAGCGGCATATTCCCAAATATCACAAGCGTATCACCCGTTCGTGATATGCTCCTGCATATATCTCACATATAGGAGCACCCCCCGCGGGGGGGGGTGGGGAAGGCCGAATGTACGATGAACTTCACAAAGAGTTTGATCATGACGGTAGCCTGCGTGCATTGTTTAAATTCACCAGTCTCATTAACGCGTTTAATTTCTTTTCAAACTAATCTTTGCAATACTCCTGCCTTGTTGAACACAAGGGAGTCGGGATACTCCTGCCAACAACTGGGATTTTTATGACTTCGGGGTAGTGTGAGGCTGCGCCATTTATGACAATATGATATGAATATTACCGTAGAGAAAAACTTAAATATTCATACTAGACAAGGGGCATGATAAAAATGTAGGTGTTATAAAACCGACATAAAAATACAACAAACGTTATGAAGCAAAATATTTACGTTACGGACGCTCGCGTAAATATACGTTATGACTTACATGGCTGAAAAACGACTACGCGTGCTCGAGATAAGCATTTCAAAATAGTTCGATCAGCAATAAGCAGTGATAAGTACGTAAGTTTATTATATACCTACTGAGATTTACCCACTAAAAAGGCGCGAAATAAATTTTCGTTCACACGCTGGACTAAGTGGCTGAAAGCACAGGCAGCCCAGACGCGTTGTATGTGGAGTTCATTTAAAGATAGAGAAGGGTGAAAATATATGTAATAGCACGAAATAAATCTTTACTTCACGAAATAAATCTTGTTTACTTCTGCTTATTGTGTCCTGTTTAATAATTTCCGGTTAATATTGCACCGCTCTCTTAAATTACGCAATCGTTTGTTAGCGTCGCTGCCCATGATATAGCCGTTAAGCCTAAAGTTTGCGGGAATCCCGAAACCTCGAGTTGGACATCGAGTTCGAGTTCGAGTTCGAGTTCGAGTTCGAGTTAGAGTTCGAGTTAGAGTTCGAGTTAAGAATCGAGATCTTTTCCAAATGACAAATTTAAAATGGCTCAAAAGATGCTTCCCAAAAATTCACCACTTCTACATTCTTTTCAAAACAAGGGGAAAAAAGTCGTTGCGTGTCATGTTGTGCCTTAGTATCACAAAATGCTTCTAGAAGAAGTGATTCTACAAAGAGAAAAGAAGCCATTTCTTGGTTTCTTTAACCATTTTTCTGTTAATATTTTTCTAAGGGACGAACGTGAAAAAAAAAAATGCATCCATCCGCATTACAGATGCAGATAGAGATGGTTGCCCCCCCCCCCTCTCTTCCGAGAGCTTGCTCAGGGGGTGTGACCCCAAAAAGGACAAAAAAGTGACATCCCAGATAAGCCTAGGCTTAGATTTCATTGTCTCGCCGGTGCGAACGTGGATGAGTGCTGTTGTGTTCTTAGTGGAGAAAATGAGCAAAAGGAGCTATGCTGCTGTTGTATCTGGAAGCGATGGTAAGTTAATAAATTTGTTGCATCGCGTCTGATTCATTTTTTTTTTTGCAACCTTTAGGTCGTAGCAGTATTTACTAGTCATACTAATTGCCCACGTGCTTTCATTTACAGGGTCGTCGGACTCCGATCCAGAGTTAATTTCCAGGTGTGTGTCTGTTATTTTTTTAACAAAGTAATTAAATACTTTCTGTTTCGTTTACAAGGTAAGTTAGTCCTTCATTAAGCCCTCGACAAACCTTGGAAAAGCGTTTTCTTGTCATGCACTCAGAATACACCCATGTAAGTGGACGAGAGGCGGGGCGCCAGAAAGCGGGCAGGAAGAAAATCATTGTTATTAATTGTAATTTACGGGTCCTTATGTTTTCATTTTGTCGCCTAAAAAGTCTCAGTTAAAGACATCGTTAGCTGTTTTTCTTTATTTCGTGTCGAAATAGATTTAACAGTGGACAATAGACCACCCCCACAAATCGAGAAAAAGGGTTACTTAGCTTGGTTGGTATTTGCTAAATTTGACATGTGCCGTAATTGCCATGACTGATTTACATGTGCCGATTAGCAGCGTCCATTTTTAGCTCAACGTTTGTTGCGGCAATTTGATGCCTTTTGTGATTTCACCTCAAACGATGAACGTCTGCTTGTTTCCGAACAGCATTTGCGAATAACACTCAAAAGCTTTGTTTATGCTGCCTAACTGTGAATAACTGTCAAAGAAGTTATACATTTCTCCGGGCTATACTCACTTCGATTCTGACACAGTTGAGGAGAAAGTTCACTTCATAAGCTGATCGATTTTATCGTGGTTTTTCTTTCGCTTATAGAATTTTGCGACTAGGACAAAGGGTGGCAAGAAGAAATGTATTCTGCACTTAATGACCGGGGCGCCGAGGAAACCGCACACTAGGGCAAAATTGTTTTGTTTCCGGTAGAGGTTCATACTGAGGCGACACAAACAATTTTTTTTATGTTTTTGTTTGTTTGCTTGATTGTTTTTTTGTCAAATGATGGTGGTTTTTAACACTTACTTCGCTGACAAGAGGCTCAAAATTGAAAACAAAACTAGGCTATGATCAGTCTCTCTTTAGGAACACGCGAGGGAGAGCGCAACAGCCTACCACATGAAAACGTGACGACCGCTTGTGATATGCCGCCCATCACCTACGAAGCCTGTGTAGCAGGCATTTTCACACACGTGTGCTGTAGAACCATGCGTGTTCTGTTTGCTATCCGGCCTGAGCGAAAAGAGCAACTTAAACAAAAACAGTCTATATAAGCTAAGAAAAGTCGATAGCCAGCTTTGAGAATAACCGCTTGCGAGGAAGCCGTGAGAATGAGGCAAGGCACAACGCACAACGCACCAAGAAAAAAGTAATAAAATCTCTTCGATATTAATTATTACACTCTAAAAGATTTGGTGATTTTTCCTGGGCAAGAGACAAGAGGATGTAAAATATAGGAACCCATTTTTGATATGCTAGTCTTTTCAATCCTTGCCATTGCTACAATTGAACTATTTTTTAATTATCGATTATAGATTTTAACTCTTTTGCTAGGAACAGTAACTCGAACTCTAACTCGAACTCGAACTCTAACTCGAACTCGAACTCGAACTCCAACTCCAACTCGAACTCCAACTCGAAGGTCCTTTACTCCCCACTGTCAGCTAGAGGTAACTGAATTTACAAACCAGTTAAGCGAACCCCTAGCTGGAGGCGGTTTTGTTGATCTAGAACCCGATCACTTCAGGATTTTAGCTCGGTAACTGAATAAGTTCTAAATAATAATAATTTAAAATGAACAACCATTCAATAAGCTTTGTTATCTTGCAGTATTTATTGTATTGTGCTACTCCTTGGCTTGGCTGTTGACAGCCCTTTTCAATGCGTTTCCTAATAAGGAGTGCGGAGAAGCGGGTGGGGAGAGGGGGTGAGGAGGCGGGGACTACTAAGAGGGCTACACCCGGGGGGTACTCCCTTATATAAGCTATATAGGTATATTCGGTGCCCCTGAAAGGGTATGGTTTTTGAGCCGGTCAGTATAAAACGTAGACTGCGGACTGCGGACTAGCTGCAGGTTGCGGACCAGGAGTAAAACGCAGACTGAGGGTAAAATGCAGACTGCAGACTAAGAGTAAAATGCAGGCTAGGGGTAAAACGTAGAATAAAGACCGCAGACTAGGGGTAAAAGGCAAAATGAAAACTACAGACTGCAGGCCATGGGGAAACGAGAAACAGCCGGAAGTACGTCTGCGTTCGTAGAAGTTCGTAGAAATCTATTAAAATTTACGTGTATTTAAGAGGCTCTGACTGTAAATATCGAGAATCGGCGGACAAGCTCAAAAAATCGAAAATCCTGATAACTTGCCAGAAGAACACTTTTGGGGAGCTATCTTCTAAAATATTACTTAAACCTTCTGGAATTCTATTGTTTTCGGGAAATTCGGAAAAACGGTTTTGCTTAATTTATTACGCAATAATCAGGCTTAAAATTAAACAAATTGAAAGCGCTTGCTTTTAAACAATTTGCAACGCCAGAAAACAATTTTAATTTTAAATGATAGCAATACTCTTCTACTTTCTATCAGTAGGAATTGCATGGAGTTTTGCTTTATTTCTGTGGCTTGGTGGCTCTTTGAAACAAAGCCATTTTGCGCACTTCAGAAAAAGGCAAAAATTGGTAAACTTTAGAGGCTTAAAATGGGTCTTGGTATGTCTAATATCGAATTGAAATAAACACTGTGATAAAGTTTGGCCCTACTTCTATTATAATATGAAATAAAAAATCTGGGCAATTCAGGCTCGCGCTGAACAAAACACAAATCAGTTCGCGAACCAGTGTTGCCAAAATGTGCATAATTTGGATAATAGAAAAAAAACTGTAATGGAAGGATGACTTGAAATATGACAAATCATTTTAATACTGTAACTATTTTCGGATGGTCTTTCTACTAGATGATGCATTCGCTGATATCTTCATTTGTCTTTCTGAAGAACTACGAACAAATTTGGAAAATTGTTGGTGAACCTAGAGTGCAGTGGGTTATCAGTTTTTGTCAGATGTCTATACTCTGCAGCACCAATGGCCTTTCTTTGTTATTTGCAGTTTTTTGGGGGAAAAAACTAAAGTTCTCGAAAATCCAAACCAAAACTATCACTCAAAATAATCCAGTCACGCAACCGATCACTGCACGTTCATGCAAACGTGAGAATATTCTTCAATGAAAATCTTATCCTCTGAAACCGTGAAAGAGTTCTCAGCGGTCTTGCAAAGTAAAACCAAACAAGCTGTGTATTAATATCTCTAGGATGTACAGCAGCATTTAGAACTCGTAAATACCGAACCCGCTGCCAGAACGTCCGCAGTGTGCGTTTTTTAAACATATTTATACTAGAAATACGTGACTCGCAGAACCTCGCGAAGCTCGGGCACGGGTGCACCACAAAACTGATTGATGGGGGTCGGGAGAGGATAGAATTTCGGTTTAACTGGAGGTGTGGATGGGTGGCCACAATGGTCCCGAATTGTGAGTTAAGATCAACATTCTGGTTCCCAGTCGTTTCCATGTAACTTGCATCCAATCCTCTGTCATGTATAAGAAAATACGTTCAGCCGCCACCCCACCCCCCCCCCCCCACTTCTCTTCATTCTGACATAAGGTAAATTGCTCTCTAGAGAGGATGAATATAGTATTGCTGTGGACCTGTTGTCAGGGCCAATGTGTGGTGTTTCTGTTTATTTTGGTTGGGTGAGAGTATAGGTTTATCAGAAATGCAGTTCAAATTCCAACTTGGAACTTGTTATCTCCAACATTTACCCAGCCATTTCCTTTAGATTCTGTTGTACAGCTTTTGTTTTATTTACTGGGTATTGACAAGTGTCAATAGCTAACACAATTCATTATTTCCCTTGAATGGTTGAGATACTGTAGCAGGAGTCTACTACTGCTGAAGAGTGATGCAGTGTATTAAAAAAATTATCCATTTTTACCCAAAAATTGAAATAAGAATAATACAGAATAATGGCAAGCAAAGCACAGAGTTTCATATTGATGTGGTAGCATGTTTATTCATTCCCCCCAACACACTATAAAAATTGGATTAGATAATTGTCACAATAAAATAATAAGTTAACCCTTGAATCCCCAGTTACCAGCATCTCCCTACAATAGCAATGCTTTAATTAGGTCATCAGAATTAAGGAATTGATCACCAAACATGAATAGTGTTAATTTCAGTAGAAAGAAGTTCTCTGCACTAGTACTACAAGAAATGTATAAAGACCAGTAAGGAGAATTTGCAGGCTTACATTGGGGCTTAGGGAGGTCAGTTGGTATGGAAAACAAGAGTAGCTAATTAAGGGAAAGGGTGAATGTAGATTATAGCATGTGAAACCTTCAGAAGTAAGTAAACTTTCACATAGACAGATAATGCTGAAGGTGATCAGGATCGCAATTCCCCTGATTTTGGTGCTTGCTTGTGCACTGCGAGGAGACCTGTGATGCTGGTCACTGTATGTAGCATGAAATTATTGTCAATAATTAATGTTAAGCAGTAATTTTTGTTTCACATCAAATACATGCATGTATGTACCTATACCCGCTACACATTTTAAAGTGGTAATTGCTAGGCAGAGCAGTACTTGTGAGTGCATTTCCAAACCAAATTGTGAACAGAAATTGTCCTTTCTGATCCATCTGAATATTATTTTTAAACTATTAATAGGGTCAATATCCATAACGGAAAACATAAACTTTTATAAATTCTTACTGATCCAATATGAATTATTTCTTTCAAATATTTTTCGGGAACGTCCTAAACTTAGAATTTGAATTCTTTTTACTGCTCATACACAAATATGCAAATTGTTGTGGGAACTGAAACCTATTTTGTGAAATAATTTCATTTCTCTTGTGTAATCTGTAATTTTGATCATACTTGGAAAAGTAATTACATGTTGATAATAATTACTAGTACATCAAGAGTAAAGATAATGGTAGAGAGAGGAAATAATTTTGAGCCAACCTGTTCAGTCACCGCCCGTTGTAAAGGTAAATTTCTAGCAAAAGTATTTTGATGATCGTGCATTTTTTGTCGCCTCTCGTTGCTTCTATAACAAAATCCTTTTGTCGAAGCACTTCTAGTCGGTGTCGCCGGTCCTGATCGGTTTCAGCACACATTTTCTCGAAGAGTTTGTAGCCGCTGAGTTCATTGTCATTATTCAATTGGTGTGACTGAGTTATAATTTCGAAGACCTTGTATCGCGCGATTCTGGCGTTGTTGGGGAATCTCGTTTTGTGGCAGCGCTGTGCTATCAAGCTAAATTTAAGCTACGTTGTGTATGTTCCAAGATTTCTCGCCTGTAATATTCCAGTCTCCTGTTTGTGTCCTGCTGACGGCTTTAGTCTTGCTAGGCTATTACCGGTAAACGATGTTCTCCTACCCGTGCTTTCTTGTCGTCGACTCTTTCGCCTTCGTTGCTCGCGCTGAATTTCAAGTCTGCATTCACGCTCAGTTTCAGTTATAAATCTACCCCGGAATGGATTTTGAGCCACTTGTTAAACCAGGGGTTGCTGTCTAATTACTTGTTCACAGAAGATGAATAAAAATATCAGCACGTAAATGTACGTAGCGAAGCAGGCAAGAAATGAAGAAACACGCCGAAGAAACATGAGAGTGCGCAACTGTCAGCGGTCGCGATTTGGTTTTGTTGCTAGGCAACTGTGCGGACACCATCGAAATATATACGGGCAGATCGAGATTTGACCGCCCTTAGCAATCCTCGCGCGATCCCCACGCGACAAATTTATAAACCTCGCTTCGCGAGGAACAAGTGTAATAATATCGATAGGAACAGCACAATTTTGACAAATGCGTATAAATCATAATAATAATGATGTACTTTTGCTCCTGGCCAAAATAGTGTCATTTCAAAAAGTCGCCCAAAATCTTAGTAGCCGTTTGAAAAGAGCGATCGCGTCACGTGCACAACAACATACTATATTTTGCAGTTTTCTTCTCTCGAAGAGAAAGGTGTCATATGTATACGAAACTAATTCTAGACTTGCCTGTCGCAATTTTCGTCCCAGTGGAATATCAGCTTCACATGACGCAGTATGCCCCAAACACAGGGATGCGTACAGTATTAGCCATGCATAAAACAGAGGCCAATGTAAGAGACCGCATTTAAAAACTGCCATAAGTAGGTGACAAAAAATGTTCACTTGACTCAGGTCACGCAACAGCTGTGTAGAACTTTTAAAACTTTTTCTCCTTCTCTTTAGTTTTACGTAGAAATAGTATAAGCCTAAAACAATGCAAGAATAGATTGAAGGAATGTTTTAGTTCATTCTTTGTGTGTCTTCAGTAAATAAAATCCTCTAAATTGAGCTCACCCAAACTACTAATTTCATTTCATTCCTTTCATTGTTCAATTTTTGGCAACACTGGTTCGCAATTTTGTGTTTTTGTCAGCGCGAGCCTGAACTGCCCAGATTTTTTATTTCACACTATAATAGAAGTAGGGCCAAACTTTATCACAGTGTTTATTTCAATTCAATATTAGACATACCAAATCCATTTTAAGCCTCTAAAGTTTACCAATTTTTGCCTTTTTCCGAAGTGCCCAAAATGGCTTTGTTTCAAAGAGCCACCAAGCCACAGAAATAAAGCAAAACTCCATGCAATTCCTATTGATAGAAAGTAGAAGAGTATTGCTATCATTTAAAATTAAAATTGTTTTCTGGCGTTGCAAATTGTTTAAAAGCAAGCGCTTTCAATTTGTTTAATTTTAAGCCTGATTATTGCGTAATAAATTAAGCAAAACCGTTTTTCCGAATTTCCCGAAAACAATAGAATTCCAGAAGGTTTAAGTAATATTTTAGAAGATAGCTCCCCAAAAGTGTTCTTCTGGCAAGTTATCAGGATTTTCGATTTTTTGAGCTTGTCCGCCGATTCTCGATATTTACAGTCAGAGCCTCTTAATACGGTCAAAATGTTTGCAATTATTTTTTCGTATTCTAATAGGAAAGTTAGTTTATTAATTGAAGAGTAGAACAGAATACGTTGTTCATATAAGAGTTTTGCTTCAACTTCAAGCCGTAGATTGTTCAGAATTTGACCGGAGTACGTAAAGCAACCAGCATGTAATAAGCGAATAAGCTCGGACCGGAATAAACGTAGAGCTAAATATGTCATTAATTTTAACCTGTAGAGTTCCAAAAGATCGCTTTAACGAATGGATTTTTTTTTGCGAACTAGCTAAGGTAAAATTCAAACCTCGCCGGCAACATGTAGTTCCCTGTCAGTCACCCATCCAAGTCCTAGCCCGCCGAACAGAGTTTAACTTCGCTCATCGTACGGACAGAAGAACTTATGGTATCTTGATCATGGACTGGTATCTAAAAATTCAATTAGTTAAAATGTTTACCTTTTGCTTTCCATTTTCGTCTTTTTCCTTGTTTTGCGTAGTCCGACCAAATTCTGAACAATCTACGGCTTGAAGTTGAAGCAAAACTCTTATATGAACAACGTATTCCGGACAATCCTTGGTGGAAAAACTGTTTTACTTCTCAATTAGTAAAAAAAACTTTCCCATAAAGCACGAAGGGCTTCTCGAACTTCTACGAACGCAGACGTATTTCCGACTGTCTTTTCTCTCATTTTCCCCTTGGTCTGCAGCCTGTAGTCTTCATTCTGCATTTTACTCCAGTCTGTGGTCTTCATTCTGCATTTTACCCCTAGGCCTGCATTTTACTGTTAGCCTGCAGTCTGCATTTTATCCTTAGTCTGCAGTCTGTATTTTACCCCTGGTCCGCAGTCTGCAGTCCGCCGTCCGCAGTCTTCGTTTTACACTGACCGGTTTTTGAGCCTTTTTGGTCTGAAATAGGGTAAGGGTTTCCAGAAGCGTGCCGCACACCCCCACCCAAATCTTCAGGAAGTAACTCCCCCCCCAAGGGGCTAGGCTTTGGTCTTATCAATACTTTATCTGTAAAAAAAAATTAAACCCTTCCTCTCTAACTTGACTTTAGATTAAAGCGTTGTTAAAACAAGGGGGGGGGGGGGAGGGTTGCATGCACTGTATGATGGGGCCTTGTTCGGCAACCATAGGCTCCAGCTGAAGTACAACATAAATTGCCTGTCAAGTTCTAGAAAATAAATGTTGATAGAATCCAGCCTGTTGACAGTTTTGTGGGGTAAACACGCACCAGTCACGAATGGATAAGATGGTCACTGACACGAATAACCTCGGCTGATAACTGAGAGTTAGCAGAACGCCACAGCATGAGGCAAACTAACTCGGACTGAATTGATGCGTTAAAACCGGACCTTCGCGTGTCTTCCGGGACAAAATTTGTATGCACAGTAAACTATATATCATTCGAAAGCTTAATAAACGTAGATTTTGGGGGAAAAAATACTAATTGGCGGTTGTTTGCATTTCGCAAAAGAAAATCGCGAACAACCGCGAAAATGACCGTGCGTCATTCGATCCAATTAATAGGAGATCAAATTCAAGACCAAGCGCTTTGGCAAAATAACTACAAAATGTTAATCATCGAAAGTGTGGGAGCATTTCTCGATGTTCTAATTGGTTACTTTTTGAATTCATCTGCATTGCGTTGAAGATCACCCACAGGGGCCCAGACAATCTGTTCGAAATCTGAAGGATTTGTATGGGAATATTCACGAAATATTACTAGGTTCGTATTTTGAGCAAAATATTGGAGATAATGTTGATATCTTTCTTCAAAATAAACGTAAAGTTATCTCAATTGTTGTATTTTGTCGTCCTTGTAGCTGTAACTGGCGATTTTGAAGAAGGCCGTTGTTACCGAAATAGGATCGCTTGGGTGTTTTTTTTATTGCAATCGCTCAGTCCGCAAGAG
The DNA here is from genome assembly GCA_964017195.1 of Siderastrea radians. Lineage (NCBI taxonomy): Eukaryota > Metazoa > Cnidaria > Anthozoa > Scleractinia > Rhizangiidae > Siderastrea > Siderastrea radians. Next base: position 59,848,737 of record OZ024890.1, on the reverse strand, counting down.
ACGAGTAAATTCAATTCCGAAAAACACCAACAACGTAACAGTCTTCGCCATTGTCGTTTTCACCGTAATCTAAAGGCAAGCGTGGAACACGACATAAGAAAAACTTTTGTTACTATCCGACATTATTTTCCCTTCATCTTTTTTCTTCACAAAACTTTTTTCCCCTTAATTATCGTCTTAATTATCGTCTTAATTATCTTTGCTACGCTTAGACGTATCCACGGCGGCACAATCCCGCTTTTTAGCTTAAATTTTCGACGCCAATGCGCAGAGTAAAGTAAACGTGTGGTGTAAACAACAAAATGCTAATGACCTATATACTGAGAACCATGATTTACTTTTAGCGTGAATATTGCAGCAGGGAGTCACAAGCGATTAGAGATTATAACACCTTTCCCTCTTATTGACTTATATTCGAAAAAAATATCGCAATGGCCGCGCATTTTTTCAGAATCCGATTTTTGTTATATAAAATAGAAAGAACAGTTACATATATTTTCATTTACATACACTTTCGTTTGGCGAAAAAATAACATTTTACTAAAGCAATCCTTGAATTATTTTGTTTTGTGTATTCATTATTTCATTCTTTTTTGTATATATAATGGCGCTAGTTCAACCGAACTAGTTTCAGAAAACAGAAAACAGTTTTGATGAAAGAAAGCAAACCTTACCCGCGTCGATTTGTGCTGTCGTGGAATATACCGACAAATGCTTTCGTTAAAGGAAAGGGGCTTGAGACAAGATAACTAGTATATAATTCATACGCTACAGATGCACAATTTTACGAGAAAGTAGTTATTCCCTTCGTCATGAAAGCCAAAACCAGTTATCAAAGTGGTCGGTGCTCTAACAGAAAACCAGGTGGTTTTAGTGAAAATACAAACAAACAAACAAAGCAAAACAAAAATAAAACAAAAAAAAGCTGTCTTAAAATGTTATCATAGAAACTTCTACGTTAACAAAAGCAATTTCATCTTTACAGAGGTACATGCGACGTTACAGGGTATGGCTTTTGGGGGCAAGTTCAATTGAACTGTCAGCAATTTAATAATTGATTTACATAAAAAATAATTTTTCTTCTCCTACAAACTGAGAATCAATATTTAAGGTGATTGCATCAAAAAAGAAGTTGTAATGAGAATTTGTTGAAACTTTGCACAGTTGTTAATTAACCTACTACATTAAAATCAAAAGAAGGGGTCACCGTTTATGATTTCTTGCTAGAGGGCTGTACTATTTAGATACTTTCCTAGTTCGACTGCATTATAGAAAAAAACCTATCCTTGTACCAGAGACACCCATTGCTTTAACAAAGTTATTACTACCAACGAAATATAAGCAATACTCTTGTGATAGCAAAACAGTGTTACAGTAGATATATCTTTTTACTAGATGTTTCCTTGTTTGTATTTTGACTCGCCCTGCGAGCTCGTCAAAATACAGCACAACTCTTAGAAATATACAGCGATACTTTAGATATTCACACCTAAACATCTAGTAAGACCAGTAAGATATTTATTATCCAACTTAACCTTTTTCAACCTATATCAGTAGCTTAATCACTGGAAAAGTTGAAAATTTACATACTATGTAAAAAACATGTAAATAACATGTAAATCGTCAAAAAGATACTGTAAATGATAATTTCCATGTACTTTTTACCCATTTACATGTTTTGAGATATTCCTGTAAAAAACATGTAAATATTTTAAGTGAAACATGTAAATTATGAAGACGATCCTGTAAATTTCTCAAACCAAGGGACATAAACCATGTAAATACCATGTAAATCGAATAAAGGAGCCTGTAAATACCATGTAAATCGAATAAAGGGGTCTGTAAATTTTCATGTAAATCGAATAATGGAGCCTGTAAATACCATGTAAATCGAATAAAGGAGCTTGTAAATTTTCATGTAAATCGAACAAAGGAGCCTGTAAATAGCATGTAAATCGAATAAAGGAGCCTGTAAATCGAAAAAAGGAGCCTGTAAATTTTCATGTAAATCAAATAAAGGAGCCTGTAAATACCATGTAAATTGAATAAAGGAGCCTGTAAATATCATGTAAATCAAATTAAGGGACCTGTAAATTTTCATGTAAATCGAATAAAGGAGCCTGTAAAAACTATGTAAATCGAATAAAGGAGCCTGTAAATATCATGTAAATCGAATAAAGGAGCCTGTAAATTTTGAATGTAAATCGAATAAAGGAGCCTGTAAAAATCATGTAAATCAAATAAAGGAGCCTGTAAATATCATGTAAATCGAATAAAGGAGCCTGTAAATTTTCATGTAAATCAAATAAAGGAGCCTGTCAATACAATGTAAATCGAATAAAGGAGCCTGTAAATATCATGTAAATCGAATAAAGGAGCCTGTAAATACCTTGTAAATCGAATAAAGGGGCCTGTAAATTTTCATGTAAATCGAATAAAGTAGCCTGTAAATATCATGTAAATCGAATAAAGGATCCTGTAAATTTTCATGTCAATCAAATAAAGGAGCCTGTAAATACCATGTAAATCGAATAAAGGAGCCTGTAAATTTTCATGTAAATCAAATAAAGGAGCCTGTAAATGCCATGTAAATCGAATAAAGGAGCCTGTAAATATCATGTAAATCAAATTAAGGGGCCTGTAAATTTTCATGTAAATCGAATAAAGGAGCCTGTAAAAACCATGTAAATCGAATAAAGGAGCCTGCAAATATCATGTAAATTGAAAAAGGGCGACTACATCGTAGACCATGTAGTGAGATGACAGACAAAAAGCCTTTTCTGTAATCTTTATTGTTGAAGAAATAACGCGTTGAACATTTCCAGCATAGAAAACCTTATAAGCAGACCTTCTCAGTAGGTTTGCATCAACACACTGGTCTACAACCACTACACTGTATGAATTCATAATAGGCATGGATACATGCCTTCAAAAAGGGCTTTTAAAAATAGACATTTAAGAAAAGTAATGCAAAAATAATGCAGGTACATTGGTTACACCAACGAGCACCAGCAGCATCACCTACTAAACTGAATCTGCATCTGTGTGATTGATACCACTTATGGGTGTCAAAAAGTGACGACATTAAAAATACACTGTAGTAATCCTTGTGATGCCCTTGGCTATTTATATTGCTTACGCCATTGCATGTATTTTGTTTTGCTTTTGTTTTGGGATTCGCTTTGTATCTTGAGACCTGTGGAAATAACAAAAAAATGCAAACAGTAAGCAAGTACAAGGCAACTATGGTGTAATGATCTGAGTTTAACTTAAGAGCTTTAGACATTTCGGTTCAAGTTTCATATAGCTCCTTCATTCCCTACCCTAGCTAAGAATGCAACATCTTTACTTTGACTAATATTTTGAAGATACATAGGTGTATCCCCATGCATGTGCCATTCATCAGGTACATGTACATGTACCAACCACAGCCTGAGAAAATAATATGTATAATAACACTTAACTAAATTGAAAATAATGGAAGCATTAAAAAGTGACCCCATATGAGGTTCTGGGCTATATGTGTATTGTTGGCAAATGATAATATTTTTATCACTACCTTGGTGGTTCGAATATTATCTCTACCCCTCCCCTCCCCCCCCCCCACTTCTTGGAGAATTGACCGTCACTTTGTCAACAAACATGGCGGTCTCAAAGGCTCATATGGCTCTTTTGAAATCGTACAAAACAAGAAAGGAAAGGCAAGCACATGAGAGCACTTCGGGTTTATAAAAGAAAATAATGGTTCAGAGTTGCATGTAGATGTAACTCGTGTCCCAGTAGAATGGTACTAAAATATAGTGGTAATAAAACAAATCTGACCCACCATATGTGACAAACATGTTGATAGCTTTATTTTTCTTGAGGACGGTGCCTCCTAATTAATACAGATGCATTTTTTTCAAAGGTTATGACTATGGGGAAAAAGTGGATCTTAGCAAGGGTTATTGGAAGCCCTTGCTAAGATCTGCTGTTTCCACATAGTCTTAAACCGGACAAAATAAAATTGGTATAAGGGGGCAAATTCCTTAAAAAACCTGAATGGTAATGCATCCATGACTACTGTCACGAATATATATTTCATAGTCTATCTCTATCTTATGCAATTGAAAGAGAGAATGTATTTGCTGTATGTAGTGTAGTTTGTTGAAGTAGTCATTGTAGTCAGGGTAGTCATGTGTAGTCAGTGTAGTTGGTGTAGTCAGTGTAGTCGGTGTAGTCGGTGTAGTCAGTGTAGTCGGTGTGGTCGGTGTAGTCGGTGTGGTCGGTGTAGTCGGTGTGGTCGGTGTAGTCGGTGTAGTCAGCGTAGTCGGTGTAGTCAGCGTAGTCGGTGTAGTCAGTGTAGTCGGTGTAGTCAGCGTAGTCGGTGTAGTCAGCGTAGTCGGTGTAGTCGGTGTAGTCGGTGTAGTCGGTGTAGTCAGCGTAGTCAGTGTAGTCGGTGTACTAGTCAGCGTAGTCACTGTAGTGTAGTCGGTGTAGTCAGTGTAGTCGGTGTAGTCCGTGTAGTCAGTGTAGCCGGTGTAGACAGTGCAGTCGGTGAAGTCAGTGTAGTCGGTGTACTAGTCGGTGTAGTCAGTGTAGTCGGTGTAGTCAGTGTAGTCGGTGTAGTCGGTGTAGTCAGTGTAGTCGGTGTACTAGCCAGTGTAGTCGGTGTAGTCGGTGTAGTCGGTGTAGTCGGTGAAGTCAGTGTAGTCGGTGTACTAGTCAGTGTAGTCGGTGTAGTCGGTGTAGTCGGTGTAGTCAGTGTAGTCGGTGTACTAGTCAGCGTAGTCACTGTAGTGTAGTCGGTGTAGTCAGTGTAGTCGGTGTAGTCAGTGTAGTCGGTGTACTAGTCAGCGTAGTCGGTGTAGTCAGTGTAGTCGGTGTAGTCGGTGTAGTCCGTGTAGCCGGTGTAGACAGTGCAGTCGGTGAAGTCAGTGTAGTCGGTGTACTAGTCAGTGTAGTCGGTGTAGTCAGTGTAGTCGGTGTAGTTGGTGTAGTCAGTGTAGTCCGTGTAGTCAGTGTAGCCGGTGTAGACAGTGCAGTCGGTGAAGTCAGTGTAGTCGGTGTACTAGTCAGCGTAGTCTGTGTACTCGGTGTAGTCAGTGTACTCGGTGTAGTCAGTGTACTCGGTGTAGTCAGCGTAGTCGGTGTAGTCCGTGTAGTCAGTGTAGTCGGTGTAGTCAGCGTAGTTGGTGTAGTCAGCGTAGTCGGTGTAGTCAGAGTAGTCAGTGTAGTGGGTGTACTAGCCAGCGTAGTCAGCTGGTGTAGTGGGTGTAGTCAGTGTAGTCGGTGTAGTCAGTGTAGTCACGACAACACTGACCACCCCAACTACACTGACTAAATTAACTACAGACTACACTGACCACACTGACTACACCAACTATACTGACTACACCGACTACACGAACTACAGTGACTACACTGACTACACCAACTACACCAACTATGCTCACTACACTGACTTCATCTACCTACATGGACAGTGATTAGATTTGTTATATTCGAGACGGTAGTCATGGATTTATTACCCTGAATATCCTGAGATGCGCAGAATGTATGTGCAGTAACAAAACAAGACACCGTCCTTAACAAGAATTGGAAGCCTTAACCAGAAAGATGTTAACTGGTGCCACTACTGTACTGCAAATTCACTATTCAGTTGTTCCTGTTTTGTCAAGAATAACGAGAATAACTGTCAAACCCCGACTGAATAAAGACAGCTAGAAGTGAGATGTTGTTTACTTGTTAAGCTTTTGTCTTTGGCTTACTGCCATAACAGATATGTTAAATTTGTAATAAATACACAAATGCAATTGTTTTGGATCATTAATATTAACATAAGGAGATTTAAGAAACACAAGAATGATTTCAACAGCTAAGAAAGTGCTCATATCTAAGCAGCTGAGATTCATGTAATGTAATATGTACCTGCTGGTTGTAGTTGGTCCAAATTAAAGTAACTTAAGCTGGAAGGCCTATGGTATGGGGCATGTATGGGGGACACATAGATATAATTTGTCATCTTCATCATCTCCTTTTCTCTATCAGTGCATTACATTACATGTAAAATACTATTAAATAATTTGTGACATGCCCTGAAATTGTTCCTTTTGCCCCTAAGTATTAATACTTTTTGTCTCAAATGAAACCACACCTACAAATACCAAAAAAAAAAAAATCATACCAGTCAGTCAATCTATAATATTATATTAGGTTACCACACATTTTCAAGAGAGGATCCTGGGAAGAAGCGGGTTACTCCCTATTTATGGTTTTACGGGGAGGCTCTGGCCAAAGGTGGTGCTCACATACAAAAAAATGTCATTTTAGTATATCAAAAGGTTACAAAATCAACTGAAAAGTGGACAAGATGGTGGCTTAAAGAAAAGTTTGGGAAAGTGTACCAAATTTCTGTAGAAATGACAACACGAAACACATAAAAGCTTGCAACCTTTGAGTAGCTGAACCAGAACGACTGAAAGCCTGGGCAAAATTAGGCAATTATAGGAAATTCTATGGTTTTGGTTTATCCTTGAGGTATAGCAATTAGGGGTGCAAATTTTGCTCTCTCTACCATTTTGGTAAAAATTATTATATTAAAAGAGAAGGGTTTGAACCTCCAGACAGAGCCTCTCCATATAAAACTTTATTGAGTACCTCCCCCTACCCCCCCCAAGGGTGAGGATGCACCCAATCCATACTCTTAAACAAATTCATCTGGGTTCAGCCTTAAGGTGCAATGAACTTTTATGTGTTATATAGAAAGAGAAGAAAAATACCGACTTACTGGTGAGCTGTTCTGTGCTGAAGCAAAAGTGAATCACAAGGAAGTGTATACCCAGTTTGCTGAGCATACACCCTTACACTAAAAATTTTCTACCTGGCTACCTGGGATCCCAGCATTGCCTTACCAGGATCCCACCTAACTGGACTAAGATTTTCTTATGTAACTGCAAAGTGTGTGAGGTGTGTTTATGCCAGGATCTCTGCAAACTGAGACAGCATGGCTAACCACGCCAGTTTGGCTCATTAGCCTCTTAAGGCCCAGTAATATGAGCAACATTTTCGTGAAACTTTTTGCGCAACAATGTTGCGTTGCAAGTTGAGATTGTTTCTTGCACATAATAACACCTTTTTGCGCAACAAATTTGTTGCTTCTACTTTTTGCAACACGAAAATTTGTTATGCGCAGAGGTGGTAATACGTGCAAGAAACAATCTCAACTTGCAACGCTACATTGTTGCGAGGAAGGTTGCACAAAAATGTTGCCCGTGTTACTGGACCTTAAGAGGCCAATGAGCCAAACTGGCTTGCTTAGCCATGCTGGCTCAGTTTGCGGAGATCCTGGCATAAACACACCAAAGCATACCGTGCTATTCCTCAGGGCTATGATTAACATGTGACTAAGGCCCAGTTCAGACGCCGTGCCTCTCATGTGCCGTACCAAGTAGTACGCAGTTTTTTGGCAGTTGTACAGTGTCCAAATGAGTTTTTTTTTGACAGATTTCAATTAGGCAAGCCAAAATCTCAGGGTACGGCAAAGCTTGCCGCTTAAATACGACCTGGGAGCGAAAATGTATGTGGTACGGCGTCTGAACTGAGCCTAATAAAACCATGAACACTAAGAATTATCTTGGAGTGTTCATTGTGTCATGACCGACCAATCAGGTGTGAAATCAATGCAAAACACAAATTTAATGAAATACCATTGCAGCTTGTGCTTCATTCATCTTGTACCTGATTGGTTTTCTTTCCCATCATAATAACAGTCCAAAAATAATTCAAGTGTTCATGGTTTTCATAGTTTTACTGTATTAAGAGCCATGATGCCTAACATGTGTTACGGCGTAGTATAGATCAGTGTTATGGATGAACTTATCTTTTGTTGCTATTAATAATTATTTACTCAAAAAGCAATCGGGTTTCTTTATATGACTAACAGCTAATTGAAAGCCCTTAATTGAAAAGCAAAGTTATCTAAGTAGCTAATGTTGCCCAAAGTCAAAGGGAACTTGGAGAGAAAACGGCAATTCTGCAGGAATGGGGATTAATGATTATGGAATTCAGAGGGCATGGGGGCAAAGTTCTGTCCATGAATTGAAAGTTTAAATCTGAAAAGGTTCTTACAATAACTTATGTGTTACTTAAGCAATAGACCGCATTTTCTATTGGTTTACTGGTGTAATAAACCCACGCGGGATGTTGGGAGAACACGAGAAAAGCTTGTAAATCACGAGCCGCAGGCGAGTGATTTACAAGCTTTTCGAGTGTTCTCCCAACATCCCGCGTGGGTTTATTACACCAGTAAACCAATAGAAAATGCGGTCTATTGCTTTTATGAAATAACTAGAAAAAAGACAAAGTTTTGAGTTCAGAAAGTATGTTTTTAATGGTGATCAAGTTGCGTCTTCTCTTAACAATCATCATGTGACGCGTGTTAACCAATCATGATAAGCGATATAGTAAACCGTAGCTCTGAGAATGGGCATCGAAGAAAGAATCAGCCGCCGATTAACCAGAAAAAGTACCAGGGAATTTACATGTCAACTTTAACAGCGAAATCCTTCACAAAATTCTGTGAAAGGTAAAATACTTCCTGAAGTTCAATTCAGGGGAAAGAAAAGTAATCATCCTTTCATCGATTGAAAGTGATGTGCACGTTTCCAACCGTGCAAGAATTGAACATTTGGCGGTAAGCAGAGCTTGTGTTCACCGTGTTTTGTTGAGTTGCTGAGATGGTGTTGTTCAAAGGAACTGGCAGCTGTTGTAGAGGAGGCCTTTCGCACCCAACGATCTGATTTTGACGCTGTTCAGCTGCCCGTATGGTTTCGTTGTCTCCAAGTGCGGAGGCGAGGACATCGCTGCATTTACGAAGCTGATTTGCCGACGGCATGCTGTGGTAGCTTTTCAGGCTGGATTCGTTGCGGTGACCTGATATGGCCATGATTTCTCTGTTTGTCAAGCCAGCAGTCGACCACAAGGTTATTGCTGTCGCCCTTACGGAATAGTTTGTGTAAACACGGGACAGACCTGCGGCGGAGCTGATGTCTTTCATCATTGTTGAAAGCTTGTTGATGCCCAGTGGTCGATTTTCATACCAAATCTTGTCAGAAGGTCGCCAATTTCTTTTCGGATACTGGAACAGCGCCTCGCACTGTGGATTCAGCTTGGAAAGAAAAAGTTCCAAAGCGGAATATCCATCGGTTGGACTGTTGGTTTTGTACATGCGGCCGTTCTTCTCGTAACTTTCCACGTCAGAAACTCCACCTGGGTGGTTCTTGGTCGTCTCATCGTGCGACATAGTGGCAAAAAGGCCGCCATTCGCATCTTCGCCAAACACAAAACTGCTTTTCTTTAAACGTCGCTGGCCCTCAAAACCACGGCGGCACCAATACAAAGAAATGTGGAACCAAACATTTCTAAGTAGAGACAGGGGCTGGGTAAGTGAAAGAATTTCACCGTTTTTGAGCTTTTCCAGGTCTTCTTGCTCGATAGCTGGTTTATGAGTAGTGTGTTGTAAGCCATCTTTCTTCAGTTGCTTTATTTTGGCATCCAACATTTGGTTTGATAATACAAACCGGGAATCTTTGTTGAAGGAAATCCCACGGTTGTTTGGAGGCGTATTGAGAAATCGTTCAATGCCATTTCTCAGAGATAAAAGTGTCGCCCGGCTGTAATTTTCTCCGTTGCGGTTTCGTGCCTCGGCGTAAAATTGGCGCAGGTTTTCATCTAATTCCTGGATTGACATTTCTGCCAATGTTATTCCAAGTTGTTTTTGCTTACTCCACTCTACAGTAAACAAAGCATAAAGTGGAAATTAGCGGAGAATTTTGTGATATAAAGTTTAATCCAAACAAATGAGAATTTTACAGTTTATTTTAGTTTTAAAGTTTCGCACGGCCATTGTTTTTTAATGTTTACGCGGCAACACCTTCGTGTGACTTTCATTATAAATTAGACAAGTTGTAAATTTAAGAGTAGAAAATCTGTCCTGTTCGTTTTGTTTTCCGCGAAATGTTGTTCAGATATTATGTTGAATGAAAATAAGTTCCGTTTATTAAGACCAACCTGTAAAAACTGAAACCGCCCACTGTGTTGCTTGTTTGGTCTTTGCGGCTTGTGAGTTGTTTACCATGTCGTCGAGTTGTTGCGTTTCCATTTCCGCAAATCTTCTCTTTTTATGATTTATGTTGGAGCCTTCTTGGTTACTGCTTTCAACGTTTTCGTTGTTAGACTCGGGGACTTCGGATGAAACTGGCAGTCCAAACGCCAACATAATATTGAAGTTCGGCAGTTCTTCGTCTGTGCCGGCCATTTTTGTCGGACAGGAGAATTTCTCAGTTCCTTACAGTTTTCTATGAGTTTACCGGAATAATAGTCAATAGGTTTTCGACCAATAAGAACGCGCGTAGTATCTCAGTTATTTTATAAATAACTATTAAAGAACATTATTTAAGTTAAATGCAAGGCACAAGCATCGAAACAAGACAAATTCAATTCAATGAACCCTCTATTTAAATAATACTAAGTCCTCGCGGACTGAGCGGACCGCGTGAGAAATATAACTGAATACAAATATTTGCCAACCAAGAGTAAAAAAAACATACCTGAAATGATGTACGAGCCATAGACGAAGGAAAAGTGGTTCTTCTATATTATTTGCATTGAATTTCCATCAGATTGAAAGCCGTTTGCACGTTGATTTGTCCTACAATCTTTTTAACGGTTGAGCCAACCTCGTCCCCAGGGTCTTCTCGCTTTTCAATATGGCGGCGGCTCGGGAGAAGACCCTGGCACATAGCGACCTAAAACGGTCGCTGATTGGCGCCATTCTTACATGAGTTCTGATTGGTTTACGTCTTCCAAAAGCAAAGATGGCGGATCTTTGTGGGTTCTTCCTGCAACCCAAACATTTCTATTTCTAGGTCTCTGTGATGTGAAAGCTGAACAGTTTTTCTGTTTGACAATTTACAAAACTGCAGCTGTTCCGTATGAGGAAGATCTGAAGTACCAAACCCAAGATTCGTAGATTATTCGGGTTAAAAGTTCCTCCATCGCGATCGGCTGGTGATCTACGTAAGAACCTTACCAATCGTCAATGTGCACGATACTTTAGAGTTTTGGAATGGCAGTCGCTGGATATAATGTGGCGTAGTGGACTGTGAAATACTTAATGGTAATGTACTTGCTCCGATTTTTGACATAAATAAAGCATAATCGCGCACTAATTATTTGTGTTTCCATGGTCATTGAAAACTTTTAAGGCACTTGTATGTCTTATGTATGTATTGTTTTATTTATACATGTTAGATTCATTCGCAAAATTGTCCTATCGCTGCGAATTTGCTGTGCAATTAAGGAATCTAATAAAAATGGAAAACCGGTGTAAATCAAATAAAATTATATAAAATAACTTAAATGAGTCAGCTGCTGCTTAGGGCATTCCATTCTTTGATAAATTTGTAGAAGCTAAATTTACAGATAATGTTGCTATAGCTGCTGATATTAATAAATAATTTCAAGTGTAGACAACAAGTTGCTTGGATAGGCAATTTAGGTAATTTGAGGATTTCCATCGCAGGGATAAATAGCTTTATACACATTGGACGGCTACATGTACGTGATTCTACAACGTTGCTTTAATAATTAGTTACTCAGAATGGTTGAGACTGTTCCAAGTTCACACTTGTAGAAGTGAATTGAATGAATTGAGAGGGTGTTTTTAGTCCTTCCACACCATGAGAGTGTTTCTGCTTACGGGGATTCCAAACACTACTCATGCAGCTAACCACTGGCATTTTCAAGGCATGACTTAACTGGGGTAATATAAACCTGAATCTTAAATATATGATAGTGATGTGGGCAATGGGACAGAACTTAGCTATGTTCATGAGCTTGCTAGGATTTTCAAGGCAAGGCCTAATTTGGGTTTACAAGCCTGATTCTCCTTGGTATCAGGACAGCTAGCCAGGATTACATTTTCAAAAATTATTGGTAACTTGTCAGTGAAATTTTAGTGATCATAACACGATAAGGCAGCCAATTGCTTAGGAGTAAACCATGCTTCCAAGCTTGCTAATCCCAAAAAGGGATTGTAACATATTTGCTGTAATCTTTTGAATGGTAGACTGCTTCTGTGTTGTTGCTTGAAGGTGGAGTTGAGAACTAGACATCGTGAGCGTCCAGCTGCCAGCGCTAGTGAATTACTATTCTAATTTTGTGGAAGGGATTTCCTGTGCAAGTTACCATAACCCATGCCCCTCTTAGTGTCTAAATATCAAGAGGCAGGGGATTGATGGTGTGAACAATGTAAGGGACCTGGAATTTACAACAAAATGTTTTCTAATTTTTCATAATTCACAACATACTTTTTTTCAGGTTAGCATTTTTTGCCAAACAGGCATGGAATTTGACCTTGCACTCATTGATATTGTCAGGTTATAACTTCATGACTTGAATTTTCTGTCACCATATTCAATTTATTGCCAGTCAAATACATTAAATGGCCACTGGAAAAATAAATTGTCCTTCTTAGAAGGGATAATGTTGCCTCTAACAGATATACATGTATGTATGGCACTTGATTTGATCATGTTTCCTTTTATTTTTCAAACATCAGCAAAAATGTGATATCAACATAAGAGCACCCTAGATTGATAGCATGTTATATTGTGTTATTCCTTTACTCAATGTTAATTTTAAATTCTCATTAAAGAACTTCATTAAAATAATTATTTTTTCTCCTTTTCTTTTTGAACCCCCATTTCCCATTGATTTCCATTTTTAAACAGTTCCAAACTTCACCTAAATAACTCAATTTATTGAAGTACTCAAGGAGGAAATTTCTTAAAACCTATAAAGGAATATTATCCCCAGCACTGGTTGAACAAACAAAGAGGACTGTATCTATCCACTGTTCAAATGCTTTATTTGCCCATACTTTACAGGCTCTTATTTTACTAAATTCTAACAGCCAAGATTACACACATAACGTTTTCCAACAGTAAGTTGTTGTTGGCATCATACCTTATCATTAGCCCAATCAGTTATTAATAACACAAGTGTGTTAGTATTGGACACTCGTCTACAATGATATTTCTAACAATATTAACAGTAAATAATAAATAAATACAAACGATATTTCTAACTCAAAAAAACATGCACATGAAGTATCATGAGGAAATATTTGTAAACTGGACAGCTAAAGCACAGAAAGCAGTATTGAAAGTGACAAATCCTAGGAGATCTGCAATTGAAAAAGCAATTATGTAGACAGGAATGGGACTAAATAAATCCAACAATGCCAACATGACCACTGTTCCCTTTAAAGCTGCACCTGGGATTTGCTGGATTAAACACCACTAACTGTTTGACTATGCAATTGCAACATGGCTCTCTGGAAGAGCACTTGCAATAAATGGGATGCTGTAACTTCTAAATAAATCTTATGATGATGATGAACAATGATTCATCCCTCATCTCAAGCATACCAGCCCTTACCAGTATTTTATTGTAAGCTCTAAAGATGACGAAATGTTAAAAATGTTCAAAGACTTATGTTATCACTCCTAATAAATAAACATGAGCATTTTTTTTATCTCCAGTGGTTGAACAGGATAATGAGAAGTGTTACCCATGAATTGAAAAGCTCAAGAAACAGACTGCTATGGGATAGCAAGCAGAGTAAAGTAACTTAAGATTACATACAAACTTTGTTACTTAAACATATAAATGTTTGAAAATACAAAGAAAGTTGCAAATAGATGTGCAGTCTGATGCTAAGGGTATACTATGCCAAAGATCTTTGGTATGGATCAATCCATAAACAAACAGTCATAAGAGTGAGTCATAAACAAATAGTCATAAGAGTTACATTTACCCAACCAAGTTGGCTAGGCCAGGATCAGCAAGTAAAAAATAAATAGACTGGTTGAGTATAAATAGATAAATAAGCTTAAATAAATAATTTGCAACAATTTACCGTAAGATAAATTATGCCAAAAGCCGCCTATCCTCATGAAACAAAAATACACGTTCGTTCGAGTGTATTCGTAAGCGAACAATTTCACTTGATCAACATTTAAAAACAAGTGGTCAGGGGAAGATGTAAGACTTCAGCTTAAATTACCCTGATTATTTTCTATATATTTTGCGCGTGATCTATGAGTTCGGCGAGCTTTATACTGTACGCACAAACCATATTAAATGAACGGCCAAAAAAAGACCTCTAACACTTTGCCGTGTTCCTAAAGCCCGTATATGTATAACTTGTCTTTGTTTTTCTCTTTTTCTTCACGCATGTTTGAACCAACCTTCAGCCTTTTCCGCCATTTTGTTTATCTTGACCTCAGCGGTAATCTCGTACCCAGATCTTCTCACTCACTTCGCCTTAGCCGCCATTTTGAATACATTTCCATCCTCGTTGGAAATTTTGGTCACGTGATTCTGCTGTGTGCCAGGGTCTTCTCCCGAGCCGCCGCCATATTGAAAAGCGAGAAGACCCTGGGGACGAGGTTGCGGTTGAGCGAGAGCGAGCTAGTATGCCGCCTTCCCGAATGAGCACGAATTGTGGTCAGCGGACGTTTACTACTTAGTGTATACGAACGCTAAAAATAACATGCCCTGAAAAAACAGCCGTTTTTTGCGGTTCTGTTGTTTTCACGTAATTAGAGATTTTCCATCAAAATGCTAACTAAATTCGCTGAGCAAATGGTCGATTATTTAACTTGGTGAGGTTAGTTCGCATCGCAATGTACCAGTATAACGAAATTCAAAGGGCGTAGCACCTACGTTCGCATGAAATACCTCTGACAAACAGGTTTTAGTGGAAATTCAAACGGAAAAAAGCGTAGTTAAAGAGATTCTCGTCTGTGTGTAAAAAAACAAAACAAAAAAAAAAAACAAATAATGTAGACTCCTGATCGCGAGAAGCGCTAGTTTTGCAGCGTTTTTGTGTCACGCTCAATTTCTTTTGTTTTTGCTTATCCACAATCCTCTTCTAAGCAGTACCGGTACCGTGCAATGTTTTTGTTACGCCCACTTCAAACTGGCGGCCGAAAAACGTTTTTAAAGAAAAACAATCTGTTTTCAAAATTCACAGATTGGTTGGATTTAAATCAATTCTCTGTTGCTTCTCTCAACTTGCACTACCGAAATGTTAGTTTTTTAATAATTAACCAAATATTCGTCTACACACAAACTGCGACTTGTTGCTGAAGCCAAACAGTAAAACAGTGCTTAATTTTAAACATGTGAATAGGTTGTTCAAGATAATGAAAAACGCAGATGTCCCCCATCTTGAAGTGGGTTTTAAAAACTTAGCTTGGGGTGGGGGTGGGGGTGGGGAGGAACCCCTAAAATCTCGGTGGGCGATGTGCAGCAAATGTCTTGAAACAATTACTGACACTATTTCGGACCACAATGTGATTTTTTTCTACCCTGTTTCAGGCCTGACCCAAAATCTGATGCCCCTCCTCAAAACTGTCCCAAAAAGGATTGCAACTACCTAGGAACTGCTTCAATTTACGTAAAACGTTTGAGAAGGGCTTCAATTTCTCTATATTAATCAAAAGACCATTCTCAAGGGATGAAAATAGCCAATTCCAGACCACAACTCGCAAACCTTACCCTAATTCAGTCCAAAACGACACAAAAATCATTACCTTTCAGGCCGCCCACACCTATCTGGCTTTTATGTAGAAGGTTTGTGCAGTCTCCCTTTTTGATTTTCATGTCGTTTACAAGGTTTAGGCAATCTCTCTGTTTTACTTTCTTTCTACAATCACCCTTTTTTACATTTGTGGGGAGCAAGGTTGGTGTAGCGGTGGGAGCACTTGCCTCCCACCTCTGTGACCCGGGTTCGGTTCCAGTGGTTGGCACGTGGGTTGAGTTTGTTGTTGGTTTTGGCCTTGCTCCGAGGGTTTTTTTTTTGGAGTTCTCCAAATTTTCCTCCCTCCACAAAAACCAACACTTCCAAATTCCAATTCAACCTGGACGTGTGGTCCTCACACTACGACGCTAAATTTGATTTACCTTTTTTTTTACTTCATATGTTAGATACATATTCTCGACAGTCTCCCTTTTCCAATTTACACGCTATTTGCATTGTCTGGCCAGTCTCCCTTTTTCCATTTACATGATTTTTACAGGATTTGGGCCACCAAATTTGCATGTTACTTACAGGGTATAGAACAGCCCCATATTTCTCATTTACACGTTCTTTACATGTTTCGTTAAAAAAATTTACAGGATATTTACAAAGAAGATACTGTAAATTTGTTCCCCAAAATTTACATGTTATTTACATGGTTCTCTAAGTTATTAGGGTTAAAGGGGACCACGTAAATCTATTTTTACAACAAATTTACAGCTTCTCCTTAACATGTAAAAAAGCATGCAAATTCAATTTACAAAATGCCAACATGTAAATGTAAATTTACAAAACATGTAAATTAGGATTTGCATGTTGTAAATTACGATTTACATGTGCATGTAAATTTTCAACTCTTAAAGGAAAACTAGAAGTGTAACAGGATGTGCGCGCGCCCGGTACCGTACAGTAACCAACTGGATAATATCGTGGGATATTTGTACTCGTTTCGCGCGCTTTCTAAATTATAACTAATACAGTTGAATAATAAAACACCTTAAAGAAAGTAATGAAATAATAGGCAAATCGAGCGTATAATAAAAAAAAAAACGAAACATCCTTCAAGTTCAGGCTATATCATGTACAATAAATTTCCTTAAATAAATGGAATAAAAAAGTGGGGTCACTGAGTTCGTTTAGGAAAAAACGACCATTTATTTCTCTGAATAGAAACCCATCAAGTTCTGAACGTACGCGCAGGTGCGCGCTCATGCGCGTACAAATCACGCAAAGTATGTTGCGTAGAAAGGCGTGCGCAATGTAATTGAGTGGAATCACCTCAAGTAATTTACAGTTCAGGTGGAGATTTATAACTTGAAACCTTCCATGTACTCAGACTATCTATGAAACGTACGTCGAGAAATTTAAATGGTAGGATCGATCTTGACACCATTTTTTAACCGTCTGTTTTGCACATGCACACATCAAGTTATTTTGCAGCTTTTCAGCTTTGTTTTATTAACATATGTCCTGGAGTTTGACTTTGTCAAAGATACACAAACAGCTTCCTTTAACTGCGTATATAAACAAGCAATGAATCACCGAAGTAGACTAAATCGGCAAACTTGTACATGTTCTGAAAAATATTTCTCCTTTCTAATTTTACAGCTCCTGAGAATCCATGGACATTTCGAATCACATTGCAAATATGGATTTCTTTTTCCTTCCTGATGATCTCATATGGAAGCAATTTATTACGGCGAATCCCTGATTATTAAGGTCCGTAGTAACACCTCTATAGCCCTGGACAAACAATACAACCTTTTCAATCGACAACGTTTATCATTGTTGAATTCAACTTGTTACACATGTTTGGTCACCAGGAAGAAAGTTGTTGAATGAAGGTGAATGGCGTTGGGTGAAAGAAATTTGATTGCTTGATATTAAACATATTAAATTCAACAATGTTGAACGTGGTTGAATGAAAAAAAATAATGCCGTTTGTATGGGGCCTAAGGGTCTCCACAAACGATAAATATTTAGTTCTCAATCATAACAAATTGTTGTCGATATCAATAGAGTCCGACTGTTAACTCAAACATAAAGTTGTGGACGACAATCTGACAAAGTAATTCCCCAATTTTAAGAGGGAAACTTAAATTTTGTTGTCGATAAGAAATGTGTCAATTTTGTTATCGGCAACTCATATTTCCAGTCGCTGAGACAGTCTACGACAGCTATTCTTTCTTGCTATAACGGGCGCGAAAAAAACAATGACTTTTGGCTCGCCCCTACTATCTGCCTTTGGGTCCTTCCAAGGATGTCGAGGCACAGGGTCCAGAGGAGCGAAGTTCGAGCAGAACGTTTAGTTTTCCTTGCGAAAGACAACCGACATAATATGCTACGAACTTGCGTTACTCGCGTTACCTATATTTTTACCGCAGGTCAAATTACTGTGGGCTCTTAGGATTACTGAGATCGACTTACACTAAATAATACGACAAGGGAAGAAACAGATTTGGGCTGATTTTTCGAATCCCTCTATCTCGTAAGAAAATTCGCCAAAATGCCTAATTTTAAGAATCTGGTCTATAATTTACCTATTCTCAACAAATATGGAAAAAAGTCGTTTAAAAATGACGAAAAACATACGTTTTCGCCAAGCGGAATTTACGGCTTCCACGCTTCGCTTTCGTCCTATGTACACCGCAACACTCGGTGACGGAAATGACGTAAATATGGTGACTTGATCGAAAGCGGAAGTTGTCCTGTTGGGACTGTAGTCAAGCGGAACATTGTGAGTTTCATATTAACTTCTGTTATTGTTTTGAGCGACGTTTCGTCGCTCATATTTCATTCTCGCTTGGTGCGTCTCCGCCACGGAATCATGAGCAACGAAGCCATTCTGCTTTTAAAACGCTTAACGGAAGACTCGATTCAACCTTGGAAGGAATCAGAGACGTTAGAAATTCGAATGAGCTATTGTGTGAGCGGATCAAGCCCCTGGAAATAACGAAATCGGAACGCGAAGAATTGCCAAGTGGTGCACGTGGTAAATAAAAGCCAACCAAACTCTTTGGTGAAATGTTGCAGGTCTTCCCATTTTAGTGTATCTTCACTTGCTGAGACTTACTTGAAATTGGGTACTTCCACGTTCGGTTGCCGTTTTCTCTCCGCTGTACTTGAGTCGCCTCAGGAAAGACCTCACTCAAAATCATGCCCATTTCTTTGGCATTCAAAACGAAATTTTCCTTTTCACAGCCGCTCACCTTATAATAATCAAGAATTCCACTCAGTGCTGTGTAATTTCGGCGATCCATCTGGTAATTCAGCGGTAGCCTGCAATAAATTTTTAAATTTTTAAATTGGTCTCAGGGGCCGTTTGATCGCGGAAATATGGTATTTTTATGTTCGTGTTTGAAAGCAGATTGTCGAAACCCTTACCATTTAGATACGAAAACGTGTTTTTCCCTGTTCGATAGTTTCGATTTCTTCCACTCAGGCTGGTTTTCTTGTAACGGAACTTTCCTCTTCAAGGGCGAACTCGCCATTTTTAAAACTCCCTCCACATGTGATGTTTTGAACTTTGCTCTTCCCTTTCCGGTAACGATCACTTCCGTCACCATGTGCTGCGGTGCACATCGATCGAGATCACGTGGTATAAGTTTCCTCCCTTGTCCTTATTTTTACTCGGCACTTCGTGCCTCGTTCGGAAAGCAAAGCTTTCCGAAGAAAAGCCGTTGCCCTTCGGGCAACGTGTTAGGCGACCGCGGAAGAATGGTCTGCGGTTAATAGCAATTTTCAATATGGCGGGCGATATGGCGCACTAAGCGAGATCGAGATCGAGAAATACAGCGTATGGAAAGAGAAGAAAGCCGTTCAAATTGGATTCACAAAGGTTGCATTGGGCAAATTTATTGATCAAATGACTTGGTTATGTATTTTATATGGTAAGATGTACGAAGGATAATTCTTGCGTACAAATTTAACTCCTCTGGACCCTGTGGTCGAGGCAGTTAATCGTGAAAGATATACAAGTTTTGTTGACCGATTACACTTCAGAATGGCCTACATAACCTGCAAACCGTGTGATATTTGTGTCTCCCTGGTCACACTATGTCGAACATGTTCCTTCAGCCACAAACTTGTCATTAATGGCAAAGCAATCGAATTAGTACCCACTGTTAAGCTGCTAGGTCTAAATATATCTTGTGACCTTAGGTGGAATTGTCATGTTGAGGAAATTAGTAAGAAAGTTTCGAGTCGACTGTATTTTCTTAAACAACTGAAAAGGGCTAATGTTCCCCAAAAAGATCTATTGACCTTTTACGTAACGTGCATCCGCCCTGTGACGGAATATGCGTGCCCGGTATTTCATAATGCGCTGCCCGCTTACCTATCTGCGGAGCTAGAACAACTGCAAAAACGCGCGATGCGTATCATTTTTCCATTTACATCGTACCGCGACGCACTACAGCAAGCACGCTTAGAAACGCTTTCTGCGCGCAGAGAATTAATCACATCTAAATTATTCGAATCTATTAGCAGTAATGAAAACCACAGATTATATAAGCTTTTACCCTCGCGAAATAAATGTCATTTTAACTTGAGACATAAAAGAAATTTTAATATTCCCATGGCCAAGACTAAGAGACTCATGAACACTTTTATATATAGTAATTGTAATTAGACGATATTATAGTTTTTATTCTTATAATTAATAGATTTTATTCTTTCTTGTAAAAATTAATATAATTCAGCCTCTGGCTGCAATTTTAATTTTAATAAACTATCTACCGATCTACCAAACTGCAAACCTGTAAGACCTGTTACTATATGGCTGAACTGTTCCACGCTGAAAAGGAGCTTTCAGACTGGTTCCCTGAACGGTCCAAATTTTCCTATACGGAACGCTGCGATGAACCGCTCACGAAAAGATTTTACTAAATCATGTTTTGGAAAAGTTTTAGAAACTAGGACAGGTTTGTATGAAGTCGAGCCCTTGTTCTTGCTTTCTTACCCATAATTTTGGCAAAACCTTCTGCGAAAATGACATTATGAAATTCGTTGTGCCCTTCTTTCGTCTTTGTAGCGCGCGCGCTTACTACAGAGAAATACGCTTTGATGTTCGCAATTTAGTAAAGCCGGAACCATAATGATAAATTCTTTATTGAACTAGCTTGTTCGGTCCGTATTGGGAAGGTATTGGTCTCGTTCTTTTTGTGGAGCGTTCCAAATACGGATCTCCACTAGTTCAGTAACATATATCTACTGACAGCGAACTGACGACAAGCTCTTTAATCCCTCTTCGATGCGAAAACATGTATGACCATTATGTGCTACTGCCAATTGCAAGGCCAGGAAAGAGTTCTGAAAAACATAGCTAAAAATATTTAGACATTGTGTCCCTTTGAGCACACTGTAAAAATATGTTAATATTGTTGTATGGCGAAATATATTTTGTGTTACGGCATTTTTACATTATATTTAGTGTGTCGCTGATATTACACTATTTATCAAAGATGCCACGTCTTATTCGTTTATTTACTTCATCAGTTTATCCGTCCAAGCTAAGCAGATAAGCTTCTAGTTTAGTCTTAATTGTTATTATAAAGCTCTCTTCAATTTGTTGTTCTCCTCGTATCCTGGTTTCCCTTTATTTTGTTTTGTTTTGTTTTGTTTTTAACATGCTCATCAACAGGCGACACCTGTTCCACTAATCCATCATTTGTGAGATACAGCAAACTTGTTACTGATCACGTGCTTGAAGGGCATATCCTATCATCTGTTCACGTGACAAGCGATGAAGAATGTCAACTAAAATGTATCATGAGTAGGATGTGTGACAGCTATAATCTCGGACCTCGAACTTCCTCCATGCAGCACGTCTGCGATATACTGGATTGGCGATCCGGCAGAAAGAAAACAGAGAGGAAGGACTGGAAATTTCGAGCAGGAAAGGTTAGCATTTCCTCTTGAAAGCATGTGCCTTTTATGTTTTGGGAAATCGTTTAGTACTTAATTTTATCAATCTTCTCTGATTAGATGTGATCAAAAAATTTGTGGAAACGTACTTACCACCTGGGGGGTAGGGTACTCTGGATTTCAAGCGACGGGGAGGTGCGCAGGATATTTGGGGGTTTGAAATTCACGATTTTGGGATTTTTTGGTAAGAAAATCTTGGCAAATATGTTTTCAGGTAGTTTGTAAGAATGACTACTAGATCTGAGAAATTTTATTGCGATAATACGATAAACAAACAAACAAACAAACAAACATGACCATTAAAAACGAACTTAGTTGTTTTTCATTATTGTCATGTAATCCCTTCTGGGTACTTGTAAGGCTCCAAAATTCAGTATGGGATTTTTTTGGGTTTCATTTTGGTCAGGGGATTTTGTAGGGCTTCGCTTCAAAGCAGTTATGGTTTTGAGTTTTAATTATGTCCCCATTTGCGCCTTATCCAGATACCCCCTTTCACCCCCCGGTATTTACCATCTAATGCAGTGGCACCAGATCTTAAAGAAAAAGTACTGAAAACCGAAAACACCTTTATAGAAATAAAACCGAGAAGAAAAAAAAAACTTTTTTGAGGACTGACTGACGTAGAAGAACAAAACATCTCCCGCCAAAAGCGTAAATAGTCTCTAAAGACACTTGACAACACCCGAGCCTCTCAATCGTCCACCGTCCTTCCTGGTTTTACAAGGCCTTTCAACTAACTTGTATTTCACTTCACAGGCACTTTAAGAGGCTCTGACAGTAAATATCGAGAATCGGTGGACAAGCTCAAAAAATCGAAAATCCTGATAACTTGCCAGAAGAACACTTTTGGGGAGCTATCTTGAGGTTCGAAAATATTACTTAAACCTTCTGGAATTCTATTGTTTTCGAGAAATTCGGAAAAAACGGTTTTGCTTAATTAATTATGCAAAAATCAGGTTTAAAATTAAACAAATTGAATGCGCTTGTTTGTAAACAACTTGCAACGCGAAGAAACAATTTTAATTCTAAATGATAGCAATACTCTTCTACTTTCTATCAATGGGAATTGCATGGAGTTTTGTTTTATTTGTGTGGTTTGGTGGTTCTTTGAAACAAAGGCATTTTGCGCACTTCCGAACAAGGGAAAAATTGGTAAACTTCAGAGGCTTAAAATGGGTCTTGGTATGTCTAATATCGAATTGAAATAAACACTGTGACAAAGTTTGGCCCTTCTTACATTATGACATGAAATTAAAAATCTGGGCAATTGAGGCAAAATTCGCGAACCAAAGTTGCCAGAATTTGCATAATTTGGATAATAGAAAAAAAACTGTAATGGAAGGACGACTTGAAATATGACAAATCGTTTACTGTAACTATTTTCAGATGGTCTTTCTACTAGATGATGCATTCGCTGGTATCTTCATTTATCTTTCTGAAGGATTACGAACAAATTTGGAAAATTGTTGGTGAAACTTAGAGTGCAGTAGTGGGTTATCATATTTTGTCAGACGTCTATACTCTGCAGCACTAGTGGCCTTTCTTTGTTATTTTCAGTTTCTTTGGGAAAATACTAATGTTCTCGAAAATCCAAACGGTTTCTTTTATAAATCATTAAAGTTGACGTACGCGTATAAATTGAGAGCTAAAATGCCGGCTGTGTAAGGTAAGGAACACAACGTACCACTCAAAATAATCCAGTCACGCAACCGATCACTGCACGTTCATGCAAACGTGAAAATATTCTTCAATGAAAATCTTTTCCTCCAAAACTGTGAAAGAGTTCTCAGCGATCTTGCAAAGTAAAACCAAACAAACTGTGTATTGATATCTCTTAGATATACAGCTGCATTAAGAACTCATAAATACCAGTAAATACCGATCCCGCTGCCAGGACGTCCGTGGTTTGCGTTAAAGTGTAATAATATTGATAGAAACAGCACATTTTTTGACAAATACGTATAAATCATAACAATAATGATGCACTTTTGCCTCCTGGCCAAAATAGTGTCATTTCAAAAAGTCGCCCAAAATCTTAGTAGCCGTTTGAAAAGAGCGATCGAGCCACGTACACAACAACATACTATGTCGCAGTTTTCTTCTCTCGAAGAAAAAGTGTCAAGTATACGAAACTAATTCTAGACTTGCCTGTCGGAATTTTCGTCCCAGTAGAATATCAGCTGCACATGACAGTATGCCCAAAACACAGGGATGCGTACGGTATTCACTGGAGAACTAGCCATGCATAAAACAGCGGCCAATGTAGGAGACCGCATTTAAAAACTGCCATAAGTAGAATGACAAATTGACAAAAAAGATTCCGCACGTGACACCGGTCACGCAACAGCGTGTGTAGAACTTTTAAAACTTCTTCTTCTTCTCTTTAGTTTTACGTAGAAATAGTATAAGCCCAAAACAATGCAAGAACAGATTGAAGGAATGTTTTAGTTCATTCTTTGTGTGTCTTCAGTAAATAAAATCCTCTAAATTGAACTCACCCAAACTACTACTTTTCATTTCATTCATTTCATTATGAAAATTTTGGCAACACTGGTTCGCGAATTTTTGTTTTTGTCAGCGCGAACCTCAATTGCCCAGATTTTTTATTTCATATCATAATAGAAGTAGGGCCAAACTTTATCACAGTGTTTATTTCAATTCGATGTTAGACGTACCAAGACCCATTTTAAATCTCTGTAGTTTACCAATTTTTGCCTTTTTCCGAAGTGTGCAAACCATATAAATAAAGCAAAACTCCATGCAATTCCAACTGATAGAAAGTAGAAGAGTATTGCTATCATTTAAAATTAAAATTGTTTTCTGGCGTTGCAAACTGTTTAAAAGCAAGCGCTTTCAATTTGCTTAATTTTAAGCCTGATTAATGCATAATTAATTAAGCAAAACTGTTTTTCCGAATTTCCCGAAAACAATAGAATTCCAGAAGGTTTAAGTAATATTTTCGAGGATAGCTCCCCAAAAGTGTTCATCTGGCAAGTTATCAGGATTTTCGATTTTCTGAGCTTGTCCGCCAATTCTCGATATTTACAGTCAGAGCCTCTTAAGATCTCGTTAATCTTGTATTAACCCGTTTTTTAAGATAACTTAGCACATTCTGCAGTATCAGTAAATGAGTTAAAGAAAAGTCTAGCCCCATATATTTACATTTTACATGATATTGTTTAATTTCTTCTAGTGCCAGTCTTCTCCCTGTCAGAACGGTGGCACATGTTTCACTTTACAAAACAAAGATCAGCCACTTTGTGCATGCCTCGGATTTTGGGAAGGACCCTTTTGCAATACTCTTCCAAGTAAGGTGCATTTTTATTCGCAACATGTCAGTTCCTTTTTCGTCTCTTATTTGTTGTCCATTCCATTCTGATTAAATGTCATTTTTGCATCATTCCGCGCAAAAGACAGGTCTTAGCAAGGGCGATTGAAATCCGAAAAGACGTAATTTTTTTAAAGAGATAATTAAGCAACCATGATTCTAAAAAGCTTCCAAACAAGTATAAACAATAATGTTAAGTTCCCCTCCAATTTTCTTTTTGAATTCTAACAGCCCTTGTGTGGCTTAGATCTGCTTTACCCATCTACTTATAAGCCGCATATAGTTGATATAAGCTATGGTTCACAGACTTTTGAATTCTTCCAAACTAACTTTTCGGTTAGCTTCGGCTTATGTAAAAAGCATGCTATCTTCTATTTCTTTAATGTAACGGTAATTCTTCGTTTTTAGCCCGGGGTGGGGTGGAGAGCCCTCCCTTATTTGACCAAAACGGGTATGTGCTACCCAGCAGGGTGTGGTTTTCAGGGTCTTGCGTCTTTTTAAGAATTTCACTATTTAGCGTCTTGAACAGGATGTCTTTCTGGACCAGAGGCCTTGAACAGGGTGTGAACGTTGGCGTTGCCCGGTCTACTTGTGTGGTACCAACATCTTTTTAAAAATCTAATTCTGTGATGTCATTTGTGAAAAAAAACTTTCTGAAATAATTTCTTTCTGGTCACAAAAAAGGTCTCCTGTCTTAAACAGGGTAGCGAAATGAACGGATTTTGTCTTAAACAGGGTCAGGGTTTGAAGGCCTAGGCGGCAAATCCCCACCCGAACTTTCTCCAAGAGCCCTCCCTCCCCCCGTGGGGGTATTAGAGGCCTTATGTGCCACTCGGCACGAAGAGGATGAGTGAGTGAGTGAATCATTCTTGGTTTGTTTGTTTCTAGAAACATCATGCAGTGATTGGAAGGCTTCCAACTCTTCACTTCCAAGCGGTTTTTATGTTATTAATCCTGGTTTTGAAAACGGCGTGACACCTTTTACGGTCTACTGCAACATGACAGACAAAAATGGAGTTGGCGTGACGGTAATCAGTCATGACAGCGAAACCAGGACGCTGGTACATGGTTTCGACCCTCGTGGGAGTTACTCTCGAGATGTCACGTATCTAGGAGCCCGTCCCCTTCAGTTAGCAAACCTTGCAACTGTATCAGGCCACTGTGAACAGTTTATCAAGTATGAATGTAAGGGTTCAGTGCTGTCTAGTTTTGGTTGGTGGGTGTCACGTGATGGTGTAAAGATGAACTACTGGGGCGGAGCCGCACCAGGAAGTGGTAAATGCGCATGCGGAATGTCCAGCTCGTGCGATTATTCTCATCTTAAATGCAACTGCGACGCCAATAATAACGTGTTGCGTGAGGACAGCGGTTACCTCACAGAAAAGTCAACACTGCCAGTGAGTCAGCTAAGATTTGGTGACACAGGCAACCCAGAGGAATATGGATACCACACTCTCGGAAAGCTCTATTGCTATGGATTTTCTCCTTAGTCAGATTAAAAAACACACCCACAATCCTAAGTAGCACTTGCAATAAGCAATTTAATTACTTCGCATATCCAGGGTGGACACTTATGAAAACGTTAGTCTATCGTTTCCGTGTAAACTGACGGCACAAACAGTCCCCGGTGGTATCGTGGGTGCCATCGAAGCAAGCACCGAGGCACCAAAATGGTCCGAAAAAAGCCTGCAAACCCAAACGCAGCTTCTGATAGATAAGGTTCGCATTTGACCCTAGTGTGAACGCAGATATTTTAATAGATAGATCTTTTGATAGATACGTTTTGTATTCCCTAGTGTGAACGCAGATCGCTTAATTTGAGGCACCAAAAAGAAAGGTTTTCATCGAAAATACATGCATTTATTAGTATAAATGATTGTCAAAATGACTACTGCAGAGACTGATCAAACAACGTGAAAAGACGTAGGTTACAATATTGCGACTGGCCAATGCCAGTCTTCATCAGGTTTTATTGAGGCAAATCACGAGGTTACAGAAATATATATGTAGTAAAACAATGAGCGGAAGTTACATATATGACGTGGTATGGCGTGGATTAGAAATGATAGAAAATAAACAAACAAACAAACAAAATTATTATATGTCGCTACAAATTACAGTTCATCACGTTTATTAATGCTTAGAGGCTCAAGAGTCTTAGCCTTGTGAATAATGTGAGTCTCACGTGCCTTCCTGAAAGAATCGCGTTCATTTTTAAGTTTTTCAATAGGAATAAGTAGCATATGGCTGTCGGAATGGTTATTGCTGAGAAAGTGTTCTGAAACCGATGTATGGATATAATTAGAAGTAGGGTTGAGTACTGGCCGTCTATGTTCATTGAAACGGTCTTTCAGGCGACGTTTAGTTTCCCCAATGCATTGTAAATTACACAGGCGACATTGAATCATGTAGATAACATTGAAAGTAGTACAAGTTATATGAGATTTGATATGGTACGTTTCACCTGTGGAATGAAAAGTATATTGAGTGCGGCCATGTTCAATGTAGGGACAAGTGGTACAATTCCTGCTATTGCACCGAAAGGAACCGGGAGTGACCCTGGAGTTACTTGAATCAGGGTCTTCTGTTAACTGGGCTCTAACAAGAATGTCACTAATATTCTTACATCGGCGGTAAGCTACTAAGGGAAGATTTTTAAGAACATTACTACAACGATTTGATGAGTAGAGGACGTTAGAATGCTGGTGAATGATGCGCGCGATGTTAGGTAATGCTGGATGATATGTGATAACGAAGGGAATGGTTTCAGCCTCTGTCCTAGGTTTGTTTTTAATTAAGTGCGTCAGTACGAGGAACGTCAGAAGCCCTCTGTATTTGGGTTTTGAGAAAGGTTTTGTCGTAGCCGCGACTAACAAGGTAAAATAAGTTCATTTGTACGCGTTATGTAATTGTCGTGGTTGGAGCAAACGCCGCGAAGGCGAAGTGCAAGGCTGTAGGAACGTTTAGTGTGTTGAGGATGACAAGATGAAATAAGTAAATACCGGTGTTTGTCAGTAGGTTTAGTATAAAGGTCTGTTTCTATAAAGCCATCCTTGATAGAGACCATGACATCAAGGAATGATGTATTAGTAAGAGAATGCGTGCATGTGAATTTAATGGCGGAGTGTAAATTGTTAAGATAATAGACAAATATTTTCAGTTTCTCTGGACCCTCGGTCCAGATCATGAAGATATCCTCGATAAATCTTAACCATATATGGGGTTGATAAGGTGAGTTATTTCATGCTTGACACATTTTCTTTTGTTATTCAACAACCTTTATTTAACTTACAACCCTGATGAATATTAACTAACTGAAAGTCCGGGGAGGGCTTGATTATGTAGCAGGGAAGAGCGGGGCTTATGAATTGAATTTATGACTATGAATGAGGGATTTATACGGATAAATCCCTCCTTTCAGGGATTTATCTGTATAAATCCCTCCTTTCAGGGATTTATACAGATAAATCCCTCATTTGAAGGAGTTACAGAAATAACTCAATTTAACCTTGCTCGTCCCGAGAAATTGAAATCCCTCCGGCTTTATTTATTCCAACAATAAAGTCATCTGCAAATGTTTTTCATTACAAAACAATATCGAGAAAAATAACAAAACTAATACATGAACCTTTTTAGTTGTGTCGCTTTCGGTTTATCCTTGAAGCTTCCCTCAGAAACTATTTTGCTTAATTCTTCCGCGCACGAATTTCTTGGAGCAGGCTCATCACTGCCTACTACTAGGTCGAAAATAGAATCCAAACTAAAATTGGGTTGTAGTATATCTTGCGAAAAACTATTTTGAGTTAGGAAAAGCTCTTCTTCGCTGTCCGTGATGTCCATAATGACAAAGCATAACCAAATGAATGAGTTGTTTGAAAGCCGTTCTTTCCGCCCTGGTGTACCGAAAAAAACTCGTAAACAAGATCAAAAGAAAAGACCAATAATAGAACACATCAACCGAGAAACAAAGAAAATACAATGCATGGTCCCTTGTGGAGTCGGCGGAATATCAAAGTACAAAGAAGTCTATCGCTTTCCGCTGACAAATTCTCAAGACAACTTCTCACAGTCCTGTGAAAAATCCCACATTAGGTCGCTTTTATTGTCTCTGACTAGATCCGATGAAGGTGCGAGTGTACTAATTAGCTGGTATTTGTCTTCTTGAAGAAAAGGTCGTTATTTAAAGATCCCTCATGAATAGTAAGCACGTAGAATAATTACACGTTTGAAAAAAATACATGCACCAATTAGCCACGAGCCTCAAAGCCAATTATGGTGACAAATATGCTAAAATGACTACCTCAACCCACACACACACAATCAAAAGTCAGAAAATCGGTACAAGAATCAAAGTTGAGTATCCGAATTTTCATGTACACTGCACAACGCAATAGGTACCGCGGATTTCTTCATGAGAAAATGTCTACATGATCTTTCTTCGGGCTACAACAAAGTCAACACATAACGGGCTACAACAAAGTCAACACATAACGGTTGGCCCTAAGTGGGTACTGTGTCCACTTCTAACACTACGTTTTTGCGGCTAGGAGCAAATTACCCGGCGGAGCGTCCAACTTCCATATTGCTATGTGAAACGGCGAATCCTCAATTTGGTTTATATTAATTTTAGATGACCAAAAATCTTCCGACGAATTCCAAGACGCCTCGAAGGTCTTCGAAGGTTCCCGAAGCTGGCCTGATGGCTTCCGAAGATAACTGACGATGACCTATTCATCGATAACTGACGAGAATTCGAAGATTAACTCTTGGGAAACGCTTATGTAAAAATACTAGTGAAAATGCCGTTGACTAATGCGTGAAAGTTGCACGCTCCTGGTAATAGGTTCCAGCAAATGGATTTGCTGTAAATCGCCAGTATACATGTGTTGTCGTGTAGTTGATAGCCAGCGACGTATGGCACAGTTTTGTCATTCCTGACTCGTCCCCAGTCGTCTTCATAACGCCGGCGGACCGGGAGGTGTGAGAGCAAAGGGTGATGGGAGACGAATGGGGACGAGTCAATTGTCATTCATTTCAAGGCACCAACCACAACGCAGAGAAGGCCAACAACAAGAGCACAAAACAAATGATTGTCTGCCACGAAAGTACTTGTGATTTATGGGCAGCTATCTGCAGAGGGCAGGGGGTCGGTGATTTTCGGTACTGGTACTCTGTATATAGGGTTTTTTATGTCCTGTAAAGTAAGGCACACATATAAGTCCTAGGTTCAGAGAATTTTGTTGTGGTGGCCATGTTTATTTCCCGTTAAATACAGTTGTGGTCAAAACGCCTTGGGAACTCTAGCTGACGTGGAAGACGCCAAAAAAAACTTGCTGCAAATTTTAAAAGCATCTACTCCTGTTACGCTGTGGAAAAACTGACAGAAACTGTAAATGGATTGTATCCAGGAGTCATATCATAAGTGAAAGTGAATTAGAAGTATGATCGTCAGAGTGAGTGTAGGTCTTGAGGAGGACTGTTTTTGATGACATTGACTATGTCATCAAAAAAGGTCAATGTCATCAAAAACAGTAGGACTATACTCACCCGGACATCATACTTCACCGACTTATGATTGTTATTTCGACAAAGTCAACATAACCCGGGCTTGAACTTTTGATAGAAACGGTTTACTTTGATAGAGCCTCCATTTGTTAGGTGGGTAAAATAGACAGTGGATAAGGGTTCGCTTGCATTGTTTAACTGATCACGTCTGTCTAAGGAAATGGTCTCATAGTCTGAATCAATATCACGAACGTAAATTTTTGTTTGTTTATAGAGGTCGCACTAAAAGATCAGAAGTTTTTACAGAGCATTTCAATCGAAATGTTGTAATGACTTTCGCGTGTACATTAAACGCAAAAAAGTCATACTGTAAGATCGACTGACAATAAATTGGCGAGCCCTGAGGCTGGACACCGGCTTCTTCGAAGTTAGCCAAAGTTTCATTAAAGTTTTTTTTTTTGTCGAGTCGAGACATTACGGGTACACTCGTTTAGCATCAGTGCCAGTAGGTTTTTTTTTTTGGCAATGGATAATAAAATTCGGCTGTGCGACCTGCCCTTTAAATGCTGTATCCAATAAGCAAGAAAGCGGTGGAAAGATCGAGTTTACCCGCGTTTGGTGGTTTCGACTTACCGCGACAGACGTGATGTTCCGGCTTTTGTGCCAACATCCGGGAATCACAGTTTTAAGCCCGCTTTGATATATCCTGAAGTCAGTGACCATTTCTTTGTTCCATTTGATGTCCATTTTGATAAGCGGGTTGCGAAAAGTTATGCTTACCTTGGGACTGAAAAAAGGAAAAGAAATGGCCGATGTTAGATCCACACAGCTATGGCATAGAATGCCTGGGTGATAAAAATAAACATTAATGGTATTTCATTCATGGTCAGGATGAAATGTTTATCAAATCTTTAAGTATGACAGAAGATAGATATAAAACATCTGAATGGCATGAGTTTTTGCGTTTGAAAAGTCAAGCTTAATTATTTTCTTCGCACAATGCTTTACGAACGAGATTGGGCGTTCTTCAGAAAAAGAAACACTCAAGGCCTTCACGTGACCAAGGAGTAGATTATTTATTTGCTGTAAGCCTTGAATTTTGAAGCGTTTCTGGAAAAACCTTTAACAAAAACATAGTAACTCAACAAGGTTACAGAAAATGGGCAGCTTCCTCCCCCATCCATCCCCCCCCCCCCACTCCCTTCGAAGGTATGATATGGTAAACAGAAGAGTTAAATTAATGTTTATTAATAAGGAATTTCAATACACAATACTCACAAGTATTTATGCAGTAGTTTAACTGAAGGTTCAAAGAAGGTAGTGTCACAGTACGAGAGGCCTGGAATTCGGGGGTAGTAGAGCAAGAAGTTCATACACATCTCATCTCTTTTGGAGTCACCTCCCTAAAGATATACATGAATGTAATAAAAAGGAGAGAGAGAGAAGTGATCGGTTATTCCTATTTTTGACCGGGCTGTTATTGGTCTTCACAGAACGAGGGAGGGGAGGAGGATTCAATCTCCCTCCATGACTTCAAACCTTTCGTGGATGTATATATGGTGGGTGTCTGTTACATCCAGTCGTAATGCGCAAGTGCTTATTATGCCAAGAGCTGTCGATAAAAATTTGGTTGATCAGAGACTGATCCTCTCTTCTCTGGTACTTCTCTATACTCTATATACACTCTTATACTGTTTTCCGGCGAGGTCTGTAGAATTGCATCTGCTATGAAAACGTTTACTATTGCCAAATTGAGGCGGTTTTTTTTAATCTTTAATCACCAATAACGACCACAAACAACACTTTGCATTGGCCCAATTTTATATGGAGACAAATTATTCGTCTAGAGGGGTTATCCGTCAGACGGATAGATTTGTCTATATATAAACCCGAAGACGAATTTTGACGGATGACTGAGGTCTACATATCGTTAGACGGATAACGGCTTGTGTTCTGTCTTTGAGTAGACCAAGCGGAAACCTGGCGAGGTAACACTGTGGTCTGTCAAATATGGCGGCTCTCACATAACTGTTCATGTACAAAGCTAGAAAAAGAGAATAAGACACGACAACATGACAGAGATGAGCAATACTCCATCTCTCGTATGCCTGAGCTGGAATATAACTTAAATTTCATGTTTCTCTTTTCTCTTGACAATGTCGCCAAACTGATAAGTAGATAAGAAGAGTTGAGATGTCCATGGCATTCTTGGTTTTTTTCCCTTTCTTTGCGTCAGTTCTCGTGCAAATTGCCTTCCCCGAAGCGATATTGAAAAAGTGACCCCAGAAACTTTGCAAAAAAATTAGAAGAAACCAATTCTCCTCTTGTGAAAAATAAAACAAAAATCGTCTTCGCTTCAAGCCTAGATATAAATTACACGACCCCACAAACATTTTGCTTTAAAAATGTTTTGTCATGTTTAAATAAAGGATATAATAATGATGATGATGATGATAATTATTATCCATCTGTCAGCAAGTCTATGTGCTAACAGCCGAATCAGCTTACACTAATTTTGCCTCATAATTCGACTAAAAACCGAATTTCTTTAGTAATCTTGACAAATAATAATAATAATAATAATAATAATAATAAGCATTTATTTATACACGATGAAAACTATCTACAGCAGAGCTGATGTGGTCGTGTGTAAAAAGAAAAAAACGTCAAAATACTTCTATTACAAAAACAATAAAATTAAGTATCAATAATTGTGCCACAAAATTTCACTTTAAATTCCTAATAAGTTTCTTAAAACTAGGTAAACTGTCAGCAGCTCTTGTGCTATTGTCTAAGGAGTTCCACAAGGCAGCAGCCTGATAAGAGATTGATTTCTTTAAAATATCAGATCTTGGCTTAGGCAAAGAGAAGATCATTTTTCTTCTAAAATTATACACAGGACTGCTTTTGGTAAATAAAGGTTGTAGAACCGCAGGTGACTAACCATAGTAGTAGTTGTACGCTAAAGACATGCGGGAAATCGCGTGACCACCATCTCTAGTATAAACTGGACCATTCTCATACATCTTAAAATTTCCAGTTACCTTTATCAGTTGATCTCTGTCCATGGAATCGTATTTGCAGTACTGAATTATATCGTCTCCCTGAAAAATAATAACTGAAACCT
Organism: Siderastrea radians; assembly: GCA_964017195.1. Classification (NCBI taxonomy): domain Eukaryota; kingdom Metazoa; phylum Cnidaria; class Anthozoa; order Scleractinia; family Rhizangiidae; genus Siderastrea; species Siderastrea radians. The sequence continues at coordinate 59,815,221 of OZ024890.1, read as the reverse complement.
TAAAGAACTGTTTGAGGCAATCTGCAGCTTAAGATGCTGTTACACGAGAGAATTTTTGCCTGAACTTGCAACGCAGTGGTGAGGAGAGCATTGTGAGGTAAGTTGCAGAACACTTGTTACTGGACGCTGCACCGTATCTTGCAACTTTTGATAAAAATAGAAGACTAGTATACTTTCCCTGTAACTCGCAAAGCATTTTTGTCTTGTTGCAAGACAAGACAGGTGCGAAGACGGGGTAATACAGGCAATTTCCCCACCTCCTGGGACTTGTCTCGCTGTTTCGTTACAAATTGCAGAAAAGGATTACCTCGTGAAACAACACCTTTAAAGTAAAGCTAACAAAACATTTGGGCGGGGAACCACATAACAGCAGATCAATTCTCTAGTATCCATTTAGGAGGCGAGAAATGAATATGGCGAACGCATATGGACGAACAGTGGTATAGAGGTGAGCACATAGGACTTTCGAACAGGCCTTCGACCCGAGGGGTGGTCTGAATGATTTTTGACGTCGTAATCAATTCATGCTACAAAAGCTTGACTTAGGCCTTGTCCACAGCCGAGTGATGCGTTTTTGACTGCCGCCTATCCACACTAAAACGATAAAAAATGGAGATGTTCATCGATAAAAACGAAAACGCTCTTCAAACTGAAGACTTTTGCCAACGGAGATATATCGTTTTAAAGTGGTTGACAGAAACGGAGCTTTCCGAAGACAGTGGCGTCACAACCAATTATGCAGTCGCCTGTAATATCGCAGGTGCCATTAAAGCATGCATTGAAAGATGAAAAATTTTAGACCTACTTTGGGACCTTAAGTCGCCTAAAGTCGCCAAAAGTCGCCTTAAGACGCCTAAAGTCGCCTTAAAACATTTATTTCTGAAAAGACGCGAAACACTCAAATTGCAATTAAGAGGGTGCACATCACCTTTTTTTAAAATAATTTGTCAGCCAAAGAAGTGCTCATTGCGTTACTACTCTCTTTGAATGTCACTCATGAGAAACTGCTTCCTCTTTTGTGACAATTTAAATTTAAAACAAACCCACTCAATCTGGGACTCAATCACTTTAACGAAGGCAATTGTACCACGGGCCACTAAAACCTTTGGGGGAACTCCTCTGTAGAAGCTACTGGAGCACTGCATTTTAGCAACCTTTAAAGGACAAATAATCGCCTTACATTGGTGTGGCTTACATTCATTTTCACCCCCCAGGAGGTACCACATTATAATTCTAACGGGCAATCGACTATTTCCCGTCACATTTTGTTCAGTGCCTACCAGAATTGATACCAGGATAATTTTAGTGGTGGTCATGACAACCCCTGAAAATACCCCCAATTCACCTTAAAACAACACCCTACGTGATAGCAAACTGTGAATTTTAACTTCAAAAATATACCACGAGGACCGCTGTCACTTTTATAAGTGAGACTCTCACTTATAAAAGTGACAGCGGTCCTCGTGGTACATTTCTGAAGTTAAAATTCACAGTTTGTTTAGAGCCTAATGGGACAAGCCTCTAAACAAGTACTATTAATTGAAGATAACGAAAGGGATGGCACACTAGTACATAGACAATAATACATGGGCGCGCGGAGATATGAAATTTCTCTTCGAGTGTTCAGAAGAGAAATTCCATATCTCCGAGCAACCATGTATTATTGTTTATTTTATAAACACAAAAGCCCACAATATTACTGAGACAATTTTTATTTAAAGGCAACAGCAGTAACCGTAAAGGCAGTGTCGTGACTTGAAACGAACATTTAAATAAACACTAAGTCACAGTTGCGTTATCATAAACTGGGCACGTGTATTTCCTTGTATGGTGTTGTGTTGCACATGTTTAATTCGATAGCCTAAGTTTTTTGCGATGCCATGGGACGCGATGATGTGAGATTTTTTGTAGAGCGTTCGGGAAGATATTGTAGTCAGATCGACAAGAAAGGAAAGTAAAAGAAAAATGTTGCGTTAAAATAAAGTCCTCAACAGGCAGAAGGTAAAAGCAATTCCAGTTCAACTGATTCAAACAAACAATTTTTAAATACATTCATTAACACAATAGAAAACTTCACTATTAGTTTGTTTTTATTTTATTATTACTACTCTATATTGCTTTATTTTTCCGTTTTCATTAGTAGACAATCTAAAGTCACCGTACCTTCTTGCTCCAGATTAAACTTGCGACGTAAATGACTAGAATAGCACTTATCGATTAACCCGAATATGAATTAAATTCGGCAAAGTCGCAACTCGCCGTTCGTTGTCGAAGCCTCCACACAAACTGAACCACAGTGTCGTCTCTAAATTGAGAGATTCGCTTAAACAATTGCAAGTGCCTCTCGAACAGTTTAACTGTCAAACGTTGTCCTTCAATAGTAGACTCGCTGTAGCGTAGGGTTTTCAGATAACGCTCCACAGAAGCGATACAAATTCCTCTGAGTGTTGTTGGCTCATGTTCATCACCGGACTTTTCTCTCACAGGCAATAGAAATCTGCTGAGGTAAGTATCTGATTCTGGCGGTGGTATGTCTTGGATCGGAGTTGTCATGTTTCGTTTTCATTTGGCAAAAATAACTTCATCAATACTACGTCGCTGTGCATCTTTCGTTGAGTCTTTTTGTTGGCCTCCTCTTCTTTTAACATCTTCGTCGGTGAGGGACACGAATCTTTCACTTGCCGAATTTCTGGCTTTTTTTTGGTGTATTGCTTGAGGCCATCGTAAACTGTCAGTAGCTATTTCTTTTTTTTCTCGAAAGAGCCAAACGAACAGAGAAACGATGGGCAAACCGTTGGCAAAAGTGGCGCGAAAGAAGGAGCGTGACGTCGCGAAAGCTGATTGGCCGTATTTTTACATGTAAAAATTATCGTAATTCTACATGCTCCAATTACGATTTTTCTCAGTGGTGGAAATCTCTATTTAACACTCCAGTTTTTATAATAAAAAATAATTATCAACTCTTTTTATCGTCATGAAGAATTTATGTCAATACTTCACAGTCAATGATAAACAAAGTATCTCCCTGATCCCTCCTACTATAAGTGATCTCCCTTGAGAGGGTCTCCTAAGCGTCTTGAAATCTTCAATCAACAGGAACCTCTACTCCCAAAAAAACAGCTTGAAACCATGTGTGAATTTGAGAGATCGTGGCCATTGTTCCGTGCATGTAAAATATTGCCAAGTGCAATATGAATTGTCTTTAACGCAAGTATAGCCAGTGCTTACCCAGTATTAAAGGGATCAGGTGCCATAACACGATATCAATCTTCTAGAATAGTCTCCCTGGCATACCGACAATACAAAGAAAAATCCACTTCAAACTACACTTAAAGTTTGAAGGATCTCAGACGAAAATCTGCCAGGCGCTCATCTTGTCAGATCAGTTCTCGTACAAAAACACATGTAAAGACCGCAAATTTCCTTGCCGGCTGTCATTACAATTCTTGGTTGCCAATTTTTTCCTGTAATCGACCACTGAGAAGATCGAAAATGTCGTTTCCAATGAGGCTAGCGCTGGAAATTAACTTCGATCTCGGAGCCCGGTTAACATATGCACATGTTTGAAAGGAAGCGTGGAGCTGGCAACGAGCATGCCGGGTTAAAAGGAATCTCGAGTAGAGAGGAAATGAGATGGTGATTCGGTGTTCAAGATGGTGCTCAAGTTTGCAGCAGTACGAAAAGGTGGCAAAGGTGGAGATGGAGAAATTCAGAGGCAAGTCACATTGCGGAGAAATTTATCCTTTGTTTCCAAAAGTGTTCGTGGAGTATTATATACATGACAGGAAAGCAGCCAGTTGATTACAATGTTAGTTTCTGAAAAGACCCAAGCTGTTTTGGAGTACCCTTGAGTGTCCTGGAAGGTTACCAAAACTGATTTTTATGTTTTCATCTTAGGCAACATAGCATTGCCTTTATGCATGTCATCGCATGTGTTCATGGTGTATACATTTGAAAATATAATCATGACTGATATGATGACTGTTATTGTTACATTGTTGCGGTATTTTTAGTTCAAAGGTCAATATAAGAAATAGAAATTCTATAGTGTCAACTAAATGAATTGTGTATGATGAATTATGAATTATGAATGAATTAGATGAATTATGATTCCAGTTGTGATCAGTTCCTCTGTGGGCATAAAGCATACTCTGTTCAATTCCCAGTAATCATCACATCTTGGAATTGACTGATTCACTTCAAGTCTGTTTAATGTTATATTGGTAAATTGATTGTAAAAATAAGATATAGGCATGAGACCTTGCTCTGATCATAAGGCCCGCCGTCTAAAAAGTGATTGTGTGATGGCTGAGGCTTCACTTCCTGCCCACGTTCAAATTTAATTTGCCGCATTGATCAAAAGAGGGTGTGGGGCCGGAGGTCTTACAAAGGACAGCTCCTGGTTCTCGGGATTGCTGGTTGGGCCAGGGCGAATTAGAATACACCCTCAACTTACCTACAATTGCCCTTAAGTTGCCTAAAATCGCCTTAAGTCGCCTAAAATTGCCTTAAATCACCTAAGATCGCTTAAAATCGCCATTTGATAATTCTTTGGTGAATTTTGCTTGAGTCGCCTAAAATCGCCTAAAGTCGCCCTACGTCGCCCAAAGTTACGGCGACTTAAGGTCCCAAAATAGGCCTTATTTCCTAAAAGTATTTACAAAAAATACTGAATTCGGTTCCCAGCTTGAAAAAAGGAGACAAATTTTAGGAGAAAAGTACACCTTAAAATTAGAATAAAAACTTGACTCCTCAGGACGTTTCAGAGGAAATCGATATCGTTTCGCTTCAATCTACCCATAATTAAACGTTGCTAATAGTTTAAGCATTCTTAAACCTAGACTGGTTCTAGGCCACTTACATTTGTCTCGTGCTATCCACGCGTGCATCCACAGCTCGATATACATGTATGAGCACGCGATCAGCTTGATTCTTATTTTGAGTTTATCGGCATACCGATGCCGAATTAATTTGTTGTCTACTCACCGGCTGGATATTAATTTCTTTCCTGATGACTTGTATGTACTGAAAAAATAACATTTTTGCACAACAGTCATACAATATTAAGAGTGTGGTGGGGCATGGCTGTGTGATTCCTTTCGGGAAAAAATATCAAGTGATAATTCATCCAAAATATCAGGCTTCAGAATTCACTGAATCCACTGACTGTTAACTTTTCCCTTTATTTGACCCAAAAAATGGAACTAGCCTCTAGACTAGTCTGAAGTATCTGCGACTCAAAATGACAATTAATCTATCAACTAGTACTGATTGGTTCCTAAGGCCGTTCCTCGGTAAACTTCGGATGTCTTATGGTGTCAGTACGGTATCTTTGAGACAGTCGAGATAGTAGTTGGCAAATAAGTTGGCGAAAGTATAAATGACAGATAGAACCAGTTTCTTTTCTGGACAAGTTCACAGACTTTTTGTGTTAGCAAACTTGCCGAGATTTGATGTGTGATCGTTCGTGGTTTTCCCTTAACCAATCCAACCTCGTGTACTCTTGATGTGTTACAATGTAAACTGTAGTAAATCCTGTTAAGAGATCAAATTGAACGAGCTGCGATTCACTTCTATCCATGTAAGGCTGCATTATCCCTATTCTGCATGTCTGTTTTGCTTTTTAGAAACAATGCAGTTTACTAGTACATTTGGCAGCTGTGGGGATTTGGCAATATAACGTGGAAATTAGGCAAGCGGCAAGCAAAGTTTCGATATTGTTTGCGTGGTGCTGTCCCTTTAAATACCTGGACATTGGGGTCGTAGTGATCATTTCGAGCAATCTCTGGAAGTTCTTTCCCGTTACGAACATGTTTAGTCCAGGAAGCACGACCTAAAGAAGAAGAATGGAAAATATAGCTTGGGAGCCAACTAGTTACTTGCATTGGGACTCAACTAGTTATCTTCGAACCCAAAGCGGCGTAGGAACGTGAAAAGCAATAGAATGTCACCTGCAAGGCATTCTCGATCCAAAGCCCTTCAGCAATCTTGGAAAACCAACATGAATAATGGACCAGAATCAAATAAAATTGAAATGATATTAAAATCGATATCTATGTAGGTCTTGACAGCTGTTTGTATGTAAAAAGGCCAAAAAAGACATCCAATTAACTTACAAAAGGCCAAGTGTCGCAAGGACTTACAAAACAAAACAAAAATAATCAATTAGTTGAAATTAAAAGGAGTGTCACTCTCAAAGAACTGACTAGCTAACAGGGACACCAATCTGACAAACCTGGGGGTATAGTACTGGGGAGCAGACTACGATTTTGATATAGACTAGCTGAAGGCTGGTTTTCGTAAGGTACGATCGATCGTTGCAAACAAAGTTAAGCAATTGTTGCGACAGCACCAGCTATGATCGCAACCAATCGTCCTTGTACGTACAAGCTGTCGTACCGCTGTGCTTCTTCCAGAAAGTCTGTCTCCTTGGAATGAGTACACTGAGGACGCAGTGCATTCGGGTATATTTACCATCGCAAGGGAAGCTGTAATAGCTACGATTGCTGGAGAGTGGTATCCATATGATCGCAGCGATTGCTGAAGAGACTTTTTAATGTTTTCGGCGATCCACGGTGGGGCCAAACCACCCCCAAATGGGTCATGAAATGTCCCGTTTTTTGGTTAATTTTTAATAATTTTGTTACTTTTCATCATTTCTTTACCAAACTTGGTAATTTGATATGGGTCTTTGTGCCAAACAATTTGACATGAATGGTGATGCCAAATGTCAAATTATGACGTCATAATTGGTGACGTCATATTATTCTCTAAAATAAAATTTTAGAATTTCTAAATTTTTTCTGGTGTTTTAGAAAGAACACGTCAAGAGGAGTTGAATGCTGAAAACCGTTTGTCGATGTGATAAATAATGGATGAGATATGGCATTTTAGATTTTGAAAATTTCACAGTCTCAAAATAGGGTCCCCCCCTTGTGTAATACGTTTGAATTTAAGTGTTGTTTTGTTGCGTCAACGACACCATTTAAGTTGCAGATAAGATGTCTTAAATGACGGAAGCTAAATGAAAAAGAAAAACTCGGAAAATTTTTTTCCTGCCAGAGCTAGAGCCCCCAAACCAGTTTTGTGACGTAATTAAGTGTCACGTGATCAATTATGCTCTTGCTAATATTATCGTTTTCAAGCCGAAAACTTAAAATCTAAAATGATACGATTTTTTGGAACAACAAGAAGTCCATTTTACCAGATTATTAGCTTGCATGGAAAAAAACTGTACAAAATAGATCAACAGGGTTGTTTTTAGAAGAAAAGTATGGTTCCGGGGGGGACACTTTAAATGTCTTTAAATTGCCATAACTCAAGATACGTTTGTCTTAGCGAGGTACGGTTTTCAGCATTTTACTCCCCTTGCCAAGTTCTTTCAGATGACATAACTTTTTATTTCAAATTTGAAATTTTCAGTTAACTCGTTTTGTGACGTCAGCAGTTATGACGTCACAATTTGGTTTTTTAAGTCATTCTCATACTTAAAATAAATTGGGCGACAACCCAAGGTTTTTTGCCAAGTTTGGAAAAGAAATATGAAAAAGAAGCAAAATTAGTCTAAATGACCCATTTGGGGGGTGGTTTGGCCCCGCCGTGATCGCAGTGATTATAGCGATCGTAACGATCATATGAAACCAGCCTTAACATTTTTAACTTTTTTATCATTAACGTAGTTCCGGCGATATAAAAGTAAATTAATGAACAAATAACGGCAAAGATATATTTAAAATAATAAATTTGAATTATAGTAAGTTTACCTGCTAAGTGGGCATGTAGTGAGAAAGCAAATACATTGATTCCACCTCCAGGTAAACCCGTAGATTTGAAGCTCGACTAACAAAAAGCAAAAGATGTTGAAATTACAGTGGTGAAACGCAGTTATAAATGTTTTCGAGTTTTTTTTTTTTTGAGATTGTTTTTTTGTGCTTGCATTTTTGTATCTAACGTCGTAGCATGAACGAGCTGAAACCATAATGACTTAACCTTGTCATGCAAATGACATCATAGGTTCTCAATAAAAGGTACGTGAGTTTTTCAAATTTTATTAACCGAGTTAGAAAAGCGGGTTCCAGCCTCCTCCTACCGATGTGATATGGAACATATAAGAACCTTTTGCATCCTAACAATCGAATCAGATTCTTGAAAATAAACAATAAAGGATATGATGTGGGTGTAGACAAATCAAAGCATGGTCTGCCCTTGTTTGACTTATCGTTCGTTCATGACACAGAATCGTAAGACCCAGGCCATAATGTATTAGTTGACTAGCAACAAGAACATTTCTTCCTATGAAGTGCAAACCTAAAATAATTGTGTTATTTCTCAGTAAACATCAAATGTATAAGAGCTTTTTAAGGCCTACCTGGATAAATGCTGGTTCTTATATGAGGGTTTTTTCAGTGTCACTTTGCTTGTATGTCCTAGTTAACGTTGCAACTTATGTAAACTTAAACGTTTCTTTTTTTCTTTTTTTGCTAATATTCATTTTGACCTAATTTATCAAAATTTTAGGATATAAGTCCTTAAATACAAGAGGAATGATCATTTCCAGCGTTACCTCTGTGCATTGGTGCATACAGTAGCCAACAGTTATCCAGTCTTTCTGTTTAGGAGGAACAATCATCCAGCTATTTACTCCGACACCCACAGTCGCAATTCCGACATCATATTTTCGCAGTTTGTCGGTGTAGTAGATGGTGAGACCTGAACTGTCTTTTTGGCCTAAACAAAAACAAAAACAATCAAAACTGACAGAACGGAAGAATGCGTGTACTCTAGTGCCAACCGTTTTCCTACGTCATAGGAAAACGGATTTCAAACTTCCAGTTTCGTTTTCCGTTTTCCCTCGTCCTAGAGCTTCCATTTTAGTTTTCCGTTTTCCTACGATATTAAAAAACGGAACTTCTATTTTCATTTTTCGTTTCCGACGACATTGGAAAACGGAATCCCAATTTCCACTAACTTTTTTCTTCTTTCGTTTTCGTTAGACATTCAAAAACGGAGCTAGAACTTCAATTTTCCTTTTCCGTTTTTTCCGAATGTCGGCACCTCCTGCCGCCATTGGAAAGCCATTGGAAAACCTGCGATTTCCAGGGTTTAGCGAATACTCGCTGTTTAGAGGCATGATGACGACAAAACACAACGATTGAGGTAAGACTATGTTTATTTTGAACTTAAATGTAAATATTTCTCGCAGCTTTTCACGTAATTAGAAACCTTTCGGTTTTCTCATACATTCCCTTATAATTTTGAAACTACAAACGGTCACACAGTTTGTGTGGGACCCCTGTGTGTGGAGCCGCCCTCAAGAAACAAGACAGTAGAACACCCTTGCTAATCAACATTATTTTTGGATTATTATTAGGAATCTGTTATTCTAATTTTACTCTCATTCATTGTAGATTTAACGTAATAGCAATTTTGTAAAGCGCCTTTGGACCCTTGGGAAATGGCGCTATAGAAATTTATTATTATTATCATTATTATTATTATTATTATTATTATTATTATTATTATTAAATCGGAGAGGGACCCCCTCTGATTTTTTCTTGAGGAGATCGGGGGGCTGTACACAGACTGGACAAAAAGCGGTAAACATTGTTATTCAAAGCCTTCTGTTTTGACCTGACATGAATAGTTGACAGCCGTTACAACGACATTGACAAGGGAATGAAATTGTTATGCTTGACACTACCACAAATCACGGAATTGGCTATTTAGGTCCCAATAAAACCGAAATATTTCAGTGCAAAGGCCTTTTTTTGATAGATTTGGAACATTTTCTTACTCCGCGTGGCGTAGCACCTTGTACTGTGATATTGACAGCATGTTTCATAAGCAACTGATAATTTCTCTTCTTGATACAGTGATAACTGCAAGACCTTGATACAATTCGCAAATTGCAGCCTCTTAGATTTGGTAAAGGCTTTTAAAACTTCGACAAGATCTTTAATAGCTATGTTATTTTCCTCAAGAAGAAAGCGGCGAACAAAAACCTCATCAAGGATATTTTCTAAGGTCACCACTTAGGGAGGGACGGACATTCTTCCGGTTGGCGAGAAAAGAAGATGACGAAATTCGAATCCCGTTTTCTAAAATCGCGGCAAAACGAAAAACGAAAATGGAAGTTCGAATTACGTTTTTCAATGGCGTAGGAAAACGAAAGACGAATAACGGAAATGGAAATTGGAATTCCGTTTTCCAAATCGCGGGAAAGCCAAAAACGAGAATTAGAGTTCCAATTCCGTTTTTCAATGCCCTAGGAAGACGGAAAACGAAGAAGGAAGTACGAATTGCGTTATCCAACATGTAGTAAACGGAAAACGAAACTGGAAGTTTGAATTCCGTTTTCCTAAGCCGCAGGAACACAGTTGCCACTAGGGTACACGCATTCGGAAGAGTCTTGATCTGCTCTCCAATTTACTACTGCATGCTTTGCTTGATAAATACCTTTTTCTGACACACTCTTCACAGAACCGTCTGCCGCCGTCCAAAATTTGGCCCAACGAACCCTAAAATCTGGTTTCTTTTTAAACCAGCTTCATTAACGGAGGAGTCTTAACAAGGACCCTAAAAAGATGTTTTAAAAGTTTTGCGCAGTAGCACAATCCGGGACGTAGTTATCAATTCGTGTGTACAGATCGATGGGAAACCCACGACTAGCGAAGAAACGTAAAGTGCATGACCGATTTTCGAAATTTAGGTGGCGAAACAGGAAAGGCTAACATATTAAGCTATTGTATCCCGTAAAGAATTGAGCGAAGAAAGCTTTGTGTAATGCACGTGACAGGCACGACACACGTGACAGAACGGTGTGAAAATTATGTCATAGCGTTGCAGTTCGTATTTCGTCTGATCATCACCTGGATTCTGACCTGTGATTTTAAACCTGATAATAATAATAACAGTAATAATAATAATAATAATAATAATAATAATAATTAAAAACAATATTATAATTATAAGAAGAACGGGGCTTTCCACCTGGAAAATTTTCAATGGGTGATGACGTCACTAGTCACGTGACTATGACAAAAAAGATGTTTTAGCTCACTGCAAGAACAGTGCTCTATCCATTTAAAAGCAGATAACGTGCCCTGGTGGTCATTGGAATGGGTAATAATTGGAAATTGCCAGTTGACATCTGGCATTTTAAAGTTAAGGTGGCTCTGTACAGGAGCATTTTCCAGGAGACTGGTGAGGAGTCCATAGCTATGGCAGTTTAAGGCAGAGAAAAACAAAGCTTGGCTGGTTAACATAACTTTACATGAAAGTAACGACCATGATATGCTCATTTTTTGACGTCATCGATCACGTGACCAGAGCGCACGGAATATTTTAAATCTCTTTAAAACTGCTTTAAGCAAATCTGAAATTTCTCACAGTAACATTGCAGAAAAATCATAAGTTCTTAGAAAACGTCCATTATTAATTTTCTTTTGAAAAAAGCGCGATGAAAAATGAGCCTTAAAGCTACGTTAACAGTTGTCTGAAAAAAATTCGCTTTCATATAGCTTAGGGATGCCGATCGAACATTAGCTTGTAGGTTCATATTTATAGCTAGTCCAGTGTTTAAATAAATGGAATTTCATTCCGCTTGTAAACAGCCGAGAGATGTAGTTTTTGTACACTCGACTGCGATTTAATCTAGTTATTTTTTGGGCAAGCTAAGGGGTAGAAAAGCATCCGTTTCGTTTTCAGTAAGCTTTAATTACAGCGTGGCTGTTAAAATTAGTATTTCAAACAGTGCCCGCTTAAAGGGAAAGTCCTATGACTATGGCAAAAAAGATGTTTTAGCTCACTGCAAGAACGTGCTCTATTCATTTAAAAGCAGATAACGTGCCCTGATGGTCATTGGAATGGGTAATTTGGAAATTGCCAGTTGACATCTGGCATTTTAAAGTTAAGGTGGCTCTGTACAGGAGCATTTTCCAGGAGACTGGTGAGGAGTCCATAGCTATGGCAGTTTAAGGCAGAGAAAAACAAAGCTTGGCTGGTTAACATAACTTTACATGAAAGTAACGACGACCATGATATGCTCATTTTTTGACGTCATCGATCACGTGACCAGAGCGCACGGAATATTTTAAATCTCTTTAAAACTGCTTTAAGCAAATCTGAAATTTCTCACAGTAACATTGCAGAAAAATCATAAGTTCTTAGAAAACGTCCATTAATAATTTTCTTTTGAAAAAAGCGCGATGAAAAATGAACCTTAAAGCTACGTTAACAGTTGTTTGAAAAAAATTCGTTTTCATATAGCTTAGGGATGCCGATCGAATATTAGCTTGTAGGTTCATATTTATAGCTAGTCCAGTGTTTAAATAAATGAAATTTCATTCCGCTTGTAAACAGCCGAGAGATGTAGTTTTTGTACACTCGACTGCGATTTAATCTAGTTATTTTTGGGCAAGTTAAGGGGTAGAAAAGCATCCGTTTTGTTTTGAGTAAGCTTTAATTACAGCGTGGCTGTTAAAATTAGTATTTCAAACAGTGCCTGCTTGTCCAAAACAAACACTAACCGCAAACTCATCGCCATCTTGGTAATAGCACAAGCCCAAGAATTCATCGGTTTACTAAGCATATTGAGATCTAGAAAATTCGATCTGTTGGTCATTGACTTTTGTAGGGTTGGTGGCTCCTAAAAGAGCCGTTGGTTTTATTTGTTTGTTAATCTTGTTAATCTTACAGAGATTAACAAGACATTAACTAAATGGGAGCAGGCCTCCAACAATTGCTTTTGTGTTCTTGTGGCCTCTTCGTACTGCTTCCACAGGTCAAATAATCTTCGCAGCATTTTCCTGTACGATGTCCTTTGGTGTCTTCGCAGCCTTCTGTCTGATAGGAGTCTAATCTGGAGTGGGACCAGCGACGATTCTTTATGTAGGAGCTGAATCAGCACGTACAGGGGCAGCTGGAAACTTCCTTTTGGCGTCTGTTGAGGCCGTTGTGCCATCCTTCAAGGTCGTTATTGGTCCTCACCAGCGACGATTCTTTATGTAGGAGCTGAATCAGCACGTACAGGGGCAGCTGGGAACTTCCTTTTGGCGTCTGTTGAGGCCGTTGTGCCATCCTTCAAGGTCATTATTGGTCCTCACCGCTTCCATGAAAACGCTCCAGGTGGCTGGGGGGAAGGTCTGGCTGGTTATCCAGTTGTCTTCTACATATCTAGTGAATTTCTGGAACGATTCGACGGTCGCTCGTCGCTGGAGCCGATAGAACCGCTTCTTGATTTTTTCCGCCGGCAGGAACGGTAACGCCATCAGTTTTCTGATGTATTTGTGGGTTCCGCGGTCTTGAGTGTAAGCCTCCTGAAGGCCAAGCTCTTGTAACGATGGTAGAAATGGAAAATTTTATATTAGATAAATTCTTAACTAGTGTAAATCCTTAAAGTGCTACTATGATCAAAAAATCACTTTTATTTTTTCTTCGGATTTCGAAACTATGTTTATTAAACACTCCGCAAGCGAAATTATAAGCCTTAATTTTGAGAAGAAGACCGTTAATTTAAACTGCAATTTTCCGTTTTAATGGTCCGCCATTATTACACCAGAAAGGATACAATGACATCATTCACACACGAGTTTTAGAATGCAGTGTGTGTGAAAGTGCCTTATTTAGTATGCAGCACGGGAGTTTTTAGCTTTCACACTCTCAAACTCGTGTTTTGCATAATTTGTAAGCCGTGTTCACACACTACATTTTACAGCTCTTGCGCGTATGACGTCATTGTATCCTTTCTGGTGTAATAATGGCGGACCATTAAACCGGAAAATTGCAGTTTAAATTAACGGTCTTCTTCTCAAAATTAAGGCTTATTATTTCGCTTGGGGAGTGTTTAATAAACATAGTTTCGAAATCCGAAGAAAAAATAAAAGTGATTTTTTGATCATAGTAGCACTTTAACCGTAAATTTGAACTGACTACGCGGCGCAATTAGTCATTTTCGTTCCATTTTGTTGCTGATTGGCTTAAATTTTTAACTAGTGTCAATCCTTAACCGTGCGTTTGAACTGTGTACGCGGCAGATAATTTTTCGTCTCCGTCTAATTCTGTTCCCGTTTAGCTTAACTCAAAGATTTAACTTAAGTCGATCGTACTAACCTTCCTCCATAGTGCTTGTGTCCAATGGAACCAACAGTCCATCAACTGGACATTGGGCTGAACTTGGCGGATCGCACCCCACATAGCCTTTTCGAAGTCTAAGGTAACTTTGGTTACTCTTGGCGGGTTCGGTAGGATGGAAATGACTGCTTGCAGGACTGCTTTGTAGTCAAGCTTCTTTCTCCCCATCATGATGACAATAACGAGGGGCACTTGTTTGACGTGGTCATTGTTCTTAACGAAGGCGTTCACTGTCAGTAGTTGCGAAAAGGGATGGAGGCACAGCTTGAAGGTGGCATCCACGTACCAAGTCTTCGATTTGTACAGCACTTCCAACTGCTGGTCTGATGCGAAAATCAAGTGACGGCGTCCACGCATCTGAAACATAAAGTTCAGTTGTTAGTCCCTTAATTAAATGTAAATTTTAGTTTTTTGGCTAATTTGAAAACCAAGTTTTGAAATAATTTTAGAGTTAATTCATTCATTCAAAATTAGCCCTTCAAAACCATTGTAGTGAATATTCAAAGTCAATAAACTCAATAAACTGAATGTTCTTATTTTTTTTCACTTTTTGAACCGTTCTTATAAAAAAAAGTTCTTTAAAGAAAGGTTAGTTAAAAAATTTCTTACCATAGGTCGCACGGTGCATTGCCAGTCTGTTGCATTCACGCGCTGTCTCTTTACGTTGTAGCTGTATCCCCAGCTGTCGATCAGTTTTCTTTTTCCCCTTTCACTGGCACCCTCTACGATATGGAATGTTAGCGGCGGGTTTGCAAAGTTAACTGAATGAGGAGTTCGCTCCTCGATAGTCGATTCATCAATCGTCAGCTGGACCGGGGAATCAATGGCAGGATCTTCAGTGGTTGGCGGGACCGGGGAATCAATGGTAGGATCTTCAATGGTTGGCGGGACCGGGGAATCAATAGTAGGATCTTCAATGGTTGGCTGGACCGGGGAATCAATGGTAGGATCTTCAATGGTTGGCGGGACCGGGGAATCAATAGTAGGATCTTCAATGGTTGGCGGGACCGGGGAATCAGTGGTAGGATCTTCAATGGTTGGCGGGACCGGGGAATCAATGGTAGGATCTTCAATGGTTGGTGGGACCGGGGAATCAATAGTAGGATCTTCAATGGTTGGCGGGACCGGGGAATCAGTGGTAGGATCTTCAATGGTTGGCGGGACCGGGGAATCAATGGTAGGATCTTCAATGGTTGGCGGGACCGTGGAATCAAAAGTAGGATCTTCAGTGGTTGGCTGGACCGTGGGCTAAAAGGAATCGTTGGGCGGGTTAAACTCCTCGGACACCAGGATGGCCGTAGAAGACTCTGCAACTCTGGTGCTTTCTGCCACAGGGTTCCCACAGGACTGACAAAACCACACGATATTGGCACCTGCCGCACTGCAGAGCGATATTCTTGTTGAGAAATACCTTGTGAAAAAGAAAAACAGCTACGGACCGATTTTATATAGCTTAGTAAAGTTTAAATTCGGGTGTAATAAAAACAAGTTTAGTTGACCCTTACCGCACTGAATGCCTTGTTGTCTTGTTGTTACAGGATTCTTCCACAGGATACAATCGTCGCTGGAAGCCATGATGATTTTTGCGTGTTGAAATAATTTCAGATTTGACAGAATACTGGTATGGTGATCAATGATCGAATGAGTGTTCTATTAGTCTTCGTATATTACATACAAGAACGGTTTTTTCTAATTAATTCATTAGGAACACATTAAATTCATCTTCATCTCATTAATAATATGCGTACGTGTTTTCTGAGAGGTAAGTTTTGTTTTGTCTAAATATTCATGACAACTTAACCTCACGTTATGCGCGAGTGTTTTCAGGGAGGCAGGCTCAACGTCACGTGTATGCGTGCGTGTTTTCGGGGAGGTAGGCTCAACTGCACGTTCGTGCAGTTGAGCTGACTCGTTCGTGTTGGAACATTTGTTTTTCATTTAAGTTATTATAAAGAGAGTCCAGGTAACGTCAATCTAAAACGCATTTTGATATTGTCGCGCGTGCGTGCTGACGTTAAATCTTATCTCAATGCCCAAAACTCTTGATGATGCTTTTTCCTTGTGTTTCTTTGTTTCAATGCTAAAGCACGTGCACCGTTATAATACTTGAACCATGCTTTCTTTTAGATTAAAATTTCACGAGATTAAAACATAATCTACCCGTTTCAGTACAATTTTGAGCAATGATTCAGAAATCGAAAAATACATTAAACTTAAGACTTACTGAATATTTATTCCTCTAAGTTATGTTTACTTTTCCTAAAAGAATTAAATTTTAAATGTTCGTCACAGGATATTGTGTATTACATGCTCAACAAGGTAAAGGAAAAACAGCCACATAACTAATTTTACTAAAGTACTTTAGGTATTATAATTGTATTTTTCGATTGTTTTTCATTACCTCACTGGATACCAGTCACTGAATGCGCCGCCCTGTAGAAATAAATTCTACTTAGTTTTAATTATACCTTATTTTATGATAAAGCTGTGACAAATATCCGAATACTAATCATCTGTACTTTTTTTGTTTTGTTTTGTTTTTGTATATTACACAGTAGACCAATAATTTGTTATTTGGTCTAGCCATGCACTGATATAATTCATCCTTTATGACTTTATAAATAAATAATTGTTAACTTTATTTTTAAGGTGATGGACAATTTTGTTACCCCTCTCGAGGAGCCTGAAGTGGTCGATGAGATACCACTGGAACTACCACTTAGCCAGACAGGAGATGTTGCCCTAGACACTTTAAAAATTCTAGTTTCTTCAGTTGCTTATTATCAGAAACATTTTAACAGAGGACATACCATGCTCTACCGATTCAACCAGCGCTGCAACAATTACAATTGGTTTTGAAGCAAGAGCCCTTTTAAATAAATGAACATTGCATGTGAATGATTAATGCAAAGTCGGTCCCTTTGCTGTTTGATTGTTAATGATATATATTTATAGAAAAAAAATATATTAAACTTTAATAGCACTAGACACGTGTTTGTACTTCTTAGTTACAGGATAACCATTTTTTTGAGAAGTAATGATCTGTCCCAGCACTTCTTTGATAAGAATTTCATTACCATTTCTTATACGAAGACAACTCAGTCTACATCTATGCATGTATTGCCGAAATTCCACGATTTCCATTGGCCATGTCTTTAAAGTTCAACAATTTTTCCACCGATGTAGCCGGACTAGAATTCAAACCCCGCTTTCAATACATTGTTCTGCTATTGATATAGTTAACCCAGTAATCACACCAAGATCAAATAAATTTTTAAGACATCTACATTGTACTTAATTATTAATAACTGAAAAAAATAATTGAAGCGGTGCCTGAAATAAAGCCCTAGGTGACCTCTGATTAACTGCTAGATTCTACTTCCAGTTTGTCAAGTGTAAGTTTGTGAAACAAAGGGGAGAATTTGATATTAGATCAGGAGTCGCCTAGGGCCTTGTTGCACGTACTCCTTCAATTGATAGTACATTAAATGGTAAAGGGTTTGCACATTTTCCCCTGACAATATGTCTTAGATTGACTTGCCTTTTGATGCAACCCAACCTTCATAATTAACAATGAGGTATCACTATCATTATTATATCAATCACTGCACCTCTCAAGAATTTATCCAGTGAAGCAAAGCACATGAACAAAGTGCGAAACAGCAGTTTTATTTTTGAAGGCAAAATTACCAGACAGTACATACAAGGTGCAATTAACATATCATTTCCCTTTAATTATGTTTTTAGAATGAATGACAAATTATCTTGTATTTGAATATCAACTAAATAACATTTTAATTAGTCACGAATCTCTCTTGGCTTTAAGAAGCAATGTTACTTCCACTAGGCGAAATGGCAAATTTAAACGATCTTAAACATGACTTAACCCTGCCTTCAACATAAGTTTAGTAAGTTTAAGTTGCTGTTTAAGCAACATATACCTTAGTTTAAGTTTTGCTTAAACCAATATTAAAATAACTTAAGGTTCATGTCTAATGTAGGTTTAAGTCCTTCTTAAATATATGTTAAACAAATGTTTAGTGTCGTTTAATAGGGCCATTAAAGGTATTTTAAATGTATGTTTCAGGCATGTTTAATTAGAACTTAAACCTGCATTAGACATGAACCTTAAGTTATTTTAAGGTGGGTTTAAGCCAGAATTAAACTTGGGTTGTAGGTTTAAGTCCTAACTAAATGTAACCAAAACAAATGTTTAGTGTCGTTTAATAGGGACATTAAAGGTATTTTAAATATATGTTTCAGGCATGTTTAATTAGAACTTAAACCTACATTAGACATGAACCTTAAGTTATTTTAAGGTGGGGTTAAGCCAAAATTAAACTTTGTCGTAGGTTTAAGTCCTAATTAAATACACCCGAAACAGATGTCTAGTGTCGTTTAATAGTCATTATAGGTCACGTACTTCTAGTTAAATATTAGTTTCAGTCACGTTTAAGAGCTATATCAAACGACACGAAACATGTGTTTCAGACATTAAAACCTAGACTTAAGCTGGCCAAAATGTGTCTGAAACAAGGACCTCAAATCACTGAAGTGAATAAAGTGAGTAAACAAAGTACAAGTACCATTTACTAACAAATCTTCATTGTCAATTCTCTTAGCTTCCTCTTTGTCCCATTTAAGTATAAAATAAATAAGTGACAAAACACACTTCATTTCTTGTTTATAATCGATACATTCTATCTTTAATGTTCTTAAACTGCACCATTATACTTTTTTGATCCTTGAATTTCTTAAAAAAAACTCCTTATATTTCACATCTTATATTCAAATGAAAGTTCAAACACATCTTCACTCGGACTGTTCTCTTTTCCTACAAATTCGCTGACCTGAGAGACACGAAGAAAAGAGAATTTTTGCCCTGGGTGGTATGAATGAAAGTTTGACCTGAGCAAAAAAAAATCACTTAGTGAAACTGGTACTAGAATAGATGCTCTTTCAGATGACTAGTACCTGCACCTACAGTTCCACTGTACAAACTGTTTAGTTTGGATGCTAATGAATGAGTACATAAGCACTTAAGTTCACTTGTTGCTTGTAGGCATTGCTACAATCTTATCCAGGACAGATTCCTCTTTCCTCCAATCTTTACAATGTAGTTCATCCAAAAGCAAAACATTGGACTCTGTACAAAGGACATTGTTTCAAAGCAAATTTTTCCCCTTTTTGATTTTTGTTTATAGCTGACTTATCCAGATTTACAGTGACTATCATAACTGGGAGTGTTTCTGATCTGCAATAAGGACTTCTTTAAGCTGTCTTGATGGGGACTGAACTTGTTGATCCACTTCAGATTATGTACACATATGACTGATCTGTTGGAATGAATGAAAGGATAGTATTAAATTTAATCTACAAATGCAAATAATTCCTATGGACACTGACCCAGGTAACAGTTAAAATGTGCAGTTACTGTGGACGCTTTTTTAAGTCAAACTGGTATATATATGTGAATAACATTGGTGACTCAACCCCCTCACAGAACTTTCTTTTTTTCCAATCACAGAACAATGTGTAACCTTATTTTGAGAATTCATGGAAAATGGACCTAAGCTATTCATAAAATCATACATTTTAGTTAAATCGTCATTTAATAGCATGTCAGGGAAAGTAAAAAGTTCATTGCACAATAGAAACCAAAATGGACAGCAAGGTTAGCAATGCACATGGTAGATAAACTTACTATCCTACACGACAGTATCAATTAACTAGTCAATAAAAGTGCATTTAATCTAAGTTTTGAACAGTACAGGGCACGGGAATTGCAGCACTACATGAGGGTTTCCTGTGTGTAATGATGCCGTGTTGGGCACAATTTCAAGCGTCAAACACACATGTAAAAAAATTACATACAACTGGGTGAAAAAAGACACAAATTTTCTGAAAGTACAAGTTAAATTTACATGGGGAGGTTGGAGACAAGCTCATTTTGAGTGTGTATCAGTAAATAACACAAGTACAGAGTAGAAGAAATTTTGTAAGAATCGGAATAAACTATGTGTCGTGACCCTATTCATACCATAGGTGGCACAAGCAGTAGAAGTACATGCATAGCACGTGTGATGCTTGACCAGTGTTATGTTAACCACGACCAAAAATTAATGCTTGAATTATAGAGGTTTATATATGGGTTTTGGTTGTTTAAAG
Source organism: Siderastrea radians (assembly GCA_964017195.1). Taxonomy (NCBI): domain Eukaryota; kingdom Metazoa; phylum Cnidaria; class Anthozoa; order Scleractinia; family Rhizangiidae; genus Siderastrea; species Siderastrea radians. The sequence goes on along the minus strand of OZ024890.1, from coordinate 59,794,923 downwards.
TAAGGCCCTAACACTACAAAAGAGAATGTTTCTGATTTTCATAACCAAGACTGGTTTCTATGGGGTGGGCCTGGGATGATTGGTCCCATACTTAAGCCCATCCTGGAGGGCCTAAGGCAGTACTTTGTTCAGCCTCTCTAATTTCGATCAGTCGGACATGACTGAATATAGCAGGGGCCAATACCCCAGCAAGCCAGCTCTTGGGATCACTGAGACATGCAAGTTTCACTACCATGGCATTGTGACATGCCCAAGGTTATTTTCCATACGACCACTCTTCACAAAGTTTTAAAAAATAATGGAAGTCTAAAATGTTGTAAAGTAAGTGACGGGCCAGGTTCATAATTTAATGAATAAATGTATTGGCTACACAAAAATTGTTTTAAATGCCATGACACAAGACTTTGTTCCTTCAAAGTTTCTCTGCCCCAAGGACTATGACTGTACTAACACGTACAAGTAACTAGAAATCAGTGAATATATGGTCATGTTTCAACTGTTCAGCAATCAAGGTTGGCTTAATGTGAGCTCACCAACATCTAGGAATCTAATGCAGTAATAAAACAACAACCAAGAAAGCTCCCAAATTATTGGTCAGTTCAAAACATAGCAGAATGTGTGGCAGTTTTTGATGACTATTAATAATGATCAATACTGTTTCTGGCCTTTACACTTCATTTATAGTGTTATGTTTTTAGTTTGAAAACTTAATAAGAGTCAATACCAGATATGGAATGCACTGTTAATTTATTTAAGTCATCATGTGGTCTACTTTAAAAGTATGATTCCATGTACCATAAACTTTGATACGGGGGGGGGGGGGGTACTTCCTAGTAATAGGCTAATGGGGATGGGGTCGCATTTTCACGACTGGATTGATTATAATGGGGTTGCATTTTCAATAGGAGCTAGTAGAGTTACTAGAATGGGGTCACACATTTGTGGGATTTCAGGGGTAAGTAAATTCCGGCAAGTAGGGATTTGGGGTATATTTCCCTAAAAGTGACTAACATGGGGTCTATAATTGGCTAGAGAATAGGCTATAATGGGGTAGGGGTCCCGAGAGGCCAGCAGCACATACCCAGCAAAAATTAACCGAAGTACCCCCCAGGCTTTGATAATATAATTATAGAGAATATTACCCGGCAGTGGTAAAAACAATATTTTACGAATGAGTGCGGCGAGTGAGTAAAATGCTGTTTTTTACCACAAGAAAATAAAATTCATATCTTCAAGCCACCGTGTAATTTTCTTTTTATTATATAGACAAGAGTAGTTTTGCACAAACAACAGTGTGAAAGAGGGAAATGACGTCATCGATATCCTCACTAGTGAGGATATGGAAAATACGCCACTCGAGTCCCGGATGTAGTTTCATATGAACTTTAAGAGTGGTCTATTTTCCACTAAAACACTCTTGTCTATATAATAAATAGAGGATATTACACGGTGCCGCGAAGATATGAATTTTATTTTCGAGTGGTAAAAACAATATTTTACGAAAGAGCGCAGTGAGTGAGTAAGATATTGATTTTTACCACGAGAAAATAACATTCATATCTTCAAGCCACCATGTAATTTTCTATTTATTATATAGACAAGAGTAGTTTTGCACAAAGAACAGCGTAAGAGTGGGAAATGACGTCATCGATATCCTCACTAGTGAGGATATGGAAAATACGCCACTCGAGTCCCGGATGTAGTCTCATATGAACTCTATGAGTGGTCTATTTTCTACTAAAACACTCTTGTTATTATAATAAATAGAGGATATTAGATGGCAGCGCGAAGATATGAATTGTATTTTCGAGTGGTAAAAACAATATTTTACAAGCGAGCGCAGCGAGTGAGTAAAATATTGTTTTTACCATGAAAAAATAAAATTTATATCTTCAAGCCACCGTGTAATTCTCTTTTTATTACATGGACAAGAGTGTTTTTGCACAAGCAACAGTGCAAATGGAAATGACATCATCGATATCCCCACTAGTGAGGATATGGAAAATACCCCACTCGAGTCCCGGATGTAGTTTCGTATGAACTTTAAGAGTGGTCTATTTTCCACTAAAACACTCTTGTCTATATAATAAATAGAGGATATTACACGGTGCCGCGAAGATATGAATTTTATTTTCGAGTGGTAAAAACAATATTTTACGAAAGAGCGCAGTGAGTGAGTAAAATATTGATTTTTACCACGAGAAAATAAAATTCATATCTTCAAACCACCGTGCAATTTTCTTTTTATTATATAGACAAGAGTAGTTTTGCACAAAGAACAGCATAAGAGTGGGAAATGACGTCATCGATATCCTCACTAGTGAGGATATGGAAAATACGCCACTCGAGTCCCGGATGTAGTCTCATATGAACTCTACGAGTGGTCTATTTTCTACTAAAACACTCTTGTCTATATAATAAATAGAGGATATTACACGGTGCCGCGAAGATATGAATTTTATTTTCGAGTGGTAAAAACAATATTTTACGAAAGAGCGCAGTGAGTGAGTAAGATATTGATTTTTACCACGAGAAAATAACATTCATATCTTCAAGCCACCGTGTAATTTTCTATTTATTATATAGACAAGAGTAGTTTTGCACAAAGAACAGCGTAAGAGTGGGAAATGACGTCATCGATATCCTCACTAGTGAGGATATGGAAAATACGCCACTCGAGTCCCGGATGTAGTCTCATATGAACTCTATGAGTGGTCTATTTTCTACTAAAACACTCTTGTTATTATAATAAATAGAGGATATTAGATGGCAGCGCGAAGATATGAATTGTATTTTCGAGTGGTAAAAACAATATTTTACAAGCGAGCGCAGCGAGTGAGTAAAATATTGTTTTTACCATGAAAAAATAAAATTTATATCTTCAAGCCACCGTGTAATTCTCTTTTTATTACATGGACAAGAGTGTTTTTGCACAAGCAACAGTGCAAATGGAAATGACATCATCGATATCCCCACTAGTGAGGATATGGAAAATACCCCACTCAAGTCCCGGATATAGTTTCGTATGAACTTTATGAGTGGTCTATTTTCCACTAAAACACTCTTGCCTATATAATAAAACACAACAGCAGTTGCACATAATCTATGTTCATACAAATTATTGATGTTAAATGTTGTGAGGGAGTGACTATGCAGGGTGTGACTTGACATTATGGAACAAGATGTCCAACATAATAATTTTTATACAATCATTTTTTCCTCTTGAAAGAGTAGCCCTCAGGGCATGCTGTTTCCGGGTGATGTATTAAGTTGTATTTAAGTTACTGGTTTAATGTTTGAGTAAGGGCTGATAAGACTGCAACAACAGGAAGACAAACAAGCAAAGGGTGAAACACAAAAGTACATGTAAACTGGTAACCTTTTTTGGCAAATTTGGGATGTTTGCTCATCTGGTACACCTGTACTTTTAATAATATCATTTCTTTTCTTTGAAAACCCAACATTTAGGGCCAATTACATGCGCTGGGCTGGCCCATGATTAGCCAGGCTGGTTCAGGCCAAGATGACTCTTCAGCCTCGTATTCCATGTACATGATGCAAGTCACCCTGGCCTAGTAAACACAGTTTATGTGGAAAGCTTTCAGCCTGGCTAGCAGGGATTCTGGCATCACATTATTGGAATCCTGGCAAGCTGGGCTGAGATTTTCCCATATAATTGCTTGGCCCAATTTTACTTTTGGTATGTTTAACAGTCCACAGGTTTCCCACACAAACTATGTGGCCAGTAGTAAGAAGTTTCAAAATGTAATATATAGCCCTGGATATTATTGAAATGCCCCTATCAACATGAAATATTGCAAAGAATGCTTACCTTGAAGTTTAAAATAAACATACTTGGCAGCTCATGTCACAAGTTTTTGACAAATGTACAATTGAATGGTACAAGAAGAATCTTTACCACTGAGCTTGCCTTTGTAGTTTAGAAGCTGAGTGATGAGAATTTCTGCACCAGTTTAAAATACAGTGTTCCTTCCTTGCTTTTCTCTTATTACATACAGTAGAATGATTTGCAAAACCCTTCAAACTGCAAGGCTGTGCTCTAAGAAAATTACAGGGTGCCCAAAGACTCTCAACCATGAATTCTGGGGTGCCCAGCCCTTAAGCATTATGCAAAAAATGAGTTTTTCTAGTCGCCCAAAGGCAAAACTTGGTGGCCTGAGGCCCCTGGGCGCTGCTAGAGCACAACCCTGAACTGTACAAAATGCACCATTTAGAGCCACAAGGACCAAACAAAACCATTGAACTGATTTTATTTTAATATTGAACTCAGGTGTAAATACCCTTCACAATATTCCATGTTAATAGGGATGTTTCGGTATTGCCATATACCCTGTTTAGCCCTGCTAACCAGGCCAGGCCTCGTTAACAGGGATGGCTTGATCTGCCAAGATCCTGGCAAGTCTGTTCACAGGGGGCCCACATAAACTACCTCACTTTTAGTAGTTTCAAAATATAATTCCTTGTTCATGTTATCAGCCCCTATATTTATTGGCAAACCTTTCTTTAACAGTCAAATTTTCAACAAAGTACATTTGATGAAGGCAATCCGCTGTCAAAAACTAAACTACAAAATGTAATTTCCAATATTTTTCTTAGCTAAAAACTTACAATGTCGGTCCTCTTTGAGTGCACGTGTTCGCAAACAACACTGAAAACCTACATTATAAGTTACTGCACATCATCTGCATGGAGACTAAAAGAAAGACGGCTTACCTCTGTTTTCTGTATTTCCGTGAATGGAGAGATCCAATCCAGAATAGGAGAAGAAAACTTAGCTTCACAAGGCTCATCGAAGCGTGCTTCAAGTTCAAATATCCCGCCAGTTTAAATCCACGATTCACGACGATTTTGCATTTGTGCGCGATAGAGGTGGTTTTAAAACTCTCTACGAAGCTTAAAAGGATCACCAGCGGTTCACATATCACTAGTATTTTACAAAATAGCACTATTCCAGATAACAAATGGAGCAAATTCTCGTTTTCACCCTTCAAAGACGTTGAAGAAATATCACTCTTTCGTGTCATTTCAAAATGGACGCCAGGAAGTGACGCCAGCACGGAAACCGCTGATCAAATCCGCCGGCTCATCTCATTTCCAGTTCCCTTAGAGCTGCGCTTTGGGAAGACGACTATTTCCAGCAAATTTTTTCCACAACAGTTTCCACCCAACTTTTTTTCTTTTTCATCCAATTTTTTTCTTTTTGACGAGGTTAAGCAAGAAACCAGTGTTTTAATTTCGCCGGAGGGTGAAAAGTTGCGTGAAAAGATGAATTGAAGTTTACACTGAGAAGCTTTCTGTTATCAGATCGATCATCAACTGCCTTACGATGAGATTAACATTCCTTCAGTCATTACTAGTAAAATGACATGATTAAAAGGTTGACAAATCAACAGCCCAATGCATGAGTTTTTGCTAACTTCTCTCTGACAAGTCACTTTCCGTCATGATTTTATTAAATGTCATGACAGTTGTCATGGACACAGATATTTCATTTCTCTTTGTTCCTCGCGAAGCGAGGTTTATAAATTTGTCGCGTGGGGATCGCGCGAGGATTGCTAAGGGCGGTCAAATCTCGATCTGCCCGTATATATTTCGATGGTGTCCGCACAGTTGCCTAGCAACAAAACCAAATCGCGACCGCTGACAGTTGCGCACTCTCATGTTTCTTCGGCGTGTTTCTTCATTTCTTGCCTGCTTCGCTACGTACATTTACGTGCTGATATTTTTATTCATCTTCTGTGAACAAGTAATTAGACAGCAACCCCTGGTTTAACAAGTGGCTCAAAATCCATTCCGGGGTAGATTTATAACTGAAACTGAGCGTGAATGCAGACTTGAAATTCAGCGCGAGCAACGAAGGCGAAAGAGTCGACGACAAGAAAGCACGGGTAGGAGAACATCGTTTACCGGTAATAGCCTAGCAAGACTAAAGCCGTCAGCAGGACACAAACAGGAGACTGGAATATTACAGGCGAGAAATCTTGGAACATACACAACGTAGCTTAAATTTAGCTTGATAGCACAGCGCTGCCACAAAACGAGATTCCCCAACAACGCCAGAATCGCGCGATACAAGGTCTTCGAAATTATAACTCAGTCACACCAATTGAATAATGACAATGAACTCAGCGGCTACAAACTCTTCGAGAAAATGTGTGCTGAAACCGATCAGGACCGGCGACACCGACTAGAAGTGCTTCGACAAAAGGATTTTGTTATAGAAGCAACGAGAGGCGACAAAAAATGCACGATCATCAAAATACTTTTGCTAGAAATTTACCTTTACAACGGGCGGTGACTGAACAGGTTGGCTCAAAATTATTTCCTCTCTCTACCATTATCTTTACTCTTGATGTACTAGTAATTATTATCAACATGTAATTACTTTTCCAAGTATGATCAAAATTACAGATTACACAAGAGAAATGAAATTATTTCACAAAATAGGTTTCAGTTCCCACAACAATTTGCATATTTGTGTATGAGCAGTAAAAAGAATTCAAATTCTAAGTTTAGGACGTTCCCGAAAAATATTTGAAAGAAATAATTCATATTGGATCAGTAAGAATTTATAAAAGTTTATGTTTTCCGTTATGGATATTGACCCTATTAATAGTTTAAAAATAATATTCAGATGGATCAGAAAGGACAATTTCTGTTCACAATTTGGTTTGGAAATGCACTCACAAGTACTGCTCTGCCTAGCAATTACCACTTTAAAATGTGTAGCGGGTATAGGTACATACATGCATGTATTTGATGTGAAACAAAAATTACTGCTTAACATTAATTATTGACAATAATTTCATGCTACATACAGTGACCAGCATCACAGGTCTCCTCGCAGTGCACAAGCAAGCACCAAAATCAGGGGAATTGCGATCCTGATCACCTTCAGCATTATCTGTCTATGTGAAAGTTTACTTACTTCTGAAGGTTTCACATGCTATAATCTACATTCACCCTTTCCCTTAATTAGCTACTCTTGTTTTCCATACCAACTGACCTCCCTAAGCCCCAATGTAAGCCTGCAAATTCTCCTTACTGGTCTTTATACATTTCTTGTAGTACTAGTGCAGAGAACTTCTTTCTACTGAAATTAACACTATTCATGTTTGGTGATCAATTCCTTAATTCTGATGACCTAATTAAAGCATTGCTATTGTAGGGAGATGCTGGTAACTGGGGATTCAAGGGTTAACTTATTATTTTATTGTGACAATTATCTAATCCAATTTTTATAGTGTGTTGGGGGGAATGAATAAACATGCTACCACATCAATATGAAACTCTGTGCTTTGCTTGCCATTATTCTGTATTATTCTTATTTCAATTTTTGGGTAAAAATGGATAATTTTTTTAATACACTGCATCACTCTTCAGCAGTAGTAGACTCCTGCTACAGTATCTCAACCATTCAAGGGAAATAATGAATTGTGTTAGCTATTGACACTTGTCAATACCCAGTAAATAAAACAAAAGCTGTACAACAGAATCTAAAGGAAATGGCTGGGTAAATGTTGGAGATAACAAGTTCCAAGTTGGAATTTGAACTGCATTTCTGATAAACCTATACTCTCACCCAACCAAAATAAACAGAAACACCACACATTGGCCCTGACAACAGGTCCACAGCAATACTATATTCATCCTCTCTAGAGAGCAATTTACCTTATGTCAGAATGAAGAGAAGTGGGGGGGGGGGGGTGGGGTGGCGGCTGAACGTATTTTCTTATACATGACAGAGGATTGGATGCAAGTTACATGGAAACGACTGGGAACCAGAATGTTGATCTTAACTCACAATTCGGGACCATTGTGGCCACCCATCCACACCTCCAGTTAAACCGAAATTCTATCCTCTCCCGACCCCCATCAATCAGTTTTGTGGTGCACCCGTGCCCGAGCTTCGCGAGGTTCTGCGAGTCACGTATTTCTAGTATATTAATAATCTGTAAATTGATGGAAAATTTGCGCGTAAGGGTAAAAAATCATAAAGAGCGAAAAGAACGGTGCTTAAAGATGCGTAATGGGCTGAAAAGAGGCGTAAAATTTATTCAGCAAAGCCGTTCAAAACACAACGGCAAAATCACCTTATATTTCATATTTGCCTGTCTTCTGCAAACAATAACCTGTCAATTAGAAAATGTATCGCGCGTAAAGAAGGCTATAGAATCGTAAAAAGCATAAATAACAGTGCGTAGAGATTCGCTGTACGGCGTTAAAGAGCTGTGATGTATTGACAGCAACGCCAGACAAAATACAGCGGGAAAATCTTGAATTAATGATGAGACGTAAAAATTTCATTTCGCTCTCTATTTTCACAAGTAATAGCCGCTAGTTACACCCATCTTCATTTTTGTGCTTTACGTATCTTTATTGCCCTTTACGCAGCCTTCATGCGTTCTGTGAATTTATCCGTCTTTACGCACCGTAGAACCAATACGTAAAGAAAAGGCCTTTTATTTACGTATATTTACGCGTGACATAAGCATTCGTAAATCCATGAATTCATGCTGTGTTTGTTTAGTGGCAACTTAAGATTGGAAATTGGTGGTAAAATAGGCCTAGTCACCTCTAGTTGATCAACGTTCCCTTTCCAGGTTTTTTGAAGGGTTGAGGCCAAAACTTTTCCAGTGGATAGGAAGGGGATAAAAGGTAGAAGATAAAAAAAAAAAAGAAAGGGGGAGAAAAAGGGAAGGACAAGAAGCAAGAAAAAATTGGGAATGAATCTGCAAAAAAGTCCAAATTTTGGCCTATGCGTACGTGCTAAACCAAAATATTTTACAATTTACAACAGAGTCTGGTTTAAAATCTAGCTTAATTGTAAAGAAACGTTTTCGTAGCAAAGTTTAATGGCGTTTGGCAACATATAGCACTCAAAAAACCGCTTAACGGTAAAAAACGAGCAGTGAAAGAGTTAATTAATGCTATGTTTACCTAGACTTAAAACAATCCTAAATCTCTACGTTGATTTAATGTTGTTTTAAAGTAAGTTTAAATCCTGTGAGAGATTTCATGTTACTTTAAATGTGGCTTAAAATAGCCTTAAATCTTTTACCTGATTTAATGTTATTTAAGGTGAACCTAAATTTGCCTAAATCTTCAAACAGATTTAATGTCGTGTTTAAGTCTTCTTAAACTAAGGGTAAATCTTTCACGTTATTTAATATTCATTAAACATTTATTAAACATAGCTTAAATCATGAAACAAATTTAACATGCATTTTGGAACATCTTAAACAATACTTAAATATGAAGTTTTGTTTAAGTCATATTTACGTCGCCTAAACCTACATTAAATTAATCTTTAGATTTAATGCCCGTTTAGTATTGCTTAAACTCTTCTTAAATTTGGCATTTCACCTAGTGTTCAATAATGGTGTTACTGTCAAGTCAATACGAAGTTGATAGAATACATGAAAAAGATAGAAAATTTAACCAAACTATACCAATGGCTTAAATTTCCGATAAAAAGCCCCCTTTTTGAAAAATGAGGAGTTTAATATCCATTGAATTGATTTTGATCTTGTGGCAGTAATCTTCTTTCAACAAAAGATTCATACATTTTTTTTGGTCAAATTTCTGCCCAATCTTGTCAATGCCCTTGTGAAAAACATCTGTAAGACTTTTTTGTAACGCTGCCCTTACGTTGCCCTTGCAAATTGTACTTGTGGACTGATCTGCTGTCCTTCGGTGGCTGGAAGAATCTTTCCTTGAGGTAGAACCACATGCCCTTCAATTGATCAGGCATTGAGTCTTGCTTGTTGTGTTTGCTGGCTGGTAGCATGCACATTAAAAGCTTCCTTGTCTCATAAGCCCTCCTCACTTCTGCCTTGTTAATAAACTCCTTGCACAAGAAGGCCTCGCTTCTTTCACAGGGGTACTTGTACGTTGTTCGGTGGATTTGCCATTTCTACCCAAGAATTGCGAATTTTGAGCCATTCGCCTGTCCCCTTAACGTTTATAAAGTTAAAAACAATATGCTACTAAAATCGAGCGCTTCCAAGGCTTAAAAACTCGGAAAAAAAGACGATGACAAGAAAACGACAAAATTGCCAAGAAATCGACACAAGATCTGGCAGGCGCTTCGCTTGTCTTCTTTCTCCTTCCCGTGGTCCCTCACGCTTCGTCACCGGTCACTCACGTGGTCCCAATGGTGTCCGCTTCATACAAGTTTTACTGTACGTCCAAAACTGTTTCCTTTGAGGTATCAAACATAACCTGATGATGTCACGTGGGAATTACGTCATGATTTTCAAAATGGCGGCCGTTTGGATCCGCCATTTGAACCCTATTCAAACTGAGCTTTTTTCCGGTGTTCTGGGACCGGGGAGGGGGGGGGGGGATCCGCCACCCCTTCTTAACTCTGAAGAATCGAAGAAAAAGCTTTCATGGCAAATAGTACGTCAAAAAAAAAATAAAACCAAACAAACGTTCCCTCGTAGCCACGGGCCTTGTCCAAAATAATGCTTATCAGTGATCATGAGTTTGTGCTGTTTTTCGTAATTATTCCTTGTGTTCACTGTCTGTTTATGTTTTATTTTTACAAAGAGCGTAAGTGGCTATTCTGGTTTTGTGTTCATCGACATCGGTCGATGCGATCGATCGAGCGATCAATCGATCAGACGCTGCAATAGATCCATTTATTAGGGTTGATTGCAAAGTCAGATCTTGAGTAGTTTTTTCCGGTGACATCTAGCGATGAAAACCTCAATATTCTTGCAACTTGTTTTTGACTTATTTTTATATTGAGTGGAAGTAAGTGCTCCGGTTTTACGTCCATCGAGAGCGCTCGATCGGGCGCTACAATAGCTCCATACTCGTTGACTACAAAGTCAGATCTAGAATTGCTTTCTCCAATAACATATTTTGAGAGGCAACTACTGTACATATCAGCTCGCTGGAAGGCCAGTCCAGCACGGTGTAATATGCGAAAAGTCCGGTAAACGCGCCAGCCAAAAGCTAGAAACTGTTTCACAACAAAAAACACAAGCGCGCACGGCACTTTGGGTGGCACTGGCTTTTTAAAAAGAGGAAAATCTATGAATTCTGCAAAAACGGCCTTGTGGTTTTCAAGGAATTTCTATGCCAAATTGTTCCCAGATAACTTGTTGGGAAAGTCACAAAGCTTAGATATTAAATTATAAACGTGTGGGCAAATTTCGCCCCTCCTGCCCTTCCTTCGGTCTGAATAGGTTTAGATTTCTTGTTTTTTTTTTCCAGAACCTCTAAAGGCCATCTAAGATCTGCCATCTTGGATTTCTCTCTTCAAAATTGGCAAAAAAAGTAATAAAAAGCAATAAAAGAACTCTCAATTGATATCAAAGTGCAAACGTTAGTGAAATAAAGTTCATGCACCTTTTTCATTTAAAACAATGAAATTAAAAATTAAAAAAACTCTCTGTCAGAATATAGTTGCATTGGCAACATCAAATTTCAAGAACAAAGAAGTATCATGACAATTTTTTTCCAGGTACATTTAAGGAAAAGACATAAAAAAGTTATAACATTCAAAGTAAGCGAGGGTACTTTGTACACTCCCGACCTCCATACTCAGGCTGAATAGCCGGGTTAATGTGTTATAACAAGGAAGCGTAATATTTCGCTTTTAGCTTTCTTGACACACCTTGTATGTGCTGTGGATTGTTGAAATGCATTTCTAGCAGAAAATTCTTGGGTGAGTCGCTCGCTCCTATAGGGTACCCAACATGCGGGGGAAAATAAAAGACCTGAAAAAAAAAATGAAGGGATATTAGATTCACTACAATCACTGAACAAAAAAGCGCTGCAATCCTTTTCTATTGTTAAGAATCGAAAGTAGGGAGTAGAATTCGTTGATGTTTTTTTTTTTATCTGGACTAGATATCGTAGGTAAAAGACCAGCGTTTAGGATTGCAAAAAAATATAATAATAAGAATAAGAATAAGATTTATCAAGGAAGTTGATAAGGTAAATTAGCCCATGCACCGTAAAGAAATTGAAAGCTGACAGTTCGAGCGTTAGCTCTTCGTCAGAGCGAACCAAAGCAAAGAATTTCGGGTTATGTGTGCGGTGGAGCTACGCTATTGGTGAAACATGGCGACGTAAAGGGAAAAAAATGAAGAAATTGTCAACTCAGTTAACACAGAAAATCCAAGTTGGAGAACTAATAGAGTATTGTATTGTATTAAACTCCAAGTTGGAGAACTAATAGAGTATTGTATTGTATTCATTGTATTGTATTGTATTGTATTGTATTGTAACGCAGCAACACGGTTGTTTTAGGATATCAAACTAACCCTTTTATTCCGTTAGTGTTTCTGACTGGCTAATTACATATCATAGGCCACGTTTCACCTGTACGACCAGTTCCTTCAACTGATTTTTTTTATTTTGTTTCCTAATTCCAAACCCAGACATACCTACATGTACAGAGTGAGAAAATTTGGATACGGGATTGCTTTTTGACGCTTATTTCCTCTATCCTGAACAACTTTTTTCTTTTAATTTACATTAATGTAATTCCGATAAATGCACTCAAATGGTAAATTCATTAACAGACAAAAATAATGTGATATATATTTTAGAGGAAATTGCCAGTTTGATTTTGCTTACATCTCCTCCAACAGCCCAGGCAGCAACGATGGAAGAGTATTGGCACTTGAGATACGGCATGTTGCCACGTTGAGAGCACCTCACCCCCTGATCAAAGTCGCTCTCAGTAAAGTTGCCACTGCACTCGTGCAAAATTATATGATGGACAATACCTTCATTTCCTTTCTGAATATTAGGAACAACCTAAAAATGAATCGATGAAATCATTAAGTTTCAGTACAGCATAATAAACAATCCATTAAATAATTGTTAATAGTAGTTCTAGAGCAAATTTCAACTGGTGCTTTAAAATCAAGAGATACTTCACAATAGACACAGTTCTTCAACCGCTTTTCGTTCGTCATGGAAGGTGCAATATCAGTAATCGGCAATTATTACTCAGTGTACTATTTTTGTGCAGTTTTAACTGGTCAGAGCTGACTGGCTCTCAAATAGACACTGTTGGAGAATTTCCTTTTCCTTTTTCCAGTACCAAAGTAAGATTGCGTTACCCAGCTTAGTAAGCTGGCCTAAGATATCAACACGCCAAAATAACACACTTTATGGTAAATGTGGTAGAGCACTTTTAAGGACGGTGCGTCTTAATATAGAGGTATTTTTGCAAAGGTTACGACTATTGGGGAAGAGCAGATCTTAGCAAGACCTATTGGAATCTAAAAGGAAAAACGTGGGTAGCGACGCCTTTTTTTAGAGATAATTAAGCAACCATAATTCTAAAAAAGGTTTCAAATACAAAGAATGTATGGCTTTTTTTTTCAAATTTAAGCTCAATTATCTATGAAAAATGCGTGCGAGGTTACCGCCAATTTTCTTCATGGATTCTGATAGCCCTTGCTAAGAAGTGCTTTTTCCATACAGCCATAAATCGCGCAAAAATACCTTTGTATTAGTAGGCAAATTGCCTAAGAAACGTGAATATCTCAGACCAGACCCGAGATGAGCAGAACGTATGCCGAGTAACAAAAGGACACACCGTCTTAAGAGACATACCTTGGTGATGTGGTGTTTGGACCTCAGTTCCGGGCCTTTCAGCAAAGAACACCAATAGGTTGTTTTCCTTGCGGGAATTGTCACCTTAAACGCAAATTGCTACTTGTAGCAATAATTATTTCAAAATGTTTCTGTAGATACTACCGAACTGCACTTTTTTTAGTTGCATGTTTTCAATTTACTGTACCCAAATTTGAAAACTTGTCAATCTATCCCTCTACAAGGATGACTCGTGTCTTGGGGAATGTAGTTTTGGAAAATCTTCGGGCACTGTTTTTCATGACAAACATTGACTGCAGTGTCAAAACGAAGAATTCGAAACATAAAGTTGACCTTTGAGTGAAAGATGCTAAATAAATTAAAATTGCAAAATGTCTCTCATTGGATCTTTGCCCAAAATTTGCGACCTAATCCTTCGCTATTACAGGTACGATCCTGAACGCCTATCAAGTTGTGCTAATTTTAAGGTGAGGTTTTCAGGAGTATCGATGGTTTTTCTGTCTGAGCAGAAAAAATGGAAAATTACGAGATGAATTATTTAATTCTTACCCACAAAGGTTTAATTTGTCTCCTTCGGAAAGCAAAATTATCAGACCCTTTTTCTTCACGAGTGTCAACGTTTCCTTTTGATTAAAACTAAAACAACAACAATAAACATCATGACCTGAAACGTGAACTCATCCTGGATGAAATCTGTAACCACAAAGCTTATTATTAAAAAAAATTTGTACTAATTTCTGTGCAGTTTGCATACGCTAGCAGCAAAGTTATTTTTTGTTTACCCTACAACGCCTTGTTTTAGTGTTAGGTACCAGGTTTCTTCCGAGCGTCCGTCATAGTGAATACAACGTATAATTCGAGAAGAAACCAAAAAGAAAAACACCGAAAAAACAGCTTGTGTACTTACATTCTTCGCAGTAAGACCAAATTTGCGCCAGCCGGTCTCGTCGACGTTTCTTTTGTCCACCTTCTTCAGCAGCAGGATGGCTTTAGCGCCTCTGAACTCGTGATGTTTCATCTTTGTCGGTGAGACTGGATCCTCCGAGTGATATGCGAACACGACCATAGTGGACTCCACCTGGCGAAAAAAGAAACAATCGTACCACATTCATTTATTTATTTGTTTATTTATTAATATTGCGTTTAGAGCGTCTAAACGAGATCGATATCAAGGGACAAGCGCAGATGGGTTGAGTGATAAATAAAAATATATATATATATATATATTGCCCGTCAAACGTCAAAGACAGAAAAGTGACAGAATAGGATAATTTTTATCTTCAACCACGAACAATTGTACCGAATGGGTTGAATTGCTATCAACGATCCATACATTGGAAATTTAGCTCTTTCTAATACCGTCTACCGTCAAAGCTGAAGATTGATGTCTCTCACTTTTCAGCCTTGACAAGAATTTTTCCATTTTAAACACGAAGCTGTCCTGTAGGCCGAGGATTCATATGACACGGAATCGGTGACAAGCAACGAGGCATTACGATGTAAATAAATTAGAATTCGATTTCAGAAAATAGTGTTGTTGCTGTTGTAATGGTAATGAGGCGGAGCAGTTCAAAACAACACCGCGCAGAGAGAAAAGAAAACAAAATTTGGAAACTTAACACTCTAAAAGCTGTCCCATAAACTGGCCAAATAATAAAAGGTATTGAAATAAACTTTTTGGCTTTCGTCTATTTAAAAGAATCTCAAATATTAATACTTAAGCCATGGACATAAATTTAAATTATTGGGCTCAGGTCAGCGAAATTTATTACGCCAGTTCAAATCTTTACAATTGCATTAACAATGCAACTTTGTGGTTGTAATTCAAGTTTCTTTTCATAATTTTACTGTTCTTTAAACAGCCAGGTATTCAAGTCAAGCGAAGGAAAGGTTTATAAATGTTCAAACGTTCCTCTGCCCTTAAATCTGACAAATGAAGCCCGAGAACGAAATGCTTCCCATGATAATTCTATAGGCTCGCTCCTTGCTAAAAAATATTCACCTCGATTTTTCTGTCCCGCGGGTCACAAGTGTCAAACTTTCTTTTAAACTTCAGTAAAGTTTTCCCGTCACTTTCTTGGAAACCTGTCAGCTCATAGTCTTGTTGTTCATCGATTGGTGGAATTGCCCTTGCGTCAGCAAAACGATCCTGAAAGGAAAATATATAGATAGTTTACAATCTTCAGACATTTCAACCGACAGAAACTAGAATCCAAACGATTTTCAGATTGGAAGACAAAAAGCCTGCATGGAGACTTGCTTGTGTATTTCCCTCCATTTTGCTTTACGAGCCAGTCTGAATGAGAAAGACTAGTGCGGAGAATGATATTATATTTGGCAAGTCCGACATTCTCCGAATATAAAGAGCCACCTTCGTACTACAAAAACGAAATCTGCTAGCCGCAGAGAGCAAAGAACTTTGATAGGAGAAATAAATCAATATAATTTAAAAATTCGAATCAACAAGTTCTTTGAAGTTGATTTTGCAATAAAGGTTAACGCGAGTAATGAACGACGTTTCGACCATTCAACGGTCATTTTCAAGTTCGGTGTTAGAATAAAATTACATGTGTAAATATAGTAAAAGCGCTAAAAATATGTACATACAAACAATAGACAATAAGAATAAAAGGCTAAAAGTGGCTAAAAAATAACTTTGTGTAAATGGCATGCATAGCTGTAAAAGATATAATTAAAAGCATACAAGGCGACGGGAATAAGAACAATAAAATACCTAAAAATACCTAAAAATAATTAATCAAATAATTTTGCGCGGAGCGAGTAGCTCTGTTTGTTGAGCTTTGGCTTCAGAAGTCTAATAAAAAGCATCTCAAAAATTAAACAGTCAAGCTTGCTCTGGAACTTCCTTAAAACCTTAAAATTCTTCTCGATGTTATCTGGCTCCTTTCCATGCTGTTCTTTAATGTGACGTCCGATAGCCGATCCTTTTATAAAACAAATAATTTTGCGCGGAGCGAGTCGCTCTGTTTATTTTGTTGAGCTTTGGCTTCAGAAGTCTAATAAAAAGCATCTAAAAATTAAACAGTCAAGCTTACTCTGGCACTTCCTTAAAATCTTAAAATTCTTCTCGATGTTATCTGGCTCCTTTCCATGCTGTTCTTTAATGTGACGTCCGATAGCCGATCCTTTTATTAGACTTCTGAAGCCAAAGCTCAACAAACAGAGCGACTCGCTCCGCGCAAAATTATTTGTTTAGTTATTTTTAGGTATTTTCAGGTATTTTAATGTTCTTATTCCCCTCGCCTTATACGCTTTTAATCATATCTTTTACAACTATGCATGCCATTTGCACAAAGTTATTTTTTAGCCACTTTTAGCCTTTTATTCTTATTGTCTATTGTTTGTATGTACATATTTTTAGCGCTTTTACTATATTTACACATGTAATTTTATTCTAACACCGAACTTGAAAATGACCGTTGAACGGTCGAAACGTCCTTCATTACTTGCGTTAACTTTTATTGCAAAACAATTTAAAAAGTGTCGTTAAAAGCATTATTGTTTTAAACAATAAAGTCAGGATATGTGCTCCTGATAAAGTGTATCATCTTTTCTGTCATGATGTAGTTACTTCAGGTGAGAATCGACACGTTTTGACTTCAATCTGCTAGTCTTCAAACGCGGTGATAATCTCTGGTTACACTTCACCATTTGTATCTCATCAATCTATTTGCCGGGAGATATGTCGTGACTGAGCGGAAGACTGAGAGAGTGCTGATAATCAGGAAACTTGAGAGGTCTGAAATGCCTGTGGTATGTGGTATCTGAAGTCTGCGTAAAAACCTTTAAAGTTACGTGACAATGGCAACAATATTTTGACTGTCACTATTTCCCTGAATTTTTTTGAATTTTCATGTTTTTAATCAACTTTTTAGATAGTCAAGTGTTCGTTGAGTGGACTAAATAACTGACTTTCTGGCAAATTTTGGTGGTTTTCTAAGGTTTGGAAAAAATCAAGTAATCCAAAATGGCGGAGCCAAGATGGCCGCCGTTTGGAAATCATGACGTCATTCCCACTCTTATCTTACCGTAAGATATCCTTTGTTATCTTTTACCCAGCCGATCACAACATCACTGCCTATCATTTGCCCAGAACCAGGTGAGAGCCCAAATCCAACCCATCCTGTGGTCTCCGCCTCCACGGCGAAAGAAACGGTCTCCGCGTCCCAATCAATGTTCCAGAAAAGCTTTATGTTCTCTTCTGCGTCCAGGACAGCATGATGAGCGTATTCCGAGAACAGATCTGTACAAACAGAGGAATGGAAAACCACAAGAAAAAGGAGAACCTGCGCAACCGTCGTTCCTGTCAAAAATATGCCATCCATGCCCTTACTAAGCACCTTTGCTCTGAATATCGGCTCTGTCACGGATGACGATATTTATAAATCCTTAAACACGTTATTCCCTCGAGAACGAATCTAGGAATTAAAAAGAAAAGAGGTCGATGGAGCGTAATATTTTTAACTTCTAAATTCTTGTATAGGGAAAAGGAATGTAGGAAATTAGGAGCAGCAGTAGTGTTTTTCAAAAGTATTTTCTTTTAACGCGGGTATTTAAATCATAACAAAATATAAATAAGAAAGGAAAAACGATATTTTAATGTGGCTTCGTTGTTACATTCAGTGTTTGCTGATGAGGTTGATTCAGAGAGATTTAACCACGGTATGAAGCGTCGTTGAGAACTGTGACATAGAAGCAAACACCAATTAATGTTCTTTTAATTTGTACAAGAGTGTTTTCGTTTGTCTTTGGGAATTATGTTCGCTGTAAACGCTTCAACTAGGATTCTACGAGTGTTTTCTTTATCAAATCGAAAGTTCCATGCTTTCTAAGAAAATGATGCACGCTTAAGGTCTAGAAAAACTGTGCATTATTTTCTTAGAAAACTTAGGAGCACTATCTTCTATTTGGTTTAGAAGATAGCATTAAAACCAAGACTTACAAGTCTTTGCAGTTAAGTTGCCGATTAAGAAAAGAAAAATGCTAACGGCTGTTTACAAGGACAGTCAGCTACAAATATAATACGAACTAACACCGCTAAAACTAGTAATAAACTACAACTTCAAATTTCATGAACATTTTAATGCAAACTGCAAATCAGTTTTCTTGTGTTTTCCTTTTACTATCTTTAGAAATTTTCTGAAAGTTTGAAAAACAAATTTGAGCCGTTCTGAATCAAAGAAAAGTTGTTAAAGAAGCCGGATAAGGCAAAACGAATTTGGCGGTGGCTTCGTTTTTTCTAAATCTTGACAATAAGTTGATCTATTTTGTTGAAGAAATTGGATTAATTTTTCTTACCTCGATCACTTCAGAAATTCATCATGGTTTGCTATAAGTGGCCTTCGTTATTTGTTGACAAAGCCACTTGTTTGCGATGTTAGCTTTTTCGTAGCCGAACTCCATTTTTTCCTGCTCATGTCGCTTTGTAAAGCGCGGTTAATTACTCCTTCCTCAAAGCATGTTTAACATAGGTATAAAACTTCCTATTAATTTTCAGCTAAACAGAAAAAACAGGCGAACTCAAAGCTTTTGTTTGAAATCACACCGTGTTGTCAGTATTTTCGTGTGAAGTTTGAATGAAGTTGAACTCGATGCCAAGCAACAACCGGGACACATATGCTCAACAAAAACGTGGCACACGAGCCTTTAGGCGAGTGTCACTGATGTTCTTACCACATTCTGACGTCTTCTGTGATCTATTACTGAACAGATGCACGACAACATGGAATCTCTTTGTTTTATATAATAAAGAGACAAAATGTTACTAATATATCATAGCTAAGAACCAACAAAAATACGCGTAGAATTCAGCATATTACATTAAAAAAAAAAATGAAAGAGTGCCTATGGCTGACTCGTGGATAAAGTATTTTAGAAATGAAAGCTGATAGTCAACTTGCAATTGGTCTGACTATTATTAATTAAAGCCTGTCGAAACATGGCTCATACTATGCAAGATCCCTTTTCACAAAGCCAAGGCTTTGTTTGCCGGCTTTTGTCGCACACATATTACTAGAAGACATGTGTGAGGGTATGTTTGAAATTTAACCCATTCACCCCTGCGTGTTTTTGGCGTGTTTCTCATAAATTTAAATTTGTCAAGAGAAGAAAAAATGACCTAAATGCGCAGTAGATAACTAAACATTGTAGGCTTCCCAAGTTAACTTCTCTTTGCACTGGAATAGTTGAATAAATAATAATAATAATAATAATAATAATGGTTTAATAACACTCCAAAAATATATTCTGATGTAAAAGACTATGGTTACGTATCAAGTATTAGCCAGAAAACAACTTTGAAAATGAAAATTGCTGAAATTTTCTCCCGGTGGAGGGGCGGGGGATACTTCCTGAAGATTTCGGTGCAGGTGTGCGGCGCGCTTCTGGAAACCCTTACCCTATTCAGACCAAAATATTTGATTTTCCCTATCCTATTTCGGACCTGGCCCTAAATTTGATACCCTATTTCAAACCAGACCCTAACCCTATTTCGGTTGCGTAAACATTTGAGAAGGGCTTCACAAGCCAACGTTAATCAAACCTCAGTTCTTAGGAGAAGAAAATTAATAAAAAGATAGCATCTTGTAATAGCCATTTCAGATTCCATATCAGTGTGCACAAACCTTACCCTATTTCAGACCGAAATGGGCAAAATCTATACCCTATTTCAGCCCAAAAAGGCGCAAAAACCATACCCTTTGGCGCCGTACATACCTATATAGCTTTTATAAGGGAGTGCCCCCCCGGGAAATTTCTGCGCGCCGTTAAAAGCCGCTAGTACCTGTATATCAAATTTCAACCCGGTTATACAAATTAGTCCGTGTTTACAAAACATTCCTTCTT
The DNA here is from genome assembly GCA_964017195.1 of Siderastrea radians. Taxonomy (NCBI): domain Eukaryota; kingdom Metazoa; phylum Cnidaria; class Anthozoa; order Scleractinia; family Rhizangiidae; genus Siderastrea; species Siderastrea radians. The sequence continues at coordinate 59,774,451 of OZ024890.1, read as the reverse complement.
GAGCCCAACTATTAATTTAAAAAGACAATAATCGACAGAAAGCTTTTCCAGCCAAAACTTTTATTCAGCTAAATAGTACATTTGCTTTAGGAAGCCAAAAAATTTCGATTGTATGGCGTGCGTGTATACATGCATGTAATTTTTGCACACACTTCAATAGTGTTTATGGCGATGGGTTGATCGACGCCTTTGCGAACAAAATTACAAAAATTATACGAATCTGGGGCAAAAAATCAGGTAAACAATTTTTAAAAGCAAATCAACATTCGAAAACAACATTTACCGTACCGCGTACTGTAGCGTTTTCCTAGGTCTTGTAAAATCGATTTGAAGTCCGCGGTCCGGTTTAAACGGGCGCCTCCCTCCATATTTACGAGTAAACTTTGACTTACTTCTTGAACGTTTCGATGCTTCTTTAACTCCAGTCCTGCTAGTACTTAAGTTCAAATCATTACATAAGCCTTCCAAGCAATGTTTGTTGTCATGGTTGACCAAATAAGTTTCTTGGTTTTGCATCATGAACTCGTCAATTGTGTCAATGTTGTCGTGTTTTCAATGGAAGTGCTACGGCAATTGTCGTTTTGATATCGGGCGATCTACGGCGGGGCCGACTAATTACGAGAGTGTCTACACCTGAGTGACACATTTGCATATCGCAAGTGCCCACGTAAATAGCCGTTCCTACGCTACGCGTATCCACGAGTTAGCAATGCACGCTCAGATCCATGCAATGGTGCGTATACAGCAGCTATATTCTAATCCTCGGTAAAACATTTTTCGTCCGCGTGATAAATTTTAATATCATTTTGTTACACACTCGTCTCCTAGTTACTTCGCAGGAAACTCTTACTGACAAGGATAATGGGAAATGAAAATTGGATTTTGGTCAGTTTGTAATATTTCCAAACATGCGCTCGTGTAGTTTCAAAGTTCTCTCTTTTCCCAGTAGAGCGTATGCAACCAGTCCCTAGAGATTCAAAGGACAATGGCGTGGCCGCCATGTTACGTTGGTATACCATAACGAAAGGAGCTATCGAGAAACCTTTTGTTAAAGGTACGCCATCATGGCGGCGATGACGTCAGGCCGCCCCATAAAATTCTGAAGAAAACCTCGCTCTTTGATTTTCGAAAAACGTTCTTCAGTTTAAGGAGAAGAGGGAAAATAGTCCATTTTACAAGCAACATGTCCTACCGTTTTCAGCATAGTTGATCCAAGCTACACATGTATAATTATGCATGTGTGATTTATGACATTTTGAGTATTATATATGCGTTATAGATTATATTAGCTGTAAGTGTCGACATGTGAATGGAGCATCGAGGAGTACAAGGTAGCAACAACTGAACGTCATCTAGATCTTTGATGAATACCCTTTCAGGTGCGTTTATTATGATCCAAAACGGCCTAACCTTAACAGCCATACAGAAACCGTGTTTTTTGTTTGTTTAGCTGAACTCTTTAATTTGAATTTCAAACTTATGGTACCAATATCAACTCTCTAGCTGTTTTGAATTTTTTTTTACTTATTCGTTTATTATCATTATCATTATTATTATTATAAGTAAAGGTTTCGTTATACAAAAACAAGTAAAAATCAACGCTGGTAAAATCGAACGACGTTTCGGTGTCGTCATGATGCCATTTTCAAGTTCAAAAATGATTCAAATAAACTGTCAGGAATAATAGCTGGAGATTAACATAAATGATTAATGCAGAGTCATGCAAATAGTTTAGCTCGAATTGAGTCCGATTGGACATTAAGAGATGGTGTCAATTCTCTAATTAGCAACATTTCGTGCACTAAAAAATCAAACTTATTCCGACACTTCTTTAGGACGAAAAACTGTTTGTCAAGGTCTTTCGGGACAATACAGTGTTTGTCACTATAGTGCTTGTCAATAGATGATGATAGGTTTTTGTGCTCATTCACGCGCTGGTGTAAATGCCTGAGTGTGTACCCTACATAACTTGCATCGCACAAGTCACATTGACTTGTGCGATGCAAGCTATATAACACATAAGGGTTTATCAGCCCATAAAGCTACGTAAAACTGAAAATAATACGCCAATATAATCAATTGGCGAAAATAAAAATGCTTGGTTCATGCTCTAGCAGCCATCTCTGTAGCCATCGTTTCACACGACAGCTTCTAAATTTAGCCGCAGGCGGGCTGGCTCGCCTCATGTAATACCGGGCTGAGCAGTCATCTCGGTACACCGAGCCAGCCCTGCTAACCGGGCCAGCCCGGCTCATGTAATCGGCCCCTTAATATGAGACTCTTGTATTTCACACTTTTCATTGCCCATCATATTGTAATAGAGTTATGTATGCGCACTACAATTAGTAGTGTTTTTAGGTTAACTTCAATATTGATATCAAGGACTTCGAAGCGTCGTTTATACTTAGTGTCCTAGTTTTTCATTACAGAATGTTTTCCGAAGAGTTACTTATTCGAAGATTTATTATTTCAGGGTAATATAAATGAACATTAGTAAACTTTGAGATATAATACTCACCTTCCAATTTTCTAGATGTGTGTGGTATTGGTAAACGAAAGCATCATTTACAATTTAAATAGAATGTGCGTGTTTCACAATTAATGTCCCACCTTTTCGGGATCTGGGGACGAGTTCACGCCCTCGTTTTCGTTCTTTATGTGTCTTCGTCTACCCCTCAATTATCTATGGATGTACCCCAAGATGGAGAGAGGGGTGTTGCGCCCCAGGTGATAACAAATGTGGATACCAGGAGTTATTTCATTATTTTGCTTCAGTAATACCGGCAAGATTTTCGTGCAACGTGTCGCGCAACAAGGATGCGTTACAAGTTGAGAGTGTTCTCACCTATACACGCAACAAATCTTTATTTTTCGAAAAGTAGAAGCAACTAGGTTTCTGCAACCTGAACACGCGACGCGGAGGTGATAATAAGCGCAACATCGTTGCGCGAATAATTGCACGAATGTTTTCCGTATTATTAGGCCTTTAGGCAAGATTTTACAACTCCTGGTGGCGGCATGTACAGTTGTATCCAAGCTAAAGACCGAGTGTAAAACATTACACATTTCTTGGTGCATCATACGAACGCGCGGGACGTGTGTAGCTCGCGCAGGACAATCCACGCTTTCGGCACTTCGTGCCTCCGCGAGTTTTCCTTTTTTTTTTTGTTTTTTCTTTTCTTATTTTAAGGCAGAGAAAGAGAGCGAACAGAAAAAAGTATTTTGCAGTCTAGAACAATAAGTACCCAAATTTTTCAACTGCACAGTTACCTGCTCTTGGCAGCAAAAGCTTTGCTTCTGAATCTAGAGAGGCACCCGACACCTGCATTCTCCAATTTTATTATATGGCTAGAGCTTGTAAATATATAACACGCGCTGTGATTGGCCAAAACTTGGGGCAGATTTTCCCGTAATGCACACGGGTATTATGAGCGAAATTAATGCCCGGCTAGTAAAGTGGATGATGATGATGATGATGATAAACTTTATTAATGTGTCAAGGCCACATAGCCTGGGAAAATCCCATACTAATTTGGGGACACAATTAATAGATATTAAAAATATGTAGAAAGAAAATTTATAATACTTAGAGCTATATAAAATATTTATGATAGTCAGATGTTAAAAATATTTATAAAGAGAATTTAAAATACTTAAAGCTATATAAAATAATGATAATGAGTAGATATTAAAAATATGTAAAAAGAGAATTAAAAATACTTAAAACTGTATAAAATAATTATGAGGAGCAGAGGGAACAGCCCTTGCAGCCATCATCTATGAGCAGACTAATATCGTATTTGCGTATCTGTTTCCTAAAAATATTTAAAGTTTTAGCTGATCTTATGTCTGGGGATAATTTTCCCCACAGTTTTGGTCCAAGATATCGCAAAGAATGTTTACCATATGTAACCGTATTGAAACTTGGTGTGGAAAAGTCTGACTGTCTTAAAGAGTAAGAGGAATTATGATTATTAAAAATATTACAAATATAAGTAGGACATAGTCTGTTCCTCACTCTGTACATTAAGATGCAAATATCCTGCAAACGCCTGTTCATAAGTGTTGGTAACTCAGCTCTTTTGAGTAATTGTGAATAGCTTGAAATCTTGTCTCTATAAACCGCCCTCAATCCTCTTTCTTGCAGCCTTTCTAGTTTTCGCGCGTCACTAGATCTACAAAAGTGCCAAACTAAATGACAGTACGTAAGGTACGGTAAGATTGCTGATTTAAGTAGAACTAGCTTAGCCTTTGTTGGAATTAAGTTTCTGAGTCTCATAATAACGCCGATCCTTTGACTTGCCTTCTTACAGATTGAGCTTATATGATCTGTGAAGTTAAGTTTGGAGTCAATTGCAACACCCAGGAGATTGAGACTTTCTACTGATTTGATTTCCTCATTGTTCACACAAATTGCATGTGCCGCGCTGTTATCCTGACTGTAGCCAATGTTCATAGTTTGATATTTTTTGAGGTTTCCAGCAAGAAGATTGTGATCATACCATTTAGTAGCAGTGCGCGCACTGTCCCTTAGCTTGGATGTTACACTGGATTGGTTACAACCAGTATGGTAGATTTGATGATCGTCTGCGTACATCGATAAGTTTGTCGTTACACAGTATGACAGGTCGTTCTGGAAGATGTTCCATAGCAACGGGCCTAGGGCAGAACCCTGGGGGCAACCACGGCTGACAGTCCTGTGTGAGCTAATGTGATTTCCTAATTTCACACGGTACTTCCGGTTAGACAGATAGCTTTTTAGAAGTTGTACTGTGCTGTCCTGGAAACCATATGCTTTGAGCTTGCTCAGAAGCAATGGCGGATGTAGCGAGTCAAAAGCCTTTGACATGTCGGTCGATAGAATGCTCACAGCCAGTTTATTGTCTCTCGCCTTTCTCCATCCCTCCACTAAGTTAATCAGAGTTGTTTCACAACTGTGTACTTTACGGTAAGCAGACGAGTATTCATACATGTGACTGTCAAAGCCCGCAGTGAGTTGCGTGCCAACTAGCTGCTCAAATACTTTATCCACACATGGTAAAACAGTTATGGGCCGGTAGTTTTCTTTAGAATACTTATCATCCTTTTTGTAAACAGGAGTCCAATCCCCATGCTTCCAGTCACTTGGCCATACACTGTTATGTATGCATGAATTAAAGAGGTCAGTAAGTGGTTGAGATAGTTCTTTAGCTCCGATTTTCATGACTTTTGCCGGGATACCGTCGCAGCCAGTAGCCTTGTTAGTGTTGAGCGACTCTAAAGCAGCTAGGACTTGTCCTTGCGTAACAGGTTTCACATTAGGGGTCAGTGACCAGTTCTCACTTTCTTGTTTAATTCTCTTGATACTAGGATGGTCTTTAAAATCGTCCATAGATTTGAGCAGTGCACTGTTTCCACCAATCCCATCCGCTATTGTGGCAAAGTAGTCTACCAGGACTTCGGCCACTTGTTTTTGATCTTTAACAACGGTTCCATGAACACTTAGCTGAATCTCCGCATTTTTTGAGCAGTCCTTTTCACTTAGAAAAGGCTTAAAAGTTTTGAAAAAGTCTCTTGGTTTAGTCTTGAGGTCTTCCGCCTTTTTTCTCCAATAGTCCTTTATCGCAATCCTTCTCTGCTTTGTCGCTTCATTTCTTGCCTTTCGCCTACGCTCCCAATTTTCTTGTGTTTTGTTTTTCAAGTATTTTGACGTAGCCTTTCGCTTCGCTCTAATTGCGCTCTTCCATTTGGAAGTCATGTAAGGAACGTCTTTGTCCCGCACTCTCATGCTTTTGACAGGTGCTAGTTCATCCAATATGTCATTCATTAGTAAATTCCATGCGTGTGCCTGATCATCAACTTCATCAAACAATTGCCCAATGTGCCAGGGGGCCGTCGACAGGTGTTGTTTGAATACATCAGGTTCAAAATTTTTGAAACTTCTGAAAGTAATTACTTTGGGCTTGTTTGAATTTACCCTCTCTTTTAGAACTCCGTAAATTAGAGCATGATCACTTAGAGATGGATAATAGTTTCCAGAGTATTTAAAAAGTTCGGGTTTGTTGCTGAGTAGTACATCAATTAAAGTTTTCGTGACTTTTGTTCCCCGCATTTCCACTCGCGTAGGTTTCGTGATTAAGCATTCGAAACCTTGCTCGTTTTCAAGATCTAGTAGCACTTTTCCCTCAGGCTTGTCTGGGCGTAATCTGTCTAGATTCAGGTCGCCAGTTACTACTACAGAGTTGCTTTGGAGACCGGCCCAGTTACAAACGTCACTGAGCTCGTTCTCAAGCAATAATCGGTAATCGCCGCACAAAGCTCTCGGCGGGCGATAAATTCCAAGAATAATAATATTGCCTGCGTCTGTCTTAACTTCCAGCGCAAGAAGTTCAAGTGTTTTGTAATGCTTGCCAGGTTTAAGCCTTTTCTTGGTCAGGGAAGATGATACCAGTGCCATAATACCTCCGCCTCCCTTTTTCCTGTCGTTTCGGTACAGCGCATAGCCAGGAATTGAAAATTGAGCGTCCGGGTAGCTCGCGTCAATCTTGGTTTCACTGATAAAAGCTATATGAGCGCCAATCTTCTTAATAGTTGCAGCAAGTTCCTCGAATTTGTTTTGGATACTATTGATGTTTAGATGGCACATCAATAAATCTTTGCTGGCGTATTTTCTTTGGGATTCTAGCTGTGCATTTTCAGTAATAATATCGTTTAATCTCTCTTGAAACCTTTGAGTTGAATGAATGACTTCCGAGTCCGCATTTGTAATCAGTGGCACCTCAATGGAGTCTTCAGCGAAAAAAGAGTCACTCAGTGGCGGCAAGGTACAAGTAGCACAGGTCCACTCAAGGTCAGGCTTGTCCAGATAGTACCGAAAAGTTGTGCGCGACATATGTAAACATTTGGCATGTGACCATTTGTTGCAACCTGAGCACAAAATGGCGTCTTGATTATTCCTGACAGCCCTTTGACATTCGTTGCATGGATATTTTGGAGCTGTCTTTAACTTTCTAGGACCTGGATTTACCGAAACATCGCCACAAGCCAGTAAATCTCTCTCCAAATGAAAACTGCTCGTTCCCTTGGCCGTATATTGTACTCTACAGGAGAGAAAGCGTTTCGCTCGAGACTTGAACTTGAAATTAGCAGTCGAGCGGTCGTTGACAGACAAACCGGCAAAACTACGAAGGCTGCTGTTGGAATTCTCTGTCACATTTAAAATAGAAACCCTCAGAGGCACATCTGCGGGCTTTGAGCTGTGATTACTGTAATTTACGCGAAGAATGACCAAATTTAACAGCAGAAGGAACTGACCAGTGACCGCCATGATGCTCACCGTCTTGCCGTCTTGCCGTATCCTTGCCGATATATCCTTGCAAATGTGAAAGTACATTTGATTCGAATAGGTGGAATGATTTGAAGCTAAATGAAAAGACACAGTTTCTTTGAAATTTACTTTTTCTTGTGCGATACCCCGGGGGGTACTTCCCGAAGATTGGGTGATATTTTTTTCGCGCTCCCGCTCCCGCTCCCGCAAAATTCAAACTCCGAAAACGCAAGAAGATACAAAAGAAAAGGTTTGGAGCTGGTACAAAACCGGAATGAACGAGGTAAAAATAAATGTTTAGAAAAAGCGCTCTTCAATTAACTTTACCGACCTTTTGGTATAAGCAAAAGACTCGCCAGCAGTGAATCAAAAAGCACGGCCAACGTTCTTCAGTGACTGTGTGTGTTTGTTTTTTTGTACGACTATTAGACTGTAAGCTGTAAAGAGCCGCGTAAATCGACCAACGCTTAAACAACAATTTTTAAAATTCAGCGTTAATAAAAGAGTACGTTTCTCAAAAGAAAACCTCTCGGCGAAAAAAACTGAAAACTGCAAAACAACTAGCAAACGGCTTTCATCAGCAACTGTAAATTGAAAGGAAACGATCATGTTCTTGTCTAGTTTAATATTGGCCATCGCTTCAGTCAGCGCTTTCCACAATAACAAATTAAAGCTACACGTACATGTATTAAACTAATAGTGTACCTTGATTCCTCGGCGAGATTTTTGCTCTTGTAGTGGACATCCTTGAAAATACTGAATTTTAGCTTGTTCATATTAAAGTCCGCTCTTGCTGTAGCTCGCGCTAAAAACAACTTTGTTAGGTGCGACGAACATTTGCTCTCAGTATCCACCAAGTTCTCCACATAGCCACTGAAGCAAACAACGTGCAGTATTTGATGGAGAGATAATTTCCAGTGTCTTTTTTTTGAGTTCGAGTGTTCCTTCGTTCACATTACGGACTAACACGCTGCCACAATTTCCTGTTTGAGAAGCACGTTTCTGAGATTTTATCGCGGCCTTTTCATTATTCTTCGTTTTTCGAATTGTCTCCGCCCATAACGAAGGCGTATTTTCAAATAAAACTATCTTGTGTTGTAGAGGACGACGAAAAACTGACACATATATTAGAAGCAGAGCAGTTTTCATTCATGAGCCAAGCAAGTTTTCGCCGATCGACACAAACGATCATCAAACTGATTCGAAAGCCAGTTAAAAACGCTAGCTTCTTTCCTTGACATCGCGCCGAAAATTGACTTGAATGAAATACCGGAAGTGTTGAAAAATGTACGAAAAATGATGCCATATAATAAACTACTTACTAACTTCACATGCTCGGGACCGTACTGAGGAATATTGGCCCTCGGTCGTTTTTGTACGGACCGAGCGCAGCGAGGTCCGTAATGCCACGACCTCGGGCCAATATTTCCCAGTACGGCCCTTGCGTTCAGTTAGTAAGAAGTTAGTAACACACTGGACATTCGCTGGGTTGTCTGAACTAGGCCCACAACTTCCTCCAACTATTTCCGAATACCCACACAAAGCCATCGTGGTTTATGAGGTTTGGCAGATTGGTGGCGTTCCAAACAGTTCAACCCACGTGCAAGATTTGTTTCGGGATTTTTTGACACGAGGCATGTTTGTTACATTATGATTGTGGAAGTATTTCGCAACTTCAGACATAATGACGGGTAACTTTATTTGGCTCCTATTTTTCTTTGGTTAAGAACTTTGAGATAATTTTACATTCTACAGTACTAATGCTATAAAGACTGGTTTGTATTTTAAAAAACAATTCAGCGCACTAGCAGCAAAGTTTTAGGGTGCGTTTCTTTAGGAAAATCCAAATCCGGATTCTTGTATCCAAAAACGGATTTTGCGTTTCTTTACCTAAATCCGAAAATAGATTAATCAGGGATTAGTGATCTGAAGAATCCACACTCCGAGTGGATACATCAGATCAAATCTAAATCAGGATTTTTAGGATTCATGATCCGTGCGTTTCTCTGGGGGACGGATCCGAAAATAGTACATCTGTCAAGCGGTCTTCCATGCAAATTTACTGGTCTCGTCATATTTTCTCTCGATCTTGCGTGACAAATCATTCGATCGTGGAAAAGAGAATTCAGGTGATTATTCCGTTGCGTATGTTTGAAAAGTTTCCTCCAAAAGTACAGACAGAAGCATTGACACGTCAGGATAACTTCATTTGTGTACCATTTTTGCAATTCAGGGGCCAGATTTTACTAATTTTGAACGCAAATAGTGAGTTCGCTTGAAATACTGCAGATACTGTCCTTGTTTATAAATTATTTGTATTCCATTCTAGTTGAATTCTAGGGCAGTACGAGAGAAGTATCGTTCTGACCTTTACATTGCGTGCCTCCAGCGTGTCTTGTCATGACAAAATAATACTTTTTCGGATTTTGCGTTTCTTTGGTGTCGAAGAATCCATATGATCTGGGATCACAAATCCGTTTTCGGATTCTGCCGAAGAAACGCACCCTAAGACATCTCTTTTGTTTCTTGTCCATTCCTGCGCATTGGAGGTTCCCTGTTTACGAGAACTGCTGACAGCTGTTTGCATTTGCCTGGCCATGTGGTTTTGTCATTTCTTCACAGAAAGTGGTTATTAAGGTACGATTTGCTACATAGATAGTTAGGTAATGCTTTACTGGTTTTCGTTGGTGTTTTTACCGTAGAAACAATGAAGGTAAAAAACGAGTTTTTTGTGAAAAACAGTTGTTTCAAATTTACGCAAATTTGCCGATGTTAATCACTAACTACCAAAGTTTGCCTTGGCCAAAAAACAAGTATTTGCTAGCGAAAACCTGTCCTGTTTCCGGCTGATGACTTTATTTGAGGTTCAATTAATTAGTAAGTACCAAACATAGTGAAACTTTTCTTTAAAAAATGGAATTAGCGCGTGTTATTTGAAAACGCTGGTCATTACTTCCCCGCCTGTCAAGGTCAAAAGGTCGTCTTCGCTTGGAAAATAGGGTGTAGATAAAGCGCTCCAAAAATTTACCATTTCATTCACCCCAAAATTTTTTTTTCATCAAATCGTATAGGAAAGAGTGCTTATTGCAACAAGTGTAGTCTCAGCTGCGAAAGCCATAATTACCAGAGTGTTTTTTTTGTTCCTTAATTTCGCCATTTTTTAGCGTGCGACTATGCCTATCGAAACGGTTAAATTTTAAAAATCTCTCACAATTCAAGACGAGCGGTTGATTTAGGTGACACTTTCAAGTCGTTTTTACTCGCTCCCGAGCCATCGGAATGATAAAGTCGTCGTAACGATAAAATATTGACCGAAATAAACTGAAACTTATATTTTTATGAATGGTTTGGATGACCTTTATTGTGACAAAGTTTGGCAATTTTCAATTTTTCTATCTTGCATGGTCCTAGGTGAAAGTTACGGATAGCCGCTCTTAAGTCTGATACAGCAGTCATATTATCAATTCTTATGAGGACATGTTTCCCTAACAACTGCTTCTGAAATGCTTTGAGTGCAAAAACAGACTGCCAGCATTTCAAGGTAATTAATATGATTTCTAGACTCTAACGGGGTCCAATGCCTCCAATCTTAGTGTCATTTAGTGTTCCTCCCCAGCCCTCTTTACTTGCATCTGTGTACAGAGTAATCTCTGGCTGAGGGACACTACTAGGGTTAAGCAGTGACTCTGCTGATTTAATCCACCATTGTAAGTCATTACGTGATGACTCAGAAAATTGCATAGTCGCATCAAAATTGCCCTTGTTTAGGCTAAGAGCATCAGTTTTGTTCATGTCCAGTGATCTGAAATGTAGGGGCCCTAGCTTAGCTGCTGGAAAATTTGATATAAACAGCCTCAGTGTTGATGCAACCTGTCTAATTGTTGGATGGTGACTATTGAGTAAACTCTGACTGGTAGAAATGATCTTCTCAATTTTCTCAGAGATTGGATAAACTGACATAGTAATAGAAGCTATGATAAAGCCCATAAAAGTGATTTTTTGTTGAGGAACAAAGGATGATTTTTCAGGGTGAACGGTAAATCCTAAGGAATCGAAAAGTTTTACGGTGTCTATAACATTCTTTTCACAGTCAGCATAGTCATCACCTTGCAAATAAGAATCATCGATATGACTTGCTGACAGGTGACCTAATTATCTTAACTGTGAGTATACAGGTTTCAATAATTTTGTAAACTTTCTGGGGCAAAATGCCAGCCCATTTGGAAAACAGACATAATTATACAGTTTGCCTTGCCACTGAAACTTAAGTGTCGTTGTCAGAGAAAACCAGGCAATGTCAAAAGATGGGGGTCAGCCGATTCCCCTAATTTTTTCAGCATTTAATACCTATCAGATAAGATTAAGAATTACGCTATTTAAATTATTTTCTGGCTTTTTAATTCCGAGATTGACCACCCCCCCAAGTTTTGGCACAGAAAGAGCCAAAATTTCACATAAAAAAGGACATCTTCTCGGTTCTTAAAACAAATCTTCCTTTAACATTAAGCTCACATATTTTTTCTCAAGCTAAATTAGCTATTGCCAAATGTTATGGATGTTTTAAAATACATTTTGGATTTAACTGTAATTTTTGACATATTTTTTAATCTGGGTAGTTAGCTTGTGCCTGCATCATAGTGAATTTCGGGGGATTTTTAAATTTCATTTTTTCAAAAGTGCGGTGGTTTATTTTCTGTTTAATAACATTTTAGATCAGTCCATCCCCTTCTTAATCGAAAACAAAAATTTATTGATTGGCACAAGAAACCCTTTTTCCAAGAATTTCGTTCAAAAATGGCTAAAAATGCGTTAATGGCTATTTTCGCGCCAAAACTATAATTCGGTCATGTGACATACCACCGACAAAATTAAATTTTCAAAGGCGTTGTTTGATTCCTATTTATTGTAAAAGTTTAGTATTTTGTCATAGGGAATGCCTCTGCAGAAATCTTGACAATTATACAGGAATTGAGAGCTTAAAGTTACCACAAAATACCAGTAACAGTTGGTATTACAAACGTCAAAACAAACAATAAAGAAAATCTAAAGCTAAGAGTCATGTCTTCCAAATAATACACTCTATTCCGGAATTAGCCTTGTTTAACATTTTCCAACAACAACAAAAAAGAATATTTACTTCTTTTTCAACAGCTAAGCTAAGTATCATAACAAAACTGAGCCACAGCGCCATATACGTTGGTGTAGAGTGTTCATAGTTCCTGCTTTAAAATTTAGGTCCTCGCTATTATAAACACAACAGCAAAATATAAAAAATCACAAAAATATCGACAACGTTTTTGACCGTTGATTTAATTTTTTCAACAGTTGACGAAAGGTATTTCTTTTGTTAACAGAATTCCACTGGCTTAAGTGAAAGTGTTGTTCTACGGAGAAAAAGATAATCATGTTACATTGTCAAATACTTGAAACAAAATCGCGTACTGCCATTAACGAGCAGTGGAAAACGGCGAGCTGGCCCCGTGATCCTCAATGACTGAGGTTTTACCCGGGAGGTTTTGACATCAAATAACAAATGGTAGCACTTCAACATTAATGAACAATAATAGAAGTACAAAAATTTGGTTATACCTCCCAACTGGAACCATGGTTTGTATTTTTCTTTTCGCCACTAATTTACAGCTGAGTAAATACGGAAATGTTATAGAAAGATGCTCATTTATTGAAATTTAAACACTGTGCGATTCTTTTTTTAATTTTGTATTTCAACTCTTTCCTTCCAAAAACGTAAAAAACATTTAAGTTTTTCCTCAACTTCGCACTGCTTCGCATTTCATTTGGCGCGCTTTCAAGACGTAAGTTGTTATCCTGTGCAAATCCAAGGTTGAAGCTTTTGCCCGATGGGGGCTTTACAGTTTTGATGCGCGTTACGTGATACGTTTTCGTTCGGTAAGAACTTGCGTTTCAGGTGGAGAGGTATAAAAACAAATTTTGACCTATTTCTGACACGAGCAAGACTTTGAGTAAGCCATAAGTGGCTCGGTATAAGTACGTTTTCGTGAGTAGCTTCCATTTGACTGCAGCTGTAATGCAGTGCACACATCTCTCAACTGTGCTAATTTAAGTGTGTCGAGCTTTCCAGCACGCGCAAGTTCACAAACGTTCACTTCTTTGACTTGAATAGGGTGATTGGGAGCTTCGATGTCTCTGTATACTTTCTGACGTATGGCTTGAATGCAGTCTTCTGATTCAAGGGCTTCAAGGTCTTCCTCCGCAATTTCTTCATCTTCTTGGCTCTCAATTTCGCCAGCTTGCCTTTGACGCTGTATCGCTGACATTCGTGAGAAAAAGCTACTTATCTGTTTGGCGGTCCTCCATTCCTCTGGTTTGAATTGGAGCTTCCCACTTCCATCTCTGGCACACTTCATCTCTCTAGCCACCTGCACTGGATCAGCCTTTTGTCCCCCAGCAGCGCCTCTCACGTCTTGAACGTAAGCACACAGGTACTTTCATTGCAGGAAAAGATTTCTCCTCTTGGGGTGGACTCTTGGCTAACTGTTCCAAGGGTGTTGCTACGTGGGCCAAACTGCTGTAGCACTGTCACGCCAGTTTCTGCGTGCTGTGCAACTTCTAACTCTTTGTACGATAACAAATTGCCAGGCCCAATGCTGAATGCACGCCAAACACGCACTCCGTCCTCTTCAAAGGAAAAATTGTTTAGGATGCTGATTCCCGGTATCTTGTTGGCGGATATCTCTCTGCTTGTGTCTACTTTCACAACTGCTGCCCTGACTCCCTTTAGCCCTCCATGCGACTCCAATGCCGTCTTCATGTCTTCTACAGTTATTACGTCATGTTTCTCATTAACCCATCGTCGTATATGTGCCTTCATTGGTGCAGTCTTGCGATCGCAGATATCTTTGCCTGACTGCGGCTCTGAGAAGTCATAACGCAGTACTTTGATGCGGGTTCTCTGACCAATTGACGGAAGGCTTAGCAACAGGGGACCACTATGGTAGCACCCTGCGTTATCAGATCTCAGATAAACATTTGTTATATCGGGTGACTCTTTCTTGATGGTTTCCAGGAGATGCTCTATGATAGAGGCTACAGCGAAGCTTTCCTGTGTGCAGTTATCAAGTAGGTGGACAAAACATTCCACTTGAAACTTCTCAGGAGCCTCCTTGGTGATCACAGCACTCACATGCCAACTTCGGCCTCGTTTCCCGAAAAAATCGCTCATCCGTTCCCTGTATCGTTGTGGGAGGTATTTCATGGCCCAGTCCATGACGACTAAGCATGATACTGAATCAATCTGTGCAAGAGCATATTGTTTCCCCTCATCTTGATTTACCGTGCGAAGTAAATGCGCTTTCCAATCCTTGATAGATGCCACACTCAGTTTGAATTCGTAGCTTAATTGCCATCTCTGCTCTTCGGACATTTCAGCATGGTTGATTTCAGATTCAATTTCCTTGAAAACTGTTTCAAGAGACTCACATGTCTCGCAAACGATACTATGTTCGTGCTGACATGTGCCTTTCAGGTTGGCGTTACTGGGATCACTCAGTGCATGTGTAGTGCAGTGATCAGCACAGCTTTCCTCTCGGCCAACATGGGACTTAAACTCAGTCTTGAGGTATCTCTTTGCCTCCTTGATTTTTTGCTCTGAAGATTTCAACCAAGGAGCCTCTGATCCGTGGTCACCTAGCGTCTTAATGACGTCAAGAATAGTGTCTATGGCCTCTGTCCCCTCTGCCGTAGTGTTGTCGAGCCCTTGCAATGATTTCTGCATTGACGCACCACATACCTCAATTATTCTGTACAATGAGCGCTGTCCTGCTGGCTCAAAATTCTGCTCTTTGCAATAGGCTGAGTACTGCTCAATTATTCTGGATGGTATCATAGTTCTCACAACTGCCGGGATAATGATACTCTCTCCTGTATCGAGCCTAAGAACTTTTGTACCAAATGCTACGTCTTGCACCATGTCAGGTCTTGCTAGATAATCGACAAAATGATCAATTTGAGCAGAAGAGATCCAGGATCGAAAAATCGGGTCGTTTTGGACTGGCTGACCTTTACCGACCTTTGTAGCATGCTGCCGTGCTTCGTCTTTTCGCCATTTTGTCAGTGTTGGTATCATTGCCATTAACTCCTGCTTGCTAAAATCATTGGCAAAAAGAGAGAGTATTTGTCGTTTAGTTTGCCACGACTCGGCCTGGTTGTATGACTTGATCAGGACATCTATCAACCCAGAACTTGGATCAAAACTTCTTCGTCTTGGTGCACCAGCAGAACTTGTTTTAACTGATCTTTTCTGTCGAACAGCAGTCCAAAGTTCTTCTTCCTGGCCTGGACTGAGGACTGTCAGTACTGCGTTGAAGGTTTCTTTAGCCTTTCGCAGGTAGTATTTTTGCTGAGTTGTAGATATGTCATCCCAAGACGTATTCAAAGTTGAAAGAATAGGGCTGACTCTTCCTCCGGATAAACCACTGACGGCGTTGTTTAACAGCTGTCGTTTCTTTTGTTGTTCTTGTATTTCGTCGGACCAGATGCTGATTTCCTCTTCAGGAACACTTTGTTGGGATGATTGCGATGACGTTGTATAAGGCTCTTCTTCTGCATCATCTGATGATGCCAGAGCGCGCCTCTCTTCTCCCCATAGTGGCTGTTCAAGGGCGTCTCCTTCATCAGGTGGTATCACGTGTTGTGGTTGTTCACTGACATCTGTTTCGGCAAAAAGTTCAACCTCTTGCGGCTGTTGTCCTTCATCAGGCGGTTCAACCTCTTGCGGCTGTTGTCCTTCATCAGGCGGTTCAACCTCTTGCGGCTGTTGTTCTTCATCAGGCGGTTCAACCTCTTGTGGCTCTTGTTCTTCATCAGGCGGTTCAACCTCGTGTGGCTGTTGTTCTTCATCACGCGGCTCAACCTCTTGTGGCTCTTGTTCTTCATCAGGCGGTTCAACCTCTTGTGGCTGTTCAAAGGTATCTTCTTCATCAGGCACCAAAGACTAAAATTTAAACAAAAGGGATTGACTGCATTTATATTGTTTGTTTTAGTGACACAGTAAATGTGGACGTAATAAGACGGAGGGTCCATTCTGGAATATAGGACCAAAAAAACACGCACTCCGTCCTCTTCAAAGGAAGAGGACTTCCTCTTGAGGACTTCCTCCTTCATTGGTGCAGTCTTGCGATCGCAGATATCTTTGCCTGACTGCGGCTCTGAGAAGTCATAACGCAGTACTTTGATGCGGGTTCTCTGACCAATTGACGGAAGGCTTAGCAACAGGGGACCACTATGGTAGCACCCTGCGTTATCAGATCTCAGATAAACATTTGTTATATCGGGTGACTCTTTCTTGATGGTTTCCAGGAGATGCTCTATGATAGAGGCTACAGCGAAGCTTTCCTGTGTGCAGTTATCAAGTAGGTGGACAAAACATTCCACTTGAAACTTCTCAGGAGCCTCCTTGGTGATCACAGCACTCACATGCCAACTTCGGCCTCGTTTCCCGAAAAAATCGCTCATCCGTTCCCTGTATCGTTGTGGGAGGTATTTCATGGCCCAGTCCATGACGACTAAGCATGATACTGAATCAATCTGTGCAAGAGCATATTGTTTCCCCTCATCTTGATTTACCGTGCGAAGTAAATGCGCTTTCCAATCCTTGATAGATGCCACACTCAGTTTGAATTCGTAGCTTAATTGCCATCTCTGCTCTTCGGACATTTCAGCATGGTTGATTTCAGATTCAATTTCCTTGAAAACTGTTTCAAGAGACTCACATGTCTCGCAAACGATACTATGTTCGTGCTGACATGTGCCTTTCAGGTTGGCGTTACTGGGATCACTCAGTGCATGTGTAGTGCAGTGATCAGCACAGCTTTCCTCTCGGCCAACATGGGACTTAAACTCAGTCTTGAGGTATCTCTTTGCCTCCTTGATTTTTTGCTCTGAAGATTTCAACCAAGGAGCCTCTGATCCGTGGTCACCTAGCGTCTTAATGACGTCAAGAATAGTGTCTATGGCCTCTGTCCCCTCTGCCGTAGTGTTGTCGAGCCCTTGCAATGATTTCTGCATTGACGCACCACATACCTCAATTATTCTGTACAATGAGCGCTGTCCTGCTGGCTCAAAATTCTGCTCTTTGCAATAGGCTGAGTACTGCTCAATTATTCTGGATGGTATCATAGTTCTCACAACTGCCGGGATAATGATACTCTCTCCTGTATCGAGCCTAAGAACTTTTGTACCAAATGCTACGTCTTGCACCATGTCAGGTCTTGCTAGATAATCGACAAAATGATCAATTTGAGCAGAAGAGATCCAGGATCGAAAAATCGGGTCGTTTTGGACTGGCTGACCTTTACCGACCTTTGTAGCATGCTGCCGTGCTTCGTCTTTTCGCCATTTTGTCAGTGTTGGTATCATTGCCATTAACTCCTGCTTGCTAAAATCATTGGCAAAAAGAGAGAGTATTTGTCGTTTAGTTTGCCACGACTCGGCCTGGTTGTATGACTTGATCAGGACATCTATCAACCCAGAACTTGGATCAAAACTTCTTCGTCTTGGTGCACCAGCAGAACTTGTTTTAACTGATCTTTTCTGTCGAACAGCAGTCCAAAGTTCTTCTTCCTGGCCTGGACTGAGGACTGTCAGTACTGCGTTGAAGGTTTCTTTAGCCTTTCGCAGGTAGTATTTTTGCTGAGTTGTAGATATGTCATCCCAAGACGTATTCAAAGTTGAAAGAATAGGGCTGACTCTTCCTCCGGATAAACCACTGACGGCGTTGTTTAACAGCTGTCGTTTCTTTTGTTGTTCTTGTATTTCGTCGGACCAGATGCTGATTTCCTCTTCAGGAACACTTTGTTGGGATGATTGCGATGACGTTGTATAAGGCTCTTCTTCTGCATCATCTGATGATGCCAGAGCGCGCCTCTCTTCTCCCCATAGTGGCTGTTCAAGGGCGTCTCCTTCATCAGGTGGTATCACGTGTTGTGGTTGTTCACTGACATCTGTTTCGGCAAAAAGTTCAACCTCTTGCGGCTGTTGTCCTTCATCAGGCGGTTCAACCTCTTGCGGCTGTTGTCCTTCATCAGGCGGTTCAACCTCTTGCGGCTGTTGTTCTTCATCAGGCGGTTCAACCTCTTGTGGCTCTTGTTCTTCATCAGGCGGTTCAACCTCGTGTGGCTGTTGTTCTTCATCACGCGGCTCAACCTCTTGTGGCTCTTGTTCTTCATCAGGCGGTTCAACCTCTTGTGGCTGTTCAAAGGTATCTTCTTCATCAGGCACCAAAGACTAAAATTTAAACAAAAGGGATTGACTGCATTTATATTGTTTGTTTTAGTGACACAGTAAATGTGGACGTAATAAGACGGAGGGTCCATTCTGGAATATAGGACCAAAAAAACAAGTTCTTTAAAAAAGTCTCGCTTTCGAACCTGTATTTTACCCAGTCCCATTTAGAATTTAGAAAAGGATAGCAGGGTACCGATAAGATAAGAAACGGATGATTTGTAATCGAGAAGGGAAGTAAGAAAAATTGCGCTGCTATTTTCCCTTCTTATCTTCCGAACATGGCCTGTGCGATTTTTCTTTCCTTCACTTGTCCGCGCGTTTGCACTTTGCCATCGCAGGAATCTTTACGTAGTTTTCTCTCTTTCTGAAATATAAACAACGACTAGATACAAGTTTGTTCTCAGAAGGCTACGATTATAGTCATATTCCAATAAGCTTAAGCAGTGGGAATAAACAGTGTCACAAGATATCGACATTGACAGCCTAGTTACTGTGCGGTTTTTAAAGGGGGCCTCTTAACAACAGATCTATAACAGTTGCTAAGGATTTGCCGAAGACGTAATGGTAATGCTTAATGGTGATAACAACTGCATTGAAAAAATTGATATTGCGCGCGCGTAACTAGTGCCAGTCCCAAACCGCGCGCTTTAATTTAAAATACCTAAAACTTGGGGGAAAGAAGGCAGTCTTCCGATTTTCTACGCCACTAAAAAAAGTCTGAAAATGCGGATGTTATAACGCTATAACTTTCATAATAATGCAAGTTTCATAAAAACCATATCTAGCATTAAGCACGTGGACATTCTTTATCGGTTGGCACTGATTTTAATTTTCAGTTTTATATGCCTTGTCAGTTTTAGGGTTTTTTCTATTTCGGTCACGTGACTTTTCAAATATGGCCATGATTTAAAACACTTGAAGAGCTCTTCAAAGAAACAAAGTTATGCAAAAACCTTATCCGTAGGAGGTTAAGTTTTCAGAAAATGACGGTCAGAAATTTTTTTAGCAACAAATTGGTAGTTAAGAAGGACCCCCTGACGCTACGAAAATGAATTATTGCGCGTGACGACAATTGGCTGTTTTTCAAGAATCGCAGTGGAAATATTTTGACAGGACCATACCAGTCGTTTTGTTCAATGTTCCAAAAAATACTTATTGATAGTGTAAATCGCATTATTGTTACTGTGGTGCTTCCCTAAAAGTATTCGTTTTGTCCCATGCATGATCACTTGATATCATTGTGTCCAACATGTAGGAATGTGGAATGGCTTGAGAGAGGAGGTATGTTTACATAAGTTTCCTCGATTTCCAGGAGGAAGGTGTGGCTCTTATATTATGACTGTGAATAAAGCAGTATTATAAGACCTTAAAACATTATACGGTGCAGTTAGAAGGAATATGGACATGAAACCTGTTGAAAGCTGCTTGCCCTGTCAGGGCCCTCCCCACTGCGTAGTCTGTAATGCTCTGTGCGACATTTTCCACAAATAGCTGGGAAAAAAATGGAATACATAAAAATGGATTTCAGTGGATAAGAAAAGAAATCCAGACCACAAAGTTCAGTTAGCTATGAATTTCGAAAGTGAAACATGGTTGATAATGAAATTAAAACAAAATAAAATAAAAATGGCTGTCAAATATGATTTGGCTGTCTGCAGCAGTAGAAAAAAATGTAAGTATATAGTTTTCTTACAGGTACGGTTCCTTACAGCAATGCTGTAACTGTGCTGTTGTAAACAAAAGCCGGTTCAGCTCCCCATAGATCGATACCCCAAGCCCGGGGAGGGGGGCACTCAAAAAAGTTTTGTACGGGGAGGTTCCGCCCCGAGCTCTTACCCCTTACCCTTTTATATACCATTTTGTCAGAAATTGTACCCCTTTCGTATACCTTTTACTGAAAAAAGGTACCCCTTTCATGTAACTAAAAGACATAGCATAGACTTAGAACAGGACGTTTTCTTGTCATTTTCATGCAGCGCTTTATAAATTGAAATAATACAGCGGTAAATTGCGTCTGTTCGAAATATTTTAATTCAAGGCCCTTTTAAATACCTAAATGACAGATTTTCATACCCTTTCATATACCTAAACTTGTGAAATCCCTACCCTTTTATATACCTGAAGCCTGAACTAGGTACCCCTTTCGTGCGGAGCCTCCCCGTATAGGCCATTATAGGGAGTATCCCCCCCGGGACTCCAAGATCCATGATATTTATTAACGGGTTTATGGACTGGCATCATCGCAAACTGTTTAGACTACGAAAAAATAACGCGAAACAGGTGGGGGTGAAATGACCAACGCAAACATTTGTGATCGTTGTGTCAAATAGGAAGTGAAACAAAATACAGAAGATTGCTTTTTACTGTGGAAATCTCCCTCGAGGTTATACATAAGCCATGGCCACACAGTTCTTGACTTTGCGTCTTTCTTAATTAAATTAATGTAAATTATTTGAACTATTTCGGTGGAAGGAACCCTGAGACGAATAATTTTTCCTATAGTGACCAAAAGAAGCTAAAAGAGCTTTAAGCATACCACTTTCACACTAACTTGAACAAACATCTGACCAAAAGATTGGTTGTCAAAATTCAAACGGGCGAAGAGATTCTCGTGACTTTGAAACAAACATTTTGTTTGTCTGAAATCTTGAGTTGTCTTTCTCAATTTAATTTATGTACAATATTTGAATTTTTGAGTTATTTTTTCAAAAATAGCTCTTAGTCGGCGTGATGGGCCGTGTAGTCAGTCAGTGGGTCAGTGGGTGAGTGAAGTATGTTTGTTTGTCACACCAATCAGATTTCAGGTACTATCGGAACCAATCAAATTGTAGTTTATAAAGTGGAAGCAATCTGACACAGTTGTAGTGAGCGATTTCGTTCGAAGTTTTTAGATTAGAAGGAGGAGGAATCGGTGAGTTGTGAATTAACCCTGGATTAAAAACGTTTTTCGTAACGCTCGCCTGCTTACAACGCACACGCCGTGAGCAAAAGGCCCAACACTAACTTGTTATTCGTTTTATTCGAGCTTACGTTTGGAAAGGCTAGCTTTCCTGACCGTAGTAAAAATTACATATAACATTTGCACAAAGTAGATTTTAAGAATAATGTTGTCATTACTTTTGCCGCCCGCTTTGCGAAGTTCGTTGGGAAATTGGAAAGTTTGTTACGAAGTTGCCAAATAGGTTGCGAGTTTGCGAATCAAATTGTGATTTTCGATACAAAGTTCCCAACTTCGGCCCGAATTTATTAAAACCTTCTGTATAATTATGCTATCAAAAAGGGCTTTGCTACGCTAAACTGTTGGAAACAAATGTCATAAAAATAAAAAAACTTTTATGTTCAGCGAGCCGTAAACATGTTGTCTCGAACAAATTAGTCTTCCCAATTTCATCAGGTTTACAAACGCAGAAGACTTGAAATTGAAGACAGTGAAGATTATGCCTCACAGAAATCGTTTAATATGTGTTTTCAGACAAAAAAATTAAAATTTGTTCAAATTTCTACATGCATAAAATTTATTTATCGGCAAATCACTTGCGTGATCGCTGATGCGAAACGTTGTCTTGCACTTCAAGCTACTTCAACTTTACTTGACAAGTTCTAAAATCTTCGAGTTCAGAAATCGCCATGACTTTCGAGCAACATGTCTTGTTTCTCCTCAACTACCAAACTTGGAAAGTTCAGTCGGGCCGAAGTTGGGAACTTTGTATCGAGGTTCGCAATTTGATTCGCAAACTCGCAACGTAATTGGCAACTTCATGACAGTTTCCAATTTCCCAACAAACTTCGCAAAGCGGGCGGCCAAAGTAAACTGAAATCAACTGTAAAACATCTCGTTCAAACATTTAATGAACCGGTACAAGTATTAACTTTGCCGTTAAAAGCAACTACGATCGATAGCAAAAACAGAATAACAGCGTGCCATTCCGTGACAATTCGATAACTCAATTAGTTCTTGTTTGTTGAATAGAATTTACGTTGTGAATGAACGAAAATCTTTGTTGAACAGTTCTGACAGGAAACAAATACTCCAGGTGTATTGCGCTTTAAAGAACTTTCCCGAAGAGAGTGGTTTTTGATTTGATTCGTTTATTACTTCGTTTATTACAGTACTTTTCGTTCAATGTCTATATGGAGACGTGGCTTTTTCGAGAAAAACAAGGGTATCGTGTTACGTTCGTTTTAAAAAAACAAAGGTATCATGTTACAAAAGTGAGAAAAACAACAGTATCATGTTACAGTGTTTGGCAAAAAGCCAGAAGTATTCGGTAACAAACAAAAGTAACACGTTACTGTTGCTACAAAGCTAGCAACAAAATAACCGCTTTAAACGGAATAAGAACGTGCCATTTTGTGACATTTTGATAATTGAATTAGTTTTTGTTTTTCAATTAAAAGATGAAAATTTACGTATTGAATAAAACAGTTCTGATGTATCAAAATGCACGTAAAAATTATTTTGTTTGCAAGCACGTTTTGTGCAAAAAAGTGACTCCGTGGGCCGCCATACACAAATAGCTCAACCCATGGCATAAACCATCCCAACAGGACAATCACCCAGTTTCACCTCAAGCCACCCTATAAATTGAAAAAAATAACTCCTGCACGCTTAGCGTGCGTATGTTTTCCGTGGCGAAACTGAAAAGGAACTCCGAGACGGATAATTTTTCTTATAGTGTTCAAAAAAGCTTCAAGCATCTTTTTTACACCAACTTAAACAAACGTCTGACCAAACGACTTGGTTGTCGAAAATAAAACTGGTATAAAGATTCTCGTGACTTTGAAACAAACACTTTTTGTCTCGTTTTTTAATCTGTATGATCTATGTACATCTTTGGTAAACTTTGTGGTTGTATGCAAATTCGTCGTACACAAGTTGGGACATATTTCAGTTGTTTTTAGTAATAAAAACGAAAAAAAAGCCCACAACAAAGATCAAATCATGGATGTATTGCGCTCTTATTGGCGAAATTAGAGTGCATTAGATAAATAGTACAAAGTTGTTTACATCGGGAGCGTCACGATATCAGTTGCGTTACTCCAAAAATATGATTGAAAAACGTATTTTTTGGGCCAAATTGCTTTAGACCTTACAATATTTTTTTTTATTTGAACTCCTTCCTGTGTGTACTAATGTCTTGTGAAAATATGTTATCGTTTTGGAGTAGAAGAATGTAGTCGAATTCGTGAAGGGTGCGCTCAAATTACAAATGACAAACAGTCGCACTTCTTAAGGGGCATATAAGTCGCTAACAAAAATTTTAAATATTGAATGGAACTTACCAGATCCTATTGGTACTGCAGAATTGTGTAAAACAAAGATTTCTTTTGACAGCGTGAAATTGACGCGGCGTGGGTCCTTCATCTGTTTGCGTTGACCCTCGTGCAATGGATAGCAACATGTCGCTTTTTTTCGACCTCGCCAGTCAGTTATTAGTTCTTTCTGTGTTTGGGACAGATAACCATAGCTGCCACCCTATCTTCGGGCAAATCAAAATACCCTGCTCTGTTCAAGATAAGCTCCTTTTCCGTGATTCCTTGATTTTCAGACCGCCAACCTCGCTTGGAGCTTACACCTAGACTAAGCAAGTGGGTTGTGACATCTTGTTTACAAGCATTTAAAGGCAATATTGTGCTTGACCCGACGGAACTACACGGTGATTGTTGTGAGACAAATGAGCAATTCATATCACAGGACTTTTAGATTGTTATAAAATGAACTGAACGCGAGAGTCACTTATGATACAGTCACATTACCGAGAACTGACAAAACTTCCGTGTCGGGCCGAAAAAAAAAATAAAGTCGCTTTGTCTGACATTTGGTAATTAAGTTAAATCAACTGCCGATAAGACCATATTAAATTAACTAAAATAATTGGGTTTTTTCTCACTTTATTAAAGAAAAGAAAAGTCGTTATCTGAAATGCCGTGATAATCCAAGCGGTATTTGCTCATGCATAAAACGACTAAAATTTCGAGGGAAAAAACAATGAGTTCATGCCACGGTCTGCCGTTTCCGTTTCTTTACATTGTGCATAAAAATTTCGAAATAACTGAATGGGCAATAATTCCTAAATTTCTACAATACTAGAACTGCATTAAACTACAAAAAATTCATTTCAAGTCTAATTCACTTGAAATGTAATTTCATTGACATTATGCAGTATAACTGCGTGATCGAATTTTCGCGCGAAAATAGCCATAAGAGCGTTTTTAGTCATTTTTGAACCAAGTTCGTGGAAAAAGAGTTTCTTGTGCCAATCAATAAATTTTTGTTTTCGATTAAGAAGGGTTTGGACTGTTCTAAAATGTTATTAAATAGAAAATAAACCACCGCACTTTTGAAAAAATGAAATTTAAAAATCCCCCGAAATTCACTATGATGCAGGCACAAGCTAACTACCCAGATTAAAAAATATGTCAAAAATTACAGTTAAATCCAAAATGTGTTTCAAAACATCCATAACATTTGGCAATGGCTAATTTAGCTTGAGAAAAAAATATGTGAGCTCAATGTTAAAGGAAGATTTGTTTTAAGAACCGAGAAGATGTCCTTTTTTATGTGAAATTTTGGCTCTTTCTGTGCCAAAACTTGGGGGGGTGGTCAATCTCGGAATAAAAAAGCCAGAAAATAATTTAAATAGCGTAATTCTTAATCTTATCTGATAGGTATTAAATGCTGAAAAAATGAGGGAAATCGGC
This sequence comes from Siderastrea radians, assembly GCA_964017195.1. Taxonomy (NCBI): domain Eukaryota; kingdom Metazoa; phylum Cnidaria; class Anthozoa; order Scleractinia; family Rhizangiidae; genus Siderastrea; species Siderastrea radians. The sequence continues at coordinate 59,749,181 of OZ024890.1, read as the reverse complement.
CGACCCCCATCTTTTGGCATTGCCTGGTTTTCTCTGACAACGACAGTTAAGGTATTTGTGGTGTTCTGTAGCAATTGGCACAGAGTGATAGGCATCCTTCAAGTCTATTGATGCCATAAAGCAACCTGGTTTCACCATATTTAACACAGTGGTAAGTGATTCCATTTTAAAATGGCGATAGAGTACATGGTCATTTAACGCTTAAGATTAAGAATCAAGCGTGAAGTACCATCCTTTTTTGGCTTAGTGAAAATGGGAGAAATATATACCCCTTCGTCATGAGTGGTAGGAACAATAACTCCTTTTGCAAGTAATTTTCCTGTTTCAATGTCAATAAGTTATTTTTCTTGCAAGTCATGGATTTCCTTCCCCTTGGGGGCTACCCTTTGATATGGAATATGTGTAAATTCAATTGGCTGGCCAGAGATCATTTGTAACATCTCAGGGTCTGAGGTTAATGCCTGCCATTGAACATATTATTCTTTCAACCTTCCTGCTTTAAAGCAATCAACTTTGGACTTAAAATACTGCAACTTATTTACCTGATAAAACTTAGTTGAGGTGTCAAGGGTTGTCACTGGCTGGGCCTCTTCTCCGAGCCCGTCGGTTTGTAATTGGCGTTGTGTCAGTGACCGGTAAGACCGGCCTCTGTTCCCTAAAAAAGGCTTTCCACTTTGGTGAGAAGCTTTGCCCTTCCAACTATCACCATGGTGGCGGTAAGAGGGCTTTGTGGTAGTTGTATGTCCTATTTTGTTGGACGCTTTGATATTATTGAGCTGCGATTGCAACTCGTCCCCAAATAAAAAGCCATTGATAGGGACCTGCGAGCCACACGAAGCCGAATATTCCATATTTAGGCTAGGTTTGATAATGTTACGACCATGGTAAGACATCTCAACGTGTACATGTCTTAGCAGCGCTAGTGCGTCAGCATTATACGTGACATATTTGGTCAGGTTTTCAGATCGAACAGCGCCGGGAAACTTGTCAGGACTAGCACGGTTGGCTAGCAGCGTATCAGTCGATTCAAACAACGCGCTACCGACTTTGACAAGGGGTTTCTGCACGTTTGCAAGGCGCAGATCCTCACTTCTTGTCCTGTGCTTGAGTTTATTCCAGATCTCTGGATTGACTTTGGCACCGTTAATTTCTCACAATTATCGGGTCGATTGTGTTTCGTTAGTTTGTCTTTCAACTTAGTTTCCTCCCACTTGGAGGCCTATCGCTTATTGACAATATCTGCCAATTTTTGAGAGACCTTAGGGTCAGTTTTTTTTCATCTGACTCAAAGTCTTGGGCGATTTCATTCAACAGTTCATCGTGTTTGTCGGCGCTACCCGCGGATGGCATGTCGCCATTGGCCGCCCGCACATTGAACTCCTCTGAATCTGACTTTTCAGAGTCTGGGTCGTCGCTATTGTTAATTTCAGGAGCTGTTGAAGAGGTTTTACTTCGTTTTGGTGGCGTGGCAGTGTCTGCCTGTGTGCCAGCAAGCCGTTTCATTGACTTATCCATTGAATGCATGCTGCTGTCCAACTGAGTTATCGCGCTCAAGACATCAATGAGCCATTGGTTGTTTTCATTTTTTGGGGAATTGTCATCTTTTTCGCCACTATCTGCATCTGCTTCCTCTGAAAGTAAATAATGTCCTCGTCAACAGGTGAAAGAGGGTCTCTTTCATCTGAATTCATTTCAGTCATGACAGTGTTTCTTCTGTGTTTTTTCTCACTTTGCAAGACAAGCGTTCGACCTCCCCGAAGGATCGCACACAACTGACCTTCCCGGGATCGTGCGCGTTTCTCACGTGACTCCGTAGCGACCAATGACCAATGACGAAACAGAATCCCATTCAAGCAGTCATAGCATTTTAAATACAATAGCTGCTTCCTGCTGAAGTCATCTCCGTGAGACACCAACTGAAGATATAACACGAACTGGACTGCATCAATAACCGCAAAAACTTAGCTTGGGCTCCAAAGGCAGTTTATTCTTCTCTAAAACGTAATCGTCGTAGCCCAAATTATAGCGCAAATCAAAAAAAAATTCTAATTTTAACACGGGAGTTAAATATTAGAGGCTTTTGGTAGGTAGCCGAGAAAAATACATTCTAAAAAAAATTAAATTGAAATAAAAATTTATCGAAGACAAAACTGCAAAAACACTGGCTGGTTCACATTTTCAAAGGGCTTAGTCTGTGTTTTCTCGGCATGGATGCTCAGGCGGCACTCGGGTTTGAAATGCGCATGCTGTAAGTCACTTTGATGTATAAGGTGCTGGTTTGCTATTGATTAGCTTTGTGAAGTTATAATTTCTACTGCTGAACAGCTTGTTACAGATGGTCAGATGAATGAAAGACAAATGTTGTATTTTACTTCTGTCTATTTAACAAGCAACATGTTCTACCCTTTCAGCAGAGTTGATCAAAGCTAAATGTGTACAATTAACATTATTATTCTACGAGGGCGCCCTGGACATCGAATGATAGATAACCAACGAGGCGCGTAGCCCGAGTTGGTTATAATTATTTTATATCCAGCAAGCCCGAGTAGAATAATTGTTTTATTAAGAACTCAACCACTGTACTTGTTATAAAATAAAGAAAGAAAGAAAAAAATGAGACAAGCGAGAAAAAGGAAACAAGAATCGGTCACATGACTGAGCAAAAAAGGCGCCAAAACTTTGCGAAGTGTTGCAGCGTTTATTTCCAAAGCTGAATGAATCAATGAAACTGCCCCGATGTGAATGGAGTGGCACAAGTCTTGGGGAGAAATCGTGTAATTATTGGCTCTGAAATGTGTTACGGGTTTGACTTTTCTTGAAACATCGTTGAAATTATCGTTCAAAGCGGATTGAAGCTGTACGATTTTACCATATTAGCTGTGGGAGTTGAACTGAACAAATTTGTAATCCGTTCGCACAACGGCGCCATCATGTGTCGACATGTGCCTGTTTCATCTAACTGAAGACAAAATTTGAACTTGAACAGGCAATTTCTGTGCATCTCAGGAACAAGATCACTGTTGTGAGGAACTTCAGAATTCACAACCTTAGTTTGTTAAACGCAAAGCGCAAAACGCAGTTGTTCTCAGTTTAGACGTTGCGGACGGAATGGTAAAAACAACACTCAAACGACTGGGAAAGCGATTCAACTCCTTTTACATGGCATTCGATTTGTAACTAAACGTTTGGAGCTTTTGGAACACAGAGCTCTACAATCAGTGCAGGTAAACCAGTGTTAATTTTGCGTGATATAGCCGCAAAAATGTCGCCCTTCCTTCCTTCTTGGTAGTTTGTTCAGTAGTTGTTTAGATTGCTTCTCGATTTCTGTACTGATTCATCGTGAATGTGTGACAGTTTTTATTAAATGCTTCTCTCCCATTTTACTGTGTTTTATTTTATGTCTTGTCTTGATATTTCGAAATGGGTAGCCTTCCTAACAAAAAACACAATGCAAAATGCTTAAATTTCTATCTGTACACAGTTTCTTGTCGTCCTGAGGTGTCAGGCGCTCCGGGAGAATTTTGATTTGTGTCTCAGTGACGCTGTTGAAATTTCTTTTGAACTGAAAGTCGCTCCAAACCGATTTTTCTCGTCCATTATTCTCGTTGGGTTGCTCACGCGGAAAACAAACTTTCAGCTCACTTGTTGTTGAGTCTTCATTGACCATATTTGGTCACAGCAGGTATATGAGCTGATAGCCTAGCTCCGTTCATCCAATCAAAATGCTAGAAATCCAATATACCTAGTCCACTTTTTTAATAATTATGCATATGTGTTTTGAGAATGATATATACGTATATTAGCTTGGCATCAAAGCATCGAGGAGCACAAGGTGCAGCAACTGAAAATCAGCTACAATAGATCTCTGATGAATACCCTCTCAGGTGCGTTTATCATGATCCAAAACGGCCTGAGCTCAACAGTCATACATAATCCTAGTTTTTTTGTTCGTTTCCTGAACACTTTACTAGCTATAGATTTTATTTATTTTATTTATTTATTCACTTGTTTGTCTATTTATTTAATTATTTGTTTGTTTATTTATTACAGTTTGGACGGTGCATTTTTAAACTCTTGATCCTGTTATGAAAATTTGTATTTCACACTTTTCATTGACCATCATGTATGCCCACTATAATTTGCAGTGTTTTCAGGTTAACTTCAAAATTAATATCAAGGAAATCAAAGCGTCGTTTACACTGTCAGGCGATAATTTTCGTCATTAGTTGTGGGTTTAGCCAAAAGGGGAAATAAAATAAAAATTGGGCTTCGGTCATAAATTATTGTTTACGATACTTTCTTGTCAGTAAACTTTAATAAATATATTTTTTATGAATTACGAATTACACTTGAACAAACATGGTATATCAAGTTTCCTCTAGTCAACGCTTAGTTTTCTTGGAACTAACCGCAGGTTAATGAAAACGTTGTTTAGGGTTAAGGCTCCCTTTGCTCATCCTTGGAGGCTACAATTATGGACAAAAGTCTTGGGAGAAATTGAAACTTTTCGCGCGCTTTCTCACACGCAAAACAAACAGTCGCGTGCGACGAAAACTATACCTGCCTTTCCCCTCCTTCCTCCCCTCTACAGTGTTGGTCAGTACCCGCCATTTTTTTTGGAGTTTCAACTTTGTATTGGGAGGGGGAGGGGGAAACTTGCACATTTTTCAAAGGATAGCAAAGTGTTTTAAAACTTCCGGTGAAAAACAAGATAAGATAATTCATAGCGTTACATCAGTGTCCCAAGGACTTTTGTCCATAATTGTATGTACAGAACTTTTTTTGCAAGTTGAATATAGGGTCCTCAGGAGTAAGTTTTCGAAAGCTATGTATACAAATAGAAACTCATAAGGACTTGAAACGTGTAACTCGCATATGTAGGTTTTAACTGATGCTTGTAAAATTTTATTGATTTTCGCAAGTACCATATTTGGAACATGAGGAGAAAGTGAACCGACCAATCAGTTTCGTGAACGACGTGACGTAATTTCACACCAGGTTCGCCCACTTGCTCAAAGAATGGCTGGCAAACAGAAGAAAATTAAATAAGCCGACAAAGCTATCAAACGTTGGAACGACAAAGCGAAAACAAAATACTGGTTTCAAAGACCGAGCAAGAAATTTTTCAGGCAACAAAATTGGTAACTGAAACAACATCGAGCAAGCCGCTGGGGTTAGAAGTAGATCAGACTGCGAAACCAAACCAAACCAAGCTAGTCAAGCGTAGTGTTTACGATTTCTTTCACCGTGGCACTATCAAGAAATGTTCACAAAAGGTAGGTTTTACACGGAAAAATTTTGACACCAAATTATCAAGACATGATACAAAAGTATTTAACACAGTAAAATTGAAGAGAACCGTTTAATAATATTTAAGTGTCACATGTCACACATTTTCGGTTGTTCGCTACCAAAATCAAGCTAAATAGTTAACTGAATAAGAAAGGACGACATTTTTTCGGCCTTATAAGCTTACTACACAAAATAATATCGTTTTACCTGCAGTTGATGTAGCTCTGAGTTCAGCAGCTCCAAATGTTCAACTAAAGAGATTGTAATCCAAAATAAGTTGAAAGTTTGATTCATTGTTGTTTTGACACATTCCGTCCGCGGCCTCTGAACCTGTAACCACTACGTTTTGTGTTCGTTTCCACTCTCCATCTTCAAAGCTGAAATCATGCTGTAGCCTTAATCCACTTTGGACGATGAATACAACAATTTTTTAGGAAACTTCAAACCTGTACCACATTTTAGAGCCAATATTTGGAAGACTTTTTCAAAACATTATTCTCGGATGTTTGTTTCTAAATATGGTTATTATGAAAGGATAGCCAACGTCTATATTCTTGATCGTAGTCTTATTCTTTAGCATCAGGTTTCAGCCTGGTATATACTAGCTCATTTCAACCCAGCTGACCAATCTAACAATTCTCCTGTCAACCCAAAAACTGACTGACGTAATTCTGAGCGACGCTAAAAGTGCGCGCCTTGGCCGCTACGCATCGTGTTGTGATTAGCTGAGAATGTGTTCTCTCTGTGTTCAGTAAACATTCAAAGAGCGGTCTCTTTGGAGGATTAAAAGTTGAACGAGTATTTTTAGGATATGGAAATATCAACAAAACAGTAAATAAGGCATACCAGGAAGTGTTCGAAGAAACCAAACCTAAACCAAAATAAAGGAGAACCTACGAACCAATCATTGCAATTACCGGACAGAAGGTGTCCAAGATATTAGCAGGACGTGAGCTGTTTTGGTGATAGTTATAGGAAAAAAAAGGCTCTAAAAACGACCCAAAAACACTATAAACAGAAAACTAATTTAAGTGTTCATTAGAGGAATCCACTGATTCCATAGTTCTTGCTAGCAACATAGCGAAGACACTCCCCTAGATCAATGTGACTCGAGTGAGCGAGGGACATAAACTCCTTTCTGAGTGCACAAGGACTGACAAACAGGGGAGACCCGCGAATGTCACTGGGCCAATCTTGAGATATGAGTTGTCGAAGATTAGTACAGATTGGGCCGATTCTTGCTCAATTCGCACCAACCGAGAGGGAGAAACTCGCAAATTCTCAGTGTGTGTCTACGTACAAGTTCCAGCGATTTAATTTCCTCAGAAGACAAAAAGCTTCCTTAAAATGCGCATGCACGGCTTAATTAGCGTATCCACTATGAACATGGTCCTTTCATGCACCTGACCTGTAGACGTTAGAGCATGCGCTGAAGCCTTGCCGGTGCCTCACACAGACTTCACTTAAAGTTTGCTTTTACAGAGGTTTGTGATCTGTTTCCACAAGCACGACATCACGCCCAAAGATCACTCTAAATTCGATATTAATAGCATTATTTGCTCTTTTATGTTGTGAAACATTATTTCTTGTTTTATGTCATTGCTGGCAAATGGAAAAAGATAGTATGAATAAATTTAACCAAGTGGCTTAGTTGCTGACTTGGCCGCACGCCCAGTAATAAGGTACAACTACAGTATTTACTCAAATATTCCTCCGCTTCGATTAGTATCAGCTAATCGGGATGGAGGTAAAGCTAATTGGAAAAAAATAAAATTCTTTGCTACGAAATACAGATTATCAATACCAATACAAAAATGCACACAAATTGAGAGAAAGAATTTAAAAAAAAGGCTTACAAAAGCCGTAAATGCTAGAATTCACTAAAAAAGAAAGTTTACTATTTACAGAACTGACCTTGGATTATCACAACCGAAATGCGGAAAATGATCCAAACGTCTACCAGATGAGAGTGAAATGCATTCTCTTTTAATCGACATGTACAACCACCTCGCAAATTGCACTGGCTTTAATGAAAAACATGTAGTAGCTTGCACGGATTATAGCTGATTGCTCTAGTCACCTTGCACATGCACTGTTAATCTTAAAGATAACGTTTACAATTTTGTTCACACTAATTATAAGATCATTGACCGCAGTGGTAATCGATAGTAATAAGCGTTCATTGAGGCTTTCTATATCAAGAATTCTTAAGCCAAGTATTAATGAAAGACTTTAAGCCTCTAGAGAATTAGACCTTTCTCTCTAAGTAGCTGTCTTTCTTCACCTGTAAATTTACTAAATAACTGTTGGTATATAAGCTGCCTCCTTGCGACATTTCTTCACATGACTATGTCTCTGGAATAGAGCCGAAATACTCTATGTCTATCGCTATCTTGTAATAAACCAATGGTTTTACAAAGATGATCACATTTCTCGTTCTCGCCTTTCTCATATGATATAACTTTGGAGGTCAACATCCTAACAGGTGACCGTTTGGCCCGGAGGGGGGGGGGGGGAGAGGAGAGGGTGTGGTAGGCACTGTAACCACTTCTAACACTACTTTTTTTTGGCCACTAGGAGCTTATTACCTGGAGGGTACAATTGCTCTGTGAAACGGCGTTTTCTCAATTTGGATTTAATTTAGATAACACAAAATCTTCCAACAAATTCCGAGATGCCCCGAAGGCCTTTATGACCTCAGTTTTCCATTGATAACTGACGAGAATTCGAAAAAAGTCTCGGGAAACGCTTATCTTAAAATAACCCACTAGTGAAAATGCCGTTGACTACTGCATGAAAGTCGCACACTCCGTCAGTAATAGGCTCCAGCAAATGGGTTTGATGTAAGTCGCCAGTAATATATGTGTAGTCTTGTAGTCGATAGCCAGCAACATGACACAGTGTTGTCATTCATTTCAAGACACCAATCACAACGCAGAGTAGTCCAACAACAACAGCACAAGAGCAATGCTTGTCTGCCCCAGAAGTACCTGTGATTGGGCAGCTATCTGCAGGAGGCAGGGGGTCGGTGATTTTCGGTACTGGTACTCGGTATTTAGGATTTTTTAAGTCCTGTAAATAAAGCACACATAGAAGACCTAAGTTCAGAGAATTGTGTTGTAGTGGTTTTTCCTTTAAATACAGTTGTGATCAAAACGCCTTGGAAACCGTAGCTGAAATGGCAGACGCCGAAAAAAACTTACTCATGTTACGCTGTGGAAAAACGTACATAAACTTGAGTAAAGTTTGTTATTTTCTGTAAATGGTTTGAACCCAGGAGTCGTATTATAAGACAGTGAATTAGAAGTATCATCGCCTGGGTGAGTGTAGGTCCTGAGAAGGACTGTTTTGATGACATTGACTATGTCATCAAAAACGGTCAATGTCACCAAAAACAGTCCTTCTTGGGGCTACGCTTGCCCGGACGATCATACTTCACCGACTTATAATTGTTATTTTGGCAAAACTAACATGACCCACTTCTTGACGTTTGTTTGAAAGGGTTTACTTTGATAGAGGCCCCAGTTGTTAGGTGATAATATAGACAGTGAATAAGGGTTCGCTTGTACTGTTAGCAAAACTGGTTAGGTCTGACCAAAGAAGTCCTCTCCTGATAGTCTGAATCAATGTCACGAAAATCCTTAATCCTGAAGCAAAATTTCGTTTGTTAGTGAGGGTCGCAGTGGTGTAGTGGTTAGAACATAGAGAAATGATGAACAAAAGTTCACAGTACTGCGTGGCACTAATTAAGATGAAAATACAAAAGACAAAAGGTAGTGCAGTGCCAAAAAAGCTCTTTAAAAAGCGCGTTGCACTTCAGATCTGAAGGTCGGTGGTTCAAGGCCTGGTCCCTGCCACTGTGTTGTTTCCTCAGACAAGAAATTTTACCCACATTGTCTCTCTCCACCCAGGTGTATAAATGGGTACCGGCGACATACTGCTGGGGGTAACCCTGCGATGGACTAGCATCCCATCCAGGGGGAGTAGCAATACTCTCAGTTGCTTCATACTACAGGAACTGGGTTAAGCTCCGGCCGTGTGGGCCTCTTTGGCTCGTGTGCAACTTTACCGACCTACCAGTAGCAGTCGCACTGAAACATCACAAGGTTTTACCAAGCATGTCCAATTGTTTGCTTTACGTTACGCTTGAGATCAATTTACTGCTCTAAAGACTTTCGAGTACGTTAAACAAGCGCAAAAATGTCATACCGTAAGATCGACTGACAACAAATTGGCGAGCCCTGAGGTTGCACACCGGCTTCTTCGAAGTTGGCCAAAGTTTGACAAAAGTTTTTTTCAAGTCGAAACATTACGGTTGCACTCGTTTAGTATCAGTGCCCATAGATTTTTTTTGGTAGGCAGATAGATAAATTCGTCCAGTGCGACCTGCCAGCTGTATCCAAATTTTTTATCCTTGCTTAATGGGCTGAAGCAAAAACAAACCGGTGGAAAGAGATAACCGGCGTTTGGTGGTTTCGACTTACCGCTACAGACGTGATGTTCCCACTATAGAGCCAACATCCGGGAATCACAGTTTTAACTTCACTGTGATATCTCCTGAGGTCAGCGGCCATTTCTTCAGTCCATTTGATGTCCATTTTGACAAGCGGGTTGCGAGAAGTTATGTTTACTTTGGCACTTAAAAAAGGAAAAGAAATGACCGATGTTAGTTAGATCCACACATCTATGCATAGAATGCCTGGTTGAAAGATATCATTGAATTTTATTAACGTTCAGGATGAAATGTCTATCTAATGCACAAGTAGCCAAATCTTTAAGAATGATAGAAGATAAATATAAGGCATCTTGAATGACATTAGTTTTTGCGTTTGAAAAGTCAAGATTAATTACATCGCACAATGCTTTAGGAACGAGATATGGTGTTCTTCTGAAAAAAAAAACGCACACAAGGCCGTCTCATGACCAAAGGGTAGATTGTTTACGCGCTGTAAATCTTCTCTGAGAAAAATCTTTTTTTAAAAAACATAGCAACTAAACAAGGTTACAAAAAAGAATCGACTTTCGCGTTTTCCCTCGATGGTATTATATGGCAAACAGAGGAGGAAATGTTTGTTAGTAAGAAATTTCAATGCGCAATACTCACAAGTATTTACCCAGTAGTTTGATTGAAGGTTCGAAGAAAGTAGTGTCACAAAATGAGAGGCCTGGAATTCGGGGGTAGTAGAGCAAGAAGTTCAAACACATCTCCTCTTTTGTGGACTCACCTCCCTAAAGATATATATGAATGTAATAAAAGACAGAGAGGGAGAAAAGTGATCAGTTATCCCTATTTTTGACCTATCTGTTATTGGTCTTTACAGATCGAGAGAGGGGAGGAGGATTCAACCCCCCTCCATAACCTCAAGGGCATAAAAACCTTTCGCGGACTGATATATGGTGGGTGTATAGTACATCCGGACGGAAAAGCGCAAGTGCTTATCCCAAGAGCTGTCGATAAAAAGTCTAACTAATTGCAATAATGTTGTCATACAAAAAATGCAAAAAAGAAGAAAGAAAAAAGCCAAATAGGAATTAATTAGCCATGCAAATTACATTCTTAGATTTTAAAAATTCTCAAAGCACTTATGGACGACGGTGAAAAACTTCAATTTGATATTTAGGTGGCTCCTATATAGTTTTTGGGCGCGCGAGGCATGGGTACGAAAATGGCGCGAGCGCGCCAGAGTTTAAAAGTCAATCTTAATGAAAACAAATAAAACAAAATGGCTTCCCGCAATTTTGCGCAACTTGTGTGTCGTTTGTCTTTACTTTCTTTCCGACGAGGAGCTATTCAGCGAAATACGTTACAAAATCTGTCTCCGTTGTCTCGAGCAAATGCAGAAAATAATGTCTTTCGTAAAACTGTTCATTTATCGTCCGTATGGAGGAAACATTTTCCGTGTATCGATCGATCGACAACTGGAGATGAAAATAGTGACGGTAGCGACGATAGTTGGCGGTCCTGGAATGGTCCAGGGATATTGTTTATGGTGGGAGGCGTAGTGTTAAGTTCGGATGACAGAACAACTCAGCATTCCCCCGGGACACCAGCGGGAAAAAGAGGAACTGAAGGCCGGCGACGTGAATTGCAAGACGAAAGAGGACGATTTGCGAGCACATCCAGAGTGGAAAAATCGAGAACTGGATTCCAGAGAACTCGTGGGATAAGGGAATGGAGGGCAAAAAGGAAACTCGAGTTCGACGAAAACGACCCTCCAACAAAGCTAGAAACCCGTGCCAGTAAGGTGAGAGTTCATTTTGAGATACAGAAAATATGAATGTTATGAGCAGACTATCTTGGCCAGGTTATCAATGTCAACACGCAGTAGAAAACCAACCATCCTCACCCTCCCCTACTGTTGCTCTTTCAATTTGCTTCCTCCTTTCAAAATTCTTGTCATCCAAAGTTGTTTTTATTTATTCAGGATAGTGATATCCTTGCACCTTTTTTCTGAACTTAATCCCATTACTCTCACAACTGGCTTTTGTATGAACACCCACATCATATAGCTCTGATTATAAAGTGAATTTTTATTAGAAGCAAAAGATAAAGGAGGATTCCATACCACATGGATGTAGGATAATTGACCTTGATGAATTGAGAAAAGGTTTGAAAAGTTGTCAAGTCTGTAAATCAGGTGAGAAGATTCAAGATGTACTTTTTCAAGTGGGATGGTGAAGCTGTACTTCTGTACAGCTGAAACAAAATCAAAATAGATGTTACAAAATGTATAGCAACTGTTCTGTGAAAAATGACATACAGAGCTCAATCTGGCTTTTCATTTGAAAATTTAAGAATAGCTAGACTATCTGCTGAAAACTGCTTCAGACAGTCCTATGGTCACTAAGACTACAGTAAGATTCAATAAAGTGATTGTAGTAGTGTTTCCTTGGTAAAACTACTGAGCAAACTTCTATCATTATACATGAGGGACTGTGAGCAAAGTGGGCTATCCCAAAGTTGAACTGTAAATGCCTATTTTACTGACAAAATTAAACATTAAACTGCTACCAAAAATAAGCACATTTGATATTTATTATTTTATTTGATTATGCTTCAAGTTTATTTTGTTGTTTACCAGGGATAAAGTGCAGCTTTGACTTCTCAGCTCCTCAAATAATGCCAAAATTATTGTGATTCATATCAAAGTCCCTCATTGCACATTGAAATAATATAATTCATTCTCAAACAAGCACAATTCTGCCTTATAAGATAAATAAGTGACATGCAAGGGACGTGTTGTACATTGAAAGGAATTTCAGGTCAAATGATTTCAAACTTGTTTTTAATTAGTAGTTTTACGATACACAACTATAAGGCAAAGAAAAATAAAAATGACCCTATAAGTCTATACAGAAGTTAGAAATACATCAATTCACCTTAACCTACAAATACAAGTCATGCTCTGTACATGTACTGGAAATCTCAATACCACAATCACAGAGGAAACTAAAACTTACGAATTTCTGTTCTTCATACTCCATTCGTGGTTTAATTTTCAGCACAACTGTCACTATTTAACACAACTGAAGAAAAGAGATTTGGGCTGGCCTCCGTTTTCTCTGTGACCTGTGCAGTATGTGGCGGGAAAAATAATGTGAAGACTTCGCTGGAGCATAGAAGTGGTCAGCGAGGTCCACTCACCCATGACATAAATTCACGGGCAGTTCTTGGATGTTTACACACTGGCATTGGTGAAACCCACCTTAATAATCTGTTGTCCACACTCAATGTCCCAACTATTAACCCAGTAACATTCAAGTGTCGAGAGAGGGAAATAGGAGCTGCTGAGGAAAAAGTGGCCCAAACAAGCTGTCTGCAAAATATGGCTTTGGAGAGAAAGCTTGCTGTTGAAAATGGAGCAAAAGAAGATGCTGAAGGCTTTGTCAGGGTATCCTGTTCATATGACATGGGGTGGCAAAAGAGGGGCAAGGGACATAATTCTTCCACGGGACACGGGGCAGTAATGGGATTAAAAACAGGAAAAGTCATGGATTACACAACAAGAACAAAGGCATGTCGAAATTGTAAAAATGCTGAAAAAAACGGGGAAAAAGGCAAAGATTCATGACTGCCGCATAAATCACTTTGCCTCCTCTAAGGTAATGGAGCCACTGGCAGCTGTTGATCTATTCACACCGAGCCTGAAATCTAATGTTAAACTGTCCGTTTATACATGTACTGGGGATGATGATTCCACCACTGCTGCACACATTAAGCAAAAAGTCTCCTATCCAGTTGAAAAATGGACAAACATCGTTCATGCAAAACGTTCCTTGACAACAAGACTTTATAATCTGGCTCAAAGAGGAAAATTTACAAATTCATCTGTTCTCTCTCAAAGGGTAATTAGCTACTTAGTAAAATGTTTCAGCTACTGTGTCTCTCAAAACAGAGGAAATCCATTGGCTCTTCAGAAAGCACTGAAAAACATTGTACCACATGCTTTTGGTAATCACGCAAGTTGTGACGAATCATGGTGTAGAGCCAAGCAAGACCCTCTAAATTACAAACACTCTGATCTCCCTTATGGCAAAGATCTGTTTGGAGATGAGCTACAAAAATCAGTTCAAACAATTTTTGATGATTATTGCACTGATCTAGTAGTAGAAAAACTTGCACCAGCAGCAAATTCTCAGAGAAACGAGGCTCTCAACAGTATTATTGGTTCTAAAAACCCTAAAATTAGGTACTATGGTGGCAGTGCAAGTAATGACTTTCGGGTGGCCTGTGGAATTTCTCAGGCAAACCTTGGCTACAATTACCTCAGTGAAACACGCGAGAGTCTCAATATTGAACCTGGGGAATACTGCCTTAATCACATTGAAAAGATGGATCACAAAGCTACCCAAGATAAGTTAAGAAAAACAAGTCTTGATTTCAAACGACGAAGAGCTCAGCTACACAACAAGAAATTAAAAATTGATGGAAATAAAGAGGCTAAAGAAGGCGCAACTTACCAAAGTAACATCGGACTCAACCTGGATCCGAATATATCAGCTCAGGTAGCAAATGAAATTGACGTAAACATTAAAATCACAAAAAAGGAGTTACAGCAGATCGAAAAATTCTTACCGGAATTACCTATCAGACCAGTGGCTGAGAAATATCTTTTTAACAGAAACAATGTTTATAACTTTATAATCTTTGACACTGAAACCAACACGTCTGGAAAAACAGCAGAAATTTGCCAACTGTCAGCAATCAATCGGTCCGGTTTACATCAGTTCAACGAGTACATCCTGCCATCCAAGGACGTTGATGTTCACGCTTCCAAAGTCAATGGATTCAGCGTTCGAAGAATTCATGGAACCAGGACACTGTGCAAAGAAAACCAACCAGTTTCGTCCATTCCAATTGAACAGGCAATACAGAATTTTGTGGCATTCTTACAACGAACTGTTGAAAGTGTAAAATCTGGTGATAAACAAATTTGCACTGTATTACTTGGTCACAACTCGCAAGTCTTCGACACGCCTACTCTTCTTCGCCAAAGTGGAAACCAATTGTCCCAACGCCTGGTATCCTTGAACGTATTTTTTCCGACAGCCTTCCCCTGATGAAGAAACTCGTGAAAAGTAAACACCCGTCGCTCATGCGATGGAAGACGTAAAGGCACTGAGCAAAATCCTTTTCAATTCTAGCCTGAACATTTGCGACGAGATGCTAACAGAGAGCATGTCTACATATCTACATGCAGAAAACGACATGAAGTACCTTGACCATCGCCATGCGCTACTCCAGACTTTCAAGGGAAAACTTTTTCACCCAACCGACGCATCCTTTCCTGTCAAGCAACAAATAGTCGAGAAATTCGCAGAAAGTGGACTTTCGTATCAACATCTAACAAACATTTTCGACAAATTCGGAGAGAAGGGGTTGATTGGTGTGTTGTCGCTACCTCCTTCCACGTCCTCAACAGCAAACAAATAACCACGAGTCACTAAGACCACGCGTTTCTTAGCCAGCATTGTCCAGCACTTCAAGATGAAGAACGCCACAAGACAACAGGCTAAAAATCCATGAAGTTCTACGATTCCGGGGTACAATGTACGCTGTTGTGAGCAAAATCTACAATAGTCTCTCGCCGAAACGTCCACCACGTGCAACCTCTACAATGCATAAGTCACGAGCATGCGCGAACCCGTAACTAGAAGAATTATTATTTTGCTGACGTCACCAAAAATATGGGTTTCTCGAGGCATCTAAAACGGCTTTTTGCGCGCAATCTAGACGTTGAATTTTTTTGAAAATCGCCCCAGTGACAATATTTTCCATGTTTTTATTCAGGAAAAAAATTCAACAATTTTTGTACATACACAAATGCGATAAACGTAAAAAACAAAAATGACGTAAGCTGGGGAAACGTATGTAGGGATTTTTGTTAGGCCTTTCCAGGTGAGACATGACCAAAATTTCCTTCGCTACACCAAAAATGGTGACATTTTACCGCGTCAAAACTAAGAAAACTTATCAAGAAGTTTGGTAACTTTGAAGAACAAGCCGTACAATTCTGGCAGTGGTTGCCATAGAAACGATACTTAATTGTAAAGTTGGACTTTTATGGAAAGAATAAAGCCTTAGCTACTTGTTTCTGTAATTTATGCCCAGCATTGTGAAGAAAATAGCTTGAAAAAGCGGACTTTAATCAGGAACATTTTACTGCAGAGTAATAGGAATTACTGTATAGAGCCACCTTAAATGAGTTGATACAAGGTAAATTTGCCACCGTAAAGACCTTTTGAGCTTTAGCCCTTCGTCAGAGCAATCTCCTGAATGTAGCCAGCGTGCCTAATTTATTCCTATTTGGCTTTTTTCTTTTCTCTTTTTTCATTTTTATATGACAACATTATTGCAATTAGATGTATATACACATATATATATGTAGGATCTACTACGACTAGGTTTAGAACCCGATTTAATAATCATAAAAGCAGGGTCAATGCTCATGTTAATTTAAGTTTAAATCAAAAAGGGAAAGATGACCTCACATACAGACATTTCAATAGTGACGGGCACAGAGGTTTAGAAGACATGCAAATACAGCTGATAGACCATGTCAAAGGAGAAAAAGAATTGCGAGAAAGAGAAAATCACTGGATTTACAAACTGGCGACCTTGGCGCCCCATGGCCTCAACGACAATGACGGATTTTACGCACAAAACAAGAAGTCACGTGCGGGTGCACGCGCGCGATAAAAATCGTTTAAGACGCGTGTCCTTAGTAACGCAATTTTGAAATGTACAGTTTGAATATTGTAATGCGATTCTTGTAACGGTTTTTAGTCACCCTGAAGAAGGGTACTGAATGTACTCGAAATATAGGTGTTAAACAAAAAAAGTTAGAGTTTGTCTTCATTTGTGTTAAATATATATATATATAACACAAATGAACTTAAACCAGTCAAAGAAAGAATAAACAAACACAAAGTGAAAATCCTAAAAATTGTCCTGAACGGGATTTGAACCCGCGTCCTCGACTTTCTAGTGCCGATGTGTTAACCACTACACCATCAGGACGACCACGCAACAACGCAGCCGAACTTCAGGCTTTATGGCTCACGGGCCTCCCGACAAATTTTAGTGTTTTCACAGGAGCTGACTGGAAGGCTTGTAGGCCTTTTTGACGAATATAAATAACACCAATGAACTTAAACCAGTCAAAGAAAGAATAAACAAACACAAAGTGAAAACCCTAAAAATTGTCCTGAACGGTAAAGAAGAAACCTTACAAACAAATAGAAACTAACGCGGCTCTTGCCAAAAAATAAGACAAGAACCGACTTTGCTTTTTTAGTCTAGATATCAATTAAGGGGCTGTTTACATGGGAGGAAGATCCTAGAAGGCGGATCATCCTAGCGCCATATGTTTTCTGTATTAAGTTTACACGCAAAATGCTGTACTTGGCCCTAGCGCTAGGATCTTCCTAGCTGAGAGATAGGAAGATCCTAGCACCATGTAAACTACCCTCGCTCGGACGATCCTAGTACTAGGGACAGAAAAACAAATATGGTGGCGGCCGGGCGTTCAGCTGCTAAAGGCCGACAGTTTTATTTAATTTCCAGCAACCACCCTGACCGAAATTTCTGCATGTTAACAGAACGAAAATTTGTTTCGCTTTCTAGGATCTTCCTAGTGCTAGGATCTTCCTTCCTTCATGTAAACAGCCCCATAAAGACGAGTTATTCCTCTGAGACGAATTATCCATCTCTCAGCACGTCTACCGTGCTGACAGACGAATCAGCTAAAGACGAACTTCGCCTCATAATTCGTCTGAAAACTGAACATATTTCTATCTAGACAAATAATTCATCTCAGAGAGATAATTCGTCTCTAGTATAAATTGGGCCATTCTCATACATCTTAAAAATACCATTTACCTTTATCAGTCGATCTCTGTCCATGGAATCGTATTTGCAATAGTGAATTATATCGTCTCCCTGAAAAATAATAACGGAAATCTTAAAGAATCACTTGAGGTAACTTGTAGCTTAAGATGCTGTTACACGAGACAATTTTTTCTACACCTTGCAAAGCCATGGTGTGGAGGCATTGCGAGGTAAGTTGCCAATTACCTGTTCCTACATGTTGTACCGTATCTCGCAACGTTGCCAAAAATAGAGGACTAGTTTTCTTTTCCTGCAACTCGCAAAGCAAGCAATTTTTTTTGTTGCAAGACAGGAGCGAAGACGGGGTCACACGCGCAGTCCCCCCCCCCCCTCTCCCCTCGACTTGTCGCGCTGTTTCCTTACATACCGCAGAAAATAAGTCTTTGTGTAACAGCACCTTTAAATTAAAGTAAAGCTAAGGAAACAAGTCTTCGGGGAACCACATAAGAACAGATCAATTCTCTATCCATTTAAGAGGCGACGAATAAAGAGGTAATGTGGGAGAAGTGGGGGGGGGGGGACTAAATTCCACTTTACAGGGTAAATGCATTATGGACGACCAGCGGTATAGAGGTTAACACATGGGAGTTCCAGAGCGCTGGTGGTCGGGGCGGGTCTCTGCATTATTTTTGACGTTCTATTCATTTTATGCTACAAAAGCCGGATTTAGGCCTTGTCCACAGTGATGCGTTTATGTCTGAAGACACATTTCTTTTACGCTTTTCAGTTTAATTGCCGCACGGCCACAGTACAACAGTCAAAAACGGAGATGTTCATCGATAAAAACGGAGGTTTTCGTAAACGCTTTCTAAAGTGACGGCTTTTGAAAACGGAGGTCTATCGTTTTGAAGTGGTCGACAGAAACAGGGATTTCCAAAAACGGTGATATTACAACTAATTAAATCACTTTATTTAGGTGTCAACGGTATTTGGCACAGAATACTAATTGGGGACACCTCCAGGATCGAATTGAAATTTGGCTGTTTGGTTTTTGAGGAGAGGGGAAAACCGGAGTACCCGGAGAAAACCCTTTCGGAGCAAGGACGAGAACAAACAATAAACTCAACCCACATCTGACGCCGGGACCGAGAGTCGAACCCGGGCCACATTGGTGGGAGCGAGTGCTGTCACCACTGCGCCATCTCTGCTCCCCTATGGCCGGTAGCAACGCGCGTGCCATTGCGGTCCTAACAAAGCCTGGGACACAAACTTATCTTTCGACATCCGTTTTTCGTTGTTTTCATGATGTAAACGGAGATCACTTTACCAGTTTTCGAGACACTTGGCGTGCGTTTCTAGAAGGCCCCGAAACCTTTCGGGTGGATTTCTGGCAAGATAAATCACACTGTATCTTGTAAACAAAAAAGTTTCTAAGCATGGAACTTTGCCATAAGTTAAACATTTCTAGTGTTAAAGACAAGCTAAAGTAATAGCTTTGTAGAATGAGTGGTCATATTTTTACGAATGGCTTTTCGGGGCTTTCGAGAAACGAGCCCCCGGAACGGAGGTTTTCGAAAACTTATTAGTTTTCTACTACAGACTAAGAAGACAATTTCTGCGCTTGTTTCGCTTTTTGTCTCGTGGTTGACATAAATATTGCAGTGGAGTTTTTGGCGCATTTCAGAGCACATTCCAATGGTTATTTTTGCGAGCTGTCGCGTAGATTCGCTGATGTTCGCCAGATCTTCGGTATTCCCAAGAGAGGAACTTCGGTGTATCATCGGGCTATGTCGGAGACACGCTCGTTATTTTTGGGCGCTGAAGTATCAGATAACTAGGGTGTCTGCGATTCCTGCTCATTTTAGAAGGATAATTTGTGTCGTTTATCGATGATTTTACACTCAGTAGTATTGAATATGTTGCGGTAAATTAAAATTTAAGTGAAATAGCGTTGGATAACAGCGAACAGCGATCTGTTCTTAGGATAGGTTTTCGTCAGGAGCGTATTGTGCGGTTCTGATTACATAATAATTCTGTGTGGTGCAATGTTTGATTTTGCTGACGTGACTAAAAACGGAATTCTGTGTTGGAACATTCAATTCACCTATTGCGTCTTCTATCCACGGCCGATTCTTATTCGCGAGGATCAGTGTTTTACAAGAAAAAAAAACGGAAACAAAAATGCAACCATTTGTTCCGTTAAGAAGAGGCGAAAAGAGGCATTTTGATATTCTGTTTTGTTGTAATACTGACCAAGACGCTGGTTAAGTGTGCTAATTTAAGGTCAGCGGTTTCGGAAACCTAGAAGTTGGCGAAATGTAGTTGAAAGGCTTTCAGACGGCCAAGAAACAACACAAGGACAATATTTGATCTTTTATGTAAACTTAATTGACTATTTTTGTCATTTTTAGTTTCCTGGCTAAACTAGAACAAAAAAGCGATCAACTTTCACACAAGTCCTTATATTTTCCCACTCAAGTGGTCTGCTCGTAAGCCTGGGACCTCTGTGCAACAACCACGAGATCTCGTCCTTGGGACGGTTACTCATCTTGCCATAAAGACGAAATGTTTCTTAGAAATATTTACAAGAAATATTAATTCGGTCTTCTAGGAAAAAACTGACAGAGACAAATTTTAAGAGAAAATCACACCGTAAAACTAGAATGAAAAACTATACACAGCAGGCAATTCAAAGGAAAGCGTTTCGCTTCAATTCACTTATAATTAAACGTTGTTAATAGTTAAAGCATTCGTAAACCTAAGTGGCTCGAGGGCCATTTACCTTTCTTTCGCGCTACCCACTATCACATCCATAGCTCGTTATACATGCATGAACAGGCGCTGAGCTTGATTCTTAGGTTGCGTTTATGACTGACTGATGCCGAATTTTTTGTGGCCTTACTAATTTATTCATCTACTCACCGGCTGGATATTAATTTCTTTCCTGAGAACTTGCGCGTCCTGGAGAAAAAAATGAAGTTCTAGTACGCGGTATTCATCCAATGTATTTTAGTAAAGCAGTAATAAGAGTATGACCACGATTGTGGTGCGGTGGCTGTGTGATTTCTTTTGGGTAAAAATATCAAGTGATGGTCTGAAATTAATCGAAAATTTCATGCTTTAACAGTCACCGACACTTCGGCTCTTCCTAAGTGTTAACTGTCCCTTTTACTAACAAATATGGAACTAATCTCCGGCCTAGTCTGAAGATTCCTTTGTTTTATCCATATCTGCGACTTAAACCCTAATAATCTATCAAGATTGGCTCCTCAAGCGTATAAGAACAGTCTAAGGCGTTCCTCGGTAAACTTCGGATGTCTCATGGTACTGGTGATGTACAGTATTTTTTGAGAGAGCCGAGATAACAGTTGGCCGTGAAATAAGTTGGCAAAACTATAAATGACAAATAGGACCAGTTTCTTTTCTGGACAAGTTTCGTCAATAATAATAACAATAATAATAACATTAATAATGTGTCAAGAAACTTTAGCATGGTTCTAATTGGTGACACAAAGTAATTAAAGTAACTAAAGTAATTAAATACAAAAACATAAGTGTGTATCCAATAATATAATAATAAAAGAAAATTGTCAATAATAATATTCTATTGAAATTGCTAATAATGTTCTGTTAAAATACTATGTCTATGATCTACAGAGAAAACAGGCAGATCCACATTCGTTACTAACTAAGGTTGAGAGATACTTCTGCCTTATTAGCTTCTTAAAATGATTCAAGTTTGTTACATTTCTTAAAACGTTTTGCGCAAGCAAACTTACATTTGATTTGTGAACTTTCGTGAAACACGTGATTTTCCCTTTAACCCATCCAACCTCGTGTCAGTCTTGATGCCTTTTTAAGTAAACTTAACATCCTGTCAAGAAATCAAATTTTACGAGCTGCCGTCCACCTCAGTCCACGTAACGCTACGCTTTATCCCCACTCTGCTTGTTTTATGTTGCCCTGTACCATCTTTTCATCCAGTTTAGGTGTATATTTGAAATCATTTGGCAATATAACACGGAAATAAGTTAAGCGACGTTTCGATATTTTGGAGGGGTGCTATCCCTTTAAATACCTGGAAATTAAAGTCGTAATGATCATCTCGAGCAATCTCTGGAAGTTCTTTCCCGTTACGAACATGTTTAGTCCACGAAGCACGACCTAAAAATACGAATAAAAAAGTATGAGTGGACTTCTTTAAAGCTTTGGACTCAACTAGTTACCTTTGAACGCAAAGCGGTGAAGGAACGTGAAAAACAACAGAATATTCCTGCACGACATTTCCGAGCCGGAGCCCTTCATCAATCTTTCACGATATATATAGAAAACTAACATGATCAGTGGACCAACTGATCAAAAGTGAAAAGAAAAATTCAGATAAAATCGGCATCGATGTAGGTCTTGACAGCTGTTTGTATAAAGGTGACGAGGAAACAAGTTACAAAAGGCCAAGTGTCGCAAGGGCTTACAGAAGCAAAAAAAAATTAATAATAATAATAAATAAATAATAATAATAATAATAATAATAATAATAATAATAATAATAATAATAGCTTAGTCATTACGTCATCCATTTCACATGTGGGATATAAGAACTCGAAATTGACCTGCTCCCAACATCTCAAGGCTCCATAGCTCAGTTGGTAGAGCAACGCACCGGTAACGCGGAGGTCATGGGCTCGAATCTTGTTGTAGCCTTGAAAATTTTTTTCAGGCTGAAAAGCAATTGCTTAAATTGCTACACACTGCGAAGATCGTTACAATCATTTCATAATAATAATAATAATAATAATAATAATAATAATGAATTCGTTGAACAAGGATTGTCAGTCCTAAAGAAGTGACTAGTTAGCTAACAGGGACACCAATCTGACAAGCCTAAGGGTATACCACTGGGGAGCAGACTATGAGGTTGATATTAACTGAAGGCTGGTTTTCATATGATCGCTACGATCGTTACCAACAGAGTTGGTAAGTTCATACCGCTGTGGTTCTTCCATAAAGTCTGCCATCTTCGAATGAGTATAGGACGCCGTACATTCGGGTATATCTACCATATATCGCATGGATCGCTGTGATAGCTACGACCGCTGGAGAGCGGTTTCCATATGATCGCAACCATCGATTGCTGAAATTATTTTTTGGTGATCGCAGTGATCGTAGCGATCACATGGAACCGGCCTTAGCCCTCGGACGTACAAGAAAGGGGGACGTACAAGAAAGACGACTGCTGTACGCATATCCGTTAGACACATTTTAACATAAGTTTGGTGAGAATCGGTTACTGTGGTTACGAGATATGACGTCATAAGTAACGGGTAGTCTAGCCATTTTTGAGTAAAAATGCATGTTGCTTTCTTACCTATTTCAGGTGTTAAAAGCACGAAAAGTTGACAAAAGGAGCAAAGTGCTTAATTATGTCATATTTTACATTTCCAGCATCAAAAAATGTCAATTTCTAACTTTTTTGATAATTTGTAATTTTGGGTAAAATCCAACATGGCGACCATTTTGCACCCAGCAGTGCCGCAACGCATAATATATACCTCATCTTGTAGAGCACATCACAGGCTTTCTAGTAAACGTAATATCTTTTCGAAATGTTATGTTGTAACATATCAAAAAGCAAAGAAGGACCCCCCCCCCCCATTGTACTACGATGGGAGAGTGACTTTGCTTGTATGTCCGAGGGTTAACATTTTCACCTTTTCAATCATTCACCTAATACCGAACAAATAACTGCAAAAGCTTCAATAGCAACGAGTTTACCTGCCAGGTGAGTGTGTAGTGTAGAGGCAAATACATTGATTCCACCACCGGGCAAACCCGTAGATTTGAAGCTGGACTAAAAAAAAAAAGATAGATGCTGAAGTTATTGTGTTGGCACCCAAAAAATGTGTTTCTGTTTGGGAGTTGTTGTTGTTGTTGTTATTGTTTAATGCTTGCATATAACGTCACAGCCCCGAAGCAGAAACATGAACGTGCTGAAACCATAGTGATAACCTTGTCACGTAAATGACATCATAGGTTCTCCACTACATAAAGGTAAGTGAGCTTTGCAAATTTTCATAACCGAGTTTGAGAGTTGAGGCCTAAAAATCGAAACAGGTTCTTGGAAAAAATAAAAGATCTGTTGTGGATGAAAGTAAATCAGAGCATGATGGTCTTTGTTTGTTTAAAATGTAGTTGTAATTGGCATATCGTACGTTCACGACAAAGAATCGTATAGCCTCCTACGCAGACGTTCTTTTGGCTCGTCACGCTTGGGAGGGGTGCGTGACAAGCCAAAAGAACGTCTGCGTAGAAGGCTAAGAATCGTAGAGACCCAAGCTATACTGAATTAGCTGACCAGCGACAAGACATTTCTCCCTGAGAAGTGCGAACCTATTAAAGAACCTAAATTGTCTTATTTCTCAGTAAACATCAAATGTGTAAGAGCTTTTTGAGGCAAACATGGATAAATGCTGGTTCTTATATGAGGGGTTTTACTTTCGTATTTCTCTGCTAATATTTATTGTGAAGCAATAAATCAAAGTTTAGGATATTAGGGGTGCATTCATTCCCAGCGTTACCTCTGTGCATTGGTGCATACAGTAGCCAACAGATGTCCAGTCTTTCTGTTTGGGAGGAACAATCATCCAGCTATTTACTCCAACACCCACAGCCGCAATCCCGGCATCATATTTTCGTAGTTTATCGGTGTAGTAGATGGTGAGACCTGAACTGTCTTTTTGGCCTGAACAAAAACAAAAACATTAGCTTACCAAGAACATTTAAAACTTACAGAGCAGAGGAGTCTTGATCTGCGTTTACAGAACCGTCTGCCAGCGGATTCCACTACCCCTTCTAACCTCCGAAAAAGAAGTAAAAGTTACCACACGAAAATTGCAATTTATCATTAAATTAGGAAAATTTATAAATTCTTCAAAAACGGCCATTCACAATGTGGTTACCATGGTAATCGCCAAATTGTGCCCGGCAAGATAGGATGAAGTAAGAGAGTGAATCCCCGTGCTCCATGATATCGAATGATAGATAACCAACGACGCATGTAGCCCCGAGGTGGTTGTAATCATTCGATATCCAGCAAGCCAGAGTAGAATAATCGTTTTATTAAAAACTCAACCACCATAATTGTTACAAAATCAAGAAAGAAAGGAAAAAATGAGAAGAGAGATGAAGAAGGGAACAAGAATCGGTCACATGATTGAACGAAAAAGGCGCCAAACCTTGCGAAGTGTTGCAACGTTTATGTCCAGAGCTGAATGAATCAATGAGACTGCTCCAAAGTGGGCGCAGTGGCACAAATTTTGGGGAAACATTTTTTCTAATTATTGGCTCTGAAATGTGGTGCGTGTTTGATTTTTCTTGAAACGTTGCTGTAATCATCGTTCAAAGGGTATTGAAGCTGTACACTATTAGCTGTACAAGTTTGTTATCCGTACAAGCTGTACAGCTTGTAATTAGCCGTACAAGTTTGTAATTCCTTCGCACAACGGCGCTGTCATGTGCTCTTTTCGTCGAACCGGACAGAATTTGAACTTGAATAGGCAATTTCTATGCAGCTCAGAAACAAGATAAGTGTTGTGAGGAACTTCAGAATTCCTCATCTCAGTTTGTTAAACGCAAGGCAAAAAACGCAGTTGTTGTCAGTTTAGAGGCTGCGGATGGAATGGTAAAAACAACACTCAAACAACTGGGAAAGCAATTCATCTCCTTTTACGTGGCATCCGACTTGTATCTGGACATTTCGAGCTTTTAGAACACAGAGCTACAACGAGTGCAAGTAAACTAGTGTCAGTTTTGCGTGGTATAGCAGAAAAAAATGTCGCCTTTCCTTCCACTTTGTTAGTTATTTCAGTACTTGTTTAGTTTGCTTCTTGATTTTCGTTCTTACTCACCATGAATGTGTGATAGTGTTTCTTAAATGCTTCTTTCCAATTTTACTTGTGCCACTTCGTTCACATCGGAGCAGTTTCACTGATTCATTCAGCTTTGGAAATAAACGCTGCAACTCTTTCAAAGTTTTGGCGCCTTTTTCGCTCGGTCATGTGACCGATTCTTGTTCCCTTTTTTAAATCTCTTTTCTCATTTTTTCTTTCGTTCTTCATTTTCTAACAATTACAGTGACTGAGTTTTACTAAAACAATTACTCTACCCGGGCTTGCTGGATATGGAATGATTATAACCAACTCTACAAGCCTCGTTGGTTGTCTATCATTCGATATCCAGCGCACCCGCGTAGAATAATTGTTAATTATACCAAGGTATGCGCAATTTGTTCCCAATCTTTAAACTTGGCGAAAGCTCTGCTTTAGAGAGAAAAACTGCAATCAAAAAACTAGAAATAAACTATTAGACAACCGTGTTAGAAGAATCAGGCCACGGGTCTGGCAGGTTTAATTGAACCAGTGATGTAAATCAAAACAGCACAGCGATAAGATTAATCGGATTAACGACTTAAGCTAAAATGGGGCGACAAAAACTGCCACAAATAACATCTAATGAGCAGTAAGGTTTTACTTCTTATTAGTATAATTGCTCAGGTGATTATAGAGAAGCGTGCGCACTGATTGGTCGAGGAATACGTCATTTCTTGCTATAATCACCCCGTGCGGGGTGATTATAATACTGAAGCACTAATTCACAAAATGACCACCGCGCGATGTTTGATTTTTCTGGAGAAAAGAAAAAAGAAAATGCATTTACTCTGATAATCACCTAAGCAATTACACTGAAACAATTATTCTCCTCAGGCTCAGCGAATATTGTGGATTTCGTCTCGGGGATTATTACATTAGCATAATTATAATGCTATATTCACCGCGCTGCCTGGTGAATATAACATTTCAAGGCGCGGCTGCTAAGCTAAGTTACTTTTTTCTTGTGTTGTTTGTCAAGTTTTATCTCTTTTTTTATTACTTTGTGATGTCCACATCTCAAAATTATACTAAAACAATTAGACTCCTCAGGCTCAGTAAATATTGACGTCATATATCAAACACGAGAAAGAGTGTTTCATCAGCATATCCAAACACCGAGAAGTGGGTTGGAAAAACGAGGCGCAGCCGAGTTTTTTTAACCGACTTCGAGGTGTTTGGATACGTGATGAAACACTCTTTCGAGTTTTTGATATGGCTTCTCAAACCATTCATAATTCTTGGAGAAATTCAAAGCAGAAGTTCGCAAAACTTTATGCTAATTAAGATCCGGTATCCAAACCACCAGTCACGGTCAGTCGTATGCTAATCTCTCTCCCTTACCAGTACACTACCACACCAATCCGCCACAACTCCGAAAAATTAAAGTATATATTACAATTAACTGTCTTTCATAACTGATACATCCATAATAGGTGAACCTAGCCCTTTCCAGAACTTTTAACGTAAATTCAACTTGGGCTTAAACTTTGTTCTTTCTAAGACTATTTAAAAATGTATTTGTTATCTTATTGCGACTTAATCCAGAGCATATATTACATCTACCATGACAAAAGGCTTGGTTACCAATGATGGCATCGACCGTCAAAAATGGCAACGACCGTTTACGAAAGGGAAATAGTCGTCGCCTTCGGCTCGGCAAATATTCGCCAATACTTATTTCGCCTTCGGCGAATAATTGTTAAGTAATAACGGCAACCCGCTGGTAGGCTATAGGGGAGGTGGCGGGAAAAAAACTTTTTCTTAATCTGTTCGCTGAGATAGCGGGGTAAAGAAGGGTTTACTAACTAAGAGATCGTGCCTTTGTCCTAGCAAACTTTGCACCTGGTACTATCGGGCCCGTGAGCAACATGCCTGGATATAAATAATATTATGAGAGGTCATACTGTTTGCTTGGAACAGGGAACGGCAATATTTCTCTTTTGGCTCTCTTGACACACCTTCTATGTGTTGTGGATTGTCGTAATGCATATGTAGCAGAAAATTCTTGGGTGAGTCGCTTGTTCCTATAGGGTGCCCAACATGTGAAGGGAAATAAAGAACCTGAAAAAAGAATTAAGTCGAGTATTAAATAAATGGTCACTACAATGGCTGAACAAAAAAAAACTGCCACTCTTTTGTTAAGATTCGAACCTAGGGAGCAGAATTCGTTGAATTTTTCAGTTTACCTGGACTAGATATCGCAGGTAAAAGGCTAGCGTTTCTGATTGCACAAATAATTGGATTTGTCAGCTGAGTTGATAATATAAGGTAAATTGGCCACCGTAGAGAATTGAGAGATGACGTTTCGAGCGCTAGCTCTCCGTCAGAGCGAACGAAAGAATTGCGAGTTATGCGTGTGGTGGAACTGGAGCTACTCTATTGGTGGAAACACCGTAAAAGTTAATTTATAAAAATCAATTAATTTCTAAAGAAATTTGTATTCTAAAGAAACTGTGGTGCTGCTTCCTCGCCATTTTCTTTAGAAAATTTAACTAACTTTTTTATCCATTAATGGTTTCTGGTTGGCTCATTTCAAATAAGGCCTCGTTTAACCTGTACGAGTAGTTCACTCAATTGGTTTTTTTTTTTTGGTTTACTAATTTCAAACCCAGACATGCCCACTTTTCAAAGAGTGAGAAATTCTAGCTGTGGGATAAATATCTACTTTGTTTGACGCTTATTCCTCTATCCTGAACAGCATTTTTCTTTTAATTCACATATATTAATTTAGGTAAATGCATTCAAAAAGTAAATTTGTTAACAGACAAAAATGTGAAATGCACTCTAGAGGAAACTACCATTTTCATTTTGCTTACATCTCCTCCAACAGCCCAGCCAGCAACCATGGTAGAGTATTGGCATTTGAGATACACCATGTTGGCACGTGAAAAGCACATCACGCCCTGATCAAAGTCGCTCTCGTTAAAGTTCCCATTGCACTCAAACAAGATTAAGTGATGGACGAAGCCTTCATTTCCTTTCTGAATATTAGGTACAATCTGAAAGTACAGCATAATGAAAAAGCCATTAAAGTTCTACAGGAAATTTCAACTGGTGTTATACTATCGAGAGGCACCTCTCAATAGACACAGTTTTAAAACCTGATTAAGGCGTTTTTCGTTCACCGTGGAAGGTGCGATATTAATAATTCCTAATCACAGTGATTAATGATTAGAGAACTGTATTTCCTCGATTAAACGCCGGGCCCCAGGTAAACGAAGGGTCCAATTAAAAGCTGGGTCTGTCACAAAAGATGTACAAGCGTTTGTTTGTGGTTAGGCGTCTTTTGAAATCCGACCTTGGCTGAAATGTGACTGATTCTCATTGATAAATAGGTGCACTGTCCCATCATTGTACACCAGTACAAGTTATAATTTGGCTGCGAACAGACGAATTTGTCTGACAGGTGTGAAAGCTAAAGAAAGAGGCGTACCCTAGACCTCCTTACAAAGTTAACGAAATGTTGGTCCTTTTTGTTGATGAAACGTTAAGGCTGTCATAAAAGACGATTCCCATTTTCTTTTGGTTACTTTTGACACGTCAATATAATTTCGTATTGCCGCCTCAGAAGCGAGTCAGTGATTGGTTGAAACTTCGCGCCATTTTTTGTTGGTTTCCCCACTTCAAAACAATGATTAAAACCTTTTATTCAAAGAGCGACCAGAAGTTTCTATCCGTTGTCGTTGGACGGATGAAGGAAAGTGATTTCGAAACGTTTAAGACGCAAGTTTAAATGTGCTTTGTTTCAAGTACCGATTTGTGACGAGGAAAGTCCGTATTTTGATCTGAGTGACCTTTCTGCTAACAGAAAAAGATTTGGTTACGCGTTCAAACATTCGTGTGCACCACTTCACGACTTTCGAGAATTTATCTTTTAATCAGCGTGAGAAATGCTCAGTTTTGCATATTTTTGCCTGAAAATCAATTGAATCTTGATACAAAACAAATTG
This sequence comes from Siderastrea radians, assembly GCA_964017195.1. Classification (NCBI taxonomy): domain Eukaryota; kingdom Metazoa; phylum Cnidaria; class Anthozoa; order Scleractinia; family Rhizangiidae; genus Siderastrea; species Siderastrea radians. Next base: position 59,719,683 of record OZ024890.1, on the reverse strand, counting down.
CGATTGCGAAACGGCAATACTGCATTATACTGAGAGCATTGGAAGAAAATAAATTCTTCATATATTGGGTGGGTCGCAAATACGAATTTTTTTGGGTTTTCCAAAAAGCCGTCAACATAATGCAACATTGCTGCCTCAGAATCGCAGTTAGTTTATAAAATTACCATTTGCTAATAAGCGCCAGGCCCCGAATTCACGCCGAGTTTGACAAAATGCTGGGCCTATAACAATAATAACAACTTAATTCGTTTAATAGAGAAAATGCGGTACTATTGAGATCGCGATTCGGTTGGATAATAGGATGTTCTGCGATCTTGATTCCAAATGACTGCAATTTGGGACGAACCATGATAAACTTTATTATTATTCTTAAAACTCAGCATAGTATTTCACTATAAAAATAAAATAATAATCACACAAGAACAACATTTTTAAATATTTCTTGCTAGTAAAAGGTTAAGCCTAATATTCTAGAGCCAAAGTGAGCTTGCGTCACCCGTCTTAACAAACGATGAATTTAAATTAACACACTTGACAGTGAATGTGGTAGAGCACTTCTAAGAGACAAACCTTGGTAATGTGGTGTTTGGTCTTCAGTTCCGGGCCTTTCAGCAAAGAACACCAATAAGTCGTTCCATTTACGGGAATTGTCACCTTCAACGCAAAATACTACGTATAGATATGATTGCTAGTTACTGTCGAATGGCACTTTTCTTAGTTGTACGTTTTCTTTTCAGCTAAAGTCTCTCAACAGAAATCTTTCAAGATACCAGTGAATTAGAAGAAATAGACCGCACATCTTTTGAGAGACATTTAGTATACAGATATATATATATATATATATATATATATATATATACATAGACTAAAATGCATAAAAATGCTTCGTTTCACCTTTTTTCGGTTCATAAAGGGCGAAACGTCCACAAAAAGCGGCAAAGTGTTAAATTCTATGATATCTTACATGCATGTCTGGCATCAAACAATTCTAAGTTCTGCCGTCTTTTAATGATTTTTAATTTTGAGTAAACTCCAAGATGGCGACCATCTTGACCGCCCTTTGATTTGAAGCCACAGGCCCACAACCCATAATATTTACCTCATCTATTGAAGCACTTCACAGGCTAACTACCAAAGGTATAATCTTTTCGATATATTCTAACACGAGAAAAACCAAAGGGGGTGCCCATCAAGCCCCCTTGTACCATGCTGGGGGTATGAGTTAGCTTGTTCATGCGAGGGGTTAATTAAAAGACCACAACGATCAGCATTGCATATACTAGATTGCAAATTTTATGTTCGAAGACTCAGTGGCAGTAAGGAATGGTAAGTCAAGCGTAACTTTTAAGAGTATCGCGAAAGGCATGCTAGAATTGATCTAACGTCTGTGGAAATCGAACAAGAAAAAACACACAAGTAAAGCAACTTTAGTACTTACATTCCTAGCAGTAAGATCAAATTTACGCGAGCCGGTCTCATCGACGTTTCTCTTGTCCATGTTGTTCAGAAGCAGGATGGTTTTAATGCCTCTGAACTCGTGATGTTTCATCTCCGTCCGTGAGCCTGGATCCTCCGAGTGATATGCGAACACGACCTTAGTGGACCCCACCTGCCAAAAGAGAATCAATCGATATCCTTTAACCTTGTTTAACACCTCCTTTTGACGGTCTAAACGATCGCGTCACCGATCAAGCGGCTGATATTTTGGATTTTAACCTTTAACCTTTAAAAGCCATTTCGTCCGTCATCCAAGAGGGATGGATCTTCAAGTTTCAAATTTATAAAAGTTGAACGGACAGTTAACAAACGAGGATCCTCGTTACAGTCAACTGGAACGTTTGGCATGAATGGGTTTAATTACTGTTACGTTGGTCCAAAAATTGGAAATTCAGTCTGATTTTTCTATCGTTTACCGTCAAAACCAATGACTAAGGACTTGCACTTTTTGAGTCACGACAAGAAGTTTTCCACTTTATAAACACTCTTGATCACCTCAAGTTTCCTGTCCCGCGGGTCACACGTGTCAAACTTTCTTTTAAACTTCAGCAACGTTTTCCCGCCACTTTCTTGGAATCCTGTCAGCTCATAGTCTTGCTGTTCATCAACTGGTGGAATTGCCTTTGCGTCAGCAAAACGATCCTGAAAGAAAAAAAATCAAATAATTATATACATAGTGCATTCTTCAGATCTCTCAATCTATAGGAAATAGAACCCAGCAGATTTTCAAATCGGAAGTCTAAAGACCTGGAAATTTATGGGAGAATATATCTGCCGCTATTTTGTTTCATAAAACAGTCAGCACGCAAAGGACTGGTGCAGATGGTAATATCATTCATTTCACACGTCCGACGCTTTACCAAATATGGTGACATCTCAGTCGTGTCGAGTCTTCCATAGCCAGCTACCATGAGCTACCTTAATGACGTCTTTAGAAAGCACAGACAAAGTTCGATAGGAGAAACAGAAGAGTTTTAATGAAGACAATTCCGACAATTCTTTTAGCATCTCGTTGATCCATTTGCAAGAAGAATTTCGTGACTGACCCAGAGACCTTGAGATTTTCCTGAAGCCACCAGAAGACTTGCTTGAGAGGTCTGAATTTTCTGAAGAATGTGGTATTTGATCTCATTAACGAGCGGAATGAACTAATTGATAGTACAACGGAAACGTCTGTACCTATTTTCCATAACGCGTCAAGTTAAGTGTTCGCTTTTCCTTACGTTTACATAAAGACGGGTAAAGTTGCATAAACGGAGCCTTCACGTTTCCGTAAAGGTGCACAAAGATGATGATGATGATGATGATGACAATAATAATAATAATAATAATAATAATAATAATAATAATAATTACGTGTCTCATCTTCTAGCGTCTTCAATGAAGTAGCTAATTGAGGACACCTAACAAGATTACATTACAACTGCAAAAGTATAGATATATATATAACTAACTAACTAACTAACTACATTAAAATATGAGTACACAATACAATCTTTATAGCGGAACTCCTCCGCGGCCGAAGGCCACGGGAGTGGAGCCCCATACTTATACTAAGAGGCGTGCTGGTAATTTTTTGTGGTCATGACAAGCGGAATGGCTAGCGGGCGCGTGCGCGGTACGTACGTACGTGCGTCGCATTTCATGACTTTCGTATATGAAGCAATTTTCGCACAGCTGCTAGCCAATGGCGTGCGAGGAATCGCGCAAGTCTTTTGACGCGTGTTGCACAAGCGACTCGCGTAGCGACAAAATAACTCGTGAAAACAAGGGATAATTTTACAGTAAAATGGTATCCAACGGCCATAACATGATGAAAAACAGGATTCTACATTCAAGGATGTAAGTTAGAGCAAAACCAAGCTTATAAGTCCAGCAGAAAAGTACTAATTTGCGAACAAATAATTCTGACCTAAGGCATGACCTTTGTATTTTAAAACGAATGAAGCGAATCCGTTTTACCAAACAAAATTAAAAAGAACATAGCTTCCAATTGACAATTGTAAAACACAATCAAAGTTATTCACTATAAACAGACTGACTTTACGACAAAATGTGTGCAATACTGTGCAATAATTTGTAAACAAAACCAAAGAGAATTTCTGGTAGTTTCGAAGCGAACACGCGTCTCCAATTACAAAAGACAAAGCGACAAGTGAAATAACAGCAATCAAAACAAATAAAATATGCCGACAAACGATTGAATAAATTTGCCTAGCGAACTTAAAGCGAAAGCACAGATAGGTAACTGCTAGATTTGCTTGAATCACGAAACAGAGTTATAATTCTAAGTTTATACTAAAATGATACGCTCAAGAGACTCAAATTATACAGTAATTAACGAGGACAAGTACCTAGGTTACTAACAGTAAACAAAAACTTCTGAAGAATTCATAGGCGGCCGATGGTAACCAGGTAGATATGGAGTTCCGCTTTTAGGCTTGGCTAAATCTATATATTAAAATTTATCATTTTAAAATGAGTATTACATAGTGTAGAAGATCAGCACTAAAATCAGAAACTAGTTATTGCATAGAGAGCAGTCTAGCAACATGAGGATCATATATTTTTGATGGGTGTGACATCAGTTCTTTTGGTGATGGTCATCTCAATTTCAAACTTAAGGAACTGGGACTAGGTCAGTGTGTCACGTGCGACTTATTCAAAGAACAATCTACTCGATAATTGACAAAAATTACTTCTTGTGAGTCACAGGTCTAATCACATGGACATTCACCAGTCGTTCTTCTAAGAATGTATAGTACATGTACTGGCGTGCAATAGCCTTTCAATTCACTTGCTTACCACCGTAGCTAGTTTGCATAAGCACCAAAGTCTGGATATTGTTCTTGTGTTTGACTGCAACCATCCGCTTGTTTTCCTTTTTCCTCGCTAGTCTTGTTTTGGCCGGTCAGCATATATCCCAATATATATGCCGTGGGTGGTGGGCACTCTAAATACCCAATGAATACTACAGAGTCGAGAAGGCTTATTTAAGGCTGGTACTGCGAGCTCTTCACGTCGTTTAAGGATGTTTATTTTCGTTCTACGAGAGCGCGCAGATTTCAAATCATGAATAGATAACCAACAAGGCGCGTAGAGCCCAGTTGGTTGTAATCATTTGATATCCAGCAAGCCCGAGTAGAATAATTGTTTTATGAAAAACTCAACCACTAATTGTTATAAAACAAAATAAATAAAAAAAGAAAAGAAAAGAAAAGAAAAAATGAGGAAATAGATACAAAGTGAACAAAAGGCGTTAAACATTGCGAAGTACATGTTTCAGCATTTCTTTGTAAATCTGAATGAATCAATGGAACTGCTGTGAAATGAATTAAATCATTGGCTCTACTGAAAAGTAGCACCGGGTTGATTTTTCCTAAACGTTGGTGTAATCATCGTTTAAAGCAGATTGAAGCTGTACGATTTCGCCATATTAACCTGCGGGATTTGAAACGGAACAAGTAATCAGCTCGCACAACGGAGCCACCAGGTGCCTGTTTGATCGAAATGAAGACAGAATTGAACTTGAAAAAATAAATTTCTATGTAGCTCAGAAAAAAAGAAAAGATTACGGTAGCGATGAACATTGGAATTCACCATCTTAGTTTGTTAAACGCGAAGCACAGAACGCAACTGTTCTCGGGTTAGAGGTTGCGGGCGGAATGGTGGAAACAATACTCAACAGCAAACAACTGGGTAAGCGATTAAGCGCCATTTACAGGGGATCAAATTTCTATCTGAACATTTTGAGCTGTTGGAACACAGAGCTACAACGATTGTAAGTAAACCAGTGTCAATTTTGCGTGGTATAGAGGGAAAAATGTCGCCCTTCCTTCCTTCTCGGTAGTTTGTTCAGTGTTTGTTTAGATTACTTCATGTTTTTCGTCCTGACTCGCCATGAAGGTGCGATAGTTTTTATTAGATATTTCTGTTCCATTTTACTGTCTTATTGCGCGGACGCAGTACGCAGTACGTATGCGTCCGCATCTTTCAGACTTTGTATATTTGTTTGTTTGAGTTTGGTAGGGGTTCCTGAGTCAAGAGTAAATCGGAGCAGCTGTTTTCTTGGGGGTGGAGAGGTCTCTTCAGCGGAGGAGGTGTAAGGAAGGGTGTGGTTTTCAGAATCCTCGGGCTTTTTGGTCAGCAGTGTAGCGCCTAGGCAACCAAACCGCTGTTCAAGGAATTCTTGGAAAGGTGGACGGTTCCGTTTCTCTTGATTCCTGAAAATGCTGACACGATCTGCTGACACAAGCTAAGGAGCTTATGTAGTGTGAGTACGACATTGCCTTCGCCTGTTTCTACTTCATGTTTATTATAAATTTTGTTTGCTTAGTGTTCTGGTTTGATTTCCGAGATATTCACAAATCAACGTTGGGTTATGTTTATTGTGTGGCTTACTGAGATGAAATGACCACCTTGCTATCACTCGACAGGGTTTGTCGGTGAATATAGACCAACAATTCTCTGGTACACTTGTGGTATACCTTCGATAACAAAGAAGATAAGTGCACGTTGCGCATGTCACGTAGGGTATGAAGGTTCATATAGCCAGGGGGCCTCTACGTTTTAGTATCGACGGTATATGACGGTATATATTCTGGCACTTGCACGTGACAGTTTTTTGTATATCATGCTTTGTCTCGTTACTATAATTCAACGGAAATCAGCCACTTGACCTCCTGCCCACAGACTAGTACCTAAAATAACCAAGAGATTATTGCGAAAAGCATTTTTTTTTCCTGATGGTGTCAGTGGTGATGGGAGGATAGAATATGTTGTCATTGACAATCAAATCGGCTCGAAAACGTGAATTCGTGCGACTAATATTACTGGGCTGAAGAGTATCCTTCGTTACATGCCCGCAATGCACATGCCCGCAATGCACGGGCTATGTTGAAAACATAGGTCTTAGCCGGACTGCAGTTTGTCGCTTTCTATGTTTGTATGTATGTATTTATTGATAAGGGAGGAGAGTCCCATGCGAGACAGGCGGGAAGGCTAGTCGGAAAATTTTAATTTTAAGCCATTCTAAAACAGACGGAGAACGCGAGACGGCGAGCATCCATGCGCCTTTCACATGGGAGTGCGCCGCCGGGGAATTGTTGTGGCACTATGCGGCACCAATCAGATTGAGGCTACTATGTTAAGAGTACATTCTACCAATAAAAAGGCTGTTTAGAATCCGCTTACTGAAGCTGAAGGTCAGACAAGGTTAAGCTTACCGGCCATGTTGAATGTACGTGGGAACGGAAACGATAAGCGCAAATGTGCTTTCCTACTTTTTCCTGTAAAATATTATTTTTGAGTAAAGGGTTGATGTGGTGGAATTGATGGTAATTTCCAAAAACTACTGTTAGGGCAGGTAAAATTGAACTTTGTCGTGACCAACGGTGGAAAGTGACAAAAACCGGCGACCTCGTTTCAAAAATAGACTTGTTGACGAGAAACTGTAATTATGATTTGAGTTATGAAAGAGCTGTTTTGGATGATGTATCTTTGAGTTTGATGTGGATATTTTGATTGTACTTTGCAAGGTTTTTGAAACAGCTTTGTTCGGTGATTTGAAATTTATAGCGACGTGTTTAAGATAATTTAATTAATTGTGAAGAACTTGACTTTTGGTCGAGCGGAGCGTGAATTTGCCTTGAGTAATTGGAGGCTCAGTGAAGACTGTGCTTGTGGATATGAACTTCCATGGACATTATGTTGAGCAACATTGTGACTAATTTTGACCAATTTTGGCTAATTTTGAGGCATATGTGATTTGTAGTCCACGTGACAGGCGCGTGAAACAAAAGTCAGTATAATCTCTAAGCGTTTAGTCTCCAATTTGCATAAATTAGTTTATTCATTCGAGCGTGTCTGTAGGTTCTTAAACCTGGTTTCTATTCCCATAATAAGGTTAAATTTAGTTTGCGATGTTGTGTCCATGATTTGTATCAGTTATTTTCACAGATTTTCCAGCCGACATAGAATGATTTCTTTCTTGGTTTTATCATATACAGGAACATATGGCATGAAAATTTGCTTGAAAAACGGACTTTGCCCCCTTTCGGTCGTCAATTTGCATAAACAAGTTTGTGCAACTGGGAGTGCCAATATCAAATACATTTGTTTCTTTTACCTCTTGTTGTGACCTCGATTTACATCGTTCAGTAATATGTGGACAATTATTATTTGACCTTAACTAAGGTTTTAGTTTTGGATTTAATTTGAAATTTTTATGCAGTTATTTTTAGAGTCAGTTTGACTTTTCAGCCTGTGGCCTACTAGCCCGATGATTGCTCTATCTCCCAATTTTGGTCCGGCTGGGTTTTTAGTAGGATTTTGTTTTGCATTCCAAGGGTTTTGCTGAGTAAAAGATAAAGCTGTTTTCAAAACAGTTACTTTCCATCAGCGCTCATATGACCAGCACTCGAGTTGAGATGAGCGTAGTGCAACAATTGCAACATTATGCAATCAGTGTACTATAGTGGAGGGGGAAATACTTACGAGAATGATCGCGAGTGTTGTTTTGTCCTCAGGGAATGTCTTATAAATCGCAAATAAGCTAGAATGAGACTTGTCATTTCAACATAGGTCAAGCACGTAATGCATGCCTATGTTTTTATGCCTTGTCCTGCTATTTCGGAGTGTAAAGCCTTCCCGATAAAACCTGCCGGCGTTTTTACAATTTTTATGATCGACGTGACGATGAAAGAAATTAATTGCAAACACAACGCTAAAGCTCAAATTTATATTTCTACACAGTTTCTTTACATTCAAATCAAGCCAACCAGAACAATTCTGATTTGTGTCTTAGTGACACTGTTGGAATTTCTGCCTAAAATTCGCTACAAAGTGTTTTTTCTCGTTCATTTTTCTCGCTGGGTCAGGCTTGAGTGTTCTTTGACCATATTTGGTCGGAGTTCGTATATGAGCTGATAACCTAGCTCTGTTTGGCCAATCAAAATGCTAGCAATCCACTACAGGCCCGTAGCAAGGCTGAAACAACTGGGGGGGCCGAGCAAATTGGCCTAGTCAAAGACTCCCTCCATCAATATACAGATGTTAACAAATAGGTCATAAGGCATTCAAAAATTCATGTCAGATAGATTCTAACGCTGTTCATAATGCCACAGTTTGTGTCGATTTTGTCAAAAAGGACACCTTTATCAGTGCTTTATGGGGACATCGTTCGTTGAAAATTTGCCAAAAAGCTGCTTCCTGTTTGCTCTTTCGCCGTCAAAGTTGTTGGCAGCATCCACCAAATTTATAACATCAGAGTTAAAAAAGTATCCTTAAAGTTACAAGGTTTGTTGAAATTTAAACATTTCGACAGCTACGCTACGAATTTCGGACCTGTTTTACCTAACTCTCGTAAACGTTTACGTAACGTTTGTCACTCGATTGGTGAGATAAATATAATTTTGTTCCTTAGAATTGTCTTACAACAATGGGCCTAAAGCTTAGAGCAAATATACAGCAGTCGCGTAGCTATTAAAGGTCCTTCACAGTCTTAAGCTATACTGTCAGGGTCAAGGTGACATCGGAAAAGAAAGACATTGGTAAGGAACCTGGGCGACTGAAATGTGCGGTGGGCTAGTAGATTTATGAAGCCCACTTTCCCGGTGACTTGTGACTCAACTCAACAGATTTCGAACCCTGTTAAACGTTGATAAAAGGCACTTTTAGCATCAGCATTCAAGACTGATTGTTGCACATTAATTTGTTTTCATTATATATTTTTTGACACATCAATTGTTCTTTGATAAGAAATTTCTTTGAAATACATTTTGTAATAAAAATTAACGATGAAAGGCATCTGCAGATTTCTGGTCCTTAAAAGGTAGCACGATTCTGGTTGGGGCTTCATTGTTGTCAGGAACTTGTTGTGTTTGTGATTCCTCAGATACTTTGGAAGCAACAAATTGGCGGATGGTAGATTGTACGAGTTTGTCCGGGTAGCGCAGACGGGAAAAGATCACTTTGGAGCTTGAAGTTAACGGCAGGTTCCCTTTTCTGGGAATGGATATAATCAGAAACGGATGCCGGTCGGACACGAAGGTGTATAGGAAGCCAACAGACACTGGGTTACTGTTGCATTACCACAGCCACGTGGAAGGTAGATATAAACGGTCATTGCTGAATACCATGCTTAACCGTGCATTTAAGCTCTCATCTACATGGGAGCGTTTTCATCAGGAATGTGAGCGCCTCAAAGTGATCTTTTCCCGTCTGCGCTACCCGGACAAACTCGTACAGTCTACCATCCGCCAATTTGTTGCTTCCAAAGTATGTGAGGAAACACAAACACAACAACGAGTTCCTGACAACAATGAAGCCCCAATCAGAATCGTGGTGCCTTTTAAGGACCAGAAATCTGCAGATGCAGTACGCAGACAACTTGCAGACCTCAGTCAAAGATCAATGCAACTATCAGTCCTGTGTACACAAGTCGAAAGATCAAGGACGAAATCAAAGTGAGGGAAGACAAGCCACCCCTTGTGAATCAACAATGCATTGTTTATCATTTTCAGTGTAACCTGTGTGATGCAGGTTATGTCGGCTACACGTGCCGCCACCTTCACCAGCGAATTGAAGAGCACAAGGGAACTGCAATCGGAAACCACCTGAAGGATCAGCACAATATGTCCCCAAATGACGTTGCGCGAAATTTTAAAATTTTAAGGAAGTGCCAGAGCAAACTTGATTGCCTTATTTTTTAAATGCTTTTTATAAAAGAACTGAAACCAACTCTAAACAAACAGTGCAATTCCATCCGCGCTAAATTATTTGTTTAGATCGGTTTTAATTAGCCTTATTGCAATCATTTCTTTTCAATTTTTATAAATATTTTATCACTTATCGTTTACGTATTTTATCGCATTTTATCATTCATTGTATTCTTACCTTTTAAACTATTTTGAAACCGCTTGTAATATACTTGAAAATGACCTCGGAGAGGTCGAAACGTCGTGGCCTTTTATCGTTAATTTTTATTACAAAATGTAATTGTTCTTTGTTTTAACTTCCAAAAATTCTGGGGGGGGGATCGAGCCCCTCCCCCCCCGCCCCTCCCCCTGCTACGGGCCTCCTAGTCCAGTTTTTTAATAATATGATTTAGAAGAACTCTCAGCTTGCGTTGCCATGCTCAACATTGTACATCAAAGCAAATGTTTGAAACATTTTTTTATATATGTATAAATGAACTATATGCATGACAGGGCGGAGAAAGCGCGAACTGTAAGTACCTGCTCTTGTCCCATACAAATTCTTTTTTCTAAGAATTTGTGAGGAGTTTTTCAAGCGTATCTAATGGGCTTACCGCAAGGCGTCCTAATCTGCTGCTTCATGGTCGAAATGTCCCTACATCAAAAGTAAACCAGAACAGCGGATACGTAAGTACAGACTTATACATGTCATCAAGTCATAATAAAACGTGACTTGATTTTCCCATAGGGGAGTGTTACGCATCATTCAAAAGTCATCACCAGGCAATTTTGGTCAATCAAATAGGAAATTCGAACCAAAAACTCATTTATCTGCCACACAAACGTACAACTATGGATTAGCGAAATGGTTAGAAGAGAAACTACAGCCTTTGTCTTACAACCAGTACACGATAACTGACACCTACAGATCATTACAGATCAACAATGGAGATATTCTAGTGTCGTATGATGTTTCCTCACTTTTTACCAACGTCCCCCTAGAGGAAACCATACAGATACTCGCTGATAAAGCTTTTACAAATAACTGGTTCAATGAAACACACCAGTTGAACCTCAGCAGAATGGACCTTGTAGATCTTCTAAGAGCATCCACCAAAGACCAACTGTTCCAGTTCAATGGGCAACTGTATGAACAGATCGATGGCGTAGCCATGGGCTCACCACTCGGGCCACTGCTAGCCAGTGTCTTCATGGGATCCATTGAAGATACTCTTGAGCGTGAAGGCAAAATGCCTTCATTTTACAAGAGGTACGTTGATGACACACTGACCATAATGCCGGACACAACATCAGCGGCTACTTTTCTTCAGGTCCTTAACAACTGTCACTCTTCAGTGAAGTTCACCATGGAAACAGAGAACAATGGTATGCTTCCTTTTCTTGGTATGCAGCTACTGAATAGAGCCCCTCAAATCGAGACCAAGGTTTACATAAAACCTACAAACACGGGACTCTTGCTCCACTACCAGAGCCATTTCGATATGCGCTATAAACGTGGGCTGTTGAAAACCATGCTCGATCGTGCGTATCGCTTATCGGCCTGTTGGTCTTATTTTTCTGAAGAATGTGACCGACTGAGAGTTATCTTTTCCCGGCTGAAATATCCTCAACATCTTAACAATACTACCATCGAGACTTTTGTTGCTTCAAAGGCCGAAGACCAGCAACCAATACCTGCCCCTGTAGATAGCCCAACAGTTTGAATAGTCCTACCCTTCAAAGACCAGGTTTCGGCAGACTTCGTGCGCAAACAACGCAAAGACCTAAGCCAGAAGACTCACGCAGCCATTCAACCTGTTTTCGTTAGCAACAAGATCGAACAGGAACTTAAAGTGCAGGAGAAAAAACCGCCTATTGTAAACCAGCAGTGTGTAGTTTACAAATTTCAATGTGACTTGTGCGATGCAAGTTATGTAGGGTACACACTCAGGCATTTACACCAGCGTGTGAATGAGCACAAAAACCTATCATTATCTATTGGCAAGCACTATAGTGACAAACACTGTATTGTCCCGAAAGACCTTGACAAACAGTTTTTCGTCCTAAAGAAGTGTCGGAATAAGTTCGATTGTTTAGTGCACGAAATGTTGCTAATTAGAGAATTGACACCATCTCTTAATGTCCAATCGGACTCAATTCGAGCTAAACTATTTGCGTGACCCTGCATTAATCGTTTATGTTAATCTCCAGCTACTATTCCTGACAGTTTATTTGAATCATTTTTGAACTTGAAAATGGCGTCATGACGACACCGAAACGTCGTTCAATTTTACCAGCGTTGATTTTTACTTGTTTTTGTAAAAACTCATTTATAAAATTTATCTGCGGCAAGGTGAGACCGCTCAAGGTGTAAGCAATCGAAAAATAAAAAAAATAATAAAAAAAAAAAAGATACGCGGCGAAAAGCAAAATAATAACACTAAATGTCCTGTTTGTTGGATGCGACTAGTATTTGACTGTTGAGTTTAACAAGAAAACTCCGCAATGGACTTTCGCCAAGAATAAACTTTCGAACAGGAGCGCGACCAGGAGGACTTTTACATCACTATTTGTCACCGGATGCCAGTAACGAAAAGGATCAATGAAGAGTTTTCTTGTAGTTTCTGGTTTCATTTTCTTGAGAAACGATGCGATGTCACAAGTGGTTGTTAAACGTTGATTTCAGTGGTTATTTTCCTTCCAATCAGACCGTCAGTGCACTCGTTTCCGAAGCCTAAAAGCGATGTGATTAGATTGACGTTATCCTTGAAGTCTGGGAATCGACATCTTGTTTTCGTTTTGTAGCAAACAATGGGATAAATTCAAACTAGATTACAGTGAACAAGATTAGAAAAATCTTCCCTGATGTCCTTTTCAAAAGTCTCGCGTAGTGGACTCTGGTAAGTTGAATCTGTATGTAAGCCGCGCAAAATCATTACCGGTATAATGGTAGCTGCTAGCTCAGTAGTCTTGTTGGCATGGAAAAATATTAGAGGGCTACAAGAACTGAACAAAGCCACATGTCCGGTATCTGAGAGACGACCCCACGTGTTCGATCTGCAACTGATTCAATGAATTTAACAGCGTTGTTATTTATCTCAGACATGCCTTGCATTGGTTGCATTTAATATTTCGTCGACTCATTACAGCTATAAATCATTGCTAATCACAAACGCGAAGTTACATGAATTACATGCCAGGTTTTTCTCGCCAGTATTTCGGATAGGCTTCGATCACTGCTCAATAAAAGCACTATAATGTCTATAATTTCGGCGGGAATTTGTGTGGATCGAACAAACACAAAACAGCATTGTATGACAAGTTGGATACCAAATTTATCTATTAAAATTAATTTCAGCTAATCCACATTAATTTGTTTACAAGGTCTGGTTGCAGTAAGACGTTAAGGAAAGAATCAGAAGAAATTAGTAGTGTTTGAAATCGGCTTTGCTTTTTCGGTCTATTAACCCATTGACACCCGGCAAGCTTCGAAAAAATGGTACTTTTAAGCAGCAATTGGCCTTTTTTGGCCCTGTTTGACCCAATTTTGTCCTAATCCTCATGAATAGTGCTTTCTAGCATGGATAGTTGCCGTTTCTTTCGGTTTGAGGACGTTTTCTAGCATTTTGAGTTCGGGCATGCGCACAATTCAAAATTTTGACAGTTTTTTTACGCGAAAAACTCCACCGTCTACGACTCTTCGAGATTTAGCGCACAAGCCCGTTGCTTTCGTTCTCATTTCGGTTTTCGCTTTTTGCTGTCGAGTTAGCCAAACCACCACGGTTTTCGGCGATGAGAAAAGTTTGGCCTCAAAGCTCGTTTGAAAAGGAAAGAGTTGGCCAAAAGTAGCAGTCGGTGGGAAGGTCATGATTTTCTTGTGTTTTTGAGGTAACAGTTCCGTGGTTTTCTGGCTGTTATTCAGGTTTACTTGAACCGATCATTGTCGTTCAGGCATCATTTACAAGATCTTTTTGCGTTGCATCAACTGACTATCAGAGGTTTTTAGCGTCACTTAAACTGATGACGTCACAAGTGGAACAAGACGCCCGCTCATTCTAGGGCGCATAGGGGCGCATTGGGCGTCAGTGGGTTAAACAAGTCAGACGACGAAAGAGGCACCTCTTTTGTTAGAAGGACTGTCCACTAAGTTGACAGTATTTTTGCCACTTACTAACTCTGATTCATGGAAATATATTTGAAATTTCAGTTATTGCGATGTTCATTTTGCCATTCCATAACTTAGTTGATACAGGCCAATCCCTCTGAGTAACATTACGAGTCTTCTCAGCTCTCACAGGAGTAATGTTTGAGCAAAAATATGGAAGAGTTGAAACTCTGTTGAAGAATATTTGTTTCTCTGTGACGGTAACAACCATCCCTGCTCTTAAGATGACTCATCTTTCACTAGCAGGGTTGCCAAGATGTCACATCTTTTGCCAGTTTGTGTTTGCTGTCGTCACAAGAAATATATAGCAGTTGATAAAAACCAATAAAAGCAACAACAACAACAACAACAAGCAAACAAACAAACAAACAAACAAACAAACATATGATAATAATGTCCGGTCTGTGAATAAGAAAAGAAAACTATGGTTACAAAACCTTTGTGCTCAGATAATTTCTTGAAACAATTTGACAGCCTACTCGGCCACAGTAAGTAGAGTTAAGAACGAGAGCGGCCTGCATAACTAAGTCTTGAACTGGCAAAATGAACATAGAAATATTTAAAAAGTTCAAAGCAGCGACCTTTAGTCGGAAAGCAGCTTTTAGCGAAATACGTGATCAACCTGAGCCATACATAGTCTTCTCACTTCTCATAGCAATGAAGTTTGAGAAAAAAAAAACAAAAACAAAAACAAAAAAAAAAGGAAGAGTTGAAAACCTGGGTGGCAAACATTCCTCCTTTTAAGATGACACATCTTTTATTAGCAGGACTGCCGCCAAGATGACACATCTTTTGCCAGTTTGTGTTTGCTGCTGTCACGCGAAATAAATGTCACTACACCAATAGCAGTTGGTAAAAACAAAACAAAAAATACACACACAAGAAAAACAGAACAACAATAAATATGACCCGGCCGACAAGAAAGCGAGAAGGCTATGGCTGAAAACCCTATGTATTAGGAAACCGTCTTCAAACAATTTGGTAGCCTACTAAGACAGTTAAGTAGACTTAAGAACGTATACTGCAATGACAACCAATTTGTTTCGCCCTTGAACGTTGTTTTTTCCACGCTTGGCGCTGGTCACATGTATTTGCTACGAGTTCTCATTGGCTCATCTGATTGTCTTGCATCTTGTAATTGGTTCGTTTTTAGTTTATGATACCTGAAGGTTTTGAAATTTGTCCTACCTTAACGCCATGCCAGAGCTAGCTAGCCGGTGAAAAACTGTGTCAATTAGTAAATAAAAGAAGTTGAAACCCGGTGGGTTCACTTGGGAACCCACCCAGTATGGTGTGTTCAATGACCCTAGTTCCAGCACGTTTAATTTCGAGAAAATGTTTTGATAAAAGCCAAGAAATATTTGGTTTTTAACTTGCCAAAACCGACGGGGGGGGGGGGGAGGGATCAAAGGGAATTAGAAATCCACTGACTCTCGCCTCTACTTTTTTCCTTACGGCTACTCGTCTTCATCGTGCGCTTTTCGTTTGTCAGTAAAGTAGTGATAAAAGTTCGCTGACTCTTCGGAGATGTTTCCCGCTTGCTCAATATCAGGATCGGAAAGAACTATACATTTGAGGGCTTACGTTACGAATATACACGCATCAAAGAGGGTTCATCACGTGGAGTATACGTTGAAATTCAGTTATAGACTACGAGCAGTCTCTCTTTCAGTTCAGGGATAGTCTCACTACACTAGCAGCTCGACACGCGTGTCACGTTTCAACCCCGCAGGCGATTTCGCGGTCGCTCGCTCGCTCGCTCGTTTTCGCTGTCAGAGCGGAAAGAGAGACTTGCCGTAGTCTAATTCAGTTTTAAAATGATTTGTGGAAGCGAAACATTTTTCATAAAATCTAAGAATGTGGTACAAACTTGCAACTGAAGAAGGTGACAAGAATCGCAGACGCATTGACTGAGTCTTTTAAAACTCGCGCGTGAATATTTATACAGGCACACGCTGAGCAAGCACAAATCGAGTTTCGTCCGTACCAGTTGATGGGTTTCTGTACGTATTTAGAACTTTCGGAGAAACTAGAAAAAGCAGACATTGCAAATTAAACAATTAAAATAAGATACTGAAAACTGAACTTTTCGAAATAAAATTTTATCAGTTGGAACGGAATACACGCAGCTCGTGACCATAATTCCTGTAGAGATTGTGCAATGATACATTTTGGGGCGCACAATTACACACTCGTTGTGCTCGGCTCAATGCAAAAGCGAGGCACGTTTTCTCGCGGCAGGCGGTTTTTACAAATCAAAATCAAATAACTTTGTTATAGTCTCAATCGCTCGCACACTCGTACGCATATATTTTTGCTCGAATATCTTGTGTAGAAAAGCCAGAGACACTGCTCCTTGTGTTTGGTTGATCGCGACAGGATAACAAAGAAGCTCATGTTTTTCTTTCCATTCTTGGAGAGCTTAGTTTCACCCGCTGTATGCAAAATCGAAACGTTTACTAACAGGATGGACGGAAATCCGCGTGAATTATTGAGAGACATTAGATCACTTCCTCTGATTTAGGTTTTGTTAGCCTCCAAGAATGGTCGGAGGATAAATAACGAGGATAAATTCGAAATCGAACACAGCTTTGCCTTTCAAAACAATTTCATCGGCTAGCCAAGGGGTGAAAGACTGTGGACAACTCAAGTTACTCGTGGCGGAATGTCACAAAATTCAGTATTTTACTTATTTCAGGGAATCACGTTTCGACGAAAACCGGAACTTTATGTCTTTCATTCAGAGCATAGTGTCATTTTACAATATTCACCGTGGCTTCATTAAGAAGCGATGATAGCTTGATTTCCATCAGTTAGACAGATTTTCACACTTTCCCAAGAAAAGCCGAAAAAACTCTGCGTGAAACGATACTTACAGTTAACGCTTTATCCGTCCTCGGATCATGTGTACTAAAGACACCTGCGATCGAGTGTCGATCGATGCCAGCGATCGACAGCTCGATTGACACGCGATCGACACTCGATCGACAGTCGGTTGACATATCGGTCGCCACTCGGTCGACAGTCAGTCAACGGTCGGGCGATAGTCTTCTTAGCGCGACTGCTAGTCGGTCGATACGCTGTCGACACTCAGCCGATACTCTACTGACGCTCGGCTGACACTCGACGCTCGATCCGTCGACACTCGGTCGACATAACGGTCGCCACTCGGTCGACATTCAAGACTTTAAACAAGTCTGTAATATTTAAGTGTAAATGAATTTGCTCTCTGATTCGAGATTTAGTGTCCGTTGTCCGTATTAGAGACCTGTGGTCCGTATTATAGAGGTTGTTAAAAAAAAAAAAAGAGATATGAGAATTTTATCGAAACATAGGAAACTGTCCGTATTGGAGAGGTCTCCATACCGACCGTACCGAGAGGTTCGATTGTACTAACCTCATCTTTTCGGTCCGTTTTGTAAGTTACGGATTCTCATTTCCGCCCCTACCCCCACTCCTTTCAATTTATGGCCCGCGCGCTTTGCCCTTGGGCCATAAATCAAAGGTTGGAGGCCTCGTTTCGCTTCCACGCGCACAATAATGGAACGCACGACTCACTTCAAAAATCACATTATGTTCGAAGGAATTTTTTCGCATATTATGTTACATACCGCTTTCCCTTTTATTTTGCTCGCGCAGTAAATCTGAAAAATAGTTCACCAGAATTCGTTGGTTTGTAGATCTTACACTAGCTGACGGCGTATTTGACAAAATACCGCCGTTTGAGGAGGGATACTGTGAAGAACACATCACCGATATATCACTGACAGACGACCAACACACTACCGACAGCCTACCCTAAGGTAGCAATCGATACGTCGACCGACATCGAACGTGTGGTCACCGCTAGTTTCGATCGACACTCGATGGCTTGTCAGCGAAAATAAAAAGTCTGTCGACCGACTGTCGACCGACTGTCGACCGACTGTCGACCGACTGTCGACCGATATGTCGACCGAGTGGCGACTGATATGTCGACCGAGTGTCGATCGCGTGTCGATCGAAGTGTCGATCGACACTCGATCGCGGGTGTCTTTAGTACACATGATCCCCGTCCTCTCATGGGAAATGCAATTTTGTTTTAATAGTCAGGCACTATAAAATTTCAAAGTAAAAAGAAGCAACTGTTGCCGTGTTTTGCGTGACTCTTAAGGTGAGGTATTCCCCACATGTACACAAATTAAAGAGGGCCATATTGTAAACTACTGGGCAACCAGTAAATTATGTTACCCTCATTAAATAAAGGGTAAAAAACAACATCCGCCACAAAAAGGTCAAATACGGAGACGTCAGCATGCATGCAGGCTAACACGAAAACGATTTCGTTGGAAAAGGGTTCATAAACTAATATAATACGAGTTCAGCTCAATGTCTGGGTTCGATATCTCAGGATTCGAGACAAAAATTCATGAAGAAAAACAGTTAGTACTTACGTGCAGTATTATTTAGTTCGGCATTCTTACCGTAAGAAATCCTTTGTTATCTTTGACCCAGCCGATCACAACATCACTACCGATCATTTGCCCAGAACCAGTCGAGAACCCAAATCCAACCCATCCTGTGGTCTCCGCCTCCACGGCAAAAGAAACGGTCTCTGCGTCCCAATCAATGTTCCAGAAAAGCTTTATCTTCCCTTCTGCGTCCAGGACAGCACGATGAGCGTACTCCGAGAACAGATCTGTACAAACAGTGGAATGGAAAACCACAAGAAACAGGAGAACCTGCGCAACCGTCGTCCCTGTCAAAAATATGCTATCCATGCCCTTACTAAGCACCTTTGCTCTGAATATGGTCTCTGTCACGGATGACGATATTTATAAATCCTTAAACGCGTTATTCCCTCGAGAACGAATCTAGGAATTAAAAAGGAAAGAGGTCGATGGAGCGTAATATTTTTAACTTCTAAATTCTTGTGTAGGGAAAAGGAATGTAGGAAATTAGGAGCAGCAGTAGAAGAGTGTTTTCGTTTGTCTTTGGGAATTATCTTCGCTGTAAACTCTTCAACTAGGATTCTACGAGTGTTTTCTTTATCAAATCGAAGATAGAGTTCCATGCTTTCTAAGAAAATGATGCACGCTAAAGGTCTAGAAAAACTGTGCATTATTTTCTTAGAAAACTTAGGAGCACTATCTTCTATTTGGTTTAGAAGATAGCATTAAAACCAAGAGTTATAAGTCTTTGCAGTTAAGTTGCCGATCAAGAAAAGAAAAATGCTAACGGCTGTTTACAAGGACAGTCAGCTACAAATATAATACAAATTAACACCGCTAAAACTAGTAATAAACTACAACTTCAAATTTAATGAACATTTTAATGCAAACTGCAAATCAGTTTTCTTGTGGTTTCCTTTTACTATCTTTAGAAATTTTCTGAAAGTTTGAAAAACAAATTTGAGCCGTTGAATCAAAGAAAAGTTGTTAAAGAAGCAGGATAAGGCAAAACGAATTTGGCGGTGGCTTCGTTTTTTCTAAATCTTGACTATAAGTTGATCTATTTTGTAGAAGAAATTG
The DNA here is from genome assembly GCA_964017195.1 of Siderastrea radians. NCBI lineage: Eukaryota > Metazoa > Cnidaria > Anthozoa > Scleractinia > Rhizangiidae > Siderastrea > Siderastrea radians. The sequence continues at coordinate 59,699,815 of OZ024890.1, read as the reverse complement.
GATTAATTTTTCTTACCTCGATCACTTCAGAAATTCATCATGGTTTGCTATAAATGGCCTTCGCTATTTGTTGACAAAGCCACTCGTTTGCGATGTTAGCTTTTTCATAGCCAAACTCCATTTTTTCCTGCTCATGTCGCTTTGTAAAACGCGGTTAATTACTCCTTCCTCAAAACATGTTTAACATAGGTATAAAACTTCCTATAAATTCAGCTAAACAGAAAAACAGGCGAACTCAAAGCTTTTGTTTGAAATCAAACCGTGTTGTCAGTATTTTCGTGTGATTTTGATTGAAATTGAACCCGATGCCAAGCAACATCCGGGACACATATGCTCTACAAAAACGTGGCACACGAGCCGTTAGGCGAGTGTCACTGATGTTCTTACCACATTCTGACGTCTTCTGTGATCTATTACTGAACAGATGCACGACAACATGGAATCTCTTTGTTTTATATAATAAAGAGACAAAATGTTACCTATGATGATGTCATCTATGCGTCTGTTCTCTAATATATCATAGCTAAGAACCAACAAAAATACGCGTAGAATTCAGCATATTACATAAAAAATCAAAGAGTGCCTATGGCTGACTCGTGGATAAAGTATTTTAGAAATGAAAGCTGATAGTCAACTTGCAATTGGTCTGACTATTATTAATTAAAGCCCGTCGAAACATGAGGGTCCACAATAGGGTTCTCAGATCCCGCCGTCCCACCTATTTTTTCCCTTTAATCCCGCTGTCCAGCCCTTCTTTCTGTCTAAATCCCGATCCCGCCTAAATTTTTAAATAGGTAAGATGAACGTTTATTCGTTTGTCTCACGATGGAATCGCTTTGAGTTGTTGATGGCGACGTTTCGACTGCAATACTGCTAGTCTTCATCAGGGGATGAGGTCGATTGTTTACGTGTCGCTATTTGTAGCATGATGGTTCGCTGATATTGGTGCATTTCGATCCTCATTATTATTCCGACTATTAGATGTTGTTCCCTCACATGTCCGCTTTGTGGTTGGTCGGCTGTTGTGCTTTCTGATCGTAGGTATCCAAGCTTCAGGAATTTCGATTCCACTATCTCTATTGATGTTATTAGAATGAAGTAAACAATCGACCTCATCACCTGATGAAGACTAGCAGTATTGCAGTCGAAACGTCGCGATCAACAACTCAAAGCTATTCCATCGTGAGACAAACGAATAAACGTTCATCTTACCTATCTTACACCACGATGAACAGTAAACACATCTTTAATGACAATTTTTAAATAGTTTTCTACGTTCATGATGAAAACATCACATGCCTTTATACAATGGATAGCAGACAAGTGAACACGTTTTTATGGTCGATGGTCTCGATATCACCTAAAAATATCGCCACTAATGACCGTAACTTATGTTTCGTTATGTTATTCTGTTTTAGACCTGTTTTACCTTTTCTTGTCCAGATATAAGTGAAAGGTAAAAATTGACATTCTACGATATTCTCGGTCCTGCTCCGGGGGGAGGAGCACACAGTAGAAGCTCGGGTAGGGAGGTGCGGCCGGGTGTTTAAAACCTGACCCTGTTTAAGACACAAATCTTTGATTTTGTTACCCTGTTTAAGACAGAATTCAGATTTTTCGTACCCTGCCTAAAACATTTAACCTAACATCATACCCTCTTTACGGCTAGCTTGATCTAATCAGAGACTGTTTCTTATATTTAAATATGCTGTACATTGGAAAACTGGTAAAATTTCGGCTTGCAGTGAGGTTTCTGTAAATTAACGAATATATATGGTCGTGTAACGATACCCTGTTTCAGACAAAAATTGATGAAATCGATACCCCGTTTGAGACGAAATCCTCTGCTTTTTCTGGAAGACAACCTACTGAGTATGTAAATGAAGGAGTGGTTGTTCAAGTTTTGGTTTTGATCTGAAGGTCGGCGTTTCCTTAGACACAAGCGTTTTCTCCACATTGTTTCTCTACATTCAGCTGTTTGTAACTGGGTTGTGTCCTTAGACAAGGCTAGGGGCACAAAGGCAAGATCGACCCAGTTATTCGTGTCTGCAGAAATGTAATGTAACTAAAGATTTATAAAAGTTGACTCACCTAACTTACAGTTTATTTCAAATCTTTCAGCGTCTTTAAATTACTTGCCTTCTGTAAATTTCTGATCGGAAATATATTTTTTTTCGAAGAAATGCATTCCTGCTCGCAATATTTTTATAACATATAGCAATAAAATTTATGATGCCGAAAACCTCGTTTTTAGCGACCGTCGTTACATTACCGTCCGCCGGTGTTGCCATGCTGGCTAGACTAACCATAGCTGATCATAGCTGCTCCAACTAACACTCAATGGAAAGGGTGGAAAAAGTTAAGAACGCAGACAAGGGCAAGAAATGCAACACGACATGTGTCTTGATACCTCTTTCCGAAATCAACACAAATCATCACAAAAGGACTCATAATAGTTTGACATGCAGGCTACTCGTCTTGATCAATCCATTACTTCAAAGCTGACACACTTCATTCACCAACGATCCATTTGTTTCAGGCTGCCCTGGTTAAATCATGCAGTCTCGTATAAAAATTAAAATACCATATCCCGCTCCTTTCCCCTCGCGATCCTCGCATCCCGACCCCTTAAAAACACAAAATCCCGCTCCCGCTCTTTATTGAAATTCCCGATTCCCGCTCCCGTTTTCAGCTCACATCCCGAATATCGCCGGAAAAATTAGCCAAATCCCGCATCCCGCCAAACCTATTGTGGACCCTCAAACATGGCTCATACTATGCAAGATCCCTTTTTACAAAGCCAAGGTTTTGTTTAACCCATTCACCCCTGCGTGTTTTTGGCGTGTTTCGCATAAATTAAAATTTGTCAAGAGAAGAAAAAAATTACCTTACTGCGCAGTAGATAACTAAACATTGTAGGCTTCCCAAATTAACTTCTCTTTGCACTGGAATGGTTGAATAAATATATTCTGATGTAAAAGACTATGGTTACGTATAAAGTATTAGCCAGAAAACAACTTTGAAAATGAAAATTGCTGAAATTTTCTCCCGGTGGAGTGTGGGGGGGGGGGGGGTTACTTCCTAAAGATTTCGGTGCGGGTGTGCGGCGCGCTTACCCTATCCAGACCAAAATATTTGATTTCCCTATCCTATTTCGGACCTGGCCCTAAATTTGATGCCCTATTTCAAACCAGACCCTAACTCTATTTCGGCTGTGTAAACATTTGAGAAGGGCTTCACAAGCCAACGTTAATCAAACCTCAGTTCTTAGAAGAAAATTAATAAAAAGATAGCATCTTGTAATAGCCATTTCAGATTCCATATCAGTGTGCACAAACCTTACCCCATTTCAGACCGAAATGGGCAAAATCTATACCCTATTTCAGCCCAAAAAGGCGCAAAAACCATACCCTTTGGCGCCGTACATACCTATGTAGCTTTTATAAGGGAGTGCCCCCCCGGGAAATTTCTGCGCGCCGTTGAAAGCCGCTAGTACATGTATATCAAATTTCAACCCGGTTATACAAATTAGTCCGTGTTTACAAAACATTCCATCTTGAGCCCAACTATTAATTTAAAAAGACAATAATCGACAGAAAGCTTTTCCAGCCAAAAGTTTTATTCAGCTAAACAGTACATTTGCTTTAGGAAGCCAAAAAATTTCGATTGTATTGTGTGCGTGTATACATGCATGTAATTTTTGCACACACTTCAACAGTGTTTATGGCGATGAGTTAATCGACGCCTTTGCGAACAAAATTACAAAAATTATACGAATCTGGGGCAAAAAATCAGGTAAACAATTTTTAAAAGCAAATCAACATTCGAAAACAACATTTACCGTACCGCGTACTGTAGCGTTTTCCTAGGTCTTGTAAAATCGATTTGAAGTCCGCGGTTCGGTTTAAACGGGCGCCTCCCTCCATATTTACGAGTAGACTTTGACTTACTTCTTGAACGTTTCGATGCTTCTTTAACTCCAGTCCTGCTAGTACTTAAGCTCAAATCATTACATAGGTCTTCCAAGCAATGTTTGTTGTCATGGTTGACCAAATAAGTTTCTTGGTTTTGCATCATGAACTCGTCAATTGTGTCAATGTTGTCGTGTTTTCAATGGAAGTGCTACGACAATTGTCGTTTTGATATCGGGCGATCTACGGCGGGGCCGACTAATTACGAGAGTGTCTACACCTGAGTGACACATTTGCATATCGCAAGTGCCCACGTAAATACCCGTTCCTACGCTACGCGTATCCACGAGTTAGCAATGCACGCTCAGATCCATGCAATGGCGCGTATACAGCAGCTATATTCTAATCCTCGGTAAAACATTTTTTGTCCGCGTAATAAATTTTAATATCATTTTGTTACACACTCGTCTCCTAGTTACTTCGCAGGAAACTCTTACTGACAAGGATAATGGGAAATGAAAATTGGATTTTGATCAGTTTGTAATATTTCCAAACATGCGCTCGTGTAGTTTCAAAGTTCTCTCTTTTCCCAATGGAGCGTATGCAACCAGTCCCTAGAGATTCAAAGGACAATGGCGTGGTGGCCATGTTGGTATACCATAACGAAAGGAGCTATCGAGAAACCTTTTGTTAAAGGTACGCTATCATGGCGGCGATGTCGTCAGGCCGCCCTATAAAATTCTGAAGAAAACCTCGCTCTTTAATTTTCGAAAAACATTCTTCAGTTTAAGGAGAAGAGAGGAAATAGTTCATTTTACAAGCAACATGTTCTACCGTTTTCGGCATAGTTGATCCAAGCTACACATGTATAATTATGCATGTGTGATTTATGACATTTTGAGTATTATATATGCGTTATAGATTATATTAGCTGTAAGTGTCGACATGTGAATGGAGCATCGAGGAGTACAAGGTAGCAACAACTGAACGTCATCTAGATCTTTGATGAATACCCTTTCAGGTGCGTTTATTATGATCCAAAACGGCCTAACCTTAACAGTCATACAGAAACCGTGTTTTTTGTTTGTTTAGCTGAACTCTTTAATTTGAATTTCAAACTTATGGTACTATTGTCAAAGAGCATGAACCAAGCATTTTTATTTTCGCCAATTCATTATTTTGGCGTATTATTTTCAGTTTTACGTAGCTTTATGGTCTGATAAACCTTTATGTGTTATATAGAAAGAGAAATATCGATCTTCTGGTGAGCCATTTTGCTCTAAAGCGAAATTTGGTGACGAGAAAGTGTTGGCCCGGCAATCGCCGGTAAATTTTCATGGTAAATTTTCAGCCCGGCTAGCCGAGATCCCAGCATCGCGATGCTTGGTTTGATGTAGCCATCGTTTCACACGACAGCTTCTAAATTTAGCTGCAGGCGGGCTGGCTCGCCTCATGTAATACCGGGCTGAGCAGTCATCTCGGTACACCGAGCCAGCCCTACTAACCGGGCCAGCCCGGCTCATGTAATCGGCCCCTTAATATGAGACTTTGTATTTCACACTTTTCATTGCCCATCATATTGTAATATTGTAATATTGCCCATCATATTGTAATATTGTAATATTGTAGAGTTATGTATGCGCACTACAATTAGTAGTGTTTCAGGTTAACTTCAATATTGATATCAAGGACTTCGAAGCGTCGTTTATACTTAGTGTCCTCGTTTTTCATTACAAAATGTTTTCCGAAGAGTTACTTATTCGAAGATTTATTATTTGAGGGTAATATAAATGAACATTAGTAAACTTTGAGATATAATACTCACCTTCCAATTTTCTAGATGTGTGTGGTATTGGTAAACGAAAGCATCATTTACAATTTAAAGAGAATGTGCGTGTTTCACAACTAATGTCCCACCTTTTCGGGATCTGGGGACGAGTTCACACCTTCGTTTTCGTTCTTTATGTGTCTTTTTTACGCCGTCTCAGTACGGGGGAGGTCGTTTATAATGCTTAAAATAAATTCGAATTTAATTAACTAGTGGTTTGCAACCAATTTCTAAAGATACATGAGAAAATGGCGTGGCGGCCATGTTGGTGATACTGACAAAAGAAAACACTAAGAAAGCGTTTGTTTATGACCCCCAATATGGCAGCGATGACGTAACGTGCAAACCAAAAACTTACAAGCATTTTATTTGCCCTTAATCAAACGTCATAGTTTTTGTATTCTAACACTTCCATTTTGCACCACAAGCTCTTCTTGCGCCACACTTTGTTTTTGTTATTAATTATTTTTACAAAAGTTGATTGTGACCCTTGTCCTTTGGTGAGTAGTATCGGTTATTAAAGTATCAATCAATTTTATTGTTGGATAATGTCTAGAGCATTACATCAGCGTATGCTTGTTTCGAACGTGTTTCCAAGAGGTTGTTAGGTTACCTCACTTAATCAGACGGGATGAATGTGTTCAGACAATTTTTGCGCATAATTAAGAGCATCGCTGCATATCAGAGCTTCATACAAGCACAATTTGGTACACTTATATTGTTTATGGCCTGAAATACCCAAATTAAACGAGACTTACCTGTAAGGTGACGTTTGCTTGGGATTCCGGGAGTCCTTGGTCGGGAGCGAAGGACTCATGTGAGAAACATTAACTGGTACTGTTTTCTTTTCTTTCTTCCTTTCCTTTCTTTTTTTTCTCATGTCCTTTTTTTTCCTATTTTGTTATTTAAATTACTATTTATACATATTTAGTTACATTGTACTTAATTTTTTTTGTACTTTATTACTTATTACTTGTCTTATTTTACTTTTGTCTTCTTTTATGTACAACCTAGTCAAAGCAATTTAATTTTTTTGTAACTACTCAGCTCGTTTAGTTACTTCTATTCTGGGTAGTTTTTTTTGCCTATTTTAGTTAATTTAGTTTATAGTGTAATTTTTCTATTTAATTTGGCAAAATAAAATGGTTGTTGTTGTTGTTGTTGTTGTTAAACGGGCACGAGCCCGGGAAGGTCAGGATTTAACAAGTGTGAGTGCTCAACATAAGCCCATGGGTGGATGAATAGCACACAGGTGGGCACATGACTCCTTCGCTCCCGACCAATGACTCCCAGAATCCCAGTCAAACTTCACCTTACAGGTAAGCTCGTTTAATTTGGGTATTTCAGGCCATAAGCAATATAAGTGTACCAAATTGTGCTTGTATGAAGCTCTGATATGCAGCGATGCTCTTAATTATGCGCAAAAATTGTCTGAATGCATTCATCCCTGTTTCGTCATTGGTCATTGGTCGCTACGGAGTCACGTGAGATTTTAAAGCAGTGTGAGTACGAACACTCAGAAAACAATGATATTGCACCATGCAAAGTGGCTTTAATAACAGGAAAACGTAGTCCTTGTCACATACAGCTTTTAGCAACTCAGTCCCAAAACTTTCTTGGGTTACAACTGGTTTGTGATGGTACTTTGTAAATGTGGACTCTTGGGACCACCAAGCACTTTTTATGATCGTGTCGTGTATACGTGAAACTAATTTTTTCCAAAAGCATTGAATGCAGGAATAACTAGATTCTTTGAGCTTTCAAGTAGTACATTTAACTTAGAAATGCAGGAATATCTACAGAAATCCGTCGAGGGATTTTAAACTGACTGATAAACTCAACGTAAAAGATAAGCTCTGTGTAATCACAAATAGTGAGTGTAAACTGGACTTCGCTTTATAAACTAGGACTAGCAGTCCCTTCTGCTTAGAGAATTTCATGCGAGAAGAGCAGGCAAACGCGCGTTGTAAAAACCGCCAGGGCCCTTTGAGATTTCGCCGCTGCAACGCACTTGGTTGTTGTGCCGTGAGTGATATTTTCATCTCATTTATGGGTATATCATCTCGTTTGGTCCTTTGTCGTCTTAATGTTTGACTTTTCAAGTCGTAGAAGTCACTTATATCCCTTCGTATTGCATTGACTCCAGCAGTTCGAGAAGCGCTGAAGTCTTCACTGACTATGAACTCGATCAGGCAAGCTAGATCAACAACGCTTTGTCAGAAAATTCGAACTTTTTCGGTAGATGACGGAATAAAAGCGTTGCACAGGAAACACCAACATCTCTGAAGTAAAACAACCGTGGGAAATACAGAAGCATACATTATAACGATAAAATTTGATTGCACATCGTCAGACAATGCCTCGATGGTGATTGGTTAGATTGTCTCGCTAGTAAAACAATGGGGGTAAGCAGGCGTTTGTGGGGAGGAGGGTAATACGACTCCCCTAAAATCGACTGCGTGGGAGGCTACTTTTCTTCACCTCGAAGATTACATGTTAGATTGACATATTGCTCAAGATGCTTAACAATATAAAGATTAACATCTGGTGCAAAGGCCTGAAACTCGATAAACCTTAATGTTTACCAGGCCTTGAAGTTTTCAACAATGAATTAATGACAAAAACACATTTGGTAGAACTCATCGGCATAGAGTCAACGCATAACATATGCAAAGTTTGGCGCCCTTGACCTGAAAGTAATGCCATCAGCATAACAACTTTAAGAGTTAAGTCCTTTAACCTAAGATTCTCAGGTGGCCCAAGTTTAGTCAAATAATCTAAAACCACAGTCACATCCCAAGTCTCCTGATTCCTGGGTAGAGAGGGTCTGGATTCAAAGATTCCCTTGATAAACCGACAGACCAAAGGGTGCTGTCCAAACGTAGACTTCTCCTTTATCAAAATCACAGTAGACAAAGCACACAGTGCCGTGTTTAAAGCGCTATAGCCAATACCTGTATCAGTGGTACAGTTCTGCCAGAAAATTAATGCCATGTTCTATAGTCGTTGAAACTGGATTAATCTTCCTTTGACCACTGTTACCATTTACTGATGAAAGGTTTATAATGTTGTCTGCTGCCCTTTCCCCAGGACTGCATGACGAGTGCGGTAGCTGATTCTGAAAGAGTAGTAAATGGTGAGGTTAACAAATACCACCTAATTGTTAGAGGTTTATTTAAGAATTTTAAGGCTTCTTTTATAATATTCAAGCTCCTCGCGTCGCTTAACATAATGAAAGAAGCTTTAAAATTCTAAAATAAACCTCTGACAATCAGGAAGTATTTGTTAACTACCGAATATACTACTTAACCGAAATAAACCGCCCACCAAAAAATATTTTCAATTAAAGGTTGATAAATAAGTGTTATACCCCAGTTGAAATGACTGCACAAAACATAAACATTGAAGAGCTATTGAAAGAACTTGATCTAGAAAAGTTACAAGCTTTAGAGCAATTACTTGCAGAGGACGCTCCTGCTGTTCGAAAAACTATTAAAAACATTTTGGATGAACCAATTTCTGAGAAAGTGGAAAAGAAACCATTAATTCCAAAAACATATCAACCAACTGCTCCTCCTCGTAGAAGGGGGAGAAAAACACAAGAAATTTTGAGAAAGTTTGATCCAATTCCTCGAGAAGTATTGTGAAGTATTGCTGAATATGAGGGAGAAGAAGAAAGAGGGCGCCGTTTCATTAGATGGCGTTTTATTCGAGATCTTGACAAAGATTTTACACCCGTTTTTATGGAAAAAATAAGAGAGAAAGTAAACACATCTTTTTACGCAAGACATATTTTTTCAAATCAGCTACGCAACATTGAAGATGGAACGGTTATTGTTTATTACATTAACAAAGGCTCACCATGGTTTAATAATTTTTCTGATGCGGAAAAATGGTTAAGTGAGCGGGAGAAGGTACGTCTGGACTCTGACAAAATTGAAAGACCGAACACAAAATGGGTGTTTGAAGCTTACTTTAATGCTGATGTAAAAGTCATTCTTGATGGTCAGCCCCTTTTAGGAACGGGACCATTACCAGATTGGTTGCGTAACCTTTCACATAGTCGTAATATGATAGCTTTAGACACTTACAGAGACAATTTATGTCTTTGGCGATGTATTGCGGTACACCGAGGTTCAAGACCAGATCGAGGTACAACGGCAGCACGGGAACTTGCAAAGGGTTTCTTCAACCTCAAAACTGCCGACGAACATCTTTAGATGAACTTGAAAAGGTTGAAAAATTTCTTAATGAAAAACAAATTTTAAAAGATTGGTTGGGTATTCGTGTATATGAGCCTGAACGTTTGAAGGATGGTGAAGTGGTATGGCATTTAAGCAGGACACCACCAGCTAAATTAACAAATATTTTGACAATTGGAATTTACGAAGGGCATGCTTTTATTATAAAAGATATTACGAAGATTGCAAAAGTTTATGAATGTGTTCATTGTCATTCAAGATCTACTGAAGCTTGGAATCTTCAACGGCATGTCAAAAAATGTGCGGAAGGAAAGACGTTGAATGAATGTCCGGCTGAAAAAGTTGAATTACCGCAAACAGCTTTTGAGAAAGCTTTTTATCCAAAACATTCAGCTTCTCCAGAATCTCTTCGTTGGCTTGAAAAAGAAGCAGCAATTCGTAAAATACACATTCACCACGCAACTTGCGGACACGGGGGTGAAAGATGGGTTCCAATTAAAAACGCTGCTTATAGACATCTAAATGAAAAAGGTGTTGTGCTCGCTCCTGTAGACGGTTATAACCATGAAACGAAGACTGTTTATCAATATCATGGGTGTTATTGGCATGGTTGCCGAAAATGTTTTCCAAATGATCGAAATAAAATAATTACTCATTACGGTCAAACACGAGAAGATAGATATGAAGCAACTGTTGAACGTACACAAAATCATCGAGCTGCTGGATATAATGCAATCGAAGCATGGTCTTGTGAAGTTGGAAAAATAAATATAAATTTACCAAAACCTCAAACACAAAGTTATCCACATGCAATTATATATGACTTTGAAGCATACGGAGATAAAAATCAAAGAAAAGAACCAACAAAAACGTTAATTATCGAAAATGAACATGTTCCAGCTTCTGTTAGCCTTGTCGATACTTTAGAAAGAGAACCAACTCATATTTGTGAAAGAGACCCTGCAGTTTTGGTTAAAAAGTTTATGGAAGAACTTGAAAGGCGTGAGGAAAACATAAGGGAGCGAGTAAGAGCAACCTTCAAACCTGACGATATAAATATGCTTACAAAAATGCAGCGTTTAAAAATAGAAGAATGGTGTGATCAGGTGCCAGTTCTTGGGTTTAACTCTGGGAAATATGATTTGAATCTTATCAGAAAACATTTTGCAGAACTTGTAGCTGATACAACAGATAAAGTAAAAGTTGCAAAAAATGGAAATAAGATTATGTTTATTTTGACTAAAAAAGCTCGTTTTCTTGATATCATAAATTATTTAGGACCAGGCACAAGTTATGATAAATGGGTGAAAGCTTATGAATGTGAAAGTGAAAAATCTTGGTTTCCATACGAATGGTTTGACAGTATTGAAAAGCTTGATTTCAAAGGGCTTCCTGACTATGAACATTGGTATTCAAAATTAAAAGGGTGTTATATTCTCACAAAAACAGAATTGGAGAGTTGTAAAAAGTTGTTTGAAGAAAAAGGGATGAAAACTTTCAAAGATTGGCTGCGTTACTACAATAATCATGATGTATTGCCTGGTCTCGAGGCGTTGGAAAAGATGCGTGCATTCTACAGCTATAAAGGAATCGATATTTTTAAAGATGCTGTAAGTATTCCAGGTGTTAGTTTACATTATTTACTTCGTGGATGTGTTGAGAGGGGTGCAGATCTTTACAGCCCTTGCGAAGAAGCGTATGAGATGTTGAAAGCAGCTGTTGTTGGAGGACCGAGCCTTGTTTTCACAAGAGAACATGAAGTTGGAGTTACGAAAATAAGGTCTCATCGAATAGCGGAACCTCGTTTTTGCAAAAATATAGTGGGTTACGACGCCAACGCTTTGTATTTGTCAACTATGTTAAGAGACATGCCTTGTGGAAAAGGAAGGTCCGTGCATTACAATAAAGAAGCCGCCGCTCCCATACTATCGCAAAGGCTCAAAGAAGAAAAATGGTTTGGATTTGCAGAAGTTGATATAGAGATCCCAAAGCACTTATACCCAAAGTTTGAGGAAATGTGTCCGTTCTTTTACAACAAAGAGGTCCCTGTTGAAGCTGTGCCGCAACATATGCTTGACTATCTTAAACGCCCAAAAAGGAACCGCGGAGACGGAAAGAAGTTAGTGGGGGCGTTGTCTGCAAAAAAGATATTATTTTTATCCGCACCTCTTCTCAGATGGTATCTTGAACATGGAGCAGTGATCACAAATGTTTATCGAACTATTGATTACCAACCATCAAAAATATTCACTTGGTTTGTGGAGCAAGTGACTGAGGCTCGTAGAACTGGAGATAAAGAAAAAAGTAAGGCGCTGCTGGCTGAGGTATTCAAACTGTTAGGAAATAGTGGGTATGGAAAGCTCATAGAAGCCTTGGAGAGGCAAAAAAACACAATTTACACAAAAAAAGAAAAGATTGTCGACAGGGCTTTACGAAGCTCATTTTTCAGTGATCTGGACGAGATTGGGGAAGCGTAAGAGCTGGAAAGCCGAAAGCCTCGGATCACAATAAGAAGACCATTTCAGGTTGGAATTGCTGTATATCAATTGGCAAAACTTCGAATGCTTGAATTTTATTATGATTTTCTTGACAGATATTTTGACAGAAGAGATTTCGAATTGATTCAGATGGACACACACAACAATTATATTGCAATAAGCGCAGAAAAGTTGGAAGACATCGTCAAACCAGATCTGCAAAAAGAATTTGAGGAAAAAAGAAAGAGTGGTTAGCTTGGGATAAGTGGAGCAGTCGAACCCCTGGGCTCTTTAAACTCGAGTGTAAAGGCAGCAAAATGATTGCCCTCTGTTCAAAATGTTATTTTATCGAAGACTCTGAGGGTGAAAAGAAGTTCAGCACTAAAGGGGTGTCAAAGAAACAAAACGAGATCACGGCGCAGCGTTTCAAGAAAGCTTTGGAAAGCAGCAAGGACATAGCAACTAATAGAGGTTTTAGAATGCGGGATGGACAAATAGTCACTTACGAACAGCAGAAGCTGGGGTTGAGCGCTTACTACGACAAACGATGGGTATTGGAAGACGGTATTCAAACAGAACCGATCGCGTTTCATTGTTAGCTTGCTGGTGGTAGTTGTGTATCTGGAGGGACAACCAAAAGCTCTTCGCGGACAAACCAACGTTTTGGCCCGTCAAATAAATAATAGATAACCGGAGCGTCTGGTTTTATCATAATTTTTTCAATCTCATAAACATTCAAAGACCAAATTGGGTCGGTAGCTCTTCGTCGACCACCTTCAAGTTCACCAGGTTGATAAAGATAGCGAACATTTAAACCGGAGGGGAGCTTTTTTTCGTTCTCGCCAATGGGTCTCAAATAAGGTGTTGAGGGTTTGGATGGAACAGTTTTCTTTTTTATGGCATCAACAGGTTTTTGACCAATCAGTCGAGTGACTTCTTTATTCAAAGCTGAAATAACAGCTGGCAGTCGGGTCACCCACGCAGTGAACCGCTGACCCTCAGGGAGGCTTATTTCAACCCCATACTGGTGTCCAAACAGCCGTTCAGCAAGGGTGCGGTTGAATCTTTCAACAATTGCTTGATCACGGTGAATATCCACACGACCACGTCTAACCTCGACATTATGTTTTGAAAGCAGTTGATTCACAGCACCCATAAACTCACGACCAGGATCGACCTGAAGTAGTTTCGGCCACTTCAAAGGACCACGACTATAAATCCGTTCCAGAGCAGTTGCGACTTCTTTAGCCTCTTTTGTGGTTAACGGTTCGGCTTCTTTGTATCGAGAGGCTACATCAACCACTGTGAGAGCATATTTCAAAGTTTTACGGGAGCGTGGTGGGCGATCGTGTGGGAGATACAGAAGATCGGCTTGGTGAACTTTGTTTGGAACAGGAACATCAAATTTCGGTCTTGGAATGTACCGTGGGGCTGGTAAGTAAACCTGCCAAAGAGCTTGCTTTATCAACCAGTTTTGAGCCACATCTTCCGAAACTTTCGCTGCCTGGGCTAATTTCTTAATTGCTGCAAAACCTTTCCAATACCCTTGCGGGCTGTAATAAATTTTTGACAATTTATTGAAAATACGGGAGCTCATTGTATAATATACACAATAAAAAAAATGGACGACCCGTTTGGTTGTTTGCAAGGTGAGAAAATTTCGCCGAAAATGATTAAAGAAATGTTGCAAAAAAATGAAATAAACCTGTTATCAAAAAAGATTGATCGTTGTCCTTCATGCGATGAGAAATTAGTTTATGTGGTGAATGAGTTCTGTCATGCATGCCAAAAATGTGGTAGAGTGTTTGAATGTGATGATTATGAATATTTTGAAGAAGAAAATTGGAGAAGAAGTTCCACTGATCTTCCAACGAATAATGATTATTTAAACAAGGTTTTGCAAAAATGGGACATAAAAGAAATGTTTTCTTCCAGCGAGGTAGATTTTCTTGGCAACGTTATTGCTCAATTTCAGAAGATGTCCGGCAATTCAGTGAACTACCACTGTTTTCTGTACAATTATTTTGAAAAAGTACCTTCTGAATGTTGGCCAAAGAAAAAAGAAATTATGAAATATATGTTTAATCACTTCCCCAAAAACTTAGAAAGATGGTGGCTCGCAAAAAAGGAGTTTGAAAAATGGTGGTTAAAAGCCAATCAAGGTTCTTCATAAACATTTTCATATTTTCCTGTTTTCGGGTTTTTCACCAAACGCATGACAGTACCCTTTTTTGGATGAGTCCAAAATTTCTTGCTTGTGACACCAGTTGGACCCATGAAAGCACTTTTTGCAATATCACCTGACCAATACCGATCGAATACATGTTTTGTGGAAGGAATCATTTTTTTGTCAAAGTTTCAGCAAATTTCACTACATCCAATGGTTTATCCAAAGCACCAGTTCCTTTTTGTTTTTTTAAACCCAACCCTAATTTTTGTTTAGCATTGATTGCATTTCTTGCAGCCGCATGATCCCACTGCCTCTGTTTGTAAGGAACTGCGTCAAGAGACTTAACCATTTTTTTATCCACTTTGTTTTTGCATTTTTTCAGGTTTTCACCATACTTTTTTTCACGGTTGGAACAAACATCATAATCAACATCATGTTGCATTGCAATCGCATCTGTAGCACCTGTGGGTTGTTGATATATTTCAAGAATTTCACCCGTTTCTGGATTGAATTTAACCTGCTTTTCAAGAGGATTGTATGGCCCTGTGTAATTATGTCCTGGTAATGTCCAACCTTTTTTTGGTTTCGGAAATTTTCCAATTGCTGCATGTATATCAATACCACTGCCCTCCGCGCGGGAGGGCTCACTCAGTTTCCCGGCAAAAAACTTGATTTCATTTTTCCACAACTTGCGCACTTTACTTTCAAGAGTTTTCGATTGTTCTTTGTGATTATAACTTTTTCGGTCCCCTTTACATTGGGTGTGTGCCGCTTTTCTTTCACACAGTACACTTTTTCCATTTTTATATATTTAAGAAAAATAATTTTTCACTATTTCCTCATTTTGAAGTAAATCGTTGGAGAACATTTTCAAAATATTGGCAAAACTTGTGCCTTTATTTCTTTCGTTTAAAAAGAGAAGGCAGTAGTAACCACATCTCACACTTTGTTCCCATTGAATTTGGTTGTCATTTCTGAAAAAATGTGTCATCCCATGCATTGACATCTCTTGTTCCCATTCCAAAGGTGGTGGAAACCCAAATGAATCGAAATACTCGTAAAGACCTTTTCCTTTTGGCCAACAACGTACCCAGTGAGTTCCCAAACTTCCGAAATCATCCAAGTTGATAATGCATGGGGAATGAAAAAAGGGTTTTTTTTTCGTTTCTGCTAAAAATGCCTTTGATGGGTATTCGCAAAAAGTTGCACCATTTTCTCAGGTCAATGTTGGAAAGAGGTTTATCAACAAATTTCACCTTTTTTTAAACGATAATAATCCTCCCAAGTTCCATAAAAAGGTGGAGGTTGAATTTGCATCCTTTACCTTTTGGTATTCCTGGTGATCGTCTTGTTCGTGGTGGTGGCGGTGGTGGTTGCGTTTGCATACCTTTTCCAATTATTTTTCTGACTAAATCAATGGCTAAAGGCACTCCGATAGACGCCAACATACCAAGGAAGCCACCATATTGTGCACCGCTTCCTCTCACCAAACCTTGGCCAACAAGATATTGTTTTGCCGTCTTTTTCTGAGCAGGAGTCATTCGCTGGACAAGTTTATAAAGCTCAATTTCCCTTGGTCCAAAACCATTACCAAATATCTTTTTCAGCACCTTTTCAGCGCCAAAACTCAAACCTGCACTTGCTAATGCTCCAAGGGCTGGCTTTATCAAAGGTTTTGCCAAACCAAGCATAGCAGAAAACAAATTTCCACCACGCTGCGCAGTGTTCTGAAGCTGTGTCTGGCTAAATTTTATTACCATTCCTTTCCCTGCCGCCGATCTTTTTTTCAATCGCTTGATTTGAGTTTCAGTGAGAAGAAGTTCGTCACCACGCCCAATTTGGTCTGGTTTGACTTTCAGACCAACAGGGGTCTTTGTTAAATAAGCTTTTTGAAGTTTCTTTATCTGACCATCAGTCAGTGCGATTTTGAATGGATGATAAGTTGTGCTCATTGTTTGTATATTATATTCAGATTTTTTTTTTGAATTTTTCATTTTACAAACCAGCGACAAGCTCATTACCAATTTGTTTCAGCACGAATTCTTCTTCATTCAAAACCAAAGCGAAGATCATATAATCTTGAGCGTTAGCGACTTGATTAAGTTTGTAATGGAATTCGAGCTTTTTCGGGTCGCCTGTCACACTTTCTTCAATGTTTCGTAGATCAAAATAGATAATTGGGTATAACTTATCAAAATTAGAAATCTGCAGCTGAACTCCGGTATTGTAGTCGTTCTTTCTGTATCGGAAATTGATTAAATCATTCAAAATTCTTATTTTGAAATCATGGTCGTAAGGAAGATCAGGGTAATTTTTTGTGCCGTACTGAAGGCGGCAAGTGTCCAATCTTGCTGAGCCATCACCATCGATATCAAATGTGTCAAAGATGTAAGGGTTGTACCTGTAATCATTTTGTTTCCGAGTTTGTTGAATGAAGACAAAAACATGCTGGGGGTTTTTTACCCCCGGTGTAATTAACCACGTACCATTTGCATCCCTTCGGGCGCTGCTGCTATGCAAAGTTTCATTCAGGTATTTCCATTGGGTTGGTTTCAAAAAATTTTCATTTACCAAAGTCTGTCCTTTACCAGTAAAATGCAATTGTGGGACCCAAAGCTCAAATTTATTAACAACAATTCTTCTTAGATCTGTGTTATTGTTTTGGAAAATCATTTCTTGGTCGTTTTGAAGTTCAATTTTTAAAGTAAGTTGCATTGGTGGCAGCAATTTATCGGAAAGACCTTCGAAGAAAGAGTATCTGTTTAAAGGGATAATAACCTGAACCATTAAACCTCCATGTGACAGAAGCGCCCTTGCTCGCATTCCGACGTTTGTAGCATTGCCATCAGTTTCTGTGGTAGCGTCAGAGTCAAGATACCAAAATTGGTTTTTTGCAACACTTCTTGAAAAATCATCTGAAAAATCAAGCAGATTTTTGATGAAAATACCTTTGTGAATATCGTCTGCCTCGTACAATTGATGAAATCAAACTTTTGATCAATGAGAAAGAACCGTTAATAGGAGCTGATTGAGTGTCAGCAACAATGTTACCTCCGTTTGCTTTTGCTTCAAACTTGAAATCAACTCGAAAATAAGCGTTGTACCAGTCATAAAAATTGTCCCGGTCTCTTACAGTAAATTCGTAGCCCGTCTTTGTTTGAAATTGGTTATTTCTAGGGAAGGTGAGTGAGGTGTTTAAATTAATTTGAACGTATTTTGTTTCTTCGAGGTATGGTTTACTTCTGAACATGTTGCAAGTGCTTATTATATTTATAGAAAAAAAAATTTTATTAAATTCATTTGCCAAAATTTGATTTAATTTCACAAGAGCGTCTGATTTTTTTGGTGTGGGGTTTTGTAAAATATTTGCAAGTTTCTTTTTTGCGCCTTGTGACAACGGTTTTTGTTTTTTTCTCTCTTGTAGTAATTTTCGTATTTGTTTTGAACCTTTTTCAACAGTAAATTCACCAACTTTCTGGCCCGCCTTTTCAGCGATTGTTTTTGTGGCTTTTTCAGCAGTTTTTTTTGCAACATTCTTTACATTGTTTTTGAGTACTTTACCAATTGTCATGAAGGTGTCACGGATCACACCCGACCCTTTGTGTTTATATCGATAACTCCCGGTTTTTTCATCAAAGTATCTTGCCCACTCGCTTGGATGATACATGATTGTATATTATACCAACAAAAAACTTTCAATCTTTTTCAATCATTAAGCTTATTGCGATGTCTGTCCCGTTGAGATCCAGAATATTGTTTCTTCCGTCTGTCACCCAAACTCTTATTGCATTTATATTACTTTTATTAACAGGCTGCCACTCAGGTCGACGTGGCTCTTTTCGAAATGGATAGCTAACCTGAAGATCTGATGTTGAGAAACTGTATAACACATCGCTTGGAACATTGTTTGTTCGGCGTGAGATAAGATCGCAGTGTAAATATACCCAATCAACACCTCTTGTGATATTTGGAACTTTCCTTCCGACAACATCCCCCCTCAAGGTACTTTTTCCATAACCAAGCAATTCACCAAAATTTCCTTGAGACAAGTCAAGCTCATAATCGTTATGTATCAAAGTCACAACCCTATAAATTGACATATCGAAGTATATTGTGAAAATGTAATCACTGTTTTTGTTTGCTGGATCTACTCTACCGGTGTGTTGTTGAACAAAAGTGTTGATTCTTTTGTAATCATACATTCCATTCGGAAAAGTTAAAGTTTTCCACACTTGTTCTGTTTTTTTTCTTCCATCTAATTTTATTGTTATCATAACGAGAATCGATATTATTCCATGAGTAACTCATTGTAATAAGTCTGTTCAACGCTGCTTTATAGTTTCCTTTATCCAATTCGATCGGTGGATAAAAATTTACTGTGAAATCATGTGAAACATTCCGTTCTCCACCTCTTTCTATTTTTGCAAGGCTCGAGTCAAGCAGTATGTCGAAGCTCATTGTATATAATCAGAAATAATTTTTTTCTTTTCCTTTTTTCCAATTGTCCCGAGTTCAACAAGTAAATCAAGCAGATATAACACCTGATTTTTCAGTTTTATTGAGCTGTTTCCTGCTTTTATCGATCCTAATCTCAAATGAAGTTGATCGATCAATTTTTCAGCTTCATCAGCGATGCCGCTTCCTTCGGTTTCCCACTCCTGTTCAGAAAAGTCATCTTCATTGTCAGAAAGTTCAATAGCGGGTCTTCGGCTTGTGACAGCTTTTTCAAGAGGAGTTTGGGTTGTTTCTCTTTTTTTTTGGTTTTGGAGTGGACTTAAGTCTCTGTTTCCCCTCCTGTAACCGTTTCGAAAGAGGTTGGGTTCCCCTTCTTTTATAGATCTCATCTCTCATTTTTTCGAGTTCCGCAATGGTTTTGCCTTTCAAACCTAATTTCGATTTTCCTACTTTGTAGTTGGGATCATTTCCGTATTTCGTGATCAGTTGATTGACCGTTTGCAACAAGATTGCTCTACTTGGATATTTTAGCTCAACCGGTCCCGGCATCCCCCACTCTTTACGTGTGGATGCTTCTTCCATCAGCGGTGGGGGTGGTAGTGGTAAATCATCACCATCAAATTCTTGATAAGGTGGTGGTGGTGATGGTGGTGGTGGTGGTGGTGTTGGTGGTGGTGATGGTTCTGGTGATGGTGCATCCGGACTGAATTCATAATCAAATGGGTTGTTTTCGTCAAATTCATCCATTGTGTAATCAGGAACTTCCTGCTCCTCTTCTTCCGCTTCTTCCACAGTGGTGCTGCTCTTTTCATCAAGCCTTTTTGTGATTGGTTTAAAAAGCTCTTCTCCTGAAAGCTGACCAAACTCTTTGTTAATTTTATCCATTTTGAATTTTTGGTGAATTTCTTCTGTTTGCTGATCCAACACCGTTTTTTCGTCAGCCGACTGACGCCATTTTTTCACTGACATATTTCCAGCGTAAATATATAGAAGCGAAAAAAAAAATGAAGATTCCAAATTATGACCCAGGTTCTTCCGAGAGTGACTACAAGCAATGTCACCCTTGTATGCCAGCAGATGTTTTTCGGATGTTAATTTGTGGACCCAGTAATTCTGGTAAAAGAAACACATTACTGCATATGCTTTATGAGTTGTTAGAGTATGATAAAATTTACCTCTTCTCAAAAAACCTGCACCAGAATAAATACCAGTCTCTTTTGCAGTACTTCGCTGAAGAAGTCAACCCTGACCCCACGGTTGGTTATGAGGTTATCGAGGCCCATGGTGATGAAATCATTCCACTCGAAGAGCTTCCGGTGGACACCCAAAAAATAGCTATTTTTGATGATCTTGTTTGCGAAAAAAACCAAAACGATATCATTAATTATTTTATCAACGGGCGACACAAAAACTGCCGCGTTATTTACCTCACTCAAACTTTTTACAAGGTGCCGAAAAACATCCGTGATAACTGCAGCCATTTTTGTATTTTCAGATTTCTTCCAAGAGAAAACAAACGAATTGCAGACGAAATTGGTGTGGATCATAACGCTTTAGATCGCGCCACCGATAAAAAATATTCTTTCTTTTACTATGACAAATCTCAGA
The DNA here is from genome assembly GCA_964017195.1 of Siderastrea radians. Taxonomy (NCBI): domain Eukaryota; kingdom Metazoa; phylum Cnidaria; class Anthozoa; order Scleractinia; family Rhizangiidae; genus Siderastrea; species Siderastrea radians. The sequence continues at coordinate 59,679,164 of OZ024890.1, read as the reverse complement.
AATTAATGAAAAAAAATTTTGATGAAGATATATAATGGGGTATATTAACAGCCAAATAGGTGGAACTAGCCAAACTAAGACGAGTGAAAGTGGAAAAGTCGGTCCTCCTGACCCAGGTGGTCCTCCTGGCCCTGAGGGTCCTCCTGGACCGAAGGGTGATAAAGGCCCTGGAGGACAACAGGGTCCTAACGGTCCAAGAGGAGAAAAAGGGCCCGCTGGACCACAAGGTCGGGAGGGAGCACAAGGGCCACGTGGTTTAAAAGGTGACAAGGGCGATAAGGGCGACAAGGGCGACAAGGGTGATAAAGGTGATCCTGGCCCTCAGGGTAGTGCCAGCGGTTCTGCTAATATTGACATGCAAAATAAGTACAGTATCTTGCGATTGAAAAGCAACCCATATCCTGTCCGCGGCGATTTGACGAAGGCAATAAGCTATCAAGATATGAGAAATATCTTTCTTTCAAAAAAAGAGGGTGGACAAATGGAAGCAAATATTGATATGAATAATAATACAATTTTCAATGTGAAAGACCCCACACAGGCAGATCATGCAACAAACAAAAAATATGTCAATAATCAACTTGAAAAAAAAACTGGATAAAGGATCTGATATTGATATGAAAAATAAATCAATTATCAATCTTGATCTTCCATCAAACCAAAGAGACGCCGCATGTGTCGAGTTTGTTAACAACAGAATTGATGACATGACACAAAAAAAGTTTCTCAAAGTTGATGGCACTAACAATATGACTGGAAACTTGAATTTAAATAACAATAAACTTATTAACTTACAAACCGATTACAGAGATTCGAAATCCGCAGTTAATGTTGATTTTGTGAAAGAGGAAATATCAGATTTGAGAGATCTTGTCACTCAAAAAATTCGTGAATCTCAGATCAATAACTCAGGTCAAAAAAGGGACGCCTTCAGATACTTGATGGAAGACACTGATGAATCTTCGAGTGAAACCAATATCGAGGTTTTGGGTATTGTTGATTTTTCCAATTCTCCACATCAAATTAATAAAAAAGCTTACCAACTTAAACTCTTGTTTGAAAAAGGCTCACCCAACCAGTACCAATCACGCCTCGGTTTTAACTTATATAAACTTCCGGTCGGATATTACACAATGGTGGTTGAATGGTTTCCGCCGGAAATGAATATGATAAGTGTAACAGCTCAAGGAACAACGATTTCAATTGCTGATGAAACAACCAAAACATTCGAGAAGTACACCAAAACAGTTATCCACTTTCACAGATGGGGTAGCTCACCCCCACAATTTATATATCTCGATCTGCACGGTACAGTCAGTAAGCAATCGTTTTTAACAATTGGGCATTTAATTGTCTATGGTGTTAAAGAAACAATTTCAAATGTTGACCCAAGTGTCTATGACACCGCTTTTGTTATTGAAAATGGGAAAATGGTTATGCAAACAGATCTTTCTTTAAACGGACATAATTTGATTGGCCCCGTTCATTATATTCATGTTTCTTTAAATACTACAAATAGTCGCAGATTTTTATTAAATGGTTGTGAAGAAATTATAATGAATCAGAATGATAAGTTATTAAAAATAAAATTAATGTATGAAAAAAACAAAAGACAATATACACCTATTTCCCTTAAATTAAATTTGGAATTTAAAAATCCTGGTTTTATAGGAATTGTTGCTCATTCTATTGAAATTTTTAATTCAACCGAAACAACAAAAAATCAAACAATTATTATTAATCATGTATTAAAACATTGTTGTTCATTATTTATTGAACTAAATTCTGATTCGAATAATGAAAAAATAATAATGTTACTTGAATATATTACACAATAAAAATTTTTACATTTATTATATAGCACAATGCGGGACATTTTCGAATTCAACCATATCGACCAAACACTTTCAGCAGAGAAGGTTAAACTTCTGAAAGATTTATACACTCATTACCACAAGAAACATTATGGGTATGAAAAGTTGCACCGCGGTTTTCGAAGGAAACATTTTGTTTGTAATCTTTCAGCTGGCAAGTTAATAATAAGTGCCGCAATAGCCAGAGGAATAACACTGAACCCTGCTGTCATGGCAACTTTAACTGGTGTTGGTCTAATTTTGAAAGCAGTCGCAAGCCTTAAAAAATTCGATAAAAAAATGGAACGAGCAAATTTAGCCCGTATCGAATACCAGAAAATCCTTGACGACATTCGCTTTTACCTCCGAACGGAGGCGAAGATTTCAACGAGAAGGTCTTTCTTGATAGCTTGAAAATGAAAGATAATTTCATCATTGATCATTGTATGGAGATTCCGCTTTCTGTTCAAAAAAAGTACGATAAAAAATTCGCTCAATTGTAGAATTTTAAAGTAATTATATACACCAAACAAAATGATTGCACTTTTTGCAATTATCTGGCATTGGTTTCTTGAACTTCTCACTCCTCCTGATATTAGAGAAATACGCTACATTACTCGTGAGTGTGTTTCAAAAATAATGTCGCCAAATCGTGAATGTTCTTCGAAAAAAATAAAATTATCAACTCGTGATGAAGACGGCTACCCAATTTCAGGCTATGATGTGGTTCCATAATCGATTTTTCCTTATAAAACCACAGGCTTACCATCCTCTGTTTGTGTGGTGGGCTGTGCGTTTGTAATGGCTGTGTCAGTTTATCAAATTAGCAAAACTAAAACCGAAATTTAGGAGTTTGTAAACTGAGGAAAATGAAGTAAAAACTCATAAAATTGCTGCCATGGTGTTTTGGTTTGTGTTTCTGTGTTTATTTTGGTGATTTAAGGCTCGCGAAAGCGCTGTTTTCAAAATAACGGTCAGACTCGCTCAAAAGTAGAGAAAGAGAACAAGGCATGCAACTAGGCGACCCGCAAATTAAACTACCCAGTCGAACATTTCGCCAAAAAAATCATATTTGCCGTATTCACTCACACGAAAAAATCATGGCCCTCAAAAGAATAGTCTTCGAAGAAAAATTAGGCCAAATTTGAGTTGGATTCGATCGCGGATAGACCTTTAAATTCGAGCCCAAACTTTTGGATACGACCGTCAATTTGCTTTCTCCCTATGATCTGCAAGAAATCCGAACTCAAAGGAATTCGAAGAATGCATTTTTCCGTTAAAGTTTGAACTCACGTGCGACAAACTGCCACCCCTGGCCTCCCTACGCGAAACGTTTGGTCCGTGACAAAATCTTCTCTGTGGTCACCCGAGTGGCGAGTTTACCGACAAAGCGGGAACCCAGTTGAAAGACGCCATTTTTTAAATTTCCCCTGCGCGTAGACTGAGGGTCGCTGGGCGCAAAAATTCAAAACAAAACAAAATGGAAGACGCGGACTCAGGCCGGCCTAAGGCCAAGAAGAAAAAGACCGAAAAGGGAAATGAAAAACGGTGGTGGTACCAGAAATATTTAAGTACTTAAAATTCTTACATTTCTGGGGGAAGAAGACTTATTTTGCAGGGCAAAGAATTCTGTGAGATGAAAATACATTTTCGAGCTTGTACTATATTGAACGGAATAAACTACTCAGCAGTTCATTACCATGCCATCGATTACTTTCAGTATTATTTCCTAAACCTAGTCACAGACAAAAGCCAAAAAGTTGAGTTATGGATCCCCTACTTTTTCAGCAGTTAACCAAACACTTCTGTTACTATGGTGCAAACTTCTTTTCCTTTCAAAGTGAAACGAAAATCCTTCGCTTTCACCCAAGGAAATTTTTTATCCGGATTTTAACTCATAATTCTGTGTTAACCTGTTATGAAAACGGAAAAATGCAAACCAGTTTAACGTAACGAAGCGATTAATTATATATTCGCATGATCTTAACAGCTGCTGTTGTTTGGCAATGGTAAATGGCACACACACACACACACACACACACACACACACAAGATAAAAAAGAAAAAAACAATTCAACATACCACCACCGTTTTTCATTTCCCTTTTCGGTCTTTTTCTTCTTGGCCTTAGGCCGGCCTGAGTCCGCGTCTTCCATTTTGTTTTGTTTTGAATTTTTACGTCCAGCGACCCTCAGTCTACGCGCAGAGGAAATTTAAAAAATCGCGTGTCTTTCAACTGGGTTCCCGCTTTGTCGGTCAAACTCCCCACTCGGGTGACTACAGAGAAGATTTTGTCACGGACCAAAATTTTCGCGTAGGGAGGCCAGGCGCGGCAGTTTGTCGTACGTGAATTCAAATTTTAACGGAAAAATGCATTCTTCGAATTCCTTTGAGTTCGGATTTCTTGCAGATCATAGGGAGAAAGCAAATTGACGGTCGTATTCAAAAGTTTGGGCTCGAATTTAAAGGGCTATCTGCGATCGAATCTAACTCAAATTTGGCCTAATTTTTATTCGAAGACTATTCTTTTGAGGGCCATGATTTTTGTGTGTGAGTGAATACGGCAAATATGATTTTTTTGGCGAAATGTTCGACTGGTAGTGTAATTTGCGGGTCGCCTAGTTGCATGCCTTGTTCTCTTTCTCTACTTTTGAGCGAGTCCGACCGTTATTTTGAAAACATCGCTTTCACGAGCCTTACCAAAATAAACACAGAAACACAAATCAAAACACCATGGCAGCAATTTTATGAGTTTTTATTTCATTTTCCTCAGTTTTAAAACTCCTAAACTTCGGTTTTAGTTTTGCTAATTTGATAAACCAAAACGCACAGCCCACCACACAAACAGAGGATGGTAAGCCTGTGATAAAACTCTTATAAACAACGAAAAATGTGTGATAGTCACGCGTGACCTTATGTGACAAGAGGCGTCACATTGTGCGACAGCAAACGTGACAGTCACGCGTGACATTGCGTGACAGGTCACATAAAAGAGCAAAAACCCTAATCGGGGGGTGCTCGTGGCTGTTCTTGCCTAGCCTCGGCAAGGAGGATTTAACCGCTGACAATCCCGAGGGATCTCTGAGCACCCCCCTGTCACCAGTAGGGCCGAAGCGGGCTCAACCGAGGGTACTCTCCCACTGGAAGGAGTTCCCCTATACCTCGTAATTCACCGCAGGCAAGCCCTCAAACAGGGTTCAGATGGTGGCCAACCATCACCTCCCTAAGGCTTTACCAATGAGTGAACTAATTAATATTGATTAATTTCAATATATATAAAACACATTTTTCTTCTTCTCTTCCTTATGGTACCCTTTTTCTGTCCTTCACCTTAATGTCACAATAATAAGATGTTTTTACGCATGCGCTTCACAAAATTTTACCTCGAGTAAAAAAGTACACGCTATTAAACAAATGTATCTTCAACACATCCCTTACTATGGCTATCAGCACAGATCAACATGCGATCTCACAAGACTGGCCAACAGAGGAAAGTTTTGAAAGAAAAGAAATTTTTAAATGGCGGAATATTTCAGACGCTATTTACAAAATTCAAAAAGTTAAATATAGAAAAGGTAAATATGGGGATTCAGCTATTTTAACTTTAGAAACAAAAAATGGTGATAAGTTTTGTGTGTGGGCCGCTAACCGACTTACAGAAGACCTGATGGAGGATGATTCTTATCAATTTGTCTACAAAATAGGTCTCAAAACTTCTGCTGACGGTAATGAATATTTTGATTATGAATTAATGTAACCTGTCTGGTTTTTCAAGCTTGAGTTGTTACGGGGGTTTCCCTTCAATGTTTGTACGAGAATATTAATTACGTCATTGTCTACGGGTTTTCACCGAACCGCAAAGTCACGCACCTTTAACACAACTTAATGGCTGTGGTCCTCTTCCCATATATCAGTACAAAACTTAATTAAGGTTAAATCAATTATACCGGGGACAGAAATGGTTATTTCATGTAAGATTTCTTCTTGTTTATAACAAGGGTAACAACATCCTCCCTGACAACAGTGCATATATGCAACACACACTATAATGTGTACAAGCCGCTCCATTTCAGGACAGAAAGGTTGTATTAAAAGCTCGTTGTGAACCAAGTTCCAACCCAAAGCCGCTCGCTCTTTCAGTTTTATGGCGAGGTAATGTTTATAAATAATCTCACGTAACTCTGGTGGTAGGTTTTGTATTGCTTCCGTTACCTGACAGGTGTTGAATCTGGTTGCCATCAAATTTGACTCACAAATATCTATCAGATAAAAAAAAAATTCATTCGTATTCGATTATGTTTTTTTTTAATTGGTGGTTGTAATTCTTCACAAACAAAGCACACCTTGGTCAACCAATTTCTTAAAAATCGGGGCGAAGTGGATAACCTCTGTTTACCAGTATTTCTGAAAAATTTCGTCGTAGTCGTAAAAGTCAAATACAGGATAGCCGAGATAGTGATAAACTCCATTTTTGTTACACGCGTAACAGAGCCCATTCTTACCGCAAGTGACACATTTCCTACAAAACAAAACATTTACGATTCGTTCTTGCTTTTCGCAGAAAGGCACCTCTTTAAGAGCCTCATGCACCTCATTCCAGCCCAGAGCCGCTCGCTGCCTCACTTTTATGGTGAGATACTCCTTGTAAATTATTTCACAAAGCTCTGAAGGGAGGTTATAAAAGGCCTCAGAAAGTTGACAGTTGTTTGATTCACAAGCCATAGCCGCTGTTCGAACGATATTACAGGGGTGGCAACCTTTAATTTAAAAAAAATTTTGGTGGGCGGTTTATTTCGGTTAAAACAAGAGTCAATTTGTTTCCGGAGTGTCAAATTGTTTTCGGAGTCCAAAATTGACCGTCTATTAAGCACAGGTACCGTTTCTTATACTTAATAAACAGATCCTGCAGGGCAAGTGTACTTATTTTGCAGAAAAGACCATTATCTTCGATTATTACATACAAAGATTGCATTTTCCTCTTATTAAGTACGTCTCTTGTACTTATTAAGTACGAAAAATGTGATTAATAAGGACAAAAGGTAGGTCTTTCGTTTATTAAGTACAAGTGTCACCAAACTTCGCAAACAATGATTTTTCATACTTGGCGGCCATTATGGAAAAAAATATCGAGGGCGAAGTGTATTCAATTGGTGAATCTTTAAAGAAAAAAAATGATTCAGGCAAAGTCTTGTTTGTAAATTCTTTCAATTAAGCAACAAGACGACATGGATTTTGTTTTAGGGGCCGATATTTTTCAAATGTAAGAGTTCGCAGCCCGTCCGATCGCGGATCGATCCATCGAGCGATCAAGCGCTGGCCCGGTGAAAACCGTGAGCGTTTTTGTTTCCCGTTCCGTAAATCTGTTTTTCCCAACAGAATACTTCGAGTAAAGATAATAATCAGTGGTGTCTGAAACTACATTTCAGTAGGAAAGAGAGACTCGCTTTGTTTTAAACTAACTGTTTGAAAGTGCGAGATTAAAATCTATTTCATGAAGGACAACAAGCTGCATTTAGCAGCAGTTCTTTATCGGTCGAGTCATGCTCAAACTGCTTGCATTTTCTTCGCTTCCTAATACCCCTAATAGGAAAGTTTGTTTACTAATTGAGAAGAAGAACAGTTTTTTCCACCTAACATTGTCCGGAATATGTTGTTTATAAAAGAGTTTTGCTTTAACTTCAAGCCGTAGATTGTTCACAATCATGATCGCCTATAGTCGGCGGCGAAAAACAACCTGTGCAATAAGCGAAGAAGCTCGACCGGGAATAAAAGTAAAGCTAAATATCTCATTAATCGGGACCTGTAGGGTACCAAAAAAACCTCTTTTTTACGAATGAACTTTATTTGCGAATAACCTGAGGCAAAATTCAACGTTCCCGGGCCGGTCACCCAACCAAGTATTAACCCCGCCGGACTGGGCTTAACTTCGCTTGTACGGGCAGCAAAACTTGTGGTATCTTGATCATGGAATTCAGTTACTTCAAATATTTACCTTTTGCTTTCCATTTTCGTCTTTTTCCTGGTTTTTAAATGCATATTTTACTCGAGAAAATATAAGTGGGAAATAACAGAACGAAACGTCTACTAACTTCTGAAAACATGTGCGCGTGCGATTCCTTGATAAGCATACTAAGCAAACTTCACACGCCTGCATAAACATACTGTTCAAAGCCACCGTGGCGTATCAAAAACACTGACCAATAAATGATACGTTTCTCTGGACCACTTCTACCTTAAAGTAGTGAAACTTAGAAAGTTACAACGCGAAGATAGCGACAAAAAAAAGACAGCTAAGTCCAAAAGAAAAGAGGGTATTGGAACTTGGCGGTATTTAATTTTCTGAAGAATAGCAATAAATTAAATTCAATGAAAAAATAGCCATATTTTCGGCTTGGGCTCTTGCCAAATGCAAACGTGTAAAGAACAAAAGATTCACGATCTCAACTTGACAAAAGTTAAATTATCTTTTCGTTCATATAAACGGATTAAGGTTTTTACCTCTCAGTAATTCCAAAGTACTGGCAAATGGGCCGACGAACTGTCTTCGTAATCTTGGTTGGTTCGGTTCTAACGCGTGTTCCTCCGCAAGCTCTACAAGAAGATAGATCAAGAAAAATATCCTATCGCTTTAATGCTTGTCTGCTATCCATGACATCGATAAGAGGTTTTTCAATTAAAGGTAAGTTCTGCTCAGAAAACAGCTTTTAACTGACGCATTCCACCACGTGCTGTATTTTTACTTAGAAACGCTGAGGGAAAATCGCTCTAAGCACGAAAACGTGTTCAGCTGCGAGACTGTGCAGTGAGTGCAATTCTGAAATTTCTCAAAATTGTATTGTTCTTCATTGTTATGATATCAGAGAGAGCGCTAGAGCCACCGGCTGATCACGTACAAACGCTACAAGGGTGACGTATGCTAGTCCGAAGGTGACAAAATATCAAGTTTACCATTCTTTTATGTAAAGTTACATTTTTATACATCAACTATTTTATATTCGTGTCATTTTGTCGTATATTTATGTCAAAACAATTTCTTCTGTGTCAGTGTGATTTTTGCCGTATCAAGCGATCTTTTATATGCATCAAATAAATCATTGTTTCATACATGAGGTGGTTGACATTTTCATATCAAGTTGCGTGCACATTTTTATACATGTACATCAAGAAAGGGGAGATGAGCTTTTGATCAGAAGTACCATCAAGGAGAAGAGTCTGGCGACGAGTTATCGGGGTTTTTTCATTCCCACTATTCGAGAGTTCTTTGAAAAAATGCTTTTATTGATCCGGCAGTGTAACACTTGTTTGGAAGAAATAATGATGGTGACCAAGCAGAATTATTAGCTAGAAGGATGGAGCAACATGAGCAAAATGACTTTACGAGTCATGTACCAGCGAATAACAGAATCGCGTTCCCACCAACATGCTCTTGGCTTTAATTATGAGCAGTTAATGGTTTCTCATCGCACAGAAATTGGAAAGATGATAGAAGGTCTTTACTCAGGTAACGACAATGTTGAAAGAGCAACAGAGACAGAGGGAGATCTTTGCTCCATGAGACCAAACGGTCGTGCAGGCAGGCCAGATTTTAATGAAAAAGTTATCGGTCAGTACAAAATGCAGACTGCAGACTGCAGACTGCAGACTGCAGACTGGGTACAAAATGCAGACTAGGTACAAAATGCAGACTGCAGACTGCAGACTGGGTACAAAATGCAGACTGACATTTGAAACTGTTTTTTTTTTTTCATATTATTACCGGTTGTCACGCAATCCCTTTCCGATGTCATATTCCACGAAAACTCGCATTACTGGGTAATGATCTTGCTCCATTACTCGAAACGAAAACGCTGAGTCATGGTTTCATTTTGTGTGGCAATTGTGCGGTCATTCATGATCCGAAGCGATAAAACCACAACAAATGTAAACAAACGGTCAGTCACGGAATCTTGTCCTCGAAAAATTCCCCCGATTTGACTTTTGTTATCTTCATGGTTTATTAATTAATAAGTACAGATAAAACACATTGCAAATGTAGGAAACTTAAACTTTCTTTAATTTTCTCCAAAATATATTTTTGCTAACCAACCATAACGAGCAAGGGGACGAAGGCACTTCTTCTTCACCACTGTCACTCGACATAGTGAGGTCAACCCGCGAACAAGACTAAGAGAAAATACAAAAACGAACTTGTAAAAATACAATCCGATCTAAAAGCTACAAAGAAATGGTAAAATACAACACGACATCTATGCTCCTACTTCACATGCAAGATCTAAATTCTCTCACGAGGTATAAGTATTTTTATATTAACACACATCGGTTAAAGGAAGGTGATTTAACTGCTACTTACCGCATTAACCGACCTCCGACCTCCATGACGAACTGGCGTAGAGACAAAGAAAGCGACCACGTGCACGGAAGGTCGTGTCTGCTGGTTTCTCGGTATCATGTTGCAACGAGTGTTGTTATTTTATGTTATGCGATCTCGCGCTTGAAGTAAGAAGACTGAGAAGGCTTAAATCATGTTTAAGAACGAATTGATCTTCGAGACTTCGTTTAAAAAGTATATTTCGAGTAAAGGAGCAAGATCATTCCCCGGTAATGCGAGTATGACATCGGAAAAGGGATTGCGTGACAACCGGTAAGTTATAAAATGAAATGATATTAAAAAAACCCGAAAAACACAGTTTCAAATGTCAGTCTGCATTTTGTACCCAGTCTGCAGTCTGCAGTCTGCATTTTGTACCAAGTCTGCATTTTGTACCCGGTCTGCAGTCTGCAGTCTGCAGTCTGCAGTCTGCATTTTGTACTGACCGAAAAAGTTATGGGAGCCCGTAAATGCAACCACCTCTCATCACTGTCCAAACAGAGGTAGTGACAGTGAATGATAGTGGTAGATGCAGCATTAGGGCAGCCATCTGACTAGGGTGCCAAGGTTAGTACATCTCTGATTATATTGTCCAAGGCAACGTCGGTAATCTGAGAAAAATTATGCTCTTGGCTAACAGGCATACTATTGAATCCTTGACGGTGGCGAGAAAGAGTTGTTGCAGATACACCAAGTATTCTTGCTATGTCACTCCACCTAAAATCTGGACCCTCTCAGAGTCCTCGAATCTGTTATTCAGTTAGGCTTACTGTTTTTTTGCGAAACAAAACGAAATGAAAAATAAATGAAGACTAAAGTCAGCTAATGGTTCGGTGCGCGTTGTGTTGTCAAAAAATTAGATTAATAACTACCGGAAATGCAGAGTTTTTAAATTCAAAGATCTGTATATTACGAAACAAGCTCTTCTCAGATCGCAGCGAACTTTAACCTATTTCGTTACATTCGTTAACGCCGTCCTTTAATATTCCTCCCTGCAACAATGAATTCTGAACAAAAAGCTACGAGCCAAGAGGTCAGAAATACTCCGTTTCGCAAATTACGGCAGCAATGTATGTGTGAACACTGATCGACGGTCTTCGTTTTCGAGTAGGGTCTTCGTTAAGTGTCCGTTAAAAATAGATGTAGGATATCTCGAAACTAAGATTTTTATCGTTTCGAAGACCACCCCGCCATATCCAAACACGTCCAAATATTTTACGAGGATTGCCGAAAACGTGCCAAAAGTGTTAAGTAGTCAGTGGCAAAAGAAAGTCGTCACGCAATGTTATCAGGCGTGTGCATTATTTTGACATCGGACTGTTGTCACGCTACGCTGTTTCATCCAGCTCCATGAGAGGACGGATAAAGCGTTAACTGTAAGTATCGTTTCACGCAGAGATTTTTTTCGGCTTTTCTTGGGAAAGTGTGAAAATCTGTTTAACTGTAGGAAATCAAGCTATCATCGCTTCTTAATGAAGCCACGGTGAAAATTGTAAAATGACACTATGTTCTGAATGAAAGGCGTAAAGTTCTGGTTTTCGTCGAAACGTGATTCCCTGAAATAAATAAAAGACTGAATTTTGTGACATTCCGCCACGAGTAAGTTGTACACAGTCTTTGACCCCTTGGCTAGCCGATGAAATTGTTTTCGAAGGCAAAGCTGTGTTCGATTTCGATCAATTTATGCTCCTTATTTATCCTCCGACTATTCATGGAGGCTAACAAAGCCTAAATCAAGGTGTATCAGAGGAAGCGATCTAAGACCATCTAATGTCCCTCAATAATTCACGCAGATTTCTGTCCATCCTGTTAGTAAACTTTTCGATTTTGTATACAGCGGGTAAAACTAAGCTCTCCAAGAATGGAAAGAAAAACGAGGCTCTTTGATATCCTGTCACAATCAACCAAAAAAAGGAGCAGTGTCTCTGGCTTTTCTACATAGCGAGCGTTAAAAACCGCCGGTCGCGAGAAAACGTGCCTCGCTTTTGCACTGAGCTGACAACAACGAGTGTGTAAGTGTGCTCCCCAAAATGTGCCATTGTACAATCTCTACAGGAATTATTGTCACAAGCTGCGTGTATTCCTTTCCAACTGATAAAATTTTCTCACTATTTCGAAAAGTTCAGTTTTCAGTATCTTATTTTATTTTTTTATTTATTTGCAATGTCTCCTTTTTTCTAGTTTCTCCGAAAGTTCTAAATACGTACAGAATCGCATCAACCGGTACGGACGAAACGCGATTTGTGCTTGTTCAGCGTATGCCTAAAATGTCTGAATATTCTCGCGCGAATTTTAAAAGACTCAGTCAATGCGTCTGCGATTCTTGTCACTTTCTGCAGTTACAAGTTTGTACCGCATTCTTAGATTTTATGAAAAATGTTTCCCTTCCACAAACCATTTAACTGAATTAGACTACGAGCAGTCTCTCTTTCCGCTCAGGGATAGTCGAGGAAAACGAACAAGCGAGCAAGCGAGTACGAAGTCGCCTGTGGCGTTGAAACGTGACGCGCCTGTCGAGCCGCTAGTGTGGTGAGACTATCCCTGAGCGGAAAGAGAGACTGCTCGTAGTCTGTAACTGAATTTTAAAAACGTATACTGCACGTGACGAACCCTCTTTGATGCATGTATATTCGTAACATAAACCTTCAAATGTAGTTCTTTCCGATCCTGTTATTGAGCAAGCGGGAAACATCTCCCAAGACTTTTATCACTGCTTTACTGACAAACGAAAAGTGCACGATGAAGACGTGCAGCCGTGAGGAAAAAATGTGGAGGCGAGAATCAGTGGATTTCTAATTCCCTTTGAGCCCTTCCCCCTCCCCTCCCTGTCGGTTATTTCTTGACTTTTATCCAAACATTTTCTTGAAAAGTGCTGGGACTAGGGTCATTGAACACACCATACTGGGTGGGTTCCCAAATGAACCCACCGGGTTTCAACTTCTTTTATTTACTTTGACACAGTTTTCATTAGCTAGCTCTGCCATGACGTTAAGGCAGGACAAACTTCAAAACAATCAGGAATCATAAACTAAAACCAAACCAATTACAAGATGCAGATAATTAAATGAGCCAATGAGAGCTCGTAGCAAACACATGTGACCAGTGCCAAGCGTGGAAAAAACGTTCAAAGGCGAAACAAATTGGTTGTCATTGTTTTCAGGCATAGCCTTCTCGCTCTCTTCTCGGCCGGGTCATATTTTGTTGTTGTTCTGTTTTTCTTGTGTGTGTGTTTTTTGTTTTGTTTTTACCAACAGCCCTTGGTGTAGCGACATTTATTTCTCGTGACAGCAGCAAACAAAAGCTGGCAAAAGATATGTCATCTTGGCAGCCCCGCTAATAAAAGATGAGTCATCTTAAGAGCAGGAATGGTTGCCACCTCACAAAGAAATAAATATTCTTGCGGTGATTGAGTTTCAACCAGGGTTTCAACACTTTTTTTTCCTTTTTTGTTTTATTTCTCGTGACAGCAGCAAACAAAAGCTGGCAAAAGATGTGTCATCTTAGCAGCCCCGCTAATAAAAGATGTGTCATCTTAAGAGCAGGAATGGTTGCCACCGTCACAAAGAAACAAATATTCTTCCGCTGATTGAGTTTCAACCAGGGTTTCAACTCTTTCTTCCTTTTTTTTTCTCAAACTTCATTGCTATGAGAAGTGAGAAGAGTATGGCTCGGGTTGATCATGTATTTCGCTAAAAGCTGCTTTCCGACTTAAGGTCGCTGCTTTGAACTTTTTAAATATTTCTTTGTTCATTTTGCCAGTTCGAGATTTAGTTATGCAGGCCGCTCTCGTCCTTAACTCGACTTACTAAGGCCGGGTAGGCTGACAAATTCTTTCAAGAAATTATCTGAGCACAAAGGTTTTGTAACCATAGCTTTCATTTCTTATTCACGGCCGGGTCATTATTATCATATGTTTGTTTGTTGTTGTTGTTGTTGTTGTTGTTGCTTTTTTTGGTTTTTGTCAACTGCTATTTATTTCTTGTGACAACAGCAAACACAAACTGGCAAAAGATGTGACATCTTGGCAGCCCTGCTAGTGAAAGATGAGTTATCTTAAGAGCAGGGATGGTTGCTACCGTCACAAAGAAACAAATATTCTTCAACTGAGTTTCAGCTCTTCCATATTTTTACTCAAACATTACTGCTGTGAGAGCTGAGAAGACTCGTAATGTTACTCAGAAGGAATGGCCTGTATTAACTAAGTTATGGACTGGCAAAATGAACATCGCAATAACTGACATTTCAAATATCTTTCCATGAATCAGAGTTAGTAAGAGGCAAAAATACTGTCAACTTAGTGGACAGTCGTTCTAACAAAAGAGGTGCCTCTTCCATCGTCTGACTTGTTTAATAGACCGAAAAAGCAAAACCGATTTCAAACATTACTGATTTCCTCTGATTCTTTACTTAGCATCTTACTGCAACCAGACCTTGTAAACAAATTAATGTGGCTTAGCTGATATTAATTTTAAGAAATGAATTTGGTAAACTTGTCATGCAATGCTGTTTTGCGTTTGTTCGAACCACACAAACTCCCGCCAAAAAATTATAGTGCTTTTATTGAGCACTGATCGAAGCCGATCCAAAATACTGGCGAGAAAAATCTGGCATGTCATTCCTGTAACTTCGCTTTTGTTATAAGCAATGATTTATAGTTGTAATGAGGCGACGAAATCTTAAATGCAACCAAGGCATATCTGAGATAAATAACAACGCTGTTGAATTCAGTGAATCGCAGATCGAACGCGTGGGGTCGCCTCTCATATACCGGACTCGTGGCTTTGTTCAGTTCTTGTAGCCCTCTAATATTTTTCCATGCCGACAAGTCTACTGAGCTAGCAGCTGCAATTATACTGGTAGTGATTTTGCACGGCTTACATACAGATTCAACTTACCATAGTCCACTACGCGAGACTTTTGTAAAGGACATCAGGGAGGATTTTTCTAATCTTGTTCACTGTAATCTAGTTTGAATTTATCCCATTGTTTGATACCAAACGAAAACAAAATGTCGATTCCCAGACTTCCAGGAAAACGTCAATCTAATCACATGGCTTTTAGGCTTCGGAAACGTGTGCATTGACGGTATTGGAAGGAAAAAACCCACTGAAATCAGCGTTAAACAACCACTTGTGACATGGCATCGTTTCTCAAGAAAATGAAACCAGAAACTGCAAGAAAACACTTCACTGATCCTTTTCGTTACTAACATCCGGTGACAAATAATAATGTACAAAAGTTAAAAGTCCTCCCGGTCGCGCTCCTGGTCGAAAGTTTATTCTTGGCGAAAGTCCAATGCAACAGTCAAATGCAACAGCAACAGTCAAATACTAGTCGTATCCAACCAACAGAACAAGCGTTATTATTTTGCTTTTCACCGCGTTTTCTTTTTTATTTTAATTTTAATGTTTTTTTTATTTTTCGATTGCTAACACCTTGAGCGGTCTCACCTTGAGTTTTTGGTTTGGATTTCCTATTTGATTGACCAAAATTGTCTGGTAATGACTTGTGAATGATGTGTAACACTCCTCTATGGGAAAATCAAGTCACGTTTTATTATGACTTGATAACATGTACAAAGTCGGTCCTTGTCTCCGCTGTTCTGGTTTACATTTGATGCAGTGACATTTCAATCATGACGCAGCAGATTAGGACGCCTTGCGGTAAGCCCATTAGATACGCTTGAAAAACCCCTCACAAATTCTTAGAAAAGTTTTTTAAGAATTTGTATGGGACAACAGGATGTACTTACAGTTCGCGCTTTCTCCGTCCTGTCATGCACGTTCACTACGGTATGTTATTTTAACTCGGTCAAAAACCCAATCAAATCACACAAGACCGCACTGCAACAAACGGCATAATGTTGACTCAGTGTCTCACAATTAGGATCAAAATACAGATCTGTAATTTGCGAAACGGAGTATTTCTGACCTCTTAGCTCAGTGACTGATATCAAGACCTGGCAATAACACAAAATAAAACACAGTAAAATTAGACAGAATCGTTTTAATATTAATTAACTACCACACGTTTTCGTATTCACTAAGTGACCAAAGCCAAGCTAAATAAACACTGACAACCTTTTTTTTCGGCTATTTACTACACAAAATAACATCGATTTACCTGCAGTCGATGTAGCCTGAGTTCAAGCACCTCCAAATGTCCAATGAAAATCGAATGTAACAAAAACGTTAAAAAAATCGCTTTACCAGTTTTTCGATTCATTGTTGTTTACCACATCCGTTCGTGTCCTCTGAACCGAGAACCACTACCTTTAATCGTTTCAACTCTCGCAGCTACAATGCTGAAATCGCACAGCTTCAATCTGCTTTAGACGATGGATATACTGACAACAATTTTTCAGGATACATCAAACCTGTGCCACATTTTAAAGCTGTAATCGGAAGACTTTTCCTAAAAATTATTCTGACGTTCACTTCGGAGCATTTTTTTTATCCGTGCAGCTTTGCAAAGAAACGCTGCAACACTTCGCAAGGTTTTGGCGCCTTTTTCTTTCAGTCATGTGATCATTGTTCCTTTTTTAACTCTTTTCTCGTTTGTTTCTCTCTCGCTCTTTCATGATTTTATGGTAGTCCAGTTCTGGCCCCTCTTCTCTGTCACGCAACGCTCCGCTCTCGCAGAGAGAGGGTCCAGGGACAATTCTCTGCGCTTGCTCGTAATTTTAGCTAGTTTCCTAGCTAATCGCTACTGCGCATGTACAACGAGATAAGACGAATAAGAAAACAGAGAAGGGAAGGGAAGCGCTGGCGGACGATTTTTTTGTGCGGTCGGCAAAAAGAAAATAATATCTCCCGAATTCGATCGTGTTTGCTCCATGTTTGGTTAGTTGCACTGAGCGATTTCCTCTTGCAGTTCAGATTATTTTTTCAGAAGAAACAGTTGCTGCGAGCGTTACATGAATTCTTGAAGTACTGAGAAACAGAGGAGTTGTGGTCAATTCAAAAACACTGGATACGGGAGCCGAGAGAAGGCTAAAGCTTGAGTAATTACGAGGACTAACTGCCAATTTTGTGGTATTTGCTGTTGATCAAAACATTTTGCTCAACCTTTTTTGTAACGCTGTAACTAAAAACCTAAATGTTTTTGGAATTTTACCAACTGGCAGTCTTCCAACTGCTTCTTTATAGGTTAGTCAAAGTATGAAACTTTCAGAACGTTATACAGTTGTAATTGTTGTGCCTTTGCATCAGTAATGAAGGGCCTGGTTAAGGGCTATCGAACACAGGCTTCAGACTGTTTTCCATCGGCGTTGGAGACGAACGCGCATATTTAATGAGCTCTCTATAGTTTATTCGCTCACCTCTCGAAACTCGCAAAATTCGCATCCATACTCTGTTGTTTCCAGAACCAAAAGTAAGGCAAAGAAAATTTAAATGCGCCAAAATATTGTCGAAAACTTCCGGGGAAAACTACTCCTTGAGCGAAGTGGCAGATGTTGTGCCCGGGTGTTGTGAAACAATCTCATTTGCATCGGGCATATTTAATGAGCTTTCTCGCCTTCTTCATTCTACCCTCGAAACTTGTCTAAATTCGTTTCAAAACTCTATTCCTTTTCTCTCTCGAATAAATAAAACTAATGAAAGTGCAGACATGCCACAGACATTCCAATCCGCCAAGTTAATCTTGAACTAAACTTGAAAAGTTTTCCGAGTGTTGCCAACCTCACTCGCCACAAATATATTTTCAGTCGGGTGAAATCAACATCCTGCGCTCTGATCCGCTCTGATTGGTTTAGCGGGAGCATGCTCAGACAATTGTCCCTGGACCCTCTCTCTGCGAGAGCGGAGCGTTGCGTGATAGAGAGAGGGGCCAGAACTGGACTAGATTTTATGGTAACTAGTGATTGAATGTTGAATCAACTTCGCATTCGAATCGCACTGCTCCTAATTTCAAATTTCAAGCAAAAATGGAACTGCGGTACCCTGCCCCTCCCCCCCCCCCCCCCCCCGCGCACGGGAAAAAGTGCATTTCGCCCAGCAGCGATTTTGCGGGCTGACGGCCGGGCTGACCCGTTGTGGATTTTCGCAGCGGGATTCTGTGGGCAAAATAAACATGGCGGAAGAGCGTGGTCGATATGCACAGCGTTCGTTTTTACGTGCTAAACAAGAATAGTAACTTTTTTCAAAGATAGTTTAGAGAGAAAAACATCGGGGCTGTTTTAAAAACGGTTTTGTGGAAGTGTGTTAGGCCAATCTAACTACGATACATGGTATTTTTATCGGCGCTCGCAGCGTGCAGTGGCGAGAACCGTCTGTGCACGATCTCGCGACAATCCGTTTTAACGCTAACCCTGGATTCTTTTAAAGACAAGGGGACATGGTGGAAGTGGAAAACTTATTAAAAGGTAAGTGAACAGATTTTGGTTTTCAAAAATTTACAACCTTGGCATATAAGAGCATATTAATGAAGCTTGTCTTGTGCGATTCTAAGTGAGCTAAAGCTTAAACACAACGACTGGCGCTGTTAAATACGGTCGAAGGTTTAAAATAAAGCATTGTGCACACTCTCTAAGCTTGTGTAAATATATGTAGAAAAAAGCGCGCTCACATTATAGAATATTTGCGGGTCAAGAAATTGATTTTCTTTGGTAAAAGAATCATAAAACGCCGTTTTCTTAACCAATGAATTTCTAGATTATTATGTATATTCTCCTTGTTGTTATGAGGAATTCTGTGAGAATTCAAAAGAGAATGTGGTGCTCGATCACAAGGTACAGTGATGGTTGAAGCAAAATGTCAGTGATATTTCTTTTTTAATTTGCTGTTTGTTGATTTTAACTTAAAGGTCTTACACAGTAGTCAAAATATTTGTAATGTTTGTTAAATTTGAATGTGTTTTGCAATATTTTTTGGCTAATTAAACTTTTAAACTGACCTGAGCTACATTGTAGCATGGCTTTTCAGTTCGTGTTTCAACACTAGCAAATGACAGTTGTTAGACCATCCGGATATTTTCTTTATGTACTTTTCACTGTGTACCCTTGTCTGAATGACCATTTGCTGTTATTAAAACTTATGCTGAAAGTAAGGTTTAGAAGCTTCAGTTGTTTTATAAAATTAAAGTATTCTGATTGAATATTTTATATGACCTCACATTTTTTTTATAACTCTGGACTTAACTTTGACTGTTTTGCAATCCACCTTGTATTTTGATTTGCCATTTTAGACAGAAAAGTAGTAAATCTAGCCCCTACATTTTGTGGACTCTGTCTTTGTGATTGGAATATTGTATAAAAAAAAAAACAGCAAATGCAAATTATGATAAACAGAGAAATATTTAAAGGATGAGCTAGTACAGTTAAGTCATTTATGACACTGAGCTTTTAAAAGTGGCATTGAAAGTGGTTGTTGTGTGCATACTGTACTAATATGTGCTATGTACAAGTGATCAGAAAACATAATTATACTGTACAATGTTCCA
This sequence comes from Siderastrea radians, assembly GCA_964017195.1. Lineage (NCBI taxonomy): Eukaryota > Metazoa > Cnidaria > Anthozoa > Scleractinia > Rhizangiidae > Siderastrea > Siderastrea radians. Next base: position 59,659,502 of record OZ024890.1, on the reverse strand, counting down.
TGGCTCAAGGAGCTTAAATGATGTTTTTTCTTGTGACTTAATTCCTTGAATTCACTGTCACTCATCTAGTCATTGTTATTTGGCAGTCTGCCATGTTCTCTCACAAAGGCTTCATCCCATTTTCTTAGTTTCTCCTTCACAAGGTGTAGCTCTGTTAAAACATATGTTTGGACTGTTTGTTTCTGTTTGTCAATCTCAGAGACTTCTGGTGATTTCCCTGATACTAGTTCTAGGGCCTTTGCTTTCTTTGACTGAATTGTTCCATGTTTGTTTTGTGACTGGATTTTTATTCTCTTGCTAGGTGGCTCAATTGGGCATTCCTTTTCACAGAAAGCAGCTTGTTGCATGTTTAAGTCATCCATGATATTTTTCTACTGGATGTTTCATTATCCAGGACCACACCTGAATCCACATCCTTATCACTTGTGATGTTTTAAGTCATTTCAAGATCTGCCGATAGATCTTCAAGAATTATTTCAAGGGTAGTGTCCCCTTGCTGATCTTCACAATTTTTTTTAGAGAAGTGGCTCTTTGTTAATCTTCAGAAATTACTAGTTCAGTGGATTTGTCGATGTTTTTTGTACTTATTTACTGTATGTCTTCATCATATTCAGGGTGTTCATCAAGGGATGGCTGTAGATCTCCTGTTTCCAGTGGCTGCTGCAATTCTTCGGATCTGCTCTCTCTCAAGTATTAAAGTGATTTTGCCATTTTTATCCCTCATCTTATAAAGATGAAGCTGATCAGGCCTGACAGACAAATCCCTCCCAGGTTTCTTCCAAGTACCAGGATATCTTGCTGATATTGTTGGATCTGAAGGGATGAAGTTGAGGTCCTTGTTCTGTGCTCTTTATTCACCTTGTGCATCCATCTTCCCTCCATTTCCACCACACTCCAGGTCCAGGTCTTAGAAAATCAGCAATTTTGGAGAGATGTGCCTGCAACAAGCTGGATCTCTTAATTATCAGTTCCTCACATCATTTATGCAGCCTCATTTGACCTATAAACGTCTGTAAACTGAAGTTCCCTTAGGCATTCCCTTCGGGCTGGTAAAAAAGCTGGCTGGTCAGAATCTTTTAGCTGTTCAGGGGTCATTGTTGTCATATTCTTCATCGCTGCATAATCTCACTTGACACTTTGAGCACAGACTTCTTTGAGAGGGTACTTCCTTGCTGAATCTTTACAAACTTTATTTTCTCTGTTTCCCTCAGAGGTGAGCACAACTTTTGTGTATTCATTGTCTAGCACAGGAGTTCCAAGATTGAATTCCCCGGAAGCTATCCTTTGCTTTATATCTGCCCTAATTTGTTGATTGCTTTGTGGGACAGGCACAGACACTACTCCACCAACTTGTTTTTTACAGCCCTTCTCACCCCATATTTTCCTAAAAATAAAAATTGGAGCTAATTTTTAAGTGATCCTGTTAAGATGAAGTGATCTAGTTCTTTAATATTTTTTTTTTACTGTTAAGATGAAGTGAATGATATAGTTTGTTATTATTTTTGTTTTTGTTTTTCAATGATCACTAAGGATTTTATTTTGTTAAGAACGGCAATAGCCGATCCATCAAGCGGATTCGTTTTAAAATTCTCTCACTTGTTTTGGGATGAATAAATTTAGTTTGAGTTTTATCAACTAATAAGCTTACTTCCATTGGTCCATGTGGCTACGAGCGTCCTTTTAACTTTGAGGGATGAGTGTAAATAATTTTTGTGAAAATTAATTTTGCTTTCTTTGAAGTCCTCAGTAGGGGTAATTTGATCTTAACAAATGAATTTTTAGTTCATTTTCACCTTCACCGATCTTCTCAAAGGGAGCTATATCCACTCCTTCTGACTTTAGGAATTCCTTCAGTATTCACCCTCCATTAGGTGGTGTGGTCTCATTGGTGTTTTCCCTGGTGTTGTATTCCTTTGCCTTTGTAGACCAGCACACACAGGTTCATGAGGCCACTTTTTCACATCTTCCAGCTACTGTTCTATGTTTCCAGTAACTTCTTTGGGGATGTGACAGTGCTCCTTCATACAAGGTGGGTTTTTTCTAGTTGTGATTTCGCTTCGTGTAATGTTTCAAATGACTGGAGGGCTCGTTGCTTTGATATTGCGGCCAAGTTCTTTGAGCAAGATGCGCATCTACATGACTTTGTTTCCACAAAGCTTCGAGAGAAGCTTTTAATTGAAGCCGTTGGTTTTTCTTTTTATAAGCCCTTTGCTTTTCCTGAAGGTGTAACTTTGGAGCACCTCACTGAAACGCTTGCCAAGGTTTTCTTTGCAAGTTTTTTCATAGGTAGAAAATATTATTTCTCCAATAGCTTTAAGCTCTCCTTTAGTTGGTTGGACCTTTTTTAGGACATGATTTGTTGATGTGTTTTTCATGTCACTGAAAGGGCCCTTGTACTTATGGCGATTTTGTTTGCTTTCAGGAAATGTTTCGCTTAAAGATGCATGTTAGCTCTTGCAACACTTGCACTTTTGAAGGCCCTGCAGATTCCTTCAAAGCTTTGTTGTCTTTGCCCATTTGACAGAGGAGACCTGTGCAAGATGTGCTTGCTTTTCAGGTGGCTTCCTCCAGTAGGATCTTTCCTCGTTAATGATTTTGGAACCTCTCAAGAATGCAACTGTTGATGTAATTTTGAGAATACGTTTAGTATAGGGTCTACAATAGGATTGGCGGGATGCGGGATTTGGCTAATTTTTGTGGCAATATTCGGGGTGGGAGCTGAAAACAGGAGCGGGAAGCGAGAATTTAAATTGATAGCGGGAGCGGGATTTTGTGTTTTACTGGGTCAGGATGCGAGAATCTCCAGGGTGTAGTTGCAGGATACCGTATTTTAATTTTTACAAGACTGCATGATTCGACCAGCGAAGGCTGCAGATAGAAATGTATCGCTTGGTGACTTTAGATTAATACGTACATGTGTACGCATGATTCATATAACGCAGGACTGTTTGGTGACTTTAGATAAATACGTACATGTGTACGCAGGATTCATATAGGGTAGGACTATTTGGTGACGTTGGATTAATACTTACATGTGTACGCATGGCTCATATAAGGCAGGACTGTTTGGTGCCTTCAGATTAATACGTACATCTGTACGCATGATTCATATCAGGCAGGACTGTTTGGTTACCTTAGATTAATACGTACATATGGACGCGTGATTCATGTAAGCCAGGACTGTCTGGTGACTTTAGATTAAGACGTACATATGTACGCATGATTCATGAGGCAGGACTGTTTCTTGACCTTAGATTAATACGTACACATGAACGCGTGACTCATATAAGGCAGGACTGTTTGGTGACTTTAGATTAATACGCACATATGTACGCATGATTCATACAAGGCAGGACTGTCTGGTGACTTTACATTAATACGTACATTTGTACGCATGATTCATATAAGGCAGGACTGTCTGGTAAATTTAGATTAATACGTACATGTGTACGAATGGCTCACATGAGGCAGGACTGTCTGGTGACTTAAGAATAATACGTACATATCTACGCATGATTTGGTGACCTTAGATTAACACGTACATATGAACGCATGATTCTTAGAAGACAGGAGTGTTTCCTGACTTTAGATTAAGACGATTTTCGCTCAACGTTCGAGCAGTAAGTGCAAAAATTAAGTTACCAAAAAAATACTTGCAGCACTGTCACATTTTGAGAACAGATAAGAAGAACTTATCGTTACTTTTGCTCCCAAGCTGACCCCGCGAGAGAAAATTGGATTTGAAGTTATCCATATTTCAATTAAAAAGACGCTTCATGTCAGTTCAAAACAAAATGGCGCCCGTTTTTAGCATACTTTTACGAGATTTGAAATTAATTTTCTTGAGAATGCTTGAGAATTTCATCGCGGGGTCACTTGGGCAAGTGAACTAGAGTGAGATGTTTCAAATAGCATTTAAAATGTTACCGTGCTATGAGTAGTTTTTTGGTAAATATTTTTTGCAATTATTGCTCGAAAGTTGAGCGGAATCCGTCTTAATACGTACGTAAGTACGCGTGACTCATATAAGGCAGGACTGTTTGATGACTTTAGATTAATACGTACATGTGTACGCATGATTCACATGCCCCAGGGCTGTCTGGTAACTTTATATTAATACGTACATGTGCACGCATGATTCATATAAGGCACATGTGTACCCGTGATTCATGTAAGGCAGGACTGTTTGGTAACCTTAGATTAATACGAACAGATGTACGCATGATTCATGGAAGGCAGGACTATTTGGAGACCTTAGATTAATACGTACATATGTACGCATGATTCATATCACGCAGGACTATTTGGTTACCTTAGATTAATACGTACATATGTAGGCATGATTCAAATCAGGCAGGACTATTTGGTTACCTTAGATTAATACGTAGATATGTACGCATGATTCTTATAAGGCAGGACTGTTTGGTGACTTTAGATTAATACGTACATGTGTACGCATAATTCTTATAAGGCAGGAGTTTTTGGCGACTTTAGATTAATACGTACATGTGTACGCATGATTCTTATAAGGCAGGACTGTTTGGTGACCTTAGATTAATACGTACATATGTACGCATGATTCATGGAAGCCAGGACCGTTTGGATTAATACGTACATGTGTATGCGTAATTAATATGAGACAGGATTATCTGGTGACCATAGGTTAATACGTACACATGTACGTATGATTCATATAGGGCAGGAATATTTGGTGACTTCAGATTAATACGTACATATGTACGCATGATTCATGGAAGGCAGGACTATTTGGAGACCTTAGATTAATACGTACATATGTACGCATGATTCATATCGGGCAGGACTATTTGGAAACCTTAGATTATTACGTACATATGTACGCGTGATTCCTATAAGGAAGGACTGTTTGGTGACTTTTTCGATTAATACGTACACATGTACGCGTGGCTCATATATGGCAGGGCTGTTTGGAGACCTTACATTAATACGTACATATGTACGCATGATTCACATCAGGCAGGACTATTTGGTTACCTTAGATTAATACGTACATATGTACGCATGATTCATATCAGTCAGGACTATTTGGTTACCTTAGATTAATACGTACATATGTACGCATGATTCTTATAAGGCAGGACTGTTTGGTGACTTTAGATTAATACGTACATGTGTACGCATAATTCTTATAAGGCAGGAGCTTTTGGTGACTTTAGGTTAATACGTACATGTGTACGCATGATTCTTATAAGGCAGGACTGTTTGGTGACCTTAGATTAATACGTACATATGTGCGCATGATTCATGGAAGGCAGGACTGTTTGGTGACTTCAGATTAATACGTACATGTGTATGCATAATTCTTTAAAGGCAGGACTGTTTGGTGAATTTAGATTAATACGTACATGTGTATGCAGGATTCTTATAAGGCAGGACTGTTTGGTGACTTTAGATTAATACGTACATATGTACGCATGATTCATATCAGGCAGGACTGTCTGGTGACTTTAGATTAATACGTACATGTGTACGCATGATTCTTATAAGGCAGGACTATTTTGTGACATTAGATTAATACGTACATATGGACGCGTAATTCATAAAATAATAAATAATAAATTGAAAACAATTAAATGTGAGTGAGGTTTTTCCTTATTAATATGATGCTTTTTTTAAAACTTTCAATGTTTATTAGTAGGCATAATGTAACTTGAACACAGGTAAACAGGACTGTTCTCCAGCATAATATTAGAAATGGAATGCTATTGACATTTAAAATGGTTTTTGTCAGTGTTGTTTTTCTGACGTTTGCAGTTGAACTGAAGTGTAAATAATAGAAAAACCACAATTCATTCAGTTATTATGATGTTTAAGTGGTCAATTTGGGGCAAGGAAATGCGATCCCTTGCCGGTATTGAATGTGTTCGATCCAACCTAGTGTTTTTGATACGCCACGGTTGCTTTGAACAGTATGTTTATGCAGGCATTTATAGTTTGCTTAGTATGCTTATCGAGGAATCGCACGCACACATGTTTTCAGAAGTTAGCTCGTGGAGGTAACTTCTGAAAACATGTGAATGTGTTCGATCCAACATCTGAAGGTGTTCGATCCGTTCGAAAACATGTGAATGTGTTCGATCCAACCCAGTGTTTTTGATACGCCACGGTGGCTTTGAACAGTATGTTTATGCAGGCGTTTATAGTTTGCTTAGTATGCTTATCGAGGAGTCGCACGCACACATGTTTTCAGAAGTTAGCTCGTGGAAAAAGTAAAGCATCGTTTTCTGTGAACATTTTTTCTTGATCTTTACGATGAGTAATGTGCGACTCCTCGCCAGTATTCGAGAGTGTAGACATTTCAAAATCCTAGAAAAAGGAATCAAGGTCACCTTGGTGTCCGTCCCAGTCCTTCCCTCCCCCTCCCCACCTTCTACAGTCTATAGGTGACCACTGAGCATCATGTTGTTTTGGGGGAGGGGTGGGGACTTGTCAATTGCAATTTTGACGGCTGCATATGTCTGATTACCGACACGCTCCTGGTTCATAAAGGGAGCTACGTGCTGTCTTTACAATGGCTCAACGAATCTGTTTTGGAGCTTTGAAAACCATCGCTGGAGAGTTATGCAAAGTTTTATATGGCTGTGTTTAATTCGTTCAAGAATGGCTTGAATTGAGTTCCGCCGCACGGAGTTGGAATTATTCTGTTTGCCTTTGCCACGTGGGTCGAACGGCTGAAAGCGGTAAAACTCGGCAAGAACAGAAACTACGAGTGAGGTTACCTTTAAAAGGAAAACCAATAACCTGGCTTTTGCAAATGATATATGCCATCATTACGGTTAAAGATCTGAATTTGAAATGTTGTGATAACTGGCTTTGTGCGATATCCGCCAGGGAATGGCGTCAAATTCGCAAAGGTAAGCACATTTTTTATGGCTTTGTAAGTACTCGATCTAACTAAATTGATGGTACTGGACAACACATAACATTACCATTGTTGTGATACATTAACTTTAATTTAAAAAGAAGCCACATAAACTATGAAAAATTTGTTAGCCTTAAATCTAAATTATTCTCCCGCGAAAAACACTTTTGGCGCCAAGTTATCGAATGTAATAGCGACCTATGAAGCTTTTTCCACCGTTCAAAAAGCATATAAATACATCGATGCTTGAAAATTATCACTTCATTTTTTCCCTAATAATATCTTTTGTATTTCATTAAGCTAGAGCAAAAAAGTAGTCAATAAGAGTGTATTTGTTTTGTTGGAAATGCATGTCGGTACGCGGTCAGGTATTACAATGTTTAGATAATGGGAATCCCTATTATTTGACGTTTTCAAATTGAGAAGGAAGAAAAATGACCTTACCCGAATCCTCAAACTGCGCCTATTAATTATCATTAGGAATTAAAAACTCTGCACATCAGCTTGCCGTGCAAGTAAAAATCTTTAACTGACATTTTGACCGTGAATTCGAATGTCCTGCCGTAGGTCTGCTGTTTGACAACGATGAACACCAATCAGCGAAACCTCGGCAAAGTCCACCTTGTCTCGCAGCCGAATTTTTTGACCGAGTTTATATTTACAAAACAGCTTGGAAGATAGCTTAACGAGGTTTTTTTTTCTTTAACTAGGTTTTGTTTATCCGTGCCTTGTTTTGCTTCAGTGCATTAGATCTGACGCTGATATTAGCTTGAAACAACCCAAAACTAAGTGCCTCAATCACGATCGGTAGAAAACGTTTCTCTGGCGAGGATGGATTAAAGGACGAATAAGCGAAACACCCAAACAGCTATTTTCTGCAATTCACCGTTTTTTGAACTTTTTCTTTTCTTTCTTTTTTTTAATTGATATTATTGCGAACAAGGTTTTTCGCCTTTGTTTACTGCAGCGGTACGTTCTCATGTAAACGTATTTACCAGCTACTGATTTGGACTTTTGTCCCTTAAAAAAGTAAGATAGAAAGTTTGAAAGCAAACCTTCGATAAAAGTCACGAGAAGTCAATCCCTGGTGGTCACCCATCCAAGCACTGACCCCGCCGAACATGGCTTAATTCTGCTAATCGGAAGCGATGTCTTCATTTACATGGTAGACGTTTCGTTCTGTTATTTCCCACTTATATTTCCCACTTATTTTTTTCGGGAACGTTGAATTTTACCTCAGCTTAGTCGCAAATAAAGTTCATTCGTAAAAAAGAGGTTTTTTGGTACACTACAGGTTCCGATTAATGAGATATTTAGCTTTACTTTTATTCCCGGTCGAGCTTATTCGCTTATTACACGGGTTGTTTTTCGCCGCCGACACCGTAGGCGATCAAATTGTGAACAATCTACGGCTTGAAGTTAACGCAAAACTCTTTTATAAACAACATATTCCAGACAATCTTAGGTGGAAAAAACTGTTCTTCTTCTCAATTAGTAAACAAACTTTCCTATTAGGGGTATTAGGAAGCGAAGAAAATGCAAGCAGTTTGAGCATGACTCGACCGATAAAGAACTGCTGCTAAATGCAGCTTGTTGTCCTTCTTGAAATAGATTTTAATCTCGCACTTTCAAACAGTTAGTTTAAAACAAAGCGAGTCTCTCTTTCCTACTGAAATGTAGTTTCAGACACGGCTGATTATTATCTTTACTCGAAGTATTCTGTTGGGAAAAACAGATTTACGGAACGGGAAACAAAAAAGCTCACGGTTTTCACCGGGCCAGCGCTTGATCGCTCGATGGATCGATCCGCGATCGGACGGGCTGCGAACTCTTACATTTGAAAAATATCGGCCCCTAAAACAAAATCCATGTCGTCTTGTTGCTTAATTGAAAGAATTTACAAAAAGACTTTGCCTGAATCATTTTTTTTCTTTAAAGGTTCACCAATTGAATACACTTCGCCCTCGATATTTTTTTCCATAATGGCCGCCAAGTATGAAAAATCATAATGTTTGCGAAGTTTGGTGACACTTGTACTTAATAAACGAAAGACCTACCTTTTGTCCTTATTAATCACATTTTTCGTACTTAATAAGTACAAGAGACGTACTTAATAAGAGGAAAATGCAATCTTTGTACGTAATAATCGAAGATAATGGTCTTTTCTGCAAAATAAGTACACTTGCCCTGCAGGATCTGTTTATTAAGTACAAGAAACGGTACCTGTGCTTAATAGACGGTCAATTTTGGACTCCGAAAGCAATTTGACACTCCGGAAACAAATTGACTCTTGTTTTAAGTAGTATATCCGGTAGTTAACAAATACTTCCTGATTGTCAGAGGTTTATTTTAGAATTTTAAAGCTTCTTTCATTATGTTAAGCGACGCGAGGAGCTTGAATATTATAAAAGAAGCTTTAAAATTCTTAAATAAACCTCTAACAATCAGGTGGTATTTGTTAACCTCACCATTTACTACTGAAAGTCCTTAGTCAGTGAGCGATTTCCAGACAAGTGGCATAGTAGAAGCCGCAGCCTCTGGTGTAGTGGATGTATTAGGTCTGGCTGTTGGGGTAGAAAGAGAGTCTTTTTCCTTCTTGGAAGAATCAGGGGTGCCTGAATCAATGATCGCATTGCACTCCCAACGGCCACCATGGTTGGGTTGGCCAGCAGGGAAGGACTACTAATCCTGTGGCCTCCTCCTCTTGCAGTTTCTGTAGCACTTGTGGGATAACACCAAAAGGAGGAAGGGCATAGAAACTGTAAGGTTTCCAGGCAATGGTAAAAGCATTAATGGCCATCGCTTCAGGATCAGGCTGGTATGCAACAAAAGGCTTGATCTGATAATTGAGCCTGGAGGCAAATAAGTCCATTCGAGACATAACAGCCATTTTCTTGATGGCCTCCTGAAATATTTGACTATCTAAAGTCCACTCTGTTTCTTTCCTAGATTTCCTGGACTCTGCATCTGCAAGAACATTCTCTTTGCGTGGAATATGAGTTGCGGTGAGCCACACCTCATTGTCAAGGCACCTGAGTCCCAAATAATACGGGTCAACTGATTTCGCTTTATTGAGTGGCTTGTACCCATTTTACTTAAGAGCTGTAAATATTTTACTGTTACGACGACTTTATCGTTCCAATGGCTCGGGAGCGAGTAAAAACGACTTGAAAGTGTCACTTAAATCAACCGCTCGTCTTGAATTGTGAAGACAGAAATATCAAAATCAAAACCATGTAGTATAAGTAGGATATTCCCTTGTCATGTTTGCTTTGTCAAATTTGAATTCGATGGAAACCAGAATTTTAAACAGATTTTTGAAATTTAACCGTTTCGGGCGGCATAGTCGCACGCTAAGAAATGGCGAAATTCAGGACCAAAAAAAAACACTGTGTTATATGGCTTTCGCAGCTGAGACTACACTTGTTGCAATAAGCAATCTTTCCTCTACGATTTGATGAAAAAAAGTTTTTGGGTAAGTGAAATGGTAAATTTTGGGAGCGCTTTATCTACACCCTATTATCCAAGCGAAGACGACCTTTTGACCTTGACAGGCGGGGAAGTAATGACCAGCGTTTTCAAATAACACGCGCTAATTCCATTTTTTAAAGAAAAGTTTCACACTGTTTGGTACTTACTAATAAATAGAACCTCAAATAAAGTCGTCAGCCGAAAACAGGACAGGTTTTCGCTCGCAAATACGTTTTTTTGGCCAAGGCAAACTTTGCTTGTTGGTGATTAACATCGGCAAATTTGCATAAATTTGAAACATTTTTCTTTCACAACAAACTCGCTTTTCTGCCTTCTGTTTCTTTCCAAAATAATGATAAAGGAAACCAATAAAGTGTGACCCAACTATTTATAAAGCAAATCTTACCTTAATGACTCTTTTCTGATGAAGAAACGTCGAGATTTCTTCTAGCCGCCCGTGACAACCGTCGACCATTTTTGGGTGGTCGCAAAAGCGTTGGTGTCACGCAATATACACTGGTCTTAAATTACAAACCAGAGAGGTTCCATCCTGGCTTTTACCGTATTATTTTGGAGCCACACATACGATCCTCAATTTAAAAGTGTGGACAGTTCGCAGAAAGACAAGGGAGCAGAAAAAGCTCAGATGCTAGTGAAAGTACTCAACAACTTGCAACGTATAGAGCCGGAGAGGGGAGGGGATGAGCATTCTCGTCCTCAGAGCTACGCGGTTTTTTTTAAATTACCTCTCTTGTAGCTCTGGTAACGGCCAAAAATTTATTATTTTTTTTGATTGGCCGATTCAAACTGTATGCGCAATAACGTTAAATTTTTTTGGCTTGTAGGCATAACGTTTTATTTCCGGTTGAATTAATCAGGGCATAACTCCATCAATTCGCAAAGAATGTGGCTTGGGGCAGATTAAGCGACCAAATTTTGCTGTTTGGTTAAGCACGTAAGCCGATTAAAAGTGTTAGAGATTGTCGCTAAATGCCAGCGATTCTTTTCTCGCTACAGCTTTTTCTACAAAACTACAGCTTTTCCATAAATAAACTTACATATATATTAAACTCTTGTAATGACCTCTTGATGTCGATGTTTAAAAACTTGGGCGCCAAATGCTTCTGGAAATTTTCGATGGGGTAAAACGTAATATATTGTAGCATTTAGAGGCGAAACGATTAGTGCACAGTTGACATTCTCACACAACAGAAACCAGACGAATGTAATAAATAACTGTGCAACTCAGTATAACGCAAATGCAAATATACCTTTATTCAGGCGATACAAATCCAAAACCCGTGAGCAAAAAACTCGTTCTTCTGAACAACTATGGCACAAAAGGCAGCTTCTTAAGTTTGTTCCTGTTAAAGCTCCAGGTTTTTCCGCTAATTCTTGAGATTTAGAGGGTCCCGAACAGCCTTTAGTCGATCTAGGGCATGACTCGATCGAAAGAAATTTCTCGCTTGTTGTTAGAATTGTCATGCCCAGAGCTCTACGGACGAGACTAGAGCAGGCGCAATAGCACCTTAACGAATTAGACATGCCCTACCGGATGTCGTGAATTTCACGACATCTGGTAATGGCTTATACCAGAGCCCTACGATCCCACCGCTGGCCGAACAGATCGTAGGCTCTGGGAACGAGAATGGGGGATGAGGGGAAGGGCATATAAAAGCGACGGATTGATCATCGGACAAGTTGAAAGGACTTCAATGAGATAAGATGCCAGGATTTTTTAAATTCTCTTTCTTTCATTGCTAGCCTGCGGCAGAATCTGTTCGATGTTTTTTCCTGCCCTTGTCCCCTGGAATGCTGTCTGGCTACCATCTCTGGGCGTGACTCGTTTTTTGTTTGTTTGTTTTCTTTGGGGTTTTTTTGGCTGCTATTGTTTACTCCAGTAAGTGCCACTTTTTCTAAATAGAAGTGCCTGTGATAAATTTAATGCTGATGGATTTATTTTTAACCAAACTAAACAGAAAAAATATCAATTATAGGGGTATGTGGGGCCCCCTTGCCCTAAAAACATTTCTTGATAAACAAACGTCTTTATTTCGGTCCACCGTAAGCCATTTTTTGAAAACCTCCGTTTTTAGTGTTGCGAACACTAGGTAATGAAAAACTGTCTTGCGAGTGTACTTCGCTGGCTGCCACGATACTGCCGACGACTACAAATAAATAGACGGCTGCTATATAAATAGTCAGCCAAGAACACTGGCGTATGGTTTGAAAATGCCCTTTCTATGAACAAGCAAGTGAACTAACTGTACAAAAACAGCTTTCTATCATCTACGTAATCCAGTTACTACCACAAAGTTCCTGTCAGACAAAAACTGAATTATACTAATACACACCTTTCCAACCTCTCGGATCGATTACTGTAATTCTCTACTATCTGGCCCACCACATAATTTACTGCAAATTGGACCTAAATATTTAACGATGTTTAACTGACACTTCACTTGGACAGCTGCAGTTTTTCTTGCAGGATCTCAAGCGGATTCCAAATCTTTCCCGGTGTCGCGGGCATATTGCTAAACCCAAACGAGCTTCGTTGACCTCAAAAATGCCTTGAAAAATTAGAAAAAAAAAAAAACCAAAAGTTCCGAGCATCGTCAAACGTCAGAATCTGTGCCAAGGTACATTGAGTTTTCCTGTCTTCATTTAGGTCAAAAGGAATATATCCCGTGGAAGTATTCATCCACCCTAGCTGCCAAATATGTCTCGTTGTATCAGGCGGTATCTTAACAGAATGTTTAGTTTGCGCAGTGCAGAACTTCGTTTACCCCTCAATTATCTATGGATGTACCCCAAGATGGAGAGAGGGGTGTTGCGCCCCAGGTGATAACAAATGTGGATACCAGGAGTTATTTCATTATTTTGCTTCAGTAATACCGGCAAGATTTTCGTGCAACCAAAGTGTCGCGCAACAAGGATGCGTTACAAGTTGAGAGTGTTCTCACCTATACACGCAACAAATCTTTATTTTTCGAAAAGTAGAAGCAACTAGGTTTCTGCAACCTGAACACGCGACGCGGAGGTGATAATAAGCGCAACATCGTTGCGCGAATAATTGCACGAATGTTTTCCGTATTATTAGGCCTTTAGGCAAGATTTTACAACTCCTGGTGGCGGCATGTACAGTTGTATCCAAGCTAAAGACCGAGTGTAAAATATTACACATTTCTTGGTGCATCATACGAACGCGCGGGACGTGTGTAGCTCGCGCGGGACAATCCACGCTTTCGGCACTTCGTGCCTCCGCGAGTTTTCTTTTTTTTTTTGTCTTTTCTTTTCTTATTTTAAGGCAGAGAAAGAGAGCGAACAGAAAAAAAGTATTTTGCAGTCTAGAACAATAAGTACCCAAATTTTTCAACAGCACAGTTACCTGCTCTTGGCAGCAAAAGCTTTGCTTCTGAATCCAGAGAGGCACCCGACACCTGCATTCTCCAATTTTATTATATGGCTACAGCTTGTAAATACATAACACGCGCTGTGATTGGCCAAAACTTGGGGCAGATTTTCCCGTAATGCACACGGGTATTATGAGCGAAATTAACGCCCGGCTAGTAAAGTGGAAATATAGAAAATGTAAAAGTACATTTGATTCAAATAGGTGGAATGATTTGAAGCTAAATGAAAAAACACAGCTTCTTTGAAATTTACTTTTTCTTGTGCGATACCCCGGGGGGGGGGTACTTCCCGAAGATTGGGTGGGGATGTGTCGCGCGCTTCTGGAAACCCTTACCCTATTTCAGACCAAGATATGTGATTTTTCCCTACCCTATTTCAGACCTGGCTTAAAAATTTGACACCCTATTTCAGACCAGACCCTAACCCTATTCCGTTTGCGTAAACAGTTCAGCAGGGCTTCAAATTCCCAACGTTAATCAAACCTCAGTTCTTTAGAGAAGAAAATTAATAAAAAGATAGCTTCTTATAAGATTCCTACCAGATCCCATATCAGAGTGCACAAAGCTCACGCTATTTCAGACCAAAATGGTCAAAATCTATACCCTATTTCAGGCCAAAAAGCCTCAAAACCCATACCCTTTGGCGCCGTGCACATACCCGATGATATACCTTATGTAAGGGAGTACCCCCCCCCCTCCCTGGTGCGACATAAATTTCTTGTGTGGAATAAAACTGCTGAGTTTTGTGTGCTTTCCGGTAAACTGTTTCATTCATCCCAATCTGCCACGGCTCACTTTTCAAGTAAAAAAGTGTTAGGCACAGCCATGTAATAAACTTCTTATTAACTCTTGCTAGCTCGGGACCGTACTGGGAGAATATTGCCCTCAGTCTTTCTTGTACGACCTCGGGCAATATTCTCCTACGGCCCTCGCGCTCAGTTAATAAGAAGTAATTATTATATGGCAAGCAATTCTCCAGTCTAAATCGAGTGTTCTGATTGGTTAGTTTTCGGTCGGGATTTTACAGTACGGACCATTACTATGGAAACGGTCCTTTTTGGATATTTTTTTTCGCACTCCCGCTCCCGCAAAATTCAAACTCCGAAAACGCAAGAAGATAAAAAAGAAAAGGTTTGGAGCTGGTGCAAAACCGGAATGAACGAGGTAAAAATGCCTGTTTAGAAAAAGCGCTCTCCAATTAACTTTACCGACTTTTGGGATAAGCAAAAGACTCGCCAGCAGTGAATAAAAAAGCACGGCCAACGTTCTTCAGTGACTGTGTGTGTTTATTGTTTTTTTGTACGACTATTAGACTGTAAGCTGTAAAGAGCCGCGTAAATCGGCCAACGCTTAAACAACAATTTTTAAAATTCAGCGTTAACAAAAGAGTACGTTTCTCAAAAGAAAACCTCTCGGCGAAAAAAACTTAAAACTGCAAAACAAATAGCAAACGGCTTTCATCAGCAACTGTAAATTGAAAGGAAACGATCATGTTCTTGTCTAGTTTAATATTGGCCATCGCTTCAGTCAGCGCTTTCCACAATAACAAATTAAAGCTACACGTACATGTATTAAACTAATAGTGTACCTTGATTCCTCGGCGAGATTTTTGCTCTTGTAGTGGACATCCTTGAAAATACTGAATCTTAGCTTGTTCATATTAAAGTCCGCCCTTGCTGTAGCTCGCGCTAAAAACAACTTTGTTAGGTGCGACGAACATTTGCTCTCAGTATCCACCAAGTTCTCCACATAGCCACTGAAGCAAACAGCGTGCAGTATTTGATGGCGAGATAATTTCCAGTGTCTTTTTTTTGAGTTCGAGTGTTCCTTCGTTCACATTACGGACTAACACGCTGCCACAATTTCCTGTTTGAGAAGTACGTTTCTGAGATTTTATCGCGGCCTTTTCATTATTCTTCGTTTTCCCGAATTGTCTCCGCCCATAACGAAGGCGTATTTTCAAATAAAACTATCTTGTGTTGTAGAGGACGATGAAAAACTGACACATATATTAGAAGCAGAGCAGTTTTCATTCATGAGCCACGCAAGTTTTCGCCGATCGACAGAAACGATCATCAAACTGATTCGAAAGCCAGTTAAAAACGCTGGCTTCTTTCCTTGACATCGCGCCGAAAATTGACTTGAATGAAATACCGGAAGTGTTGAAAAATGTACGAAAAATGATGCCATATAATAAACTACTTACTAACTTCACTTGCTCGGCACCGTACTGAGGAATATTGGCCCTCGGTCGTTTTTGTACGGACCTCGCTGCGCTCGGTCCGTAATGCCACGACCTCGGGCCAATATTTCCCAGTACGGCCCTTGCGTTCAGTTAGTAAGAAGTTAGTAACACACTGGACATTCGCTGGGTTGTCTGAACTAGGCCCACAACTTCCTCCAACTATTTCCGAATACTCACACAAAGCTATCGTGGCTTATGAGGTTTGACAGATTGGTGGCGTTCCAAACAGTTCAACCCACGTGCAAGATTTGTGTCGGGATTTTTTGACACGAGGCATGTTTGTTACATTATGGTTGTGGAAGTATTTCGCAACTTCAGGCATAATGACGGGTAACTTTATTTGGCTCCTATTTTTCTTTGGTTAAGAACTTTGAGATAATTTTACATTCTACAGTACTAATGCTATAAAGACTGGTTTGTATTTTAAAACAATTCAGTGCACTAGCAGCAAAGTTTTAGGGTGCGTTTCTTTGGGAAAATCCAAATCCGGATTCTTGTATCCAAAAACGGATTTTGCGTTTCTTTACCTAAATCCGAAAATAGATTAATCAGGGATTAGTGATCTGAAGAATCCACACTCCGAGTGGATACATCAGATCAAATCTAAATCCGTATTTTTAGGATTCATGATCCGTGCGTTTCTCTGGGGGACGGATCCGAAAATAGTACATCTGTCAAGCGGCCTTCCATGCAAATTTACTGGTCTCGCCATATTTTCTCTCGATCTTGCGTGACAAAACATTCGATCGTGGAAAAGAAAATTCAGGCGATTATTCCGTTGCGTATGTTTGAAAAGTTTCCTCCAAAAGTACAGACAGAAGCATTGACACGTCAGGATAACTTCATTTGTGTACCATTTCTGCAATTCAGGGGCCAGATTTTGCTAATTTTGAACGCAAATAGCGAGTTCGCTTGAAATACTGCAGATACTGTCCTTGTTTATAAATTATTTGTATTCCATTCTAGTTGAATTCTAGGGTAGTACGAGAGAAGTATCGTTCTGACCTTTACATTGCGTGCCTCCAGCGTGTCTCGTCATGACAAAATAATCCTTTTTCGGATTTTGCGTTTCTTTGGTGTCGAAGAATCCATATGATCTGGGATCACAAATCCGTTTTCGGATTCTCCCGAAGAAACGCACCCTAAGACATCTCTTTTGTTTCTTGTCCATTCCTGCACATTGGAGGTTCCCTGTTTACGAGAACTGCTGACAGCTGTTTGCATTTGCCTGGCCATGTGGTTTTGTCATTTCTTCACAGAAAGTGGTTATTAAGGTACGATTTGCTACATAGATAGTTAGGTAATGCTTTACTGGTTTTCGTTGGTATTTTTACCGTAGAAACAATGAAGGTAAAAAACGAGTTTTTTGTGAAAAACAGTTGTTTCAAATTTATGGAAATTTGCCGATGTTAATCACTAACAACCAAAGTTTGCCTTGGCCAAAAAACAAGTATTTGCTAGCGAAAACCTGTCCTGTTTCCGGCTGATGACTTTATTTGAGGTTCAATTAATTAGTAAGTACCAAACATAGTGAAACTTTTCTTTAAAAAATGGAATTAGCGCGTGTTATTTGAAAACACTGGTCATTACTTCCCCGCCTGTCAAGGGCAAAAGGTCGTCTTCGCTTGGAAAATAGGGTGCAGATAAAGCGCTCCCAAAATTTACCATTTCATTCACCCCAAATTTTTTTTTCATCAAATCGTATAGGAAAGAGTGCTTATTGCAACAAGTGTAGTCTCAGCTGCGAAAGCCATAATTACCAGAGTGTTTTTTTTGTTCCTTAATTTCGCCATTTTTTAGCGTGCGACTATGCCTATCGAAACGGTTAAATTTTAAAAATCTCTCACAATTCAAGACGAGCGGTTGATTTAAGTGACACTTTCAAGTCGTTTTTACTCGCTCCCGAGCCATCGGAATGATAAAGTCGTCGTAACGATAAAATATTGACCGAAATAAACTGAAACTGATATTTTTATAAATGGTTTGGATGACCTTTATTGTGACAAAGTTTGGCAATTTTCGATTTTTCTATCTTGCATGGTCCTAGGTGAAAGTTACGGATAGCCGCTCTTAAGTCTGATACAGCAGTCATATTATCAATTCTTATGAGGACATGTTTCCCTAACAACTGCTTCTGAAATGCTTTGAGTGCAAAAAAAGACTGCCAGCATTTCAAGGTAATTAATATGATTTCTAGACTCTAACGGGGTCCAATGCCCCCCAATCTTAGTGTCATTTAGTGTTCCTCCCCAGCCCTCTTTACTTGCATCTGTGTACAGAGTAATCTCTGGCTGAGGGGCACTACTAGGTTTAAGCAGTGACTCTGCTGATTTAATCCACCATTGTAAGTCATTACGTGATGACTCAGAAAATTGCATAGTCGCATCAAAATTGCCCTTGTTTAGGCTAAGAGCATCAGTTTTGTTCATGTCCAGTGATCTGAAATGTAGGGGCCCTAGCTTAGCTGCTGCAAAATTTGATATAAGCAGCCTCAGTGTTGATGCAACCTGTCTAATTGTTGGATGGTGACTATTGAGTAAACTCTGACTGGTAGAAATGATCTTCTCAATTTTCTCAGAGATTGGATAAACTGACATAGTAATAGCAGCTACGATAAAGCCCATAAAAGTGATTTTTTGTTGAGGAACAAAGGATGATTTTCCAGGGTGAACGGTAAATCCTAAGGAATCGAAAAGTTTTACGGTGTCCATAGCATTCTTTTCACAGTCAGCATAGTCATCACCTTGCAAATAAGAATCATCAATATGACTTGCTGACAGGTGACCTAATTATCTTAACTGTGAGTATACAGGTTTCAATAATTTTGTAAACTTTCTGGGGCAAAATGCCAGCCCATTTGGAAAACAGACATAATTATACAGTTTGCCTTGCCACTGAAACTTAAGGTATTTGTGGTGTTCTGTAGCAATTGGCACAGAGTGATAGGCATCCTTCAAGTCTATTGATGCCATAAAGCAACCTGGTTTCACCATATTTAACACAGTGGTAAGTGATTCCATTTTAAAATGGCGATAGAGTACATGTTCATTTAACGCTTAAGATTAAGAATCAAGCGTGAAGTACCATCCTTTTTTGGCTTAGTGAAAATGGGAGAAATATAGACCCCTTCGTCATGAGTGGTAGGAACAATAACTCCTTTTGCAAGTAATTTTCCTGTTTCAATGTCAATAAGTTATTTTTCTTGCAAGTCATGGAGTTCCTTCCCCTTGGGAGCTACCCTTTGATATGGAATATGTGTAAATTCAATTGGCTGGCCAGAGATCATTTGTAACATCTCAGGGTCTGAGGTTAATGCCTGCCATTGAACATATTATTCTTTCAACCTTCCTGCTTTAAAGCAATCAACTTTGGACTTAAAATACTGCAACTTATTTACCTGATAAAACTTAGTTGAGGTGTCAAGGGTTGTCACTGGCTGGGCCTCTTCTCCGAGTTTGTAATTGTTGTTGTGTGACCGGTAAGACCGGCCTCTGTTCCCGAAAAAAGGCTTTCCACTTTGGTGAGAAGCTTTGCCCTTAGCTTCCAACTATCACCATGGTGGCGGTAAGAGGGCTTTGTGGTAGTTGTATGTCCTATTTTGTTGGACGCTTTGATATTATTGAGCTGCGATTGCAACTCGTCCCCAAATAAAAAGCCATTGATAGGGACCTGCGAGCCACACGAAGCCGAATATTCCATATTTAGGTTAGGTTTGATAATGTTACGACCATGGTAAGACATCTCAACGTGTACATGTCTTAGCAGCGCTAGTGCGTCAGCATTATACGTGACATATTTGGCCAGGTTTTCAGATCGAACAGCGCCGGGAAACTTGTCAGGACTAGCACGGATGGCTAGCAGCGTATCAGTCGATTCAAACAACGCGCTACGGACTTTGACAAGGGGTTTCTGCACGTTTGCAAGGCGCAGATCCACACTTCTTGTCCCGTGCTTGAGTTTATTCCAGATCTCTGGATTGACTTTGGCACCGTTAATTTCTCACAATTATCGGGTCGATTGTGTTTCGTTAGTTTGTCTTTCAATTTAGTTTCCTCCAACTTGGAGGCCTATCGCTTATTGACAATATCTGCCAATTTTTGAGTGACCTTAGGGTCAGTTTTTTTTCATCTGACTCAAAGTCTTGGGCGATTTCATTCAACAGTTCATCGTGTTTGTCGGCGCTACCCGCGGATGGCATGTCGCCATTGGCCGCCCGCACATTTAACTCCTCTGAATCTGACTTTTCAGAGTCTGGGTCGTCGCTATTGTTAATTTCAGGAGCTGTTGAAGAGGTTTTACTTCGTTTTGGTGGCGTGGCAGTGTCTGTCTGTGTGCCAGCAAGCCGTTTCATTGACTTATCCATTGAATGCATGCTGCTGTCCAACTGAGTTATCGCGCTCAAGACATCAATGAGCCACTGGTTGTTTTCATTTTTTGGGGAATTGTCATCTTTTTCGCCACTATCTGCATCTGCTTCCTCTGAAAGTAAATAATGTCCTCGTCAACAGGTGAAAGAGGGTCTCTTTCACCTGAATTCCTTTCAGTCATGACAGTGTTTCTTCTGTGTTTTTCTCACTTTGCAAGACAAGCGTTCGACCTTCCCGAAGGATCGCACACAACTGACCTTCCCGGGATCGTGCGCGTTTCTCACGTGACTCCGTAGCGACCAATGACCAATGACGAAACAGAATCCCATTCAAGCAGTCATAGCATTTTAAGGTGGCTTACTACAGTATTCAGAAGAGAAAGATAACCTTTTTAAAACTTAAGTTTAAAGCCAGCAGGAGTTTTACTTTGGGTTATTTGTTGCTACACCTGTTAAAAGAAATGATATTAACCCTCATTATCCTGGAAAAGAAATACGAGAAGCTCAGAAAATATCAAATATAACAGACCGAGTGCTAGGAGGGGACTGGAAACTAGACTTTTTAAAGACTTTTTTCTCAAAATCTAGCCGTACGACCCTACCTCAATTTTTCAGGATTTGAAAAGTAGCTATAAATAAGCAACTATGCAAAAGAAAATGAAAATCTGTAAGGCAGAATTTTTGCTAATGAAGAAAATGTTGAATTTTCGCTTTTTTGAGAATTATTAAAAATCTCTCTTACAGATTTTGCTAGTATTTTGTCTACAGGTGGAACTTACTACTACGAATTGATTCTGAATTTTTTACTGTGGGTTATACGGTCAGTTTTCGAGTAGATTGGGGTCAAAAAGTCGATTTGCGATTTTTTTGCGACCTCCTTCGTGAGCAAAACTGAGCATGCGTGCAACTTAAGCGCGCGCTGAAATGACGCAATATGGCGCGTGCGATAAATATAAGAATTTTTACAACGACTTCTCGAGGTTTTTGTTAAGTTTAACAGGTATTTTATACCGGTAGTGCTCACCAACTTCGTCAAGACTTCGTCCATTGATTTTAAAGGATGTTAATAGTACACCACGAGCGATTTCTACAATCCAGAATTCAGAGGTGTTTTCAGCTTTTTCTCGATGATGGCGTCGAGTATTGCACGCGCGAAAAAAATGGCGTCAGAGAGAATTTCTCAGCGCGCGCAATTGTGTCTCAGAAAAACTGTAGTAAGCCACCTTAAATATAGTAGCTGCTTCCTGCTGAAGTCATCTCCGTGAGACACCAACTGAAGATATAACACGAACTGGACTGCATCAATAACCGCAAAAACTTAGCTTGGGCTCCAAAGGCAGTTTATTCTTCTCTAAAACGTAATCGTCGTAGCCCAAATTATAGCGCAAATCAAACAAAAATTCTAATTTTAACACGGGAGTTAAATATTAGAGGCTTTCGGTAAGTAGTGAACCAGCCAGCCACCCAATGCTATAAAGATGAAACAAATAGTAAGTACACAGTGAAAAATTCTCGGAAAAAATTCCGAGCCCCCAGTAGGAATCGAACCCACGACCTTCCAGTTACCAGTTGGATGCTCTAACCACTGAGCTATGGTGACTCATATGGTGAGCAGGCCGCAGGCTAGGGGTTAAGTCTCAGGACATCGCATCTCGCGAGTACACTGGACACTAATCATAAGCAACACACTAAATTACCTGCATCTCGCAAGCACATTAAATAAGTGTTGTGTACACTTAGAGATTTAGTGAACCAGCCAGCCACCCAATGCTATAAAGATGAAACAAATAGTAAGTACCCAGTGAAAAATTCTCGGAAAAAAATTCCGAGCCCCAGTAGGAATCGAACCCACGACCTTCCAGTTACCAGTTGGATGCTCTAACCACTGAGCTATGGTGACTCATATGGTGAGCAGGCCGCAGGCTAGGGGTTAAGTCTCAGGACATCGCATCTCGCGAGTACACTGGACACTAATCATAAGCAACACACTAAATGACCTGCATCTCGCAAGCACATTAAATAAGTGTTGTGTACACTTAGAGATTTAGTGAACCAGCCAGCCACCCAATGCTATAAAGATGAAACAAATAGTAAGTACACAGTGAAAAATTCTCGGAAAAAAATGCTCACCATATGAGTCACCATAGCTCAGTGGTTAGAGCATCCAACTGGTAACTGGAAGGTCGTGGGTTCGATTCCTACTGGGGGCTCGGAATTTTTTTCCGAGAATTTTTCACTGTGTACTTACTATTTGTTTCATCTTTATAGCATTGGGTGGCTGGCTGGTTCACTAAATCTCTAAGTGTACACAACACTTATTTAATGTGCTTGCGAGATGCAGGTAATCTAGTGTGTTGCTTATGATTAGTGTCCAGTGTACTCGCGAGATGCGATGTCCTGAGACTTAACCCCTAGCCTGCGGCCTGCTCACCATATGAGTCACCATAGCTCAGTGGTTAGAGCATCCAACTGGTAACTGGAAGGTCGTGGGTTCTATTCCTACTGGGGGCTCGGAATTTTTTTCCGAGAATTTTTCACTGTGTACTTACTATTTGTTTCATCTTTATAGCTTTCGGTAAGTAGCCGAGAAAAATACATTCTAAAAAAAATTAAATTGAAATAAAAATTTATCGAACACAAAACTGCAAAAACACTGGCTGGTTCACATTTTCAAAGGGCTTAGTCTGTGTTTTCTCGTCATTTGATATCCAGCGCGCCCTCGTAGAATAATTGTTAATTATTATTCTACGGAGGGCGCCCCTGACATCGAATGATAGATAACCAACGAGGCGCGTAGCGCCGAGTTGGTTATAATTATTCGATATCCAGCAAGCCCGAGTAGAATAATTGTTTTATTAAGAACTCAACCACTGTACTTGTTATAAAATAAAGAAAGAAAGAAAAAAAATGAGACGAGCGAGAAAAAGGAAACAAGAATCGGTCACATGACTGAGCAAAAAAGGCGCCAAAACTTTGCGAAGTGTTGCAGCGTTTATTTCCAAAGCTGAATGAATCAATGAAACTGCTCCGATGTGAATGGAGTGGCACAAGTTTTGGGGAGAAATCGTGTAATTATTGGCTCTGAAATGTGTTACGGGTTTGACTTTTCTTGAAACATCGTTGAAGTTATCGTTCAAAGCGGATTGAAGCTGTACGATTTTACCGTGGGAGTTGAACTGAACAAATTTGTAATCCGTTCCCACAACGGCGCGATCATGTGTCGACATGTGCCTGTTTCACCTAACTGAAGACAAAATTTGAACTTGAACAGGCAATTTCTGTGCATCTCAGGAACAAGATCACTGTTGTGAGGAACTTTAGAATTCACAACCTTAGTTTGTTAAACGCAAAGCGCAAAACGCAGTTGTTCTCAGTTTAGACGTTGCGAACGGAATGGTAAAAACAACACTCAAACGACTGGGAAAGCGATTCAACTCCTTTTACATGGCATCCGATTTGTAACTAAACGTTTGGAGCTTTTGGAACACAGAGCTATACAATGAGTGCAGGTAAACCAGTGTTAATTTTGCGTGGTATAGCCGCAAAAATGTCGCCCTTCCTTCCTTCTTGGTAGTTTGTTCAGTAGTCATGTTTAGATTGCTTCTCGATTTCTGTACTGATTCGTCGTGAATGTGTGACAGTTTTTATTCAATGCTTCTCTCCCATTTTACTGTGTTTTATTTTATGTCTTGTCTTGATATTTCGAAATGGAAAGCCTTCCTAACAAAAATTACCGTTTGTAAAATGTTAATGATCGAAATTGTAAACACAATGCAAAATGCTTAAATTTCTATCTGTACACAGTTTCTTGTCGTCCTGAGGTGTCAGGCGCTCCGGGAGAATTTTGATTGGTGTCTCAGTGACGCTGTCGGAATTTCTGTTGAACTGAAAGTCGCTCCAAACCGATTTTTCTCGCCCATTATTCTCGTTGGGTTGCTCACGCGGAAAACAAACTTTCAGCTCACTTGCTGTTGAGTCTTCATTGACCATATTTGGTCACAGCAGGTATATGAGCTGATAGCCTAGCTCCGTTCATCCAATCAAAATGCTAGAAATCCAATATACCTAGTCCACTTTTTTAATAATTATGCATATGTGTTTTGAGAATGATATATACGTATATTAGCTGTAAGTGTCGACTTGGCATCAAAGCATCGAGGAGCACAAGGTGCAGCAACTGAAAATCAGCTACAATAGATCTCTGATGAATACCCTTTCAGGTGCGTTTATCATGGTCCAAAACGGCCTGAGCTCAACAGTCATACATAATCCTAGTTTTTTTTGTTCGTTTCCTGAACACTTTACTAGCTATAGATTTTATTTATTTTATTTATTTATTCACTTGTTTGTCTATTTATTTAATTATTTGTTTGTTTATTTATTACAGTTTGGACGGTGCATTTTTAAACTCTTGATCCTGTTATGAAAATTTGTATTTCACACTTTTCATTGACCATCATGTATGCCTACTATAGTTTGCAGTGTTTTCAGGTTAACTTCAAAATTAATATCAAGGAAATCAAAGCGTCGTTTACACTGTCAAGCGATAATTTTCGTCATTAGTTGTGGGTTTAGCCAAAAGGGAAAATAAAATAAAAATTGGGCTTCGGTCATAAATTATTGTTTACGATACTTTCTTGTCAGTAAACTTTAATAAATATATTTTTTATGAATTACGAATTACACTTGAACAAACATGGTACATCAAGTTTCCTCTAATCAACGCTTAGTTTTCTTGGAACTAACCGCAGGTTAATGAAAACGTTGTTTAGGGTTAAGGCTCTCTTTGCTCATCCTTGGAGGCTACAATTATGGACAAAAGTCTTGGGACAAATTGAAACTTTTCGCGCGCTTTCTCACACGCAAAACAAACAGTCCCGTGCGACTAAAACTATACCTGCCTTTCCCCTCCCCCCTCCCCTCTACAGTGTTGGTCAGTACCCGCCATTTTTTTTGGAGTTTCAACTTTGTATTGGGAGGGGGAGGGGGAGGGGGAAACTTGCACATTTTTCAAAGGATAGCAAAGTGTTTTAAAACTTAAGGTGAAAAACAAAGATAATTCATAGCGTTACATCAGTGTCCCAAGGACTTTTGTCCATAATTGTATGTACAGAACTTTTTTTGCAAGTTGAATATAGGGTCCTCAGGAGTAAGTTTTCGAAAGCTATGTATACAAATAGAAACTCATAAGGACTTGAAACGTGTAACTCGCATATGTAGGTTTTAACTGATGCTTGTAAAATTTTATTGATTTTCGCAAGTACCATATTTGGAACATGAGGAAAAAGTGAACCGACCAATCAGTTTCGTGAACGACGTGACGTAATTTCACACCAGGTTCGCCCACTTGCTCAAAGAATGGCTGGCAAACAGAAGAAAATTAAACAAGCCGACAAAGCTTTCAAACGTTGGAATGACAAAGCGAAAACAAAATACTGGTTTCGAAGACCGAGCAAGAAATTTTTCAGGCAACAAAATTGGTAACTGAAACAACATCGAGCAAGCCGCTGGGGTTAGAAGTAGATCAGACTGCGAAACCAAACCAAACCAAGCTAGTCAAGCGTAGTGTTTATGATTTCTTTCACCGTGGCACTATCAAGAAATGTTCACTAAAGGTAGGTTTTACACGGAAAAATTTTGACACCAAATTATCAAGACATGATACAAAAGTATTTAACACAGTAAAATTAAAGAGAACCGTTTAATAATATTTAAGTGTCACATGTCACACATTTTCGGTTGTTCGCTACCAAAATCAAGCTAAATAGTTAACTGAATAAGAAAGGACGACATTTTTTCGGCCTTATAAGCTTACTACACAAAATAATATCGTTTTACCTGCAGTTGATGTAGCTCTGAGTTCAGCAGCTCCAAATGTTCAACTAAAGAGATTGTAATCCAAAATAAGTTGAAAGTTTGATTCATTGTTGTTTTGACACATTCCGTCCGCGGCCTCTGAACCTGTAACCACTACGTTTTGTGTTCGTTTCCACTCTCCATCTTCAAAGCTGAAATCATGCTGTAGCCTTAATCCACTTTGGACGATGAATACAACAATTTTTTAGGAAACTTCAAACCTGTACCACATTTTAGAGCCAATATTTGGAAGACTTTTTCAAAACATTATTCTCGGATGTTTGTTTCTAAATATGGTTATTATGAAAGGATAGCCAACGTCTATATTCTTGATCGTAGTCTTATTCTTTAGCATCGAATATTGCAGACATTTGGTTTCAGCCTGGTATATACTAGCTCATTTCAACCCAGCTGACCAATCTAACAATTCTCCTGTCAACCCAAAAACTGACTGACGTAATTCTGAGCGACGCTAAAAGTGCGCGCATTGGCCGCTACGCATCGTGTTGTGATTAGCTGAGAATGTGTTCTCTCTGTGTTCAGTAAACATTCCAAGAGCGGTCTCTTTGGAGGATTAAAAGTTGAACGAATATTTGTAGGATATGGAAATATCAACAAAACAGTAAATAAGGCATACCAGGAAGTGTTCGAAGAAACCAAACCTAAACCAAAATAAAGGAGAACCTACGAACCAATCATTGCAATTACCAGATAGAACGTGTCCAAGATATTAGCCGGACGTGAGCTGTTTTGGTGATAGTTATAGGAAAAAAAAGGCTCTAAAAACGACCCAAAAACACTATAAACAGAAAACTAATTTAAGTGTTCATTAGAGGAATCCAATGATTCCATAGGTCTTGCTAGCAACATAGCGAAGACACTCCCCTAGATCAATGTGACTCGAGTGAGCGAGGGACATAAACTCCTTTCTGAGTGCACAAGGACTGACAAACAGGGGAGACCCGCAAATGTCACTGGGCCAATCTTGAGATATGAGTTGTCGAAGATTAGTACAGATTGGGCCGATTCTTGCTCAATTCGCACCAACCGAGAGGGAGAAACTCGCAAATTCTCAGTGTGTGTCTACGTACAAGTTCCAGCGATTTAACTTCCTCAGAAGACAAAAAGCTTCCTTAAAATGCGCATGCACGGCTTAATTAGCGTATCCACTATGAACATGAGAGGTCCTTTCATGCACCTGACCTGAAGAAGTTAGAGCATGCGCTGAAGCCTTGCTGGTGCCTCACACAGACTTCACTTAAAGTTTGCTTTTACAGAGGTTTGTGATCTGTTTCCACAAGCACGACATCACGCCCAAAGATCACTCTAAATTCGATATTAATAGCATCATTTGCTCTTTTATGTTGTGAAACATTATTTCTTGTTTTATGTCATTGCTGGCAAATGGAAAAAGATAGCATGAATAAATTTAACCAAGTGGCTTAGTTGCTGACTTGGCCGCACGCCCAGTAATAAGGTACAACTACAGTATTTACTCAAATATTCCTCCGCTTCGATTAGTATCAGCTAATCGGGATGGAGGTAAAGCTAATTGGAAAAAAACTAAAATTCTTTGCTACGAAATACAGATTATCAATACCAATACAAAAATGCACACAAATTGAGAGAAAGAATTAAAAAAAAAGGCTTACAAAAGCCGTAAATGCTAGAATTCACTAAAAAAGAAAGTTTACTATTTACAGAACTGACCTTGGATTATCACAACCGAAATGCGGAAAGCGCAGATCCAAACGTCTACCAGATGAGAGTGAAATGCATTCTCTTTTAATCGACATGTACAACCACCTCGCAAATTGCACTGGCTTTAATGAAAAACATGTAGTAGCTAGCCTGCACGGATTATAGCTGATTGCTCTAGTCACCTTGCACATGCACCTGTTAATCTTAAAGATAAAGTTTACAATTTTGTTCACACTAATTATAAGATCATTGACCGCAGTGGTAATCGATAGTAATAAGCGTTCATTGAGGCTTTCTATATCAAGAATTCTTAAGCCAAGTATTAATGAAAGACTATAAGCCTCTAGAGAATTAGACCTTTCTCTCTAAGTAGCTGTATTTCTTCACCTGTAAATTTACTAAATAACTGTTGGTATATAAGCTGCCTCCTTGCGACATTTCTTCACATGACTATGTCTCTGGAATAGAGCCGAAATACTCTATGTCTATCGCTATCTTGTAATAAACCAATGGTTTTACAAAGATGATCACATTTCTCGTTCTCGCCTTTCTCATATGATATAACTTTGGAGGTCAACATCCTAACAGGTGACCGTTTGGCCCGGAGGGGGGGATGGAGAGGAGAGGGTGTGGTAGGCACTGTAACCACTTCTAACACTACTTTTTTTTGGCCACTAGGAGCTTATTACCTGGAGGGTACAATTGCTCTGTGAAACGGCGTTTTCTCAATTTGGATTTAATTTAGATAACACAAAATCTTCCAACAAATTCCGAGATGCCCCGAAGGCCTTTATGACCTCAGTTTTCCATTGATAACTGACGAGAATTCGAAAAAAGTCTCGGGAAACGCTTATCTTAAAATAACCCACTAGTGAAAATGCCGTTGACTACTGCATGAAAGTCGCACACTCCGTCAGTAATAGGCTCCAGCAAATGGGTTTGATGTAAGTCGCCAGTAATATATGTGTAGTCTTGTAGTCGATAGCCAGCAACATGACACAGTGTTGTCATTCATTTCAAGACACCAATCACAACGCAGAGTAGTCCAACAACAACAGCACAAGAGCAATGCTTGTCTGCCCCAGAAGTACCTGTGATTGGGCAGCTATCTGCAGGAGGCAGGGGGTCGGTGATTTTCGGTACTGGTACTCGGTATTTAGGATTTTTTAAGTCCTGTAAATAAAGCACACATAGAAGACCTAAGTTCAGAGAATTGTGTTGTAGTGGTTTTTCCTTTAAATACAGTTGTGATCAAAACGCCTTGGAAACGGTAGCTGAAATGGCAGACGCCGAAAAAAACTTACTCATGTTACGCTGTGGAAAAACGTACATAAACTTGAGTAAAGTTTGTTATTTTCTGTAAATGGTTTGAACCCAGGAGTCGTATTATAAGACAGTGAATTAGAAGTATCATCGCCTGGGTGAGTGTAGGTCCTGAGAAGGACTGTTTTGATGACATTGACTATGTCATCAAAAACGGTCAATGTCACCAAAAACAGTCCTTCACGGGGCTACGCTTGCCCGGACGATCATACTTCACCGACTTATAATCGTTATTTTGGCAAAACTAACATGACCCACTTCTTGACGTTTGTTTGAAAGGGTTTACTTTGATAGAGGTCCCAGTTGTTAGGTGATAATATAGACAGTGAATAAGGGTTCGCTTGTACTGTTAGCAAAACTGGTTAGGTCTGACCAAAGAAGTCCTCTCCTGATAGTCTGAATCAATGTCACGAAAATCCTTAATCCTGAAGCAAAATTTCGTTTGTTAGTGAGGGTCGCAGTGGTGTAGTGGTTAGAACATAGATAAATGATGAACAAAAGTTCACAGTACTGCGTGGCACTAATTAAGATGAAAATACAAAAAACAAAAGGTAGTGCAGTGCCAAAAAAGTTCTTTAAAAAGCGCGTTGCACTTCAGATCTGAAGGTCGGTGGTTCAAGGCCTGGTCCCTGCCACTGTGTTGTTTCCTCAGACAAGAAATTTTACCCACATTGTCTCTCTCCACCCAGGTGTATAAATGGGTACCGGCGACATACTGCTGGGGGTAACCCTGCGATGGACTAGCATCCCATCCAGGGGGAGTAGCAATACTCTCAGTTGCTTCATACTACAGGAACTGGGTTAAGCTCCGGCCGTGTGGGCCTCTTTGGCTCGTGTGCAACTTTACCGACCTACCAGTAGCAGTCGCACTGAAACATCACAAGGTTTTACCAAACATGTCCAATTGTTTGCTTTACGTTACGCTTGAGATCAATTTACTGCTCTAAAGACTTTCGAGTACGTTAAACAAGCGCAAAAATGTCATACCGTAAGATCGACTGACAACAAATTGGCGAGCCCTGAGGTTGGACACCGGCTTCTTCGAAGTTGGCCAAAGTTTGACAAACGTTTTTTTCAAGTCGAAACATTACGGTTGCACTCGTTTAGTATCAGTGCCCATAGATTTTTTTTGGTAGGCAGATATATAAATTCGTCCAGTGCGACCTGCCAGCTGTATCCAAATTTTTTATCCTTGCTTAATGGGCTGAAGCAAAAACAAACCGGTGGAAAGAGATAACCGGCGTTTGGTGGTTTCGACTTACCGCTACAGACGTGATGTTCCCACTAGAGAGCCAACATCCGGGAATCACAGTTTTAACTTCACTGTGATATCTCCTGAGGTCAGCGGCCATTTCTTCAGTCCATTTGATGTCCATTTTGACAAGCGGGTTGCGAGAAGTTATGTTTACTTTGGCACTTAAAAAAGGAAAAGAAATGACCGATGTTAGTTAGATCCACACATCTATGCATAGAATGCCTGGTTGAAAGATATCATTGAATTTCATTAACGTTCAGGATGAAATGTCTATCTAATGCACAAGTAGCCAAATCTTTAAGAATGATAGAAGATAAATATAAGGCATCTTGAATGACATTAGTTTTTGCGTTTGAAAAGTCAAGATTAATTACATCGCACAATGCTTTAGGAACGAGATATGGTGTTCTTCTGAAAAAAAAAAACGCACACAAGGCCGTCTCATGACCAAAGGGTAGATTATTTACGCGCTGTAAATCTTCTCTGAGAAAAATCTTTTTTTAAAAAACATAGCAACTAAACAAGGTTACAAAAAAGAATCGACTTTCGCGTTTTCCCTCGATGGTATTATATGGCAAACAGAGGAGGAAATGTTTGTTAGTAAGAAATTTCAATGCGCAATACTCACAAGTATTTACCCAGTAGTTTGATTGAAGGTTCGAAGAAAGTAGTGTCACAAAATGAGAGGACTGGAATTCGGGGGTAGTAGAGCAAGAAGTTCAAACACATCTCCTCTTTTGTGGACTCACCTCCCTAAAGATATATATGAATGTAATAAAAGACAGAGAGGGAGAAAAGTGATCAGTTATCCCTATTTTTGACCGATCTGTTATTGGTCTTTACAGATCGAGAGAGGGGAGGAGGATTCAACCCCCCTCCATAACCTCAAGGGCATAAAAACCTTTCGCGGACTGATATATGGTGGGTGTATAGTACATCCGGACGGAAAAGCGCAAGTGCTTATCCCAAGAGCTGTCGATAAAAAGTCTAACTAATTGCAATAATGTTGTCATACAAAAAATGCAAAAAAGAAGAAAGAAAAAGGCCAAATAGGAATTAATTAGCCATGCAAATTACATTCTTAGATTTTAAAAATTCTCAAAGCACTTATGGACGACGGTGAAAAACTTCAATTTGATATTTAGGTGGCTCCTATATAGTTTTTGGGCGCGCGAGGCATGGGTACGAAAATGGCGCGAGCGCGCCAGAGTTTAAAAGTCAATCTTAATGAAAACAAATAAAACAAAATGGCTTCCCGCAATTTTGCGCAACTTGTGTGTCGTTTGTCTTTACTTTCTTTCCGACGAGGAGCTATTCAGCGAAATACGTTACAAAATCTGTCTCCGTTGTCTCGAGCAAATGCAGAAAATAATGTCTTTCGTAAAACTGTTCATTTATC
Organism: Siderastrea radians; assembly: GCA_964017195.1. Classification (NCBI taxonomy): domain Eukaryota; kingdom Metazoa; phylum Cnidaria; class Anthozoa; order Scleractinia; family Rhizangiidae; genus Siderastrea; species Siderastrea radians. Next base: position 59,627,572 of record OZ024890.1, on the reverse strand, counting down.
GTCCGTATGGAGGAAACATTTTCCGTGTATCGATCGATCGACAACTGGAGATGAAAATAGTGACGGTAGCGACGATAGTTGGCGGTCCTGGAATGGTCCAGGGATATTGTTTATGGTGGGAGGCGTAGTGTTAAGTTCGGATGACAGAACATCTCAGCATTCCCCCGGGACACCAGCGGGAAAAAGTGGAACTGAAGGCCGGCGACGTGAATTGCAAGACGAAAGAGGACGATTTGCGAGCACATCCAGAGTGGAAAAATCGAGAACTGGATTCCAGAGAACTCGTGGGATAAGGGAATGGAGGGCAAAAAGGAAACTCGAGTTCGACGAAAACGACCCTCCAACAAAGCTAGAAACCCGTGCCAGTAAGGTGAGAGTTCATTTTGAGATACAGAAAATATGAATGTTATGAGCAGACTATCTTGGCCAGGTTATCAATGTCAACACGCAGTAGAAAACCAACCATCCTCACCCTCCCCTACTGTTGCTCTTTCAATTTGCTTCCTCCTTTCAAAATTCTTGTCATCCAAAGTTGTTTTTATTTATTCAGGATAGTGATATCCTTGCACCTTTTTTCTGAACTTAATCCCATTACTCTCACAACTGGCTTTTGTATGAACACCCACATCATATAGCTCTGATTATAAAGTGAATTTTTATTAGAAGCAAAAGATAAAGGAGGATTCCATACCACATGGATGTAGGATAATTGACCTTGATGAATTGAGAAAAGGTTTGAAAAGTTGTCAAGTCTGTAAATCAGGTGAGAAGATTCAAGATGTACTTTTTCAAGTGGGATGGTGAAGCTGTACTTCTGTACAGCTGAAAAAAAAATCAAAATAGATGTTACAAAATGTATAGGAATTGTTCTGTGAAAAATGACATACAGAGCTCAATCTGGCTTTTCATTTGAAAATTTAAGAATAGCTAGACTATCTGCTGAAAACTGCTTCAGACAGTCCTATGGTCACTAAGACTACAGTAAGATTCAATAAAGTGATTGTAGTAGTGTTTCCTTGGTAAAACTACTGAGCAAACTTCTATCATTATACATGAGGGACTGTGAGCAAAGTGGGCTATCCCAAAGTTGAACTGTAAATGCCTATTTTACTGACAAAATTAAACATTAAACTGCTACCAAATATAAGCACATTTGATATTTATTATTTTATTTGATTATGCTTCAAGTTTATTTTGTTGTTTACCAGGGATAAAGTGCAGCTTTGACTTCTGAGCTCCTCAAATAATGCCAAAATTATTGTGATTCATATCAAAGGCCCTCATTGCACATTGAAATAATATAATTCATTCTCAAGCAAGCACAATTCTGCCTTATAAGATAAATAAGTGACATGCAAGGGACGTGTTGCACATTGAAAGGAATTTCAGGTCAAATGATTTCAAACTTGTTTTTAATTAGTAGTTTTACGATACACAACTATAAGGCAAAGAAAAATAAAAATGACCCTATAAGTCTATACAGAAGTTAGAAATACATCAATTCACCTTAACCTACAAATACAAGTCATGCTCTGTACATGTACTGGAAATCTCAATACCACAATCACAGAGGAAACTAAAACTTACGAATTTCTGTTCCTCATACTCCATTCGTGGTTTAATTTTCAGCACAACTGTCACTATGCAACACAACTGAAGAAAAGAGATTTGGGCTGGCCTCCGTTTTCTCTGTGACCTGTGCAGTATGTGGCGGGAAAAATAATGTGAAGACTTCGCAGAGCATAGAAGTGGTCAGCGAGGTCCACTCACCCATGACATAAATTCACGGGCAGTTCTTGGACGTTTACACACTGGCATTGGTGAAACCCACCTTAATAATCTGTTGTCCACACTCAATGTCCCAACTATTAACCCAGTAACATTCAAGTGTCGAGAGAGGGAAATAGGAGCTGCTGAGGAAAAAGTGGCCCAAACAAGCTGTCTGCAAAATATGGCTTTGGAGAGAAAGCTTGCTGTTGAAAATGGAGCAAAAGAAGATGCTGAAGGCTTTGTCAGGGTATCCTGTTCATATGACATGGGGTGGCAAAAGAGGGGCAAGGGACATAATTCTTCCACGGGACATGGGGCAGTAATGGGATTAAAAACAGGAAAAGTCATGGATTACACAACAAGAACAAAGGCTGTCGAATTTGTAAAAATGCTGAAAAAAACGGGGGAAAAGGCAAAGATTCATGACTGCCGCATAAATCACTTTGCCTCCTCTAAGGTAATGGAGCCACTGGTAGCTGTTGATCTATTCACACCGAGCCTGAAATCTAATGTTAAACTGTCCGTTTATACTGGGGATGATGATTCCACCACTGCTGCACACATTAAGCAAAAAGTCTCCTATCCAGTTGAAAAATGGACAGACATCGTTCATGCAAAACGTTCCTTGACAACAAGACTTTATAATCTGGCTCAAAGAGGAAAATTTACAAATTCATCTGTTCTCTCTCAAAGGGTAATTAGCTACTTAGTAAAATGTTTCAGCTACTGTGTCTTTTCAAAACAGAGGAAATCCATTGGCTCTTCAGAAAGCACTGAAAAACATTGTACCACATGCTTTTGGTAATCACGCAAGTTGTGACGAATCATGGTGTAGAGCCAAGCAAGACCCTCTAAATTACAAACACTCTGATCTCCCTTATGGCAAAGATCTGTTTGGAGATGAGCTACAAAAATCAGTTCAAACAATTTTTGATGATTATTGCACTGATCTAGTAGTAGAAAAACTTGCACCAGCAGCAAATTCTCAGAGAAACGAGGCTCTCAACAGTATTATTGGTTCTAAAAACTCTAAAATTAGGTACTATGGTGGCAGTGCAAGTAATGACTTTCGGGTGGCCTGTGGAATTTCTCAGGCAAACCTTGGCTACAATTACCTCAGTGAAACACGCGAGAGTCTCAATATTGAACCTGGGGAATACTGCCTTAATCACATTGAAAAGATGGATCACAAAGCTACCCAAGATAAGTTAAGAAAAACAAGTCTTGATTTCAAACGACGAAGAGCTCAGCTACACAACAAGAAATTAAAAATTGATGGAAATAAAGAGGCTAAAGAAGGCGCAACTTACCAAAGTAACATCGGACTCAACCTGGATCCGAATATATCAACTCAGGTAGCAAATGAAATTGACGTAAACATTAAAATCACAAAAGAGGAGTTACAGCAGATCGAAAAATTCTTACCGGAATTAACTATCAGACCAGTGGCTGAGAAATATCTTTTTAACAGAAACAATGTTTATAACTTTATAATCTTTGACACTGAAACCAACACGTCTGGAAAAACAGCAGATATTTGCCAACTGTCAGCAATCAATCGGTCCGGTTTACATCAGTTCAACGAGTACATCCTGCCATCCAAGGATGTTGATGTTCACGCTTCCAAAGTCAATGGATTCAGCGTTCGAAGAATTCATGGAACCAGGACACTGTGCAAAGAAAACCAACCAGTTTCGTCCATTCCAATTGAACAGGCAATACAGAATTTTGTGGCATTCTTACAACGAACTGTTGAAAGTGTAAAATCTGGTGATAAACAAATTTGCACTGTATTACTTGGTCACAACTCGCAAGTCTTCGACACGCCTACTCTTCTTCGCCAAGGTGGAAACCAATTGTCCCAACGCCTGGTATCCTTGAACGTATTTTTTTCCGACAGCCTTCCCCTGATGAAGAAACTCGTGAAAAGTAAACACCCGTCGCTCTGCTCACCAGATGGCTCATTGGTCAAAACCAGCCAGACGTCGATTTGCCAGAAGATTTTCAACAAAAGCTTCCCCGCTCACGATGCGATGGAAGACGTAAAGGCACTGAGCAAAATCCTTTTCAATTCTAGCCTGAACATTTGCGACGAGATGCTAACAGAGAGCATGTCTACATATCTACATGCAGAAAACGACATGAAGTACCTTGACCATCGCCATGCGCAACTCCAGACTTTCAAGGGAAAACTTTTTCACCCAACCGACGCATCCTTTCCTGTCAAGCAACAAATAGTCGAGAAATTCGCAGAAAGTGGACTTTCGTATCAACATCTAACAAACATTTTCGACAAATTCGGAGAGAAGGGGTTGATTGGTGTGTTGTCGCTACCTCCTTCCACGTCCTCAACAGCAAACAAATAACCACGAGTCACTAAGACCACGCGTATCTTAGCCAGCATTGTCCAGCACTTCAAGATGAAGAACGCCACAAGACAACAGGCTAAAAATCCATGAAGTTCTACGATTCCGGGGTACAATGTACGCTGTTGTGAGCAAAATCTACAAAAGTCTCTCGCCGAAACGTCCACCACGTGCAACCTCTACAATGCATAAGTCACGAGCATGCGCGAACCCGTAACTAGAAGAATTCTTATTTTGCTGACGTCACCAAAAATATGGGTTTCTCGAGGCATCTAAAACGGCTTTTTGCGCGCAATCTAGACGGTGAATTTTTTTGAAAATCGCCCCAGTGACAATATTTTCCATGTTTTTATTCAGGAAAAAAATTCAACAATTTTTGTACATACACAAATGCGATAAACGTAAAAAACAAAAATGACGTAAGCTGGGGAAACGTAGGTAGGGATTTTTGTTAGGCCTTTCCAGGTGAGACATGACCAAAATTTCCTTCGCTACACCAAAAATGGTGACATTTTACCGCGTCAAAACTAAGAAAACTTATCAAGAAGTTTGGTAACTTTGAAGAACAAGCCGTACAATTCTGGCAGTGGTTGCCATAGAAACGATACTTAATTGTAAAGTTGGACTTTTATGGAAAGAATAAAGCCTCAGCTACTTGTTTCTGTAATTTATGCCCAGCATTGTGAAGAAAATAGCTTGAAAAAGCGGACTTTAATCAGGAACATTTTACTGCAGAGCAATAGGAATTACTGTATAGAGCCACCTTAACTGAGTTGATACAAGGTCTTTTGAGCTTTAGCCCTTCGTCAGAGCAATTCCCTGAATGTAGCCAGCGTGCCTAATTTATTCCTATTTGGCTTTTTTCTTTTCTCTTTTTTCATTTTTATATGACAACATTATTGCAATTAGATGTATATACATATATATATATGTAGGATCTACTACGACTAGGTTTAGAACCCGATTTAATAATCATAAAAGCAGGGTCAATGCTCATGTTAATTTAAGTTTAAATCAAAAAGGGAAAGATGACCTCATATACCGACATTTCAATAGTGACGGGCACAGAGGTTCAGAAGACATGCAAATACAGCTGATAGACCATGCCAAATTAAAGGAGAAAAAGAATTACGAGAAAGAGAAAATCACTGGATTTACAAACTGGCGACCTTGGCGCCCCGTGGCCTCAACGACAATGACGGATTTTACGCACAAAACAAGAAGTCACGTGCGGGTGCACGCGCGCGATAAAAATCGTTTAAGACGCGTGTCCTTAGTAACGCAATTTTGAAATGTACAGTTTGAATATTGTAATGCGATTCTTGTAACGGTTTTTAGTCACCCTGAAGAAGAGTACTGAATGTACTCGAAATATAGGTGTTAAACAAAAAAAGTTAGAGTTTGTCTTCATTTGTGTTAAATATATATATATATATATATGTATATATCTATATATATATATATATATATATATATATATATATATATATATATTTAACAATTATTCTACGAGGGCGCGCTGGATATCGAATGATAGATAACCAACGAGGCGCGTAGCGCCGAGTTGGTTATAATCATTTGATATCCAGCAAGCCCGAGTAGAATAATTGTTTTATTAAAAACTTAACCGCTATTAAAAAAAGTCAAGAAAGAACGGGAAAAATGAGAAAAGAAATTAAAACGGAACAAGAATCGCTCACATGACTGAACGAAAAAGGCGCCAAAACCTTGCGAAGTGTTGCAGCGTTTCATTGCAAAGCTGAATGAATCAATGAAAACTGCTCGAAAGTGAACAAAGTAGCACAAGTTTTGGAAAGAAATCTTCTAATTATTGGCTTTGTAATATGGTACATGTTTGATTTTTCCTGAAACATTGTTGTTATCATCGTTCAAAGCGGATTGAACCTGTACAATTTCACCATATTAGCTGCTGGAGTTTGAACTGAACAAGTTTGTAATCTGTTCGCACAACGGAGCCATCATGTGCGTGTTTCATCGAACTGAAGACAGAACAAATTTGAACTTGAAGAGGTAATTTCCATGCAGCTCAGAAGCAAGATTACTGTTGTGAGGAACATTAGAAGTCACCATCATAGTTTGTTGAATGCAAAGTGCAAAATGCAGTTGTTCTCGGTTTAGAGGTTGCGGACGGAATGGTAAGCTTAAAAACAACATTCAAACAACTGGAAAAGCGATTCAACTCCGTTTACATGGCATCCGATTTCTATCTGAGCATTTGGACCTGTTGGAACACAGAGCTACAACGAGTGCAGGTAAACCAGTGTCAATTTTGCGTGTTGATGGCGAAAAATATCTCGCCCTTCCTTCCTTCTTGGTAGTTTGCCGCTGTATTTTTTTTGTACGTGTTTAGACTGCTTCATGATTTTCGCACCGACTCGCCATGAATGTGTGATAGTTTTTATTAAATGCTCCTGCCCCATTTCACTGTGTTTTATTTTATGTCTTGTCTTGATATTTGAAGTGGAAAGCTTTCCTGATAAAACCTACCGTGTTCAATTTCAATGATCGACGTGACGATCGATGAAAGAAATTAATTGTAAACACGACGCTTAATGCTTAAATTTCTATTTCTGCAAAGTTTCTTCAAACAATTTTGACTTGTGTTAGACGACGCTGTTGGTGATGCTTGTTGGTGACGATGTTGGAATTTCTGCTTAATTTAAATTCACTGCCAGGTGATTTTTCTCGTCCATTTTTCTCGTCGGGTTGCTTGCGAGGAAAAAACTTTCAGCTCACTTTGTTGTTGAGTGTTCATTGACCATATTTGTCGCAGCAGGTATATGAGCTGATAGCCTAGCTCCGTTGAGCCAATCAAAATGCTAGAAATCCAATATACCTAGTCCAGTTTTTAATAAATATATATATATATATATATATAACACAAATGAACTTAAACCAGTCAAAGAAAGAATAAACAAACACAAAGTGAAAATCCTAAAAATTGTCCTGAACGGAATTTGAACCCGCGTCCTCGACTTTCTAGTGCCGATGTGTTAACCACTACACCATCAGGACGATCACGCAACAACGCAGCCAAACTTCAGGCTTTATGGCTCACGGGCCTCCCGACAAATTTTAGTGTTTTCACAGGAGCTGACTGGAAGGCTTGTAGGCCTTTTTGACGAATATAAATAACACCAATGAACTTAACCAGTCAAAGAAAGAATAAACAAACACAAAGTGAAAACCCTAAAAATTGTCCTGAACGGTAAAGAAGAAACCTTACAAACAAATACAAACTAACGCGGCTCTTGCCAAAAAATAAGACAAGAACCGACTTTGCTTTTTTAGTCTAGATATCAATTAAGGGGCTGTTTACATGGGAGGAAGATCCTAACGCTAGGAACATCCTAGAAGGCGGATCATCCTAGCGCCATATGTTTTCTGTATTAAGTTTACACGCAAAATGCTGTACTTGGCCCTAGCGCTAGGATCTTCCTAGCTGAGAGATAGGAAGATCCTAGCACCATGTAAACTACCCTCGCTCGGAAGATCCTAGTACTAGGGACAGAAAAACAAATATGGTGGCGGTCGGGCGTTCAGCTGCTAAAGGCCGACAGTTTTATTTAATTTCCAGCAACCACCCTGATCGAAATTTCTGCATGTTAACAGAACGAAAATTTGTTTCGCTTTCTAGGATCTTCCTAGTGCTAGGATCTTCCTTCCTTCATGTAAACAGCCCCATAAAGACGAGTTATTCCTCTGAGACGAATTATCCATCTCTCAGCACGTCTACCGTGCTGACAGACGAATCAGCTAAAGACGAACTTCGCCTCATAATTCGTCTGAAAACTGAATATATTTCTATCTAGACAAATAATTCATCTCAGAGAGATAATTCGTCTCTAGTATAAATTGGGCCATTCTCATACATCTTAAAAATACCATTTACCTTTATCAGTCGATCTCTGTCCATGGAATCGTATTTGCAATAGTGAATTATTTCGTCTCCCTGAAAAATAATAACGGAAATCTTAAAGAATCACTTGAGGTAACTTGTAGCTTAAGATGCTGTTACACGAGACAATTTTTTCTACACCTTGCAAAGCCATGGTGTGGAGGCATTGCGAGGGAAGTTGCCAATTACCTGTTCCTACATGTTGTACCGTATCTCGCAACGTTGCCAAAAATAGAGGACTAGTTTTCTTTTCCTGCAACTCGCAAAGCAAGCAATTTTTTTTGTTGCAAGACAGGAGCGAAGACGGGGTCACACGCGCAGTCCCCCCCCCTCTCCCCTCGACTTGTCGCGCTGTTTCCTTACATACCGCAGAAAATAAGTCTTTGTGTAATAGCACCTTTAAATTAAAGTAAAGCTAAGGAAACAAGTCTTCGGGGAACCACATAAGAACAGATCAATTCTCTATCCATTTAAGAGGCGACGAATAAAGAGGTAATGTGGGAGAAGTGGGGGGGGGGGGGCGGACTAAATTCCACTTTACAGGGTAAATGCATTATGGACGACCAGCGGTATAGAGGTAAACACATGGGAGTTCCAGAGCGCAGGTGGTCGAGGCGGGTCTCTGCATTATTTTTGACGCTCTATTCATTTTATGCTACAAAAGCCGGATTTAGGCCTTGTCCACAGTGATGCGTTTATGTCTGAAGACACATTTCTTTTACGCTTTTCAGTTTAATTGCCGCACGGCCACAGTACAACAGTCAAAAACGGAGATGTTCATCGATAAAAACGGAGGTTTTCGTAAACGCTTTCTAAAGTGACGGCTTTTGAAAACGGAGGTCTATCGTTTTGAAGTGGTCGACAGAAACAGGGATTTCCAAAAACGGTGATGTTACAACTAATTAAATCACTTTATTTAGGTGTCAACGGTATTTGGCACAGAATACTAATTGGGGACACCTCCAGGATCGAATTGAAATTTGGATGTTTGGTTTTTGAGGAGAGGGGAAAACCGGAGTACCCGGAGAAAACCCTTTCGGAGCAAGGACGAGAACAAACAATAAACTCAACCCACATCTGACGCCGGGACCGAGAGTCGAACCCGGGCCACATTGGTGGGAGCGAGTGCTCTCACCACTGCGCCATCTCTGCTCCCCTATGGCCGCTAGCAACGCGCGTGCCATTGCGGTCCTAACAAAGCCTGGGACACAAACTTATCTTTCGACATCCGTTTTTCGTTGTTTTCATAATGTAAACGGAGATCTCTTTACCAGTTTTCGAGACACTTGGCGTGCGTTTCTAGAAGGCCCCGAAACCTTTCGGGTGGATTTCGGGCAAGATAAATCACACTGTATCTTGTAAACAAAAAAGTTTCTAAGCATGGAACTTTGCCATAAGTTAAACATTTCTAGTGTTAAAGACAAGCTAAAGTAATAGCTTTGTAGAATGAGTTGTCATATTTTTACGAATGGCTTTTCGGGGCTTTCGAGAAACGAGCCCCCGGAACGGAGGTTTTCGAAAACTTATTAGTATTCTACTACAGACTAAGAAGACAATTTCTGCGCTTGTTTCGCTTTTTGTCTCGTGGTTGACATAAATATTGCAGTGGAGTTTTTGGCGCATTTCAGAGCACATTCCAATGCTTATTTTTGCGAGCTGTCGCGTAGATTCGCTGATGTTCGCCAGATCTTCGGTATTCCCAAGAGAGGAACTTCGGTGTATCATCGGGCTATGTCGGAGACACGCTCGTTATTTTTAGGCGCTGAAGTATCAGATAACTAGGGTGTCTGCGATTCCTGCTCATTTTAGAAGGATAATTTGTGTCGTTTATCGATGATTTTACACTCAGTAGTATTGAATATGTTGCGGTAAATTAAAATTTAAGTGAAATAGCGTTGGATCACAGCGAACAGCGATCTGTTCTTAGGATAGGTTTTCGTCAGGAGCGTATTGTGCGGTTCTGATTACATAATAATTCTGTGTGGTGCAATGTTTGATTTTGCTGACGTGACTAAAAATGGAATTCTGTGTTGGAACATTCAATTCACCTATTGCGTCTTCTATCCACGGCCGATTCTTATTCGCGAGGATCAGTGTTTTTACAAGAAAAAAAAACAGGAAACAAAAATGCAACCATTTGTTCCTTTAAGAAGAGGCGAAAAGAGGCATTTTGATATTCTGTTTTGTTGTAATACTGACCAAGACGCTGGTTAAGTGTGCTAATCAAAGGTCAGCGGTTTCGGAAACCTAAAAGTTGGCGAAATGTAGTTGAAAGGCTTTCAGACGGCCAAGAAACAACACAAGGACGATATTTGATCTTTTATGTAAACTTAATTGACTATTTTTGTCATTTTTAGTTTCCTGGCTAAACTAGAACAAAAAAGCGATCAACTTTCACACAAGTCCTTATATTTTCCCACTCAAGTGGTCTGCTCGTAAGCCTGGGACCTCTGTGCAACAACCACGAGATCTCGTCCTTGGGACGGTTACTCATCTTGCCATAAAGACGAAATGTTTCTTAGAAATATTTACAAGAAATATTAATTCGGTCTTCTAGGAAAAAACTGACAGAGACAAATTTTAAGAGAAAATCACACCGTAAAACTAGAATGAAAAACTATACACAGCAGGCAATTCAAAGGAAAGCGTTTCGCTTCAATTCACTTATAATTAAACGTTGCTAATAGTTAAAGCATTCGTAAACCTAGAAGTGGCTCGAGGGCCATTTACCTTTCTTTCGCGCTACCCACTATCACATCCATAGCTCGTTATACATGCATGAACAGGCGCTGAGCTTGATTCTTAGGTTGCGTTTATGACTGACTGATACCGAATTTTTTGTGGCCTTACTAATTTATTCATCTACTCACCGGCTGGATATTAATTTCTTTCCTGAGAACTTGTGCGTCCTGGAAAAAAAAATGAAGTTCTAGTACGCGGTATTCATCCAATGTATTTTAGTAAAGCAGTAATAAGAGTATGACCACGATTGTGGTGCGGTGGCTGTGTGATTTCTTTTGGGTAAAAATATCAAGTGATGGTCTGAAATTAATCGAAAATTTCATGCTTTAACAGTCAACGACACTTCGGCTCTTCCTAAGTGTTAACTGTCCCTCTTACTAACAAATATGGAACTAATCTCTGGCCTAGTCTGAAGATTCTTTTGTTTTATCCATATCTGCGACTTAAACCCTAATAATCTATCAAGATTGGCTCCTCAAGCGTATAAGAACAGTCTAAGGCGTTCCTCGGTAAACTTCGGATGTCTCATGGTACTGGTGATGTACAGTATTCTTTGAGAGAGCCGAGATAACAGTTGGCCGTGAAATAAGTTGGCAAAACTATAAATGACAAATAGGACCAGTTTCTTTTCTGGACAAGTTTCGTCAATAATAATAACAATAATGATAACATTATTAATGTGTCAAGAAACTTTAGCATGGTTCTAATTGGTGACACAAAGTAATTAAAGTAACTAAAGTAATTAAATACAAAAACATAAGTGTGTATCCAATAATATAATAATAAAAGAAAATTGTCAATAATAATATTCTATTGAAATTGCTAATAATGTTCTGTTAAAATACTATGTCTATGATCTACAGAGAAAACAGGCAGATCCACATTTGTTACTAACGAAGGTTGAGAGATACTTCTGCCTTATTAGCTTCTTAAAATGATTCAAGTTTGTTACATTTCTTAAAACGTTTTGCGCAAGCAAACTTACATTTGATTTGTGAAGTTTCGTGAAACACGTGATTTTCCCTTTAACCCATCCAACCTCGTGTCAGTCTTGATGCCTTTTTAAGTAAACTTAACATCCTGTCAAGAAACCAAATTTTACGAGCTGCCGTCCACCTCAGTCCACGTAACGCTACGCTTTATCCCCACTCTGCTTGTTTTATGTTGCCCTGTACCATCTTTTCATCCAGTTTAGGTGTATATTTGAAATCATTTGGCAATATAACACGGAAATAAGTTAAGCGACGTTTCGATATTTTGGAGGGGTACTATCCCTTTAAATACCTGGAAATTAAAGTCGTAATGATCATCTCGAGCAATCTCTGGAAGTTCTTTCCCGTTACGAACATGTTTAGTCCACGAAGCACGACCTAAAAATACGAATAAAAAAGTATGAGTGGACTTCTTTATAGCTTTGGACTCAACTAGTTACCTTTGAACGCAAAGCGGTGAAGGAACGTGAAAAACAACAGAATATTCCTGCACGACATTTCCGAGCCGGAGCCCTTCATCAATCTTTCACGATATATATAGAAAACTAACATGATCAGTGGACCAACTGATCAAAAGTGAAAAGAAAAATTCAGATAAAATCGGCATCGATGTAGGTCTTGACAGCTGTTTGTATAAAGGTGACGAGGAAACAAGTTACAAAAGGCCAAGTGTCGCAAGGGCTTACAGAAGCAAAAAAAAAATTAATAATAATAATAAATAAATAATAATAATAATAATAATAATAATAATAATAATAATAGCTTAGTCATTACGTCATCCATTTCACATGTGGGATATAAGAACTCGAAATTGACCTGCTCCCAACATCTCAAGGCTCCATAGCTCAGTTGGTAGAGCAACGCACCGGTAAATCGGAGGTCATGGGCTCGAATCTTGTTGTAGCCTTGAAAATTTTTTTCAGGCTGAAAAGCAATTGCTTAAATTGCTACACACTGCGAAGATCGTTACAATCATTTCATAATAATAATAATAATAATAATAATAATAATAATGAATTCGTTGAACAAGGATTGTCAGTCCTAAAGAAGTGACTAGTTAGCTAACAGGGACACCAATCTGACAAGCCTAAGGGTACACCACTGGGGAGCAGACTATGAGGTTGATATTAACTGAAGGCTGGTTTCCATATGATCGCTACGATCGTTACCAAGAGAGTTGGTAAGTTCATACCGCTGTGGTTCTTCCATAAAGTCTGCCATCTTCGAATGAGTATAGGACGCAGTACATTCGGGTATATCTACCATATATCGCATGGATCGCTGTGATAGCTACGACCGCTGGAGAGTGGTTTCCATATGATCGCAACCATCGATTGCTGAACTTATTTTTTGGTGATCGCAGTGATCGTAGCGATCACATGGAACCGGCCTTAGCCCTCGGACGTACACGAAAGGGGGACGTACAAGAAAGACGACTGCTGTACGCATATCCGTTAGACACATTTTAACATAAGTTTGGTGAGAATCGGTTACTGTGGTTACGAGAGATGACGTCATAAGTAACGGGTAGTCTAGCCATTTTTGAGTAAAAATGCATGTTGCTTTTTTACCTATTTCAGGTGTTAAAAGCACGAAAAGTTGACAAAAGGAGCAAAGTGCTTAATTATGTCATATTTTACATTTCCAGCATCAAAAAATGTCAATTTCTAACTTTTTTGATAATTTGAAATTTTGGGTAAAATCCAACATGGCGACCATTTTGCACCCAGCAGTGCCGCAACGCATAATATATACCTCATCTTGTAGAGCACATCACAGGCTTTCTAGTAAACGTAATATCTTTTCGAAATGTTATGTTGTAACATATCAAAAAGCAAAGAAGGACCCCCCCCCCCCCCCCATTGTACTACGATGGGAGAGTGACTTTGCTTGTATGTCCGAGGGTTAACATTTTCACCTTTTCAATCATTCACCTAATACCGAACAAATAACTGCAAAAGCTTCAATAGCAACGAGTTTACCTGCCAGGTGAGTGTGTAGTGTAGAGGCAAATACATTGATTCCACCACCGGGCAAACCCGTAGATTTGAAGCTGGACTAAAAAAAAATGATAGACGCTGAAGTTATTGTGTTGGCACCCAAAAAATGTGTTTCTGTTTGGGAGTTGTTGTTGTTGTTGTTGTTGTTTAATGCTTGCATATAACGTCACAGCCCCGAAGCAGAAACATGAACGTGCTGAAACCATAGTGATAACCTTGTCACGTAAATGACATCATAGGTTCTCCACTACATAAAGGTAAGTGAGCTTTGCAAATTTTCATAACCGAGTTTGAGAGTTGAGGCCTAAAATTCGAAACAGGTTCTTGGAAAAAATAAAAGATCTGTTGTGGATGAAAGTAAATCAGAGCATGATGGTCTTTGTTTGTTTAAAATGTAGTTGTAATTGGCATATCGTACGTTCACGAAAAAGAATCGTATAGCCTCCTACGCAGACGTTCTTTTGGCTCGTCACGCTTGGGAGGAGTGCGTGACAAGCCAAAAGAACGTCTGCGTAGAAGGCTAAGAATCGTAGAGACCCAAGCTATACTGAATTAGCTGACCAGCGACAAGACATTTCTCCCTGAGAAGTGCGAACCTATTAAAGAACCTAAATTGTCTTATTTCTCAGTAAACATCAAATGTGTAAGAGCTTTTTGAGGCAAACATGGATAAATGCTGGTTCTTATATGAGGGGTTTTACTTTCGTATTTCTCTGCTAATATTTATTGTGAAGCAATAAATCAAAGTTTAGGATATTAGGGGTGCATTCATTCCCAGCGTTACCTCTGTGCATTGGTGCATACAGTAGCCAACAGATGTCCAGTCTTTCTGTTTGGGAGGAACAATCATCCAGCTATTTACTCCAACACCCACAGCCGCAATCCCAGCATCATATTTTCGTAGTTTATCGGTGTAGTAGATGGTGAGACCTGAACTGTCTTTTTGGCCTGAACAAAAACAAAAACATTAGCTTACCAAGAACATTTAAAACTTACAGAGCAGAGGAGTCTTGATCTGCGTTTACAGAACCGTCTGCCAGCGGATTCCACTACCCCTTCTAACCTCCGAAAAAGAAGTAAAAGTTACCACACGAAAATTGCAATTTATCATTAAATTAGGAAAATTTATGAATTCTTCAAAAACGGCCATTCACAATGTGGTTACCATGGTAATCGCCAAATTGTGCCCGGCAAGATAGGATGAAGTAAGAGAGTGAATCCCCGTGCTCCATGATATCGAATGATAGATAACCAACGACGCACGTAGCCCCGAGGTGGTTGTAATCATTCGATATCCAGCAAGCCAGAGTAGAATAATCGTTTTATTAAAAACTCAACCACCATAATTGTTACAAAATCAAGAAAGAAAGGAAAAAATGAGAAGAGAGATGAAGAAGGGAACAAGAATCGGTCACATGATTGAACGAAAAAGGCGCCAAACCTTGCGAAGTGTTGCAATGTTTATGTCCAGAGCTGAATGAATCAATGAGACTGCTCCAAAGTGAGACAGTGGCACAAATTTTGGGGAAACATTTTTTCTAATTATTGGCTCTGAAATGTGGTGCGTGTTTGATTTTTCTTGAAACGTTGCTGTAATCATCGTTCAAAGGGTATTGAAGCTGTACACTATTAGCTGTACAAGTTTGTTATCCGTACAAGCTGTACAGCTTGTAATTAGCCGTACAAGTTTGTAATTCCTTCGCACAACGGCGCTGTCATGTGCTCTTTTCGTCGAACCGGACAGAATTTGAACTTGAATAGGCAATTTCTATGCAGCTCAGAAACAAGATAAGTGTTGTGAGGAACTTCAGAATTCCTCATCTCAGTTTGTTAAACGCAAGGCAAAAAACGCAGTTGTTGTCAGTTTAGAGGCTGCGGATGGAATGGTAAAAACAACACTCAAACAACTGGGAAAGCAATTCATCTCCTTTTACGTGGCATCCGACTTGTATCTGGACATTTCGAGCTTTTAGAACACAGAGCTACAACGAGTGCAAGTAAACTAGTGTCAGTTTTGCGTGGTATAGCAGAAAAAAATGTCGCCTTTCCTTCCACTTTGTTAGTTATTTCAGTACTTGTTTAGTTTGCTTCTTGATTTTCGTTCTTACTCACCATGAATGTGTGATAGTGTTTTTTAAATGCTTCTTTCCCATTTTACTTGTGCCACTTCGTTCACATCGGAGCAGTTTCACTGATTCATTCAGCTTTGGAAATAAACGCTGCAACTCTTTCAAAGTTTTGGCGCCTTTTTCGCTCGGTCATGTGACCGATTCTTGTTCCCTTTTTTAAATCTCTTTTCTCATTTTTTCTTTCGTTCTTCATTTTCTAACAATTACAGTGACTGAGTTTTACTAAAACAATTATTCTACCCGGGCTTGCTGGATATGGAATGATTATAGCCAACTCTACAAGCCTCGTTGGTTGTCTATCATTCGATATCCAGCGCGCCCGCGTAGAATAATTGTTAATTATACCAAGGTATGCGCAATTTGTTCCCAATCTTTAAACTTGGCGAAAGCTCTGCTTTAGAGTGAAAAACTGCAATCAAAAAACTAGAAATAAACTATTAGACAACCGTGTTAGAAGAATCAGGCCACGGGTCTGGCAGGTTTAATTGAACCAGTGATGTAAATCAAAACAGCACAGCGATAAGATTAATCGGATTAACGACTTAAGCTAAAATGGGGCGACAAAAACTGCCACAAATGACCATCTAATGAGCAGTAAGGTATTACTGCTTATTAGTATAATTGCTCAGGTGATTATAGAGAAGCGTGCTCACTGATTGGTCGAGGAATACGTCATTTCTTGCTATAATCACCCCGTGCGGGGTGATTATAATACTGAAGCACTAATTCACAAAATGACCACCGCGCGATGTTTGATTTTTCTGGAGAAAAGAAAAAAGAAAATGCATTTACTCTGATAATCACCTAAGCAATTACACTGAAACAATTATTCTCCTCAGGCTCAGCGAACATTGTGGATTTCGTCTCGGGGATTATTACATTAGTATAATTATAATGCTATATTCACCGCGCTACCTGGTGAATATAACATTTCAAGGCGCGGCTGCTAAGCTAAGTTACTTTTTTCTTGTGTTGTTTGTCAAGTTTTATCTCTTTTTTTATTACTTTGTGATGTCCACATCTCAAAATTATACTAAAACAATTAGACTCCTCAGGCTCAGTAAATATTGACGTCATATATCAAACACGAGAAAGAGTGTTTCATCAGCATATCCAAACACCGAGAAGTGGGTTGGAAAAACGAGGCGCAGCCGAGTTTTTTTAACCGACTTCGAGGTGTTTGGATACGTGATGAAACACTCTTTCGAGTTTTTGATATGGCTTCTCAAACCATTCATAATTCTTGGAGAAATTCAAAGCAGAAGTTCGCAAAACTTTATGCTAATTAAGATCCGGTATCCACACCACCAGTCACGGTAGTGATTTCCTTTGTGTTCTCTTTATGAATTATTAATGAGTTTGAGAAGAATATATATTTACCTCGCCTTCGCAAATAATCCTTTCGTAAAGAGCCGTTGCCATTTTTAAAGCACTTAGAAAATTTTTGAATTATTATTGAAAGTTTTTCTACTAAAAAGAAAGACATTCACAACCCAGATTCGAACCCGGTCCTTTCGTATGCTAATCTCTCTCCCTTACCAGTACACTACCACACCAATCCACCACAACTCCGAAAAATTAAAGTATATATTACAATTAACTGTCTTTCATAACTGATACATCCATAATAGGTGAACCTAGCCCTTTCCAGAACTTTTAACGTAAATTCAACTTGGGCTTAAACTTTGTTCTTTCTACGACTATTTAAAAATGTATTTGTTATCTTATTGCGACTTAATCCAGAGCATATATTACATCTACCATGACAAAAGGCTTGGTTACCAATGATGGCATCGACCGTCAAAAATGGCAACGACCGTTTACGAAAGGGAAATAGTCGTCGCCTTCGGCTCGGCAAATATTCGCCAATACTTATTTCGCCTTCGGCGAATAATTGTTAAGTAATAACGGCAACCCGCTGGTAGGCTATAGGGGAGGTGGCGGGAAAAAAACTTTTTCTTAATCTGTTCGCTGAGATAGCGGGGTAAAGAAGGATTTACTAACTAAGAGATCGTGACTTTGTCCTAGCAAACTTTGCACCTGGTACTATCGGGCCCGTGAGCAACATGCCTGGATATAAATAATATTATGAGAGGTCATACTGTTTGCTTGTAACAGGGAACGGCAATATTTCTCTTTTGGCTCTCTTGACACACCTTCTATGTGTTGTGGATTGTCGTAATGCATTTGTAGCAGAAAATTCTTGGGTGAGTCGCTTGTTCCTATAGGGTGCCCAACATGTGAAGGGAAATAAAGAACCTGAAAAAAGAATTAAGTCGAGTATTAAATAAATGGTCACTACAATGGCTGAACAAAAAAAAACTGCCACTCTTTTGTTAAGATTCGAACCTAGGGAGCAGAATTCGTTGAATTTTTCAGTTTACCTGGACTAGATATCGCAGGTAAAAGGCTAGCGTTTCTGATTGCACAAATAATTGGATTTGTCAACTGAGTTGATAATATAAGGTAAATTGGCCACCGTAAAGAATTGAGAGATGACGTTTCGAGCGCTAGCTCTCCGTCAGAGCGAACGAAAGAATTGCGAGTTATGCGTGTGGTGGAACTGGAGCTACTCTATTGGTGGAAACTTGTCACCGTAAAAAATAACAAGTTAATTTATAAAAATCAATTAATTTCTAAAGAAATTTGTATTCTAAAGAAACTGTGGTGCTGCTTCCTCGCCATTTTCTTTAGAAAATTTAACTAACTTTTTTATCCATTAATGGTTTCTGGTTGGCTCATTTCAAATAAGGCCTCGTTTAACCTGTACGAGTAGTTCACTCAATTGGTTTTTTTTTTTGGTTTACTAATTTCAAACCCAGACATGCCCACTTTTCAAAGAGTGAGAAATTCTAGCTGTGGGATAAATATCTACTTTGTTTGACGCTTATTCCTCTATCCTGAACAGCATTTTTCTTTTAATTCACATATATTAATTTAGGTAAATGCATTCAAAAAGTAAATTTGTTAACAGACAAAAATGTGAAATGCACTCTAGAGGAAACTACCATTTTCATTTTGCTTACATCTCCTCCAACAGCCCAGCCAGCAACCATGGTAGAGTATTGGCATTTGAGATACGCCATGTTGGCACGTGAAAAGCACATCACGCCCTGATCAAAGTCGCTCTCGTTAAAGTTCCCATTGCATTCAAACAAGATTAAGTGATGGACGAAGCCTTCATTTTCTTTCTGAATATTAGGTACAATCTGAAAGTACAGGATAATGAAAAAGCCAATAAAGTTCTACAGGAAATTTCAACTGGTGTTATACTATCGAGAGGCACCTCTCAATAGACACAGTTTTAAAACCTGATTAAGGCGTTTTTCGTTCACCGTGGAAGGTGCGATATTAATAATTCCTAATCACAGTGATTAATGATTAGAGAACTGTATTTCCTCGATTAAACGCCGGGCCCCAGGTAAACGAAGGGTCCAATTAAAAGCTGGGTCTGTCATAAAAGATGTACAAGCGTTTGTTTGTGGTTAGGCGTCTTTTGAAATCCGACCTTGGCTGAAATGTGACTGATTCTCATTGATAAATAGTGCACTGTCCCATCATTGTACACCAGTACAAGTTATAATTTGGCTGCGAACAGACGAATTTGTCTGACAGGTGTGAAAGCTAAAGAAAGAGGCGTACCCTAGACCTCCTTACAAAGTTAACGAAATGTTGGTCCTTTTTGTTGATGAAACGTTAAGGCTGTCATAAAAGACGATTCCCATTTTCTTTTGGTTACTTTTGACACGTCAATATAATTTCGTATTGCCGCCTCAGAAGCGAGTCAGTGATTGGTTGAAACTTCGCGCCATTTTTTGTTGGTTTCCCCACTTCAAAACAATGATTAAAACCTTTTATTCAAAGAGCGACCAGAAGTTTCTATCCGTTGTCGTTGGACGGATGAAGGAAAGTGATTTCGAAACGTTTAAGACGCAAGTTTAAATGTGCTTTGTTTCAAGTACCGATTTGTGACGAGGAAAGTCCGTATTCTGATCTGAGTGACCTTTCTGCTAACAGAAAAAGATTTGGTTACGCGTTCAAACATTCGTGTGCACCACTTCACGACTTTCGAGAATTTATCTTTTAATCAGCGTGAGAAATGCTCAGTTTTGCATATTTTTGCCTGAAAATCGATTGAATCTTGATACCAAACAAATTGCGATTGCGAAACGGCAATACTGCATTATACTGAGAGCATTGGAAGAAAATAAATTCTTCATATATTGGGTGGGTCGCAAATACGAATTTTTTTTGGTTTTCCAAAAAGCCGTCAACATAATGCAACATTGCTGCCTCAGAATCGCAGTTAGTTTATAAAATTACCATTTGTTAATAAGCGCCAGGCCCCGAATTCACGCCGAGTTTGACAAAATGCTGGGCCTATAACAATAATAACAACTTAATTCGTTTAATAGAGAAAATGCGGTACTATTGAGATCGCGATTCGGTTGGATTATGGGATGTTCTGCGATCTTGATTCCAAATGACTGCAATTTGGGACGAACCATGATAAACTTTATTATTATTCTTAAAACTCAGCATAGTATTTCACTATAAAAATAAAATAATAATCACACAAGAACAACATTTTTAAATATTTCTTGCTAGTAAAAGGTTAAGCCTAATATTCTAGCGGCATTCAAAAATACATCTATTACATCTATTAAGTATTCAGCTCCCTCTGCGAGCCAAAGTGAGCTTGCGTCACCCGTCTTAACAAACGATGAATTTAAATTAACACACTTGACAGTGAATGTGGTAGAGCACTTCTAAGAGACAAACCTTGGTAATGTGGTGTTTGGTCTTCAGTTCCGGGCCTTTCAGCAAAGAACACCAATAAGTCGTTCCATTTACGGGAATTGTCACCTTCAACGCAAAATACTACGTATAGATATGATTGCTAGTTACTGTCGAATGGCACTTTTCTTAGTTGTACGTTTTCTTTTCAGCTAAAGTCTCTCAACAGAAATCTTTCAAGATACCAGTGAATTAGAAGAAATAGACCGCACATCTTTTGAGAGACATTTAGTATACAGATATATATATATATATATATAAAACCACAAAAATACTGGAAATAAGACTTGCCGATATTTCGTCTTTATTAGTAAAAGACTTCGTCAGGGCAACTGATCAAGCGGCTAGAGCCGTTACAATATATACGCTTATAGGTAACGTAAGACGCTCAACAGTAAAAATACGCGAGCACATGTGGGCGGTTACAACCGTTACAATATTCGCACAAAATAAAATAAACGTCAAAAGCTAAATAGCTAAGGCACGCGCGCTCGCAAGCGCGCGCCCTTCTGTACAACTAAATATACAGCAAATAAAAATACAATAATTTAAAGCATAGGGATAAAAACTCAATACAATTAAAATTTTAAAACAGATCCCTCCTAGGATTTCTACTGCAGAAAAAGTCATCGCTGTTAAGCCCCGAAGGGTAAATTGTCCTCAGACGATAAGCCCACTGGGCCTCCCTTTCCCTAAGCGATCTTTCATTCGAACCCTTGTCAACTAATTGAATTCTTACATCCTTAAGACCCCTATGATCTGGCTGATTAAAGTGCTTGTATATGATGTCATCCTTAACCCTATTCTCAGCAGTAAGTTTAACGTGACTATTGAGCCTAGATTTATGGTTGTTGAACCTAATTCTAAATTTATTAATAGTGGATCCTACATATTGCATTGCACACCTGGCGCATGATATAAGGTAAATCACATGATCAGAATTACACCCCATGTCAAAATTAATTATGTAACTCTTGCCAGTAACTCCACTAATAAATCTGGTACCTTCAACAAGATAATCACACACCCTGCATCTTTTATCTGTACACTTAACACAACCCTTATCATTAACCGGTGTCTTAAGTTCTGAGTGAACCAAAATGTCCTTAAGACATTTCGGCCTTCTAAAGGCCACCATGGGTACCCCTCCTATAGCTTCCCTACAACGGCTAGAGGACTGCAAGATAGGATGTAATCTATGCAATATTTCCCCAATGTTTGGAAGTACCGGGTGGAAGGTAACAACAAAAGGAATACGTTCGTTACCAGCAGATTGTTTATTGCTAAGGGTATCCACCCTAGGAATCCTTCGTGCTCTCTCAATTTCCTTCTCGACAAAATCCCTGTTATAGCCCCTACAAACAAGATAATTGCACAGTTCCCCAGCTCGTTTCTCAAAGAAAGCATCTGAAGAACATATACGGCGTAATCTTAGTGCCTGTCCGAAGGGTATACCTTTCTTGCAAGAGTTAGGATGACAGGAAGTGTGAAACAGATACTGGTGTTTATCTGTAGGTTTGCTATATAAGTCCGTGGAGATTACTCCGTTGTCCAACATAACACTGACATCCAAAAAACTAACCTGTGTATACGACCACTCAAAGGTAAACTTAATAGTATCATGAAAAGAATTCATATACTCCATAAACGTCTTAAGTCTTCCCTCACCCTCCGTCCAAATCATAAAGATGTCGTCAATAAATCGACGCCAGGTGTGTGGCTTAACTGGTGACTGTTCAAGCAAGTCCGCCTCTAGTTTCCCCATAAAAATGTTAGCATACGATGGCGCCATTTTAGTCCCTATTGCAGTACCCAAGATTTTTATGGGGAAACTAGAGGCGGACTTGCTTGAACAGTCACCAGTTAAGCCACACACCTGGCGTCGATTTATTGACGACATCTTTATGATTTGGACGGAGGGTGAGGGAAGACTTAAGACGTTTATGGAGTATATGAATTCTTTTCATGATACTATTAAGTTTACCTTTGAGTGGTCGTATACACAGGTTAGTTTTTTGGATGTCAGTGTTATGTTGGACAACGGAGTAATCTCCACGGACTTATATAGCAAACCTACAGATAAACACCAGTATCTGTTTCACACTTCCTGTCATCCTAACTCTTGCAAGAAAGGTATACCCTTCGGACAGGCACTAAGATTACGCCGTATATGTTCTTCAGATGCTTTCTTTGAGAAACGAGCTGGGGAACTGTGCAATTATCTTGTTTGTAGGGGCTATAACAGGGATTTTGTCGAGAAGGAAATTGAGAGAGCACGAAGGATTCCTAGGGTGGATACCCTTAGCAATAAACAATCTGCTGGTAACGAACGTATTCCTTTTGTTGTTACCTTCCACCCGGTACTTCCAAACATTGGGGAAATATTGCATAGATTACATCCTATCTTGCAGTCCTCTAGCCGTTGTAGGGAAGCTATAGGAGGGGTACCCATGGTGGCCTTTAGAAGGCCGAAATGTCTTAAGGACATTTTGGTTCACTCAGAACTTAAGACACCGGTTAATGATAAGGGTTGTGTTAAGTGTACAGATAAAAGATGCAGGGTGTGTGATTATCTCGTTGAAGGTACCAGATTTATTAGTGGAGTTACTGGCAAGAGTTACATAATTAATTTTGACATGGGGTGTAATTCTGATCATGTGATTTACCTTATATCATGCGCCAGGTGTGCAATGCAATATGTAGGATCCACTATTAATAAATTTAGAATTAGGTTCAACAACCATAAATCTAGGCTCAATAGTCACGTTAAACTTACTGCTGAGAATAGGGTTAAGGATGACATCATATACAAGCACTTTAATCAGCCAGATCATAGGGGTCTTAAGGATGTAAGAATTCAATTAGTTGACAAGGGTTCGAATGAAAGATCGCTTAGGGAAAGGGAGGCCCAGTGGGCTTATCGTCTGAGGACAATTTACCCTTCGGGGCTTAACAGCGATGACTTTTTCTGCAGTAGAAATCCTAGGAGGGATCTGTTTTAAAATTTTAATTGTATTGAGTTTTTATCCCTATGCTTTAAATTATTGTATTTTTATTTGCTGTATATTTTTAGTTGTACAGAAGGGCGCGCGCTTGCGAGCGCGCGTGCCTTAGCTATTTAGCTTTTGACGTTTATTTTATTTTGTGCGAATATTGTAACGGTTGTAACCGCCCACATGTGCTCGCGTATTTTTACTGTTGAGCGTCTTACGTTACCTATAAGCGTATATATTGTAACGGCTCTAGCCGCTTGATCAGTTGCCCTGACGAAGTCTTTTACTAATAAAGACGAAATATCGGCAAGTCTTATTTCCAGTATTTTTGTGGTTTTATATGCTTTTTTCTGGAGAAAAGATCTAGACAAATGATGTTTTTGATGGACTATATATATATATATATATATATCTACCTGGATTTTTGAAAAGGTGGCTCCTGAAGATTTGCCCATTTTGGCCGGAACGACACCGAAACCGGGTTTTTTGGACTCCCATGAGCCTAGAAACCACACGCGAGAGAAAAGAGAAGGGAGGGGAGAGAGGGGAGAAGAAAAAAGGACTGCTGGCACTCATAATTTTTATATTGCCTACTTTGGAGATAGTTTCTGAACGACAAAAATGTGCTCGCGACACACCGCTCGGACACCTGAACCGAGCGGTACCGTTTTCAAAAATCCGGGTATATATATATATATATATACATAGACTAAAATGCATAAAAATGCTTCGTTTCACCTTTTTTCGGTTCATAAAGGGCGAAACGTCCACAAAAAGCGGCAAAGTGTTAAATTCTATGATATCTTACATGCATGTCTGGCATCAAACAATTCTAAGTTCTGCCGTCTTTTAATGATTTTTAATTTTGAGTAAACTCCAAGATGGCGACCATCTTGACCGCTCTTTGATTTGAAGCCACAGGCCTACAGCCCATAATATTTACCTCATCTATTGAAGCACTTCACAGGCTAACTACCAAAGGTATAATCTTTTCGATATATTCTAACACAAGAAAAACCAAAGGGGGTGCCCATCAACCCCCCTTGTACCATGCTGGGGGTATGAGTTAGCTTGTTCATGCGAGGGGTTAATTAAAAGACCACAACGATCAGCATTGCATATACTAGATTGCAAATTTTATGTTCGAAGACTCAGTGGCAGTAAGGAATGGTAAGTCAAGCGTAACTTTTAAGAGTATCGCGAAAGGCATGCTAGAATTGATCTAACGTCTGTGGAAATCGAACAAGAAAAAACACACAAGTAAAGCAACTTTAGTACTTACATTCCTAGCAGTAAGATCAAATTTACGCCAGCCGGTCTCATCGACGTTTCTCTTGTCCATGTTGTTCAGAAGCAGGATGGTTTTAATGCCTCTGAACTGGTGATGTTTCATCTCCGTCCGTGAGCCTGGATCCTCCGAGTGATATGCGAACACGACCTTAGTGGACCCCACCTGCCAAAAGAGAATCAATCGATATCCTTTAACCTTGTTTAACACCTCCTTTTGACGGTCTAAACGATCGCGTCACCGATCAAGCGGCTGATATTTTGGATTTTAACCTTTAACCTTTAAAAGCCATTTCGTTCGTCAACCAAGAGGGATGGATCTTCAAGTTTCAAATTTATAAAAGTTGAACGGACAGTTAACAAACGAGGATCCTCGTTACAGTCAACTGGAACGTTTGTCCTGAATGGGTTTAATTAGTGTTACGTTGGTCCAAAAATTGGAAATTCAGTCTGATTTTTCTATCGTTTACCGTCAAAACCAATGACTGAGGACTTGCACTTTTTGAGTCACGACAAGAAGTTTTCCACTTTATAAACACTCTTGATCACCTCAAGTTTCCTGTCCCGCGGGTCACACGTGTCAAACTTTCTTTTAAACTTCAGCAACGTTTTCCCGCCACTTTCTTGGAATCCTGTCAGCTCATAGTCTTGCTGTTCATCAAGTGGTGGAATTGCCTTTGCGTCAGCAAAACGATCCTGAAAGAAAAAAAATCAAATAATTATATACATAGTGCATTCTTCAGATCTCTCAATCTATAGGAAATAGAACCCAGCAGATTTTCAAATCGGAAGTCTAAAGACCTGGAAATTTATGGGAGAATATATCTGCCGCTATTTTGTTTCATAAAACAGTCAGCACGCAAAGGACTGGTGCAGATGGTAATATCATTCATTTCACACGTCCGACGCTTTTCCAAATATGGTGACATCTCAGTCGTGTCGAGTCTTCCATAGCCAGCTACCATGAGCTACCTTAATGACGTCTTTAGAAAGCACAGACAAAGTTCGATAGGAGAAACAGAAGAGTTTTAATGAAGACAATTCCGACAATTCTTTTAGCATCTCGTTGATCCATTTGCAAGAAGAATTTCGTGACTGACCCAGAGACCTTGAGATTTTCCTGAAGCCACCAGAAGACTTGCTTGAGAGGTCTGAATTTTCTGAAGAATGTGGTATTTGATCTCATTAACGAGCGGAATGAACTAATTGATAGTACAACGAAAACGTCTGTACCTATTTTCCATAACGCGTCAAGTTAAGTGTTCGCTTTTCCTTACGTTTACATAAAGACGGGTAAAGTTGCATAAACGGAGCCTTCACGTTTCCGTAAAGGTGCACAAAGATGATGATGATGATGATGATGACAATAATAATAATAATAATAATAATAATAATAATTACGTGTCTCATCTTCTAGCGTCTTCAATGAAGTAGCTAATTGAGGACACCTAACAAGATTACATTACAACTGCAAAAGTATAGATATATATCTAACTAACTAACTAACTAACTACATTAAAATATGAGTACACAATACAATCTTTATAGCGGAACTCCTCCGCGGCCGAAGGCCACGGGAGTGGAGTCCCATACTCATACTAAGAGGCGTGCTGGTAATTTTTTGTGGTCATGGCAAGCGGAATGGCTAGCGGGCGCGTGCGCGGTACGTACGTACGTGCGTCGCATTTCATGACTTTCGTATATGAAGCAATTTTCGCAGAGCTGCTAGCCAATGGCGTGCGAGGAATCCCGCAAGTCTTTTGACGCGTGTTGCACAAGCGACTCGTGTAGCGACAAAATAACTCGTGAAAACAAGGGATAACTTTACAGTAAAATGGTATCCAACGGCCATAACATGATGAAAAACAGGATTCTACATTCAAGGATGTAAGTTAGAGCAAAACCAAGCTTATAAGTCCAGCAGAAAAGTACTAATTTGCGAACAAATAATTCTGACCTAAGGCATGACCTTTGTATTTGAAAACGAATGAAGCGAATCCGTTTTACCAAACAAAATTAAAAAGAACATAGCTTCCAATTGACAATTGTAAAACAGAATCAAAGTTATTCACTATAAACAGACTGACTTTACGACAAAATGTGTGCAGTACTGTGCAATAATTTGTAAACAAAACCAAAGAGAATTTCTGGTAGTTTCGAAGCGAACACGCGTCTCCAATTACAAAAGACAGAGCGACAAGTGAAATAACAGCAATCAAAACAAATGAAATATGCCGACAAACGATTGAATAAATTTGCCTAGCGAACTTAAAGCGAAAGCACAGATAGGTAACTGCTAGATTTGCTTGAATCACGAAACAGAGTTATAATTCTAAGTTTATACTAAAATGATACGCTCAAGAGACTCAAATTATACAGTAATTAACGAGGACAAGTACCTAGGTTACTAACAGTAAACAAAAACTTCTGAAGAATTCATAGGCGGCCGATGGTAACCAGGTAGATATGGAGTTCCGCTTTTAGGCTTGGCTAAATCTATATATTAAAATTTATCATTTTAAAATGAGTATTACATAGTGTAGAAGATCAGCACTAAAATCAGAAACTAGTTATTGCATAGAGAGCAGTCTAGCAACATGAGGATCATATATTTTTGATGGGTGTGACATCAGTTCCTTTGGTGATGGTCATCTCAATTTCAAACTTAAGGAACTGGGACTAGGTCAGTGTGTCACGTGCGACTTATTCAAAGAACAATCTACTCGATAATTGACAAAAATTACTTCTTGTGAGTCACGGGTCTAATCACATGGACATTCACCAGTCGTTCTTCTAAGAATGTATAGTACATGTACTGGCGTGCAAAAGCCTTTCAATTCACTTGCTTACCACCGTAGCTAGTTTGCATAAGCACCAAAGTCTGGATATTGTTCTTGTGTTTGACTGCAACCATCCGCTTGTTTTCCTTTTTCCTCGCTAGTCTTGTTTTGGCCGGTCAGCATATATCCCAATATATATGCCGTGGGTGGTGGGCACTCTAAATACCCAATGAATACTACGGAGTCGAAAAGGCTTATTTAAGGATGGTACTGCGAGCTCTTCACGTCGTTTAAGGATGTTTATTTTCGTTCTACGAGAGCCCGCAGATTTCAAATCATGAATAGATAACCAACAAGGCGCGTAGAGCCCAGTTGGTTGTAATCATTTGATATCCAGCAAGCCCGAGTAGAACAATTGTTTTATGAAAAACTCAACCACTAATTGTTATAAAACAAAATAAATAAAAAAAAGAAAAGAAAAGAAAAAATGAGGAAATAGATACAAAGTGAACAAAAGGCGTTAAACATTGCGAAGTACATGTTTCAGCATTTCTTTGTAAATCTGAATGAATCAATGGAACTGCTGTGAAATGAATTAAATCATTGGCTCTACTGAAAAGTAGCACCGGGTTGATTTTTCCTAAACGTTGGTGTAATCATCGTTTAAAGCAGATTGAAGCTGTACGATTTCGCCATATTAACCTGCGGGATTTGAAACGGAACAAGTAATCAGCTCGCACAACGGAGCCACCAGGTGCCTGTTTGATCGAAATGAAGACAGAATTGAACTTGAAAAAATAAATTTCTATGTAGCTCAGAAAAAAAGGAAAGATTACGGTAGCGATGAACATTGGAATTCACCATCTTAGTTTGTTAAACGCGAAGCACAGAACGCAACTGTTCTCGGGTTAGAGGTTGCGGGCGGAATGGTGGAAACAATACTCAACAGCAAACAACTGGGTAAGCGATTAAGCGCCATTTACAGGGCATCAAATTTCTATCTGAACATTTTGAGCTGTTGGAACACAGAGCTACAACGATTGTAAGTAAACCAGTGTCAATTTTGCGTGGTATAGAGGGAAAAATGTCGCCTTTCCTTCCTTCTCGGTAGTTTGTTCGATGTTTGTTTAGATTACTTCATGTTTTTCGTCCTGACTCGCCATGAAGGTGCGATAGTTTTTATTAGATATTTCTGTTCCATTTTACTGTCTTATTGCGCGGACGCAGTACGCAGTACGTATGCGTCCGCATCTTTCAGACTTTGTATATTTGTTTGTTTGAGTTTGGTACGGGTTCCTGAGTCAAGAGTAAATCGGAGCAGCTGTTTTCTTGGGGGTGGAGAGGTCTCTTCAGCGGAGGAGGTGTAAGGAAGGGTGTGGTTTTCAGAATCCTCGGGCTTTTTGGTCAGCAGTGTAGCGCCTAGGCAACCAAACCGCTGTTCAAGGAATTCTTGGAAAGCTGGACGGTTCCGTTTACTTTTGAGTACTTTTTGAGTACTTTTGAGTAAAGGGTTGATGTGGTGGAATTGATGGTAATTTCCAAAAACTACTGTTAGGGCAGGTAAAATTGAACTTTGTCGTGACCAACGGTGGAACGTGACAAAAACCGGCGACCTCGTTTCAAAAATAGACTTGTTGACGAGCAACTGTAATTATGATTTGAGTTATGAAAGAGCTGTTTTGGATGATGTATCTTTGAGTTTGATGTCGATATTTTGATTGTACTTTGCAAGGTTTTTGAAACAGCCTTGTTCAGTAATTTGAAATTTATGGCGACGTGTTTAAGATAATTTAATTAATTGTGAAGAACTTGACTTTTGGTCGAGCGGAGCGTGAATTTGCCTTGAGTAATTGGAGGCTCAGTGAAGACTGTGCTTGTGGTTATAAACTTCCATGGACATTATGTTGAGCAACATTGTGACTAATTTTGACCAATTTTGGCTAATTTTGAGGCATATGTGATTTGTAGTCCACGTGACAGGCGCGTGAAACAAAAGTCAGTATAATCTCTAAGCGTTTAGTCTCCAATTTGCATAAATTAGTTTATTCATTCGAGCGTGTCTGTAGGTTCTTAAACCTGGTTTCTATTCCCATAATAAGGTTAAATGTAGTTTGCGATGTTGTATCCATGATTTGTATCAGTTATTTTCACAGATTTTCCAGCCGACATAGAATGATTTCTTTCTTGGTTTTATCATATACAGGAACATATGGCATGAAAATTTGTTTGAAAAACGGACTTTGCCCCCTTTCGGTCGTCAATTTGCATAAACAAGTTTGTGCAACTGGGAGTGCCAATATCAAATATATTTGTTTCTTTTACCTCTTGTTGTGACCTCGATTTACATCGTTCAGTAATATGTGGACAATTATTATTTGACCTTAACTGAGGTTTTAGTTTTGGATTTAATTTGAAATTTTTATGCAGTTATTTTTAGAGTCAGTTTGACTTTTCAGCCTGTGGCCTACTAGCCTGATGATTGCTCTATTTCCCAATTTTGGTCCGGCTGGGTTTTTAGTAGGATTTTGTTTTGCATTCCAAGGGTTTTGCTGAGTAAAAGATAAAGCTGTTTTCAAAACAGTTACTTTCCATCAGCGCTCATATGACCAGCACATGAGTTGAGATGAGCGTAGTGCAACAATTGCAACATTATGCAATCAGTGTACTATAGTGGAGGGGGAAATACTTACGAGAATGATCGCGAGTGTTGTTTTGTCCTCAGGGAATGTCTTATAAATCGCAAATAAGCTAGAATGAGACTTGTCATTTCAACATAGGTCAAGCACGTAATGCATGCCTATGTTTTTATGCCTTGTCCTGCTATTTCGGAGTGTAAAGCCTTCCCGATAAAACCTGCCCGCGTTTTTACAATTTTTATGATCGACGTGACGATGAAAGAAATTAATTGCAAACACAACGCTAAAGCTCAAATTTATATTTCTACACAGTTTCTTTACGTTCAAATCAAGCCAACCAGAACAATTCTGATTTGTGTCTTAGTGACACTGTTTGAATTTCTGCCTAAAATTCGCTACAAAGTGTTTTTTCTCGTTCATTTTTCTCGCTGGGTCAGGCTTGAGTGTTCTTTGGCCATATTTGGTCGGAGTTCGTATATGAGCTGATAACATAGCTCTGTTTGGCCAATCAAAATGCTAGCAATCCACTACAGGCCCGTAGCAAGGCTGAAACAACTGGGGGGGCCGAGCAAATTGGCCTAGTCAAAGACTCCCTCCATCAATATACAGATGTTAACAAATAGGTCATAAGGCATTCAAAAATTCATGTCAGATAGATTCTAACGCTGTTCATAATGCCACAGTTTGTGTCGATTTTGTCAAAAAGGACACCTTTATCAGTGCTTTATGGAGACATCGTTCGTTGAAAATTTGCCAAAAAGCTGCTTCCTGTTTGCTCTTTCGCCGTCAAAGTTGTTGGCAGCATCCACCAAATTTATAACATCAGAGTTAAAAAAGTATCCTTAAAGTTACAAGGTTTGTTGAAATTTAAACATTTCCACAGCTACGCTACGAATTTCGGACCTGTTTTACCTAACTCTCGTAAACGTTTACGTAACGTTTGTCACTCGATTGGTGAGATAAATATAATTTTGTTCCTTAGAATTGTCTTACAACAATGGGCCTAAAGCTTAGAGCAGTCGCTTAGCTATTAAAGGTCCTTCACAGTCTTAAGCTATACTGCCAGGGTCAAGGTGACATCGGAAAAGAAAGACATTGGTAAGGAACCTGGGCGACTGAAATGTGCGGTGGGCTAGTAGATTTATGAAGCCCACTTTCCCGGTGGCTTGTGACTCAACTCAACAGATTTCGAACCCTGTTAAACGTTGATAAAAGGCACTTTTAGCATCAGCATTCAAGACTGATTGTTGCACATTAATTTGTTTTCATTATATATTTTTTGACACATCAATTGTTCTTTGATAAGAAATTTCTTTGAAATACATTTTGTAATAAAAATTAACGATGAAAGGCATCTGCAGATTTCTAGTCCTTAAAAGGTAGCACGATTCTGGTTGGGGCTTCATTGTTGTCAGGAACTTGTTGTGTTTGTGATTCCTCAGATACTTTGGAAGCAACAAATTGGCGGATGGTAGATTGTACGAGTTTGTCCGGGTAGCGCAGACGGGAAAAGATCACTTTGGAGCTTGAAGTTAACGGCAGGTTCCCTTTTCTGGGAATGGATATAATCAGAAACGGATGCCGGTCGGACACGAAGGTGTATAGGAAGCCAACAGACACTGGGTTACTGTTGCATTACCACAGCCACGTGGAAGGTAGATATAAACGGACATTGCTGAATACCATGCTTAACCGTGCATTTAAGCTCTCATCTACATGGGAGCGTTTTCATCAGGAATGTGAGCGCCTCAAAGTGATCTTTTCCCGTCTGCGCTACCCGGACAAACTCGTACAGTCTACCATCCGCCAATTTGTTGCTTCCAAAGTATGTGAGGAAACACAAACACAACAACAAGTTCCTGACAACAATGAAGCCCCAATCAGAATCGTGGTGCCTTTTAAGGACCAGAAATCTGCAGATGCAGTACGCAGACAACTTGCAGACCTCAGTCGGAAGATCAATGCAACTATCAGTCCTGTGTACACAAGTCGAAAGATCAAGGACGAAATCAAAGTGAGGGAAGACAAGCCACCCCTTGTGAATCAACAATGCATTGTTTATCATTTTCAGTGTAACCTGTGTGATGCAGGTTATGTCGGCTACACGTGCCGCCACCTTCACCAGCGAATTGAAGAGCACAAGGGAACTGCAATCGGAAACCACCTGAAGGATCAGCACAATATGTCCCCAAATGACGTTGCGCGAAATTTTAAAATTTTAAGGAAGTGCCAGAGCAAACTTGATTGCCTTATTTTTTAAATGCTTTTTATAAAAGAACTGAAACCAACTCTAAACAAACAGTGCAATTCCATCCGCGCTAAATTATTTGTTTAGATCGGTTTTAATTAGCCTTATTGCAATCATTTCTTTTCAATTTTTATAAATATTTTATCACTTATCGTTTACGTATTTTATCGCATTTTATCGTTCATTGTATTCTTACCTTTTAAGCTATTTTGAAACCGCTTGTAATATATTTATGCTAACTTTCGTTTTTTACTCGCACTTGAAAATGACCTCGGAGAGGTCGAAACGTCGTGGCCTTTTATCGTTAATTTTTATTACAAAATGTAATTGTTCTTTGTTTTAACTTCCAAAAATGCTGGGGGGGATCGAGCCCCTCCCCCCCCGCCCCTCCCCCTGCTACGGGCCTCCTAGTCCAGTTTTTTAATAATATGATTTAGAAGAACTCTCAGCTTGCGTTGCCATGCTCAACATTGTACATCAAAGCAAATGTTTGAAACATTTTTTTATATATGTATAAATGAACTATATGCATGACAGGGCGGAGAAAGCGCGAACTGTAAGTACCTGCTCTTGTCCCATCCAAATTCTTTTTTCTAAGAATTTGTGAGGAGTTTTTCAAGCGTATCTAATGGGCTTACCGCAAGGCGTCCTAATCTGCTGCTTCATGGTCGAAATGTCCCTACATCAAATGTAAACCAGAACAGCGGATACGTAAGTACAGACTTATACATGTCATCAAGTCATAATAAAACGTGACTTGATTTTCCCATAGGGGAGTGTTACGCATCATTCAAAAGTCATCACCAGGCAATTTTGGTCAATCAAATAGGAAATTCGAACCAAAAACTCATTTATCTGCCACACAAACGTACAACTATGGATTAGCGAAATGGTTAGAAGAGAAACTACAGCCTTTGTCTTACAACCAGTACACGATAACTGACACCTTTGAGTTTGCGGACGAAATTCGTAAATTACAGATCAACAATGGAGATATTCTAGTGTCGTATGATGTTTCCTCACTTTTTACCAACGTCCCCCTAGAGGAAACCATACAGATACTCGCTGATAAAGCTTTTACAAATAACTGGTTCAATGAAACACACCAGTTGAACCTCAGCAGAATGGACCTTGTAGATCTTCTAAGAGCATCCACCAAAGACCAACTGTTCCAGTTCAATGGGCAACTGTATGAACAGATCGATGGCGTAGCCATGGGCTCACCACTCGGGCCACTGCTAGCCAGTGTCTTCATGGGATCCATTGAAGATACTCTTGAGCGTGAAGGCAAAATGCCTTCATTTTACAAGAGGTACGTCGATGACACACTGACCATAATGCCGGACACAACATCAGCGGCTACTTTTCTTCAGGTCCTTAACAACTGTCACTCTTCAGCGAAGTTCACCATGGAAACAGAGAACAATGGTATGCTTCCTTTTCTTGGTATGCAGCTACTGAATAGAGCCCCTCAAATCGAGACCAAGGTTTACATAAAACCTACAAACACGGGACTCTTGCTCCACTACCAGAGCCATTTCGATATGCGCTATAAACGTGGGCTGTTGAAAACCATGCTCGATCGTGCGTATCGCTTATCGGCCTGTTGGTCTTATTTTTCTGAAGAATGTGACCGACTGAGAGTTATCTTTTCCCGGCTGAAATATCCTCAACATCTTAACAATACTACCATCGAGACTTTTGTTGCTTCAAAGGCCGAAGACCAGCAACCAATACCTACCCCTGTAGATAGCCCAACAGTTCGAATAGTCCTACCCTTCAAAGACCAGGTTTCGGCAGACTTCGTGCGCAAACAACGCAAAGACCTAAGCCAGAAGACTCACGCAGCCATTCAACCTGTTTTCGTTAGCAACAAGATCGAACAGGAACTTAAAGTGCAGGAGAAAAAACCGCCTATTGTAAACCAGCAGTGTGTAGTTTACAAATTTCAATGTGACTTGTGCGATGCAAGTTATGTAGGGTACACACTCAGGCATTTACACCAGCGTGTGAATGAGCACAAAAACCTATCATCATCTATTGGCAAGCACTATAGTGACAAACACTGTATTGTCCCGAAAGACCTTGACAAACAGTTTTTCGTCCTAAAGAAGTGTCGGAATAAGTTCGAT
This sequence comes from Siderastrea radians, assembly GCA_964017195.1. Lineage (NCBI taxonomy): Eukaryota > Metazoa > Cnidaria > Anthozoa > Scleractinia > Rhizangiidae > Siderastrea > Siderastrea radians. Next base: position 59,592,781 of record OZ024890.1, on the reverse strand, counting down.
TGTTTAGTGCACGAAATGTTGCTAATTAGAGAATTGACACCATCTCTTAATGTCCAATCGGACTCAATTCGAGCTAAACTATTTGCGTGACCCTGCATTAATCGTTTATGTTAATCTCCAGCTACTATTCCTGACAGTTTATTTGAATCATTTTTGAACTTGAAAATGGCGTCATGACGACACCGAAACGTCGTTCGATTTTACCAGTGTTGATTTTTACTTGTTTTTGTAAAAACTCATTTATAAAATTTATCTGCGGCAAGGTGAGACCGCTCAAGGTGTAAGCAATCGAAAAATAAAAAATAAAAAATAAAAAAAAGCTACGCGGCGAAAAGCAAAATAATAACACTAAATGTCCTGTTTGTTGGATGCGACTAGTATTTGACTGTCGAGTTTAACAAGAAAACTCCGCAATGGACTTTCGCCAAGAATAAACTTTCGAACAGGAGCGCGACCAGGAGGACTTCTAACTTTTGTACATCACTATTTGTCACCGGATGCCAGTAACGAAAAGGATCAATGAAGAGTTTTCTTGTAGTTTCTGGTTTCATTTTCTTGAGAAACGATGCGATGTCACAAGTGGTTGTTAAACGTTGATTTCAGTGGTTATTTTCCTTCCAATCAGACCGTCAGTGCACTCGTTTCCGAAGCCTAAAAGCGATGTGATTAGATTGACGTTATCCTTGAAGTCTGGGAATCGACATCTTGTTTTCGTTTTGTATCAAACAATGGGATAAATTCAAACTAGATTACAGTGAACAAGATTAGAAAAATCTTCCCTGATGTCCTTTTCAAAAGTCTCGCGTAGTGGACTCTGGTAAGTTGAATCTGTATGTAAGCCGGGCAAAATCATTACCGGTATAATGGTAGCTGCTAGCTCAGTAGTCTTGTTGGCATGGAAAAATATTAGAGGGCTACAAGAACTGAACAAAGCCACATGTCCGGTATATGAGAGACGACCCCACGTGTTCGATCTGCAACTGATTCACTGAATTTAACAGCGTTGTTATTTATCTCAGACATGCCTTGCATTGGTTGCATTTAATATTTCGTCGACTCATTACAGCTATAAATCATTGCCAATCACAAACGCGAAGTTACATGAATTACATGCCAGGTTTTTCTCGCCAATATTTCGGATCGGCTTCGATCAGTGCTCAATAAAAGCACTATAATGTCTATAATTTCGGCGGGAATTTGTGTGGATCGAACAAACACAAAACAGCATTGTATGACAAGTTGGATACCAAATTTATCTATTAAAATTAATTTCAGCTAATCCACATTAATTTGTTTACAAGGTTTGGTTGCAGTAAGACGTTAAGGAAAGAATCAGAAGGAATTAGTAGTGTTTGAAATCGGCTTTGCTTTTTCGGTCTATTAACCCATTGACACCCGGCAAGCTTCGAAAAAATGGTACTTTTAAGCAGAAATTGGCCTTGTTTGGCCCTGTTTGACCCAATTTTGTCCCAATCCTCATGAAAAGTGCTTTCTAGCATGGACAGTTGCCGTTTCTTTCGGTTTGAGGACGTTTTCTAGCATTTTGAGTTCGGGCATGCGCACAATTCAAAATTTTGACAGTTTTTTTACGCGAAAAACTCCACCGTCTACGACTCTTCGAGATTTAGCCCACAAGCCCGTTGCTTTCGTTCTCATTTCGGTTTTCGCTTTTTGCTGTCGAGTTAGCCAAACCACCACGGTTTTCGGCGATGAGAAAAGTTTGGCCTCAAAGCTCGTTTGAAAAGGAAAGAGTTGGCCAAAAGTAGCAGTCGGTGGGAAGGCCATGATTTTCTTGTGTTTTTGAGGTAACAGTTCCGTGGTTTTCTGGCTGTTCTTCAGGTTTACTTGATCCGATCATTGTCGTTCAGGCATCATTTACAAGATCTTTTTGCGTTGCATCAACTGACTATCAGAGGTTTTTAGCGTCACTTAAACTGATGACGTCACAAGTGGAACAAGACGCCCGCTCATTCTAGGGCGCATAGGGGCGCATTGGGCGTCAGTGGGTTAAACAAGTCAGACGACGAAAGAGGCACCTCTTTTGTTAGAAGGACTGTCCACTAAGTTGACAGTATTTTTGCCACTTACTAACTCTGATTCATGGAAAGATATTTGAAATTTCAGTTATTGCGATGTTCATTTTGCCATTCCATAACTTAGTTGATACAGGCCAATCCCTCTGAGTACCATTACGAGTCTTCTCAGCTCTCACAGGAGTAATGTTTGAGCAAAAATATGGAAGAGTTGAAACTCTGTTGAAGAGTATTTGTTTCTCTGTGACGGTAACAACCATCTCTGCTCTTAAGATGACTCATCTTTCACTAGCAGGGTTGCCAAGATGTCACATCTTTTGCCAGTTTGTGTTTGCTGTCGTCACAAGAAATATATAGCAGTTGATAAAAACCAATAAACGCAACAACAACAACAACAACAACAAGCAAACAAACAAACAAACAAACATCTGATAATAATGTCCGGTCTGTGAATAAGAAAAGAAAGCTATGGTTACAAAACCTTTGTGCTCAGATAATTTCTTGAAACAATTTGACAGCCTACTCGGCCACAGTAAGTAGAGTTAAGAACGAGAGCGGCCTGCATAACTAAGTCTTGAACTGGCAAAATGAACATAGAAATATTTAAAACGTTCAAAGCAGCGACCTTTAGTCGGAAAGCAGCTTTTAGCGAAATACGTGATCAACCTGAGCCATACATAGTCTTCTCACTTCTCAAAAAAAAAAAGGAAGAGTTGAAACCCTGGGTGGCAAACATTCCTCCTTTTAAGATGACACATCTTTTATTAGCAGGACTGCCAAGATGACACATCTTTTGCCAGTTTGTGTTTGCTGCTGTCACGCGAAATAAATGTCACTACACCAAGAGCAGTAGGTAAAACAAAACAAAAAATACACACACAAGAAAAACAGAACAACCATAAATATGACCCGGCCGACAAGAGAGCGAGAAGGCTATGGCTGAATACCGTATGTATTAGGAAACCGTCTTCAAACAATTTGGTAGCCTACTAAGACAGTTAAGTAGACTTAAGAACGTATACTGCAATGACAACCAATTTGTTTCGCCCTTGAACGTTGTTTTTTCCACGCTTGGCGCTGGTCACATGTATTTGCTACGAGTTCTCATTGGCTCATCTGATTGTCTTGCATCTTGTAATTGGTTCGTTTTTAGTTTATGATACCTGAAGGTTTTGAAATTTGTCCTACCTTAACGCCATGCCAGAGCTAGCTAGCCGGTGAAAAACTGTGTCAATTAGTAAATAAAAGAAGTTGAAACCCGGTGGGTTCACTTGGGAACCCACCCAGTATGGTGTGTTCAATGACCCTAGTTCCAGCACGTTTAATTTCGAGAAAATGTTTTGATAAAAGCCAAGAAATATTTGGTTTTCAACTTGCCAAAACCGACGGGGGGGGGGGGGGGGGGGAGGGATCAAAGGGAATTAGAAATCCACTGACTCTCGCCTCTACTTTTTTCCTTACGGCTACTCGTCTTCATCGTGCGCTTTTCGTTTGTCAGTAAAGTAGTGATAAAAGTTCGCTGACTCTTGGGAGATGTTTCCCGCTTGCTCAATATCAGGACCGGAAAGAACTATACATTTGAAGGCTTACGTTACGAATATACACGCATCAAAGAGGGTTCATCACGTGGAGTATACGTTGAAATTCAGTTATAGACTACGAGCAGTCTCTCTTTCCGTTCAGGGATAGTCTCACTACACTAGCGGCTCGACACGCGCGTCACGTTTCAACCCCGCAGGCGATTTCGCGGTCGCTCGCTCGCTCGCTCGTTTTCCTCGACTCAGGGCACCCAACGAGAATATAGTTCAAAACCACTTAACTTAGCATTATTGAACGTATTTTAGTATTTAAATGGTAGATATAGGCGTATTTTTATCCCCTAAAAACTTTTCATCTGTTCGGATTTCTTAGCTGAAAGTCTAGTGATCCGAAAATTATAGGGATCAAAACTTACCTTTTCGAAAATTTTAGCCAGAAAAAGGCTCCCGAAAATTCTAGGTGACCTTTTAAGGGTAGAAATCCGTTAAAAAATGGGCAATAATACCATATTTTAGATGTTCGAAAATCCTAGAAGAGGCAGGCAAGCAAGAAATTTTACAACAAATGTTCCGAAAATTCTAGATCTCTAATCGTCTTCCGAACAGATATTTTCCCGAAAATTGTCGTTGGGTGCCCCTGTCGACTGTCCCTGTCAGAGCGGAAAGAGAGACTTGCCGTAGTCTAATTCAGTTTTAAAATGATTTGTGGAAGCGAAACATTTTTCATAAAATCTAAGAATGTGGTACAAACTTGCAACTGAAGAAGGTGACAAGAATCGCAGACGCATTGACTGAGTCTTTTAAAACTCGCGCGTGAATATTTATACAGGCACACGCTGAGCAAGCACAAATCGAGTTTCGTCCGTACCAGTTGATGGGTTTCTGTACGTATTTAGAACTTTCGGAGAAACTAGAAAAAGCAGACATTGCAAATTAAACAATTAAAATAAGATACTGAAAACTGAACTTTTCGAAATAAAATTTTATCAGTTGGAACGGAATACACGCAGCTCGTGACCATAATTCCTGTAGAGATTGTGCAATGATACATTTTGGAGCGCACAATTACACACTCGTTGTGCTCGGCTCAATGCAAAAGCGAGGCACGTTTTCTCGCGGCAGGCGGTTTTTACAAATCAAAATCAAATAACTTTATTATAGTCTCAATCGCTCGCACACTCGCACGCATATATTTTTGCTCGAATATCTTGTGTAGAAAAGCCAGAGACACTGCTCCTTGTGTTTGGTTGATCGCGACAGGATAACACTGAAAGAAGCTCATGTTTTTCTTTCCATTCTTGGAGAGCTTAGTTTCACCCGCTGTATGCAAAATCGAAACGTATACTAACAGGATGGACGGAAATCCGCGTGAATTATTGAGAGACATTAGATCACTTCCTCTGATTTAGGTTTTGTTAGCCTCCAAGAATGGTCGGAGGATAAATAACGAGGATAAATTCGAAATCGAACACAGCTTTGCCTTTGAAAACAATTTCATCGGCTAGCCAAGGGGTGAAAGACTGTGTACAACTCAAGTTACTCGTGGCGGAATGTCACAAAATTCAGTATTTTACTTATTTCAGGGAATCACGTTTCGACGAAAACCGGAACTTTATGTCTTTCATTCAGAGCATAGTGTCATTTTACAATATTCACCGTGGCTTCATTAAGAAGCGATGATAGCTTGATTTCCATCAGTTAGACAGATTTTCACACTTTCCCAAGAAAAGCCGAAAAAACTCTGCGTGAAACGATACTTACAGTTAACGCTTTATCCGTCCTCGGATCATGTGTACTAAAGACACCTGCGATCGAGTGTCGATCGATGCCAGCGATCGACAGCTCGATTGACACGCGATCGACACTCGATCGACAGTCGGTTGACATATCGGTCGCCACTCGGTCGACAGTCAGTCAACGGTCGGGCGATAGTCTTCTTAGCGCGACTGCTAGTCGGTCGATACGCTGTCGACACTCAGCGGATACTCTACTGACGCTCGGCTGACACTCGACGCTCGATCCGTCGACACTCGGTCGACATAACGGTCGCCACTCGGTCGACATTCAAGACTTTAAACAAGTCTGTAATATTTTTCTGGACAGCTGATCACCGGTGTGTCAGTAATAAAGAGGTTAAGTGTAAATGAATTTGCTCTCTGATTCGAGATTTAGTGTCCGTTGTCCGTATTAGAGACCTGTGGTCCGTATTATAGAGGTTGTTAAAAAAAAAAAGAGATATGAGAATTTTATCGAAACATAGGAAACTGTCCGTATTGGAGAGGTCTCCATACCGACCGTACCGAGAGGTTCGATTGTACTAACCTCATCTTTTCGGTCCGTTTTGTAAGTTACGGATTCTCATTTCCGCCCCTACCCCCACTCCTTTCAATTTATGGCCCGCGCGCTTTGCCCTTGGGCCATAAATCAAAGGTTGGAGGCCTCGTTTCGCTTCCACGCGCACAATAATGGAACGCACGACTCACTTCAAAAATCACATTATGTTCGAAGGAATTTTTTCGCATATCATGTTAAATACCGCTTTATTTTGCTCGCGCAGTAAATCTGAAAAATAGTTCACCAGAATTCGTTAGTTTGTAGATCTAACACTAGCTGACGGCGTATTTGACAAAATACCGCCGTTTGAGGAGGGATACTGTGAAGAACACATCACCGATATATCACTGACAGACGACCAACACACTACCGACAGCCGACCCTAAGGTAGCAATCGATACGTCGACCGACATCGAACGTGTGGTCACCGCTAGTTTCGATCGACACTCGATGGCTTGTCAGCGAAAATAAAAAGTCTGTCGACCGACTGTCGACCGACTGTCGACCGATATGTCGACCGACTGTCGACCGAGTGGCGACTGATATGTCGACCGAGTGTCGATCGCGTGTCGATCGAGGTGTCGATCGACACTCGATCGCGGGTGTCTTTAGTACACAGGATCCCCGTCCTCCCATGGGAAATGCAATTTTGTTTTAATAGTCAGGCACTATAAAATTTCAAAGTAAAAAGAAGCAACTGTTGCCGTGTTTTGCATGACTCTTAAGGTGAGGTATTCCCCACATGTACACAAATTAAAGAGGGCCATATTGTAAACTACTGGGCAACCAGTAAATTATGTTACCCTCATTAAATAAAGGGTAAAAAACAACATCCGCCACAAAAAGGTCAAATACGGAGACGTCTGCATGCATGCAGGCTAACACGAAAACGATTTCGTTGGAAAAGGGTTCATAAACTAATATAATACGAGTTCAGCTCAATGTCTGGGTTCGATATCTCAGGATTCGAGACAAAAATTCATGAAGAAAAGCAGTTAGTACTTACGTGCAGTATCATTTAGTTCGGCATTCTTACCGTAAGGTATCCTTTGTTATCTTTGACCCAGCCGATCACAACATCACTACCTATCATTTGGCCAGAAACAGTCGAGAACCCAAGTCCAACCCATCCTGTGGTCTCCGCCTCCACGGCGAAAGAAACGGTCTCTGCGTCCCAATCAATGGTCCAGTAAAGCATCATCTTCTCTTCTGCGTCCAAGACTGCATGATGAGCGTACTCTGAATGCAGATCTGCACAAACAATGGAATTTGCAACGAACAGTAAAAGCCCCAACACAACCGAAACCGCCATCTTCGTTGCCGCTCTTCTAAACGTTGGGTTGCTCTATTTAGGTGTTATATAAACCTAATCAAGAATTTCAGGACAATGCAACTCAGCAGACAAAATGTGACCCCGGAATGTGACATTGAACTGCCTTCATACGTCACGCGATTTTACTTAGTTTAGCTTACACAGTTTCAAGGTGATCGATCCATCTACATCGATCTAACAACGACAGTAAATATATATTTCTTTGTTAACTGTTCTTTGTCTGACTTTCAAAATATACATTTTTGTTTTACTTGTATACATTTGTGACATATTATGTATCTCAGTGAGATACATATAATGTATCTCAGTGAGACCCGATAGTCGTGATTGTGTAATCACTTCCGTGACCGAAATACGTCATAGTCACAACTTCAGTATCGTTTTACAGTCAGTCTTCAAACTGTAATTATGGAATAGACCAGTACCGATGTCCACTAGCTGATGTGACCTCTTCATTCAAAAGTTTAAGGAATTCTCTGAAGACCTACCTTTTTAAATTAGCTTTAAATCGGTTTTAAATTAGATTTAATTCAAATAGTTTTTAAACTTTTTTTTTAAATGAGCCCAAGTACCTGAGTATTTGTAAATTTCCTTATATCGTATTCTTAATCTTTCTCTTGAATTTTAGTTGTAGTAATTTTGGTAATGTTAGTTTGTATGGAGCTGTTATATTGTAAACAATGATTATACAGAGAAAATGGGAATATTGGTTTAATTATATGGTTTAAGACGGATTCCGCTCAACGTTCGAGCACTAAGTGCAAAAAATATTTACTAAAAAACTACTCATAGCACGGTAACATTTTAAATGCTATTTGAAACATCTCACTCTAGTTCACTTGCCCAAGTGACCCCGCGATGAAATTCTCAAGCATTCTCAAGAAAATTAATTTCAAATCTCGTAAAAGTATGCTAAAACGGGCGCCATTTTGTTTTGAACTAACATGAAGCGTCTTTTTAATTGAAATATGGATAACTTCAAATCCAATTTTCTCTCGCGGAGTCAGCTTGGGAGCAAAAGTAACGATAAGTTCTTCTTATCTGTTCTCAAAATGTGACAGTGCTACAAGTATTTTTTTGGTAACTTAATTTTTGGACTTACTGCTCGAACGTTGAGCGGAATCCGTCTTAATTATTTCTTGTACTAACTTTTATGGCCACCACCTTGGTGCCCCAAAGACGGACATCGTTGCGTAGAGGGCATATAATAAGTCCCATAATTTTCTGGAAATTATTTTCTTAGTATCGGTACCTTTACTTCAAATGAAAAAAGGCGCATTTACACTACAGAAAAATTGGGTTCGGGTAAAAAAAAAGCATATGGCAGCTGCCTAGCCTTCGTTTTTGTGTGTGTGTGTGCTTGATGATGACCTTGAATTCGCAGAGTTCCTCCCGTTTGCTATATTGAACCATCGAAATACAACGATACACCGGCGCGAGGGCATAGAACGTTAGTTTCAAGCATAGCAGGCTGAACGCAAAATACCAGGGTACGGACCGGAGAAGGGTTTACACAGTGAATGACAGTGCTTTTGAGCAGCAGAAATGGATACGGGCAAGCCTTTTCGATTGGGGGCCATAGACGCCTATGAGGCCCCAAAACCGCCACTGGTCCGGACCCATAGGAAAAGACCACTGTATGCATCGTTTACGTGGACAAAATTATCCAGTCCGGACTACTTTTTAGTGGGTCCGTACCCAATTTTTTCGGTCTTGTAAATGCGTCTTTAATTAAAAAATAAGCTACCACAGTCCATCCTGGAATTCATGCTAATGCCGTTACATCGTTCGAGGTTAACAAGCATCTGACAAAGAACCTCAAAGCTGAAATGAACACTGTTAGATACGTTGTCACAGCGAATCACAGAATACGGAGGCTTTTGGAAAGCTGCGTTGTTATGGCTTCTCCCCTTAAGCTTTGTCAGATAAAAAAACAAAGCCTTATATGCTTTGCCCATTTTATATATTTTTCTGACTTCAAAGGCACTGAGTTCGCAATTCTGAGATGATACCTACACCTTTTCTAAAACTTTCGTTTTACTCTTTTCAGTTTTTGCGTAGGCTTAAATGTTTCTGGCTCTTCCTGAGATAACAATGCCACCATCGTTTTATTCTCAATACGTGCTTCATGTGCATGGTGTTCATTGCGCCATAGAACGTACGCGGAAGCTCCTGAAAGCTCTGGAACCAAGCACGACAATAAATAGAAAGGGCGGGGAAATAAAGTAAGCAAAAAAGGGAGGAAAGTCAGAGAGTATCCACTTTTAGGTTTAGTTTTGTTGATTAGTGGCACTTCAATTTTAAGGACTGTGCCTTCTTTGTTAGTGCACATACGTACTGTGCATCTTGGGATGGTCCGGGAAACGCAGGTTTCTTTATGGACGCTACCAAGAGAGATGCTGCCTACCAATGCAAAAGTATTTTTTGCACGGTTGACGACTATGCGGGAAAAACAGATGTTATCAAGGATTGTTGGAGTCCAAAAAGTAAACTGGGAGTAACCATGTATTTTTCAGAGATAATTGAGTAAAAAATCGGAAAGAAATTTATTTCGGTGTATTTTACAGCTCGTCGACGAATTACGTTTAATTATTTCTGAAAATGCGTGGCTACCCACGTGAATTATTGAGAGACATTAGATCACTTCCTCTGATTTAGGTTTTGTTAGCCTCCAAGAATGGTTGGAGGATAAATAACGAGGATAAATTCGAAATCGAACACAGCTTTGCCTTTGAAAACAATTTCATCGGCTAGCCAAGGGGTGAAAGACTGTGTACAACTCAAGTTACTCGTGGCGGAATGTCACAAAATTCAGTATTTTACTTATTTCAGGGAATCACGTTTCGACGAAAACCGGAACTTTATGTCTTTCATTCAGAGCATAGTGTCATTTTACAATATTCACCGTGGCTTCATTAAGAAGCGATGATAGCTTGATTTCCATCAGTTAGACAGATTTTCACACTTTCCCAAGAAAAGCCGAAAAAACTCTGCGTGAAACGATACTTACAGTTAACGCTTTATCCGTCCTCGGATCATGTGTACTAAAGACACCTGCGATCGAGTGTCGATCGATGCCAGCGATCGACAGCTCGATTGACACGCGATCGACACTCGATCGACAGTCGGTTGACATATCGGTCGCCACTCGGTCGACAGTCAGTCAACGGTCGGGCGATAGTCTTCTTAGCGCGACTGCTAGTCGGTCGATACGCTGTCGACATTCAGCCGATACTCTACTGACGCTCGGCTGACACTCGACGCTCGATCCGTCGACACTCGGTCGACATAACGGTCGCCACTCGGTCGACATGCAAGACTTTAAACAAGTCTGTAATATTTTTCTGGACAGCTGATCACCGGTGTGTAAGTAATAAAGAGGTTAAGTGTAAATGAATTTGCTCTCTGATTCGAGATTTAGTGTCCGTTGTCCGTATTAGAGACCTGTGGTCCGTATTATAGAGGTTGTTAAAAAAAAAGAGATATGAGAATTTTATCGAAACATAGGAAACTGTCCGTATTGGAGAGGTCTCCATACCGACCGTACCGAGAGGTTCGATTGTACGAACCTCATCTTTTCGGTCCGTTTTGTAAGTTACGGATTCCCATTTCCGCCCCTATCCCCACTCCTTTCAATTTATGGCCCGCGCGCTTTGCCCTTGGGCCATAAATCAAAGGTTGGAGGCCTCGTTTCGCTTCCACGCGCACAATAATGGAACGCACGACTCACTTCAAAAATCACATTATGTTCGAAGGAATTTTTTCGCATATTATGTTAAATACCGCTTTCCCTTTTATTTTGCTCGCGAAGTAAATCTGAAAAATAGTTCACCAGAATTCGTTGGTTTGTAGATCTTACACTAGCTGACGGCGTATTTGACAAAATACCGCCGTTTGAGGAGGGATACTGTGAAGAACACATCACCGATATATCACTGACAGACGACCAACACACTACCGACAGCCGACCCTAAGGTAGCAATCGATATGTCGACCGACATCGAACGTGTGGTCACCGCTAGTTTCGATCGACACTCGATGGCTTGTCAGCGAAAATAAAAAGTCTGTCGACCGACTGTCGACCGACTGTCGACCGACTGTCGACCGATATGTCGACCGACTGTCGACCGAGTGGCGACTGATATGTCGACCGAGTGTCGATCGCGTGTCGATCGAGGTGTCGATCGACACTCGATCGCGGGTGTCTTTAGTACACATGATCCCCGTCCTCTCATGGGAAATGCAATTTTGTTTTAATAGTCAGGCACTATAAAATTTCAAAGTAAAAAGAAGCAACTGTTGCCGTGTTTTGCATGACTCTTAAGGTGAGGTATTCCCCACATGTACACAAATTAAAGAGGGCCATATTGTAAACTACTGGGCAACCAGTAAATTATGTTACCCTCATTAAATAAAGGGTAAAAAACAACATCCGCCACAAAAAGGTCAAATACGGAGACGTCAGCATGCATGCAGGCTAACACGAAAACGATTTCGTTGGAAAAGGGTTCATAAACTAATATAATACGAGTTCAGCTCAATGTCTGGGTTCGATATCTCAGGATTCGAGACAAAAATTCATGAAGAAAAGCAGTTAGTACTTACGTGCAGTATTATTTAGTTCGGCATTCTTACCGTAAGATATCCTTTGTTATCTTTGACCCAGCCGATCACAACATCACTACCTATCATTTGACCAGAACCAGTCGAGAACCCAAGTCCAACCCATCCTGTGGTCTCCGCCTCCACGGCGAAAGAAACGGTCTCTGCGTCCCAATCAATGGTCCAGTAAAGCATCATCTTCTCTTCTGCGTCCAAGACTGCATGATGAGCGTACTCTGAATGTAGATCTGCACAAACAATGGAATTTGCAACGAACAGTAAAAGCCCCAACACAACCGAAACCGCCATCTTCGTTGCCGCTCTTCTAAACGTTGGGTTGCTCTATTTAGGTGTTACATAAACCTAATCAAGAATTTTCAGGACAATGCAACTCAGCAGACAAAATGTGACCCCGGAATGTGACATTGAACTGCCTTCATACGTCACGCGATTTTACTTAGTTTAGGTTACACAGTTTCAAGGTGATCGATCCATCTACATCGATCTAACAACGACAGTAAATATATATTTTTTTGTTAACTGTTCTTTGTCTGACTTTCAAAATATACATTTTTGTTTTACTTGTATACATTTGTGACATATTATGTATCTCAGTGAGACCCGATCGTCGTGATTGTGTAATCACTTCCGTGACCGAAATACGTCATAGTCACAACTTCAGTATCGTTTTACAGTCAGTCTTCAAACTGTAATTATGGAATAGACCAGTACCGATGTCCACTAGCTGATGTGACCTCTTCATTCAAAAGTTTAAGGAATTCTCTGAAGACCTACCTTTTTAAATTAGCTTTAAATCGGTTTTAAATTAGATTTAATTCAAATAGTTTTTAAACTTTTTTTTTAAATGAGCCCAAGTACCTGAGTATTTGTAAATTTCCTTATATCGTATTCTTAATCTTTCTCTTGAATTTTAGTTGTAGTAATTTTGGTAATGTTAGTTTGTATGGAGCTGTTACATTGTAAACAATGATTATACAGAGAAAATGGGAATATTGGTTTAATTATATGGTTTAAGACGGATTCCGCTCAACGTTCGAGCACTAAGTGCAAAAAATATTTACTAAAAAACTACTCATAGCACGGTAACATTTTAAATGCTATTTGAAACATCTCACTCTAGTTCACTTGCCCAAGTGACCCCGCGATGAAATTCTCAAGCATTCTCAAGAAAATTAATTTCAAATCTCGTAAAAGTATGCTAAAACGGGCGCCATTTTGTTTTGAACTAACATGAAGCGTCTTTTTAATTGAAATATGGATAACTTCAAATCCAATTTTCTCTCGCGGAGTCAGCTTGGGAGCAAAAGTAACGATAAGTTCTTCTTATCTGTTCTCAAAATGTGACAGTGCTACAAGTATTTTTTTGGTAACTTAATTTTTGGACTTACTGCTCGAACGTTGAGCGGAATCCGTCTTAATTATTTCTTGTACTAACTTTTATGGCCACCACCTTGGTGCCCCAAAGACGGACATCGTTGCGTAGAGGGCATATAATAAGTCCCATAATTTTCTGGAAATTATTTTCTTAGTATCGGTACCTTTACTTCAAATGAAAAAAGGCGCATTTACACTACAGAAAAATTGGGTTCGGGTAAAAAAAAAGCATATGGCAGCTGCCTAGCCTTCGTTTTTGTGTGTGTGTGTGCTTGATGATGACCTTGAATTCGCAGAGTTCCTCCCGTTTGCTATATTGAACCATCGAAATACAACGATACACCGGCGCGAGGGCATAGAACGTTAGTTTCAAGCATAGCAGGCTGAACGCAAAATACCAGGGTACGGACCGGAGAAGGGTTTACACAGTGAATGACAGTGCTTTTGAGCAGCAGAAATGGATACGGGCAAGCCTTTTCGATTGGGGGCCATAGACGCCTATGAGGCCCCAAAACCGCCACTGGTCCGGACCCATAGGAAAAGACCACTGTATGCATCGTTTACGCGGACAAAATTATCCAGTCCGGACTACTTTTTAGTGGGTCCGTACCCAATTTTTTCGGTCTTGTAAATGCGTCTTTAATTAAAAAATAAGCTACCACAGTCCATCCTGGAATTCATGCTAATGCCGTTACATCGTTCGAGGTTAACAAGCATCTGACAAAGAACCTCAAAGCTGAAATGAACACTGTTAGATACGTTGTCACAGCGAATCACAGAATACGGAGGCTTTTGGAAAGCTGCGTTGTTATGGCTTCTCCCCTTAAGCTTTGTCAGATAAAAAAACAAAGCCTTATATGCTTTGCCCATTTTATATATTTTTCTGACTTCAAAGGCACTGAGTTCGCAATTCTGAGATGATACCTACACCTTTTCTAAAACTTTCGTTTTACTCTTTTCAGTTTTTGCGTAGGCTTAAATGTTTCTGGCTCTTCCTGAGATAACAATGCCACCATCGTTTTATTCTCAATACGTGCTTCATGTGCATGGTGTTCATTGCGCCATAGAACGTACGCGGAAGCTCCTGAAAGCTCTGGAACCAAGCACGACAATAAATAGAAAGGGCGGGGAAATAAAGTAAGCAAAAAAGGGAGGAAAGTCAGAGAGTATCCACTTTTAGGTTTAGTTTTGTTGATTAGTGGCACTTCAATTTTAAGGACAGTGCCTTCTTTGTTAGTGCACATACGTTCTGTGCATCTTGGGATGGTCCGGGAAACGCAGGTTTCTTTATGGACGCTACCAAGAGAGATGCTGCCTACCAATGCAAAAGTATTTTTTGCACGGTTGACGACTATGCGGGAAAAACAGATGTTATCAAGGATTGTTGGAGTCCAAAAAGTAAACTGGGAGTAACCATGTATTTTTCAGAGATAATTGAGTAAAAAATCGGAAAGAAATTTATTTCGGTGTATTTTACAGCTCGTCGACGAATTACGTTTAATTATTTCTGAAAATGCGTGGCTACCCACAGTTTTCTTTTAGGATTCCAATAGCCCTTGCTAAGATCTGCTTTTTCTTCATAGACAAAACTTGTGCAAAAATACCTCTGTATTAGGAGGCACCGTCCTTAATATATAAGGGAATTAGTGCCTTATTCCAATACTCTAAAATGATTATCGTTACGTCATTTCCGATTACCTTCTTTGTTCGAAAAACAAATTGTTTTTTATTTGCCTTGCAAAGATAGCTGCTTATCGGGAATGGATGAAAAACCAAAAATGTCACAGACAAGTTATTTTAATTAATGCTGGGTACTGTCACATACAACGTTTAAACGGTAAACCTATGTTTTTTTTTTAACTTTAATGGGAGATATAAAGCTAATCTTCATACTTCAGTCTCCCAGCAGCATCGTGTCTCTACAAGAATATGAAGCTTTGCAGTCTATGATGATCCGTTTTTTACACAAAAAGTTAACATTTTATGAAAAAGGACACGTCCCTTAGTAATTCAAGTTTATCTAAAACGTACAGTAATCTTAACTTAAAGCACACTAATTGCACAAATTAGCCCTGTGCTTCAAAATACAAAGTTTATTGGCTTGTAGTTGTCACTAATACATGTGTATTCGATAGCACCGAGGTAGTGTACACGGCGTCGTTTGACTGGGTCACTACAAAGCACCAGTTACAACGTACACCACTCCAAGGAGAAGAAAAGAAAACGCACCCCTGTCTGCCCCGGAAGTACTTGTGATTGGACAGGTATCTGCAGGAGGCAGGGGCTCCATGATTTTCGGTACTGGTAATCTGTACTTAGGGTCCTTCAGGTCCTGTAAAATAAAACACAAGAAGAGCTACAGTATTGAACAATGTTGTTGAGACACTTCGTGAGTGAAAAATTAATATTGTAGAAAAAACTGCAGTACTTCCATAATTAATGTTGATTGGTGCTGGAATTCATTCATTCATTCATTCATTCATTCATTCATTCAATCACTCAATCACTAGCTCACTCATACGTACATTCATCCATTCCTTCCTTCCTTCCTTGCTTCCTTCCTCGCTTCCTTGCTTCCTTCCTTCTTTCCTTCCTTCTTTCCTTCCTTCCTTCCTTCCTTCCTTCCTTCCTTCTTTCATTCATTCATTCATTCATTCATTCATTCATTCCTTCCTTCCTTCCTTCCTTCCTTCCTTCCTTCCTTCGTTCATTCGTTCGTTCGTTCAGTCAGTCAGTCGAGGTATGTCCAGGATTGACAGCAGTGGCAAAAATTTGCCAGCAAATCTCGATAGCAATTTTAGCAAAAAATAGCTACAAAGAAATCCATTGTAGGAATCTTTAACAAAAGTAGCAAAAATAACAAGACTCACATAAATAGAAAGGAAATAAAAATGTAGCAAAAGTAACAAGGAAAAATAGAAAAGGGAAAGCGAGAAAGGCAAAGAGGACCCTCGAGAAGCCGCGAATTTAGCAAATAAAGCCAAAGTAACAGGGATTTTGCCTGCAACGGCAAAATGCTTGTTAACAAAAACCGCAAATAGAGCAAGAATAACATCTAAAATATAGCAAGAACAACAAATTTAGCAACGAAAAAAAAGGGAAAGTGAGAAAGGCAAAGAGGACCTCGGGAAGCCGCGAATTTCGCAAATTTACCCAAAGTAACAGAGATTTTACCTGCCTTATTTGCGATTTTTGTTAGCAAGATAATCCTTTGTTACTTTTGCTAAATTCGCGGCTTGTCGAGGGTCTTCTCCCTCTTTCTCATTTTCCTTTCTTCTTCTTTGCTATGTTTGTTATTTTTGTTAACATTGTCTTTAGCAGTTGCAGATAAATTCCCTGTTTCTTTAGATAATTCCTTTTTCCTTGCTGTTTCTCTTATTTTTGTTGTTTTTGCTACTTTTGTTAAGGTTTTCTTTTGCTAAAACTGCTATCAAGATTTGCCAGCAAATTTTTGCCACAGCTATCCATTATTATTATTATTATTACTATTATTATTATTATTATTATTATTATTATTATCATCATCATTATTATCATTATTATTATTATTATTATTAATATTATTATCAGTCATTGATCCATTTTTTACAATGTAAACAAAATTTCTAGTGCACAACGTCGTTTGGCTGTATTCGTCGACTTACGGCTACAGACGTGATGTTCCTGCTTTTTAGCCAACATCCGGGAATCACAGTTTTAACCTCACTTTCATATCTTCTGAAGTCAGCGGCCATTTCGTCTGTCCATTTGATGTTCATTTTGACAAGCGGGTTGCGAAAAGTCATGTTTACATTATCACTTAAAATTGAAAAAGATATAATCGATTTTAAATCCAGACAGCTATGACATAAAATGCGAGTAAAACTATAGCGGAATTTCATTAAGGGCCAAGATAACGTTACTGACTAATGGATAGGTAGCCAAAGCCTTAAAGGGACACTGTCACCAATTTTTAGGATAACTTTGAAAAGCTAAAAGACATATTCCAATCAGAGGAAACCCAAAAATACTGGTTGAGTTTCGTTTAAAACTACTCTAGAAGTTCTCTGAGACAATAATTAAGTGCGTTTGGCTGCGGATCGCTAGGATGCGAATGGTTGTAACTTGAAAACATCAGGCTGATGTTTTCAAGTTTTTCCTTTGTTTCTTGGAAAAATCACCAGTAACTGACTATGGTTTGTTCTTACTTTGAGAAAATCAATTTATTTCCTTCTCTTGACTTTCTAGGAGTATTCTGTGTACGTGAAAAGGCAATTAAATAATTTCAGCACATTTTCATCCCAAAACGTAAACATCCCGTGACTGAGTGAACATTAATGGTCACATACCACGACCTACTTAAGTTATCTCATATGACATCAAGCAAACCTCCCTTGTTTACAAATTTTTTGGGTAGTTCAGGTCAATTTCTTTATTTTTCGATATGCAAACGTAGATGAGTTTAAAAAATCGAATGTACTTTTATATTACCTCACGATGCATGTTGTCAGTTGAGTTCTAACTCGCGAAGTTTAACTGCTTACTGCTAGTCTTCAGTCCTAATGAATACACTTTATTATTATTAGAATAAAAAATGTTTGATTATAAGGAATTTTAATACGCAATACTCACAAGTATTTATCCAGCAGTTTGAATGAAGGTTCGTAAAAGCTAGTGCCACAATATCTGAGGCTTGGAATTCGGGGATAGTAAACCAGGTAGTTCAAGCACATCTCATCTCTTGTTGAACCTCCTCCCTAAAGATATTTGGGAATGTAACATTTAAAATAAGGGAAAGACCCATAATCAGTATTCAGACCGGGCTATTTTTGGTCTTCCAAGACCTGGGAGAGGGGAGAGGGATTCGATCCCCCCGGTCCAGTGTGGTGACATTTCTTTATAAATAGTGCAAAACCTACTAACAAGCGCCGGGTACAGTCGCTTGCCCAAAAGGCCCCAGTTCCTGGTAAGCGGATTAGGGCTTACCTGTCTGGCTGATCGAGGATTAAAAATTATCCTTCGGTCAGATTCTTTTCCTAAAGTACGATTAACACTAACCAAGGCATAAAGGACAGGCTTATAATAATATCTAATCTACCTAGCAAGGTCGATTGACTCACACTAATCGAGATAAAAACTTGATCAAAACAAACAAAATGCGGATTTAACTTTTGCGATATGGTTAGTTTAGTGAGGTCAGGTAAAGAGAAAGGAAATTTATTCTAGGCAAATTACCCTCTGCAACGTAAATGACAAATGATTTCGTCGTCCGCACATACAGCTATTTCAATTAAGGTTGTCGGATCAACTCAACCTTATATGCGACAAGGGTAGCGTGGGTAGTTGCAAATCAGACTTAACTTAAAGGTTGTCAGAAGTTGGTCAGGAACTTTGAATTTCTTAGTACAAGTAATAAATTGGTACCATCCGATTATAGTCAGTGGCTGCTGATTTGGCTTTCCATTTTCAGTTGTTAGTTCTTGGCATGAAGTGCAAAAATTCATGTTCCATACTTTTCATGATCCTGTTTTTCCTACTTCTAATTTACATACCATGCCCGTGCTCCACGTGTACCCACACATTTAAATTTGAATCCCGTTTTAACCCGGTAAACAAAAAGGTGAGTGGAATGAAATAATTATGTTTTAAACGAAAACTGAAACTGAAAATAATTCTTTCAGTTTTTTTTGTTTTTTTTTTTTTGTTTGTGTTTAATTGTTATGCTTTAAAAACCCTTCCGTATACTTTGCTATTGTACGGCAAGCAAGGTACTACTGATTTTGGTGAACTAAGGTATTAAAATCCATTATGACACTGCGGTCTTGTCGCTTATGCTTAAACTTTCATCTGACAACGTTAATTGAAATAGCTATATTCGAGCGGGGAAGACTACGGAAGCTTAAAGGGACATCTAGAAACATTCTTGAGTTCGAGTACAAGTTCTACTTCGAGTTCGAGGTCGAGTTTGAGTTCGAGTTTGAGTTTGAGATCTAGATGTCCCTTTAAAGCTTCCGTAATCATCGACTACCATCAACTATCATTCATTTTGAACATGTTCACATTTTTCATGATAGTCGATGATAATTTTCTTCGTTTGACCACGCGCATGAGAGTTCGTGATCAGTAGTATTTCGGTCAGCTGTTCCTCCCAGAATCGACGGGCTCATTCACAGCATTCAAATTGGCTGCAAAGGCTGCTGTGTTAAGATGCTCCCCAGAACGACTTGTTGTCGAAAATGCTGAAAACGACAAAGAATCAATAAAACCCAAAAAGACAGGGAAAATGTATCACGCGAACACGCTTGCGTGACTCAGTTAAATATCGTCGACTATCATAAAATCACGAACGCCTGCAAACCGTTTGGCCATGCGAATGATAGTTGATAATAGCTGATGGCAGTTGGGGGCGGGGGGGGGGGGGTAGAAGCTCTTAAACTACCATGGACTATCATGATCCGTTTGACCAGGGCTTAAGATTTGTTTAATATTAAGCTCAAGTTTAGACGATTGAAATAAAAGAATCAAGAAGAGTTGAACTCACCGATTCTAAACAGCTTTAGCTTACAGCTTACATATTGCGTCGCATGACAGCAGCGCCTTACATTGAATCGAGATTTCCACTTAAGTTCTTCTTTGCTGAAAGTTTTGAAACGTTGCTTCTTTCACAACTATCAACTATAAAAAGGCAATTGGGGTTGGTATATAAAATTCGTTCGGCAGTCAATTAGACTACAAGAGGCATCGATTTTCAAAATGAGTATCAGAGTCGAACCAGGGGATAGTTAATTGAGGAATAACTCGGTTTGCAGGACGTCTTTTTATCCTTGAATTAGTTAACCTAGAAATAACTAAAGGAATTTAATTGTTGATTAACCGCCAATATAATCGGGGATAGTTAACTGGTCGGCTTTCCAGGAATCGGGGAAAGATAAGTCTTGTTTCAAGACTTAATTCCCGTTTATTCCATATGATTTTTATACCCTACACATATGTCAGTGACATGCCAGAGGCCATTCTTCTTTCTTTTTGGCCTTAAGACCAAGCGGAAAATTACACAAATCTAATTTTAGACCAAGCTGATCAAAATTTATGCCCTATTTATTAAGAATAATACCACAACACGCAAGTGTTCTGATGTATTGGCTATTTGTAGATACATTTCCAAGGACAGTTACGTCTTCCTGAGTCGATCATCGGCTGTAAAGCCCCTGCCGGGTTCTTCGGCAAGGTGTCAAACGGGTGTTCCGAAAACGTGGGGTCGGGGTGCAGGGTGCGGGGTGCGGACTGCGGACTACGGACTGCGGACTGCGGACTGCGGACTGCGGACTGCGGACTGCGGACTGCGGACTGCGGACTGCGGACTGCGGACTGCGGACTGCGGACTGCGGACTGCGGACTGCGGACTGCGGACTGCGGACTGCGGACTGCGGACTGCGGACTGCGGACTGCGGACTGCGGACTGCGGACTGCGGACTGCGGACTGCGGACTGCGGACTGCGGACTGCGGACTGCGGACTGCGGACTGCGGGGGTATGGACAACAAAACCGAAAAAACAAAAATAATAATAATAACAACACTGAACAACAAAACATCCGAAATAAAAAGGACAAAAAAAAGAAAATCGCCAAATACTTAAAAAGTATATTAGAATACAAGAAAAATATTAAAATAAAGCGAGAATTGAATATTTGACTCTTTCGTGAACCAATAAACAAATAAATAACGACAAATTGATCATTTACAATGATCATATTTAGTTTTTGTTATTTGCATTGTTTACTAAAGATAAGATGATTTGTTTTAAAGTATTTAGCTATTTTCTTTTTTACCTTTTTTTTTTTAGTTGGGATGTTTTGTTGTTGTTACTGTTATTTTTTGTCGGTCTTGTTGACCCCGCACCCCGCACCCCGTCTCCGCGTTTTCGGAACACCCCGGTTGGGTGAAACCGTGCTTTTAGTGCAGAATTGCGGCTTCCACTGAGACGTAAATGGTCGCCAAATTGAGGTGTGCTTCCGACAAGATGTGATAAACCATCATAACAAAATGATCCTTACTCACCAATAACGGCAACTAACCACAATTTTACTTTTTCGTACATCCTAAAATTACCAGTTACCCTTATAAGTTGATCTCTGTCCATGGAATTGTATTTGCAGTAGTGAATTATATCGTCTCCCTAAAAAAATAATAACAACTGCAAGATTTAAGAAAAATTTTCATTTAAAGATATTATTTTTAGCTGAACCTACAGTTAAGGAAATAGGTTTTCGAGGTTGGTTTATCATAATTTTTAATTCCTGTTCTGTCCTACAAACACTATATATGAGAACTAAATCATTTATATTGATGGTTTGTATTATCATTTAGGGTGGGACAGGGGTGTTTTAACTAGACTAGCAAAGCCGTGCAGTCAAATTCAAAACCCGTCAGCTTAATGAATAGCTTTGTTAAGATTCTGGCTCTGATAGCAATTTGACGTCAGCGAACCTTGTGCTTCTTTCTTTCTTTCTTTCTTTCTTTCTTTCTTCCTTTTCTGTCTGTCTGTCTGTCTTTCTTTCTTTTTTTCTTTTTTCAACGCTAAAGAAAAAATGTTAACTTTCTTTAATTGTTAGATTGGATTTTGGATTCTGACTTCCAAGAAAAAAAAAAGGCAAACTTAATAAAAACGAAATCCGTAAAAAATTGAATGGCAGTCTACAAATTCTTTCTTTGAATGGTTCAAAGAAAAGTGTTTGGTTTTCAGTTCGTTTAAGTGTTGTTTATCATTACAGGATTCTTTTTCCCTATTGTTGCTGGACGCCATTTTCGAGCTATTCCCTCCTGCATCCATAGCTCAATACATATGTATAAGCACGGGCTCAGCATGAGCTCTTTCTATTTTCATTTTATTGAGTTTTAATGTACTCACCGGCTGAATATTAATTTCTTTCCTGAGAACTTGTGTGTCCTGAAAAAAGTATAGACACATTTTAGCACAATCTCTAATTAAAACTTATCCCTAAACCACTTTAGTTGTATCGATTTTTGGCATTTGGCAATTTAAAACGGAAATTAGTTCAGCGACCTTTCGCTGTTTTGGCGGGATGCTGTATCTTCAAATACCTGGAAATTGAAGTCGTGGTGATCATCTCGGGCAATCTCTGGAAGTTCCTTTCCGTTGCGAACATGTTTCGTCCAGGAAGCACGACCTAAAGAAGAAAAATGGTGTCAGACGTGTTTATATCTTGGGACTCAAAGAAGTAACCATTGAATGCAAAGGAAATCAAGTAAGAAGCGAAAAAATGCCCTTGAATAATTTTCACGAGACGTATTTAAGTAAACTAAACATGATTAATGAACGAAAATATAAAGGAAATGAAATTGACATTTATATAGGTCTTGAAAGCTGGTTGTACAATTGTAAAAGCGACACGGAAAAAATAACTTAAAATCACTCAATAGTTTATACTTTTAACACGAGTACGTAAAACTACAACTAAACGTACAACGTAATTTTGAAATTAGTTCGTTTTACTGACATGAACACTCTACTCGTAGGTAGCTTTGGATACTATTTGCAAGGCGGTCGAGACTTGTATATATTCAACCTACACATACCTTAATTCCGGCAATATAAAAAGAAACTAACAAACAGATAACAACAAAAATATATTTAAAATAATAAACTTGAATAGTACTAATCAGTTAACCTGCTAAGTGGGTGTGTAGTCAGGAGTATATTTGCCATTGCAAGGATCGCTGTCATATCTACGATCCCTGGAGAGTGGTTTCCATATGATCTGAACTTTTTTTTCGGCGATTACAGTGATCGTAGCGATCATATGGAACTACCTAACTTTTCCACTTTTTTAACCAGTCACCTAGTTCCGCGACAATAGAAAAATTTAATTAATGAACAAATAACAGCAAGTATATATATTTATACATGATAATTAACTTTAATAGTAATGATTTTACCTGCCAGGTGAGTGTGTAATAGAGAGGCAAATACATTGATTCCACCTCCAGGTAAACCCGTAGATTTCAAGCTCGACTAACAGAAATCAAAGATGTTAAAAAGTAGAAGTATACAATTGAACAAAGCTAAAAGGTATGCGGTGACTATGTCACCAAAAACTATATGCCAGGTTACTAAAATAGGTTTTAGAATGAAGTGAGTATGTTTGCTGTCTGTTTTGTTACTGTTGTAAACGTTTAACGCAACGGTAAACTAAGGCTCAAAGTGTTCCGTCAACAAACATCTAACATCGAACAACGAGTTGGATGACGTCAAAGGCTCCAAGAGGCACCATTAACGTGCTGAAACCATAATATCAACCCGTCCATGCTCTCTATAAAAGGTAATCATTTCACCCTCTTTTAACCATGCAAGTTGAAATGTGGGGGCTCTATGATATGGGTATAACATAAAAACCCACATATAAGAACCTCGTGGATTAAGAACCTGTCGGCTAAAAGTGTTTATTTAGCCCCTAAACATACAAGTATAAGGACCTGTTGTAGCCTAAATATCGAAAAAGGTTACTTTCTTCTAAGACTTGCTGCAAGGAAAAATAAAGCATAGGACAGTGGTGTGTGCTTGTTTAAAATATAGTTACAATAAACAAATACGTTTATGACAAGGAAACATGGGGCTCCATGTATATTGCTCAGCAACAAGCTCCTTTCCCTCGAAAAATAACGTATTTTAAAAGAACCTAAATGGTCTAATTTCTCAGTAAAAAGCAAATGTATTCGAACCCTTTTAGGTTAACTTGGATATACGCTGGTTCCTCTATGTGGGTTTTTGCCGAATCATTTTTCTTGTATGTGTAATAAAGGTTTAAGACTTTTTTAAAGTTGCAACTCACCTAAGATTTTAATGTATTTTGCTATTTTCGTCTCGAATTCGTTTACGAAATTTTAGGACATCTCTGTCTTTAAAGGCGAAAAATTGGAAACTAGAGGAATGATCATTCCCAGAGTTACCTCTGTGCATTGGTGCATACAGTAGCCAACAGATATCCAGTTTTTCTGTTTGGGAGGAACAATCATCCAACCCTTTACTCTGACACCGACTGCTGCATTCCCAGCATCGTATTTTCGCAGTTTGTCGGTATAGTAGATGCTAAGACCTGAGCTGTCTCTTTGGCCTAAACAAAGGCAAAAACAGAGGATCGTGTCTAATTAAAACTTATAGAATAGGCTGGTCCGGATGTGCCTTCGCTACGGCAAAGAAAATTTGTTGTGAATAACCTACGATCAAGCCGAATTCACTCCTGTGTGCGACGCTTGATAAAATATTGTCTAGCGTAGACAAAAATCGTCTGTGCTGGATTAAATTTGGGCAAACCATCTCAATAAATTCACAGCACGTTTTTGTCAGATGTACAATCAATTGGCTGCCGGCTCGTGATTATAAACCTGATCAAAGACTGCTGCTAGTTAATTAAACAAAAAATCGACTATTATTATAGCTATTAACCCTCCGGTGTACATTAAGGGGGAGGAGGTGGATGCCACCCACGTTTTCTTACATTTTCAAGAAAATTTATTATCATCAACTTTTGTCTTAGACACATTTTGGCAAGTTTGGTGAAAATCTGTTGCTATGGTGACGAGATATGACATCATAAGTACCATGAGGTCAAGCCATGTTTAAATAAAAATGCCTGTTTTTCACCTCCTTTTCGGTGAAAAAAGGTACAAAAACCAGACAAACTGCTTAACACACAGCAAAATATTTAATGTTCAATTACTGTAATCTCGTAGGTGTTATAACAAGAACCCTCGTATTTCTCTTTTGGCGTCCTCATTACTTTCTGTGTTTCTTGCGTCTGTTTTGTTATTTCCTTTTGTGTCATGAACGAAATAAACCCACCTTGTATGTGCTGTGGATTGTCATAATGCATTTCTAACAGAAAGTTCTTGGGTGAGTCGCTTGCTCCTATGGGGTATTCCGCATGTGAAGGGAAATAAAAACCCTGAAAAAGAATTAAGGTAAATTAAATTAACGTTCACCTACAATGGATAAAAAAGTGCTATGACCCTTTTGTTAGGAATCAAACCTCATAAGTCGAATTCGTTGCATTTCTTTATTTGGGCTTGATATCACAGATGCCAAGTCAGAGCTCCTGACTGGCTAATCTACAATCTACAATTAGCGTACGCTTCACCTGGCTTGAAACGTCAGTTCCTTCACGCTTCAAAGTTTTTCTTCTTGTTTTCCTAATCCCAAACCCACACATGTATGAGCTTAGGGATACTTTTTAACGTTCATTCCTCTGTCCTGAACAACTTTTCTCTATACATTTACGCTGATTTATTACGGGTAAATTAGGACACAAATGTTAAATTTGTTAATAGATTAAATTTGTATTAGAGGGAAGCGCCAGTTTGATTTTGCTTACATCTCCTCCAACAGCCCACCCAGCGACTATTGTAGAGCTTCGGCACTTGAGATACGGCATGTTGGCTCGTTGAGAACAATCCACCCCATGGTTAAAGTCGCTCTCGTTAAAGTTGCCAAAACACTCGAATAAGGTTAAATGATGGACGAAACCTGCGTTTCCTTTTTGAATGTTAGGTACAACCTGAAAATGAACAAATGAAATCATGTCCCGCTTTACAGTTGCACATAATCAAGTGTCGCCTTACTTATGCAGATATACCTCACAACGGACACATCATTTCTCAGGTACACCAATTATCAGTTATAATTTAATTACAGTAACATATTTTCTTGACTGAAAGCCAGGTACCAAATAAAATCAATTAAACGCAGGGTCTATCAGGTCAAGGTTGAAATACAGGTAAACCCTCCGGCGATAAATGAAGGTACTGGTGTATATTTGAGGTCAGGCGTCCATGTAATGATCCGACCTTATGTGACAGGTTCTCATTGATTAATAGGTGTGTACTGACTTAGGTTCATGAACCGCCATGGGCGCCAGTACAATTTATCAGTCTCGCTTACTGGAGTGGCTGCGAAACGCCAAACTTGTATAATAGACATGACAACTTTAACAGACGTGCTTACGAACGCAGTAGTAAAATTGTGCTTTGGCTTTGGCTAGGGAGTAATTTCCGCGTCAAGAAACCGCATCAGTTCATGTTGAAGATCTCAAGGAAACATTTTTTGGACTTACGATGTGTCCTCGGCGTTTTGTTTTGAAAGCTTTAATACTTCCGGGGTAAAGCAGGGTGGGCACTTTGTGCCCTCCTCATTTTCAGGAACTCCCAAAAAAGCCTTAGCTAAATAGGGTTTAAATTTTATTGTGTTACATTGAACATTGCTAGATCATGTTTTGTTAATGTATTAGTTTCAGTTACTTTTCGACCAATTGGGGGGGGGTTCGCAGAGGTTTTAAAAAAGGGAGGAAATGTAAGATGGTGGACCCAAAATGGCCGCCGTTTTGTAAATAATGACGTAATTCCCACATCAAGTCACGTCATCAAATCATGTTGCAGACCTCAAAAACATTTCACAGACGTACTATCTGCCCGAGGAGCTTGGTTTTCATACTGTCGGAGTTAAGGGGGGCACTTTTGTGCTCCCCCCACACACACCACGCTCAGGAACGAAAAAAAAAGCCCAGGCTGAATAGTGTTAATGTTATAAATATGGAAAAACTTGATTCTCTTTGGTGCGAATAAATCGTTATTGTTAGTTGTTGTTGTTGTTTTCAAAAATATTCCTTTTGGCTTTTGAGCTCTCTCTAGGCGACACGATTCCACCCAAACGTCCAAGGAATACCCCATCGGAAGCGGGAGGAAAGCACAAGTAAATTCAGCCGAGAATACAATCACGCTGCAACCAAAGTACGCTCGCGTTAAGCGGCTTAGTAAAATTGCGTTACCCAGCTTAGTAGGCTTGCGTTACCAAGCCTAAGATATCAACAAATTAAAATAACAAACTTGATAGTAATTCTGGTATAGTATGCACTTTTACGAGACATACCTTGGTAATGTGGTGTTTAGATCTCAGTTCCAGGCCTTTCAGCAAAGAACACCAATAGGTCGTTTCTTTTACGGGAATTGTCACCTTAAATGCAAATTGCTACTTGTAACAATGACTATTTACAAATGCTATCGTAGTTACCGCCGAAGGTGCATGTTTTCTTTTGAGCGAAATTCTCTGAAAAAAAAACCATTAAGATAATACTGAATTAAGGATTAAATTAAAATAACCGTCCCACAGACCGGGAGATGTCGTGGTTGTTGGTGCTTTTTTGCTAGTTTGTTTGTTTGTTTGTTTTCTTTTTTAATTTAATTTCTGCAAGGAAAGTTTTGAAGAGATTTGTATTTAGTTCACCAATACGTTTCTGTCCGTTAATAGTTAATCAACAATGAAGTTTGATCTGATTTTATAACTTTCTTTCTCTTATCAGTTTCTTCTCACGAAGTTTCGGTTTTTCATTACTCGTATCTCTCGTTGGGCAACGGGGAAGCCAAACGCTAATTTCTCTTAGCTTATTGCTATTTTGCCTGGTATGTCGTAAACGGGAAGCGCCAATTTCGTCTCAAGTTTCCAATATTGTTAAAATGCCTTCTGTGATCTCCCCTTACGGTGGTTCCCTATAGTTTTATGACCGCGCGCGCGCTGATGATGTGAGCTGTAGTAATTTGCGCGCGCTCATTTGAAATCGTAAGATTTTCCTGACGTTTTATGACGTCAGTATAAAAAGCAAAGTTAACAGTGAATTCTTTCGCGTTTCCTTCGGTGAACTTTTTATTTAAATTTTGCACATTTTGAGATACTAACGCTACCTTCCACATACTAGTTTTTGGAAAAATTTTGTTAGAGCAATACAATTTAATGCTTGAAAATAAGAAATCACGTGATAACGGTGAAACCGTCTGAACGACCCCATATTTTTTCCCCTGCAAAATGTTAGTAAAAATCACTTTCTCAAGATGGGAAAGTTTAAAAAAATTCACCGAGGGAAAATCAAAACATTAAAGAATAAAGATTAATTAATTAACAATTATCCTGCGAAATCGCGCGGAATATCACCTGATACTTGACCGACGAGGCCGTAGGCCGAGTTGGTTAAATCAGGGGATATTCCGCCAGATTGAGCAGGATAATTGTTTTATTATTCAACAAATTCTCATCGACTACCATTTTCATAACGAGAAAAACTATGGTTCTATGATGCAAACGCTAAAAGCCAGCAACACGTAATAAAAATCAAAACAGAACTTCAAGAAATCGAAGTTTAATACCGTTCACTTAGAAAGACTTATTTACAAACTTATTTGGAAATGAGAAGACAGAGTAAAAAAAATACTGCTACCTTACCGAGAATAAGTCCTCTTCCTGTGAATTAAAGTCTTTTCAACTTTACAACTTTCCGTGAGCAAGTGTGCTGCTTCGTTCGCAATAAGCTTACCATTTTCTTGGTTGAGTTCTCACTATGAAAATTCCAAGTCAACCTCTGGATATCTTTGTGAGCTGAAGCAAATACTTGTTGACTTTTTGAGAGCATTTAATTGTGGAAAGTTTCTTCCAGAGAGTTAAAATTTCCGGAGAACACTGCTAAAACTGCCTCGCTTTTCAAAATGTCCGCCAAACAAGCAATGAAAGACATCTGCAGTGCACTTCCAAATATGGCCATTTCCGTATATCGCAGGATATCTGTCATATAGGATGACAGATATTGAGGGCTTCCTTACCATATATGGGCATAGTGACAATTTGTTGAATAATAATGGAAAATATCCGTCATTCTTTAGACGTTTTGTTGCCATGACAACGGCCTATGCCAAAAAAGCAAAAACTGAAATATAAGGATAATTATGTTGGCACCTTACTGGCAAATCTCAGCAACAAAGATTGCAAGACAACAGAACTAAGGTTTCTTTTGTAACTCTTGCCAGTTCTTATAGTCACTTTTGTAGAAACTCTAGGGAGCCACCTTTTAAGTACCGCAAGGTTGCAAACAACATTCGGTCATCGGACAAATGTCAGGTAAATTTTAGGTTTTGACTGGCGAAAGCTTAGCCTGGTCGGACACTCTGACCGGGGATTTCTGATTTAGTAAAAAAAAACGGGAACTTCGTGGCCAAATATCAAACAACTTTATTTTCTTATTCAATCACAATACAACGTAATTTTATCACGCGCCTCGTGTCTTGTCTCAAGCCACGTAGTGAACAGGCGCCAATATGTTCCATGTTAATTTGCGCAATTTGCAGTCACATCCTAAAAGATAATCAGGCTCCATTTAATGTGAATTATACTCGGCCAAACACAACTAAAATCTCAGGCCTCATTTTATCACCTGTTGTCTTCTGTCTGCAAGTTTTCTGGGTTTATACTGTTTATATATACCGTCGTAATTTGACCCGATTTGCAAATTTTTTATACGCCCGAAATTGAACACTTTTACATGTAATGTCCGAATGCGCAGGCCTTAAAAAAAAACTACAATAGTGTAAATGTAACCAAAAAATTTCAGATCAGCATAATCACAGGTCAGTTTTATATACGTCTTTGGTTCAAATAATATTTGCTTCCTATCGCGAAGTGACATTTTTTGTGAAAAGCGTGAATGTGCAATTAGTGAATGTGCAATTAGATCAATTTCAACGCCAAATATGATTTTATTTTGGTTGTTCCGAAAACGCGGGGTCGGGGTGCGGGGTGCGGGGTGCTGGGTGCGGGGTGCGGGGTGCGGACTGCGGGGTGCGGACTGCGGGGTGCGGACTGCGGGGTGCGGGGTCAACAAAAAACCAACAAACCAAAACTAAAGGATTATCTACTAACGTTAATTAAATAAAAAACCAATAATAATAATAATAATAATAACAATAATAATAATAATTATAGTAATTTTTTTTCTATATCGCTTTTTCCTATAACTCAATTGTCCTTTACATTGACCAAGAAGTTATAATAGGAAAACAATGAATTACAAAACTTACATCGCGTGATAATTTAAGGTAGCAAAACTAAAATTACATCAAACAATACATCATACAAGCAGTCCCTCTTTCCGTTTTCTCGCAAGAGGGCAAATATCGCCCGCGCTCTCGTCTTGGAAGGAATAAGGGAATGAATTTACACTAAACAAGCTCATGGTACCAGTGGATCTCTAACCTGAAAGTTTAACTAAACCCGTACTTTACCTTAGCTAAAAATGCGTGCCATGAAGTGCCAGCCAAGCGTTTAACTTTTGTAAAGATTCTTGCCCATCGCCAACGTGTGACTCGCACTTCGCTCTCGGTTCAAGCTGCACAGCCTCTCCGTCTTATCTTTGACATTTCTCTTGAAAGGCACTAATGGCCGTAAAAATATTATCATTCGCTTTTGAGACTATAACAACAACCAAAAAACAAGAAATACGAAACTACTATACGCTTAAACTAGATCCTTTAGACCTTTACCGACAGAGCGGATGATTCACCTGACGTCATGCGATGCGAAGAGCTGGGAAAGGCGATAGTAGAAGCGATTACTAAAACTGTGGGTATAAAGTGTATTTTTATTGAGTCGATATTGAACGATGCGAATTCACTCTAATTCGAAATAAGACTTAGGTTTCCTCGTCGCTTATCCAGCGGGTACTTAGATTTAAGATGATAATATTAGCTTTACGAAATGTCATCAGTTTTTAACAACGCAAAAAGCAACTTTCAAAGACAAACCAATATTCAATAACAGATAAATCGACTAACCATGTCCAGTCTCAGACATAGCTGCTTTCTGGCAAAGGCATCTCCTCGAGTACCCCAGTAAATAGCCCTCAATTCCCATGCAATGAAAATAGTGCACGATTTTATTTTCGTGCGTGAAATCAACATCGTGCGAACCGCTAACTCTATTTGGCTCGGATCGCTCGACATACCGTTCAGCTGCATTTTGGTTGCATGACTTTTACAACTCAGTGCTTCGCTATATATATATCCAAAATACAGAATCGGTGAAAAATATTAATGCACCAGAAATGAAATAAAATAAAACAACGACAGAAAAGGGTGTTCCACATCCACACAAACCTCACGGTCATAACAAATGATAAAAATTTCTCGATATTTATTCATTTATTTATTGGTTCGTGTGAGAGTCAAATATTCAGATCAGTTCTCGCTTTATCTGTATATTTTTCTTATATTTCTAATTGCATATTTTAAAAGTATTTAGCCATTTTCTTTTTTAATTTGCAGTTAAGCTGCATTATTACTATTTTATTTATTTTATATGTTTTTTGTTGATCCCGCAGTCCGCACCCCGCACCCAGCCCCCCGCACCCCGCACCCCGCACCCCGCCCCCCGCACCCCACGTTTTCGGAACAACCATTTTATTTTCCAATTCAAGCTCACAGTTTCAACTGAAAAAAATACCATCCATCGGTTTGAAACGTTCTTTATGTGAAGGGGGGGGGGAACAGTTAATGACACTAGATAGTTTCTCCAATCTTTCGCTGAAAAAGTACTGTCGGAAAGTGTCAAAGAGTCCACTTCAACCAATTCCAATTCTCTGAATGTTATTGCGAGTTTTCATATTCCATCTGGTGAAATTTGTGCCAAGCTGCCCATTGTTTCATCACTTCA
Organism: Siderastrea radians; assembly: GCA_964017195.1. Lineage (NCBI taxonomy): Eukaryota > Metazoa > Cnidaria > Anthozoa > Scleractinia > Rhizangiidae > Siderastrea > Siderastrea radians. The sequence continues at coordinate 59,561,028 of OZ024890.1, read as the reverse complement.
GTAATTTTCCGTAGTTGTCGCCGTGGAAAAATACGCGGGAAAACAGAGAGAGCACATGAATGCGAGTGAGTGAAAACAAACTGTCTAAGTTTGTAGCGCGACGATAGTGTTTGCATTTAATAGCTTCGATAATCTGGGAAAAATTGTTCTCAAGCTGAAGGGAAATTGAAATATTGAAAAGCGTGAAATGGGTTGCACTCTCTAATTTTGAATTTTAAACTATGAAAATTATTTTTGTCCGACCAGACTGGCTTCTTGTCCGGCCAAAACTTGACCCTGGCCTGACAAATGACCTGCTTATAGGCATAAATTATTTGCAAGCTTGTACCGGGATTAATAGAACAAATTATTCCGTTCGTGTTTTCTGTTTTCACTTGGTGAATTAAATGTTGCAACACAGAATTCTATTTTCAGTCACATCAGCAAAATCAGACATTGCACCATCGACGATTATTATTTTATCAAAACCAGACATCGTCTGTTCTCATTGGCTATGTGTGCTTCACATTAAACATAAGTAAAATCACGATATGCTCCCGACAAAAATATCCTAAGAACACGTCGCTGTGCATTCGTTGTGATCTAACGCTATTTCTCTTAAATGTAACCACAGCATATTTAATATGACTAAGCATGAAATCATTGATAAACGGCATGAGTAATTACTCTAACAGCAGGACCCAGTTATCTCATACATCACCACCTAAAAATAATGACAATGTCTCCACCAATGCCTGAAACCACAGCGAAGACACTCTCTTGGGAATACCAAACATCACACGAACAACGCGAATCTACACGACTGGATCAAAGAAACAACGACAGGAATGTGCCTATGTGTTCACATACTCTCTTTGGTTGCTATAAATAGCAATAACGAGATAGTAATGGGAAAGGAATTCTGGTGGTACAATGATGGCATCTCTATACAAAGTAACTGTTCTCGAAATCCCCTTTGAAAAGAACATAACGAAGAATATTATATAATCAAAAGGAAAAGCATGCTATGGAAAAGCATGCTTGGACTTGGTGCATCTCATCGTATGGAAAACCAAGGAACACAGATATGAAAGAACTACAGTACTTACATTCTTTGCAGTAAAATCAAATTTACGCCAGCCGGTCTCGTTAATGTTTCTTTTGTCCATGTTGTTTAGCAGTAGGATGGTTTTAGCTCCTCTGAACTCGTGATGTTTCATCTCCGTTGATGAGACTGGGTCCTCCGAGTGATATGCAAACACGACCTTAGTGGAACCCACCTGCCGAAAGAGAATCAATGTGTATTAATTTTTTTAGCCAATGACGTCACGAAAGTGACGTCAGTGGCTAATGTCAAAGGCTAAACGAACGTTGCTGTCCGATATACGATATACGGTATCTGTCTTCGACTGTGAGACCGGGGAGTATTCTGTGAGATGTTGGGTGAGGGTGTGCCACTGGGACACTGAGACCCTTCTTATCTGCGGCACATTCCCATACAGCTTATACTATAGGAGTACGAGCCCCGGGCTTTGAGGTGTTTTGCATTCACGGGTCTCGATCAACAGGAACTATTTAATGTTACTTTGAATGCGCTGTTTTGTATACTTGACGACTGGCTGGATTTTATTCGCATTGTAGGCCTTCCTTTACTTAGCCGTGGTGTAAATACATCAGAAATTGGTTGATTTTGAGCTTCGCTTAAAATGTTTAATTCGACGCACGCAACCTTTATTGTATTTGCGTGTCAAAATAGATCATGTTTTAGTTAATTATTAATATAGCCCTAGATATACCGCCACGCACGTGGTAGAGACAATTATTCTATGCGTGATTCACTTCGTGTAAAGCTAGTGACTTCTTATAGTTGTGTTTGTGAAGTTAAATTCTTAAAGCAGCAGGTCTGATTACAAGTACAACCTTCGTTCTCGTAAGCACCTCGATTACGCCACGATACACGCTGGGAAAAGTGTACACTTCCCGGCATATGGATTTTCTCCAGATCCTCGTCCTCTCTCAGCGCCAGTCGGAGACTCCACGCCTCGCGACTACCAAACACATGATTTCAAAGAGGTGAAACGTCTGTTGGAGGAGGAAAAAGAGCGAAACAAAGTCCTGCAGGAGTCCTCCCAGCTCGAGCAAATGAGGAAAGAACTGGAGGCGCTTCGCCTGCGCAACGCTGCGTTGGAAAAGCGTGCTGTCCTGGATCCCCAAAGGGAAGCCACGCTAAAAGATCTGTGCTCCAACCCTACTGTGTCTTCCCAAGTGGAACAGTTCATTTCTCAACTAGACGACAGTAGCAGCGAGGAAAGTGAGGATGACGACAAAAATAAAAAGAAATCTACTAGAGGTAGGCGCCACAATTTAAGGTCAGGGAAAGCCAGTAAATTAACTAGCCGCGTAGTCAACCCTCAGCTATGGCCACACAGTCATTTGAGTTTGCCATATGTTTCAAAGGACAAAAACTATGATGATCTAACATTAGCAGAATTCGCTGCCGGATACGCAGCTATTCTCCAAAGGCCTACCCTTTCACCACAAGAACTTCGCGCCCGCATTGTTCATCTTTCCTCCCTGATGTATTTGGCCACACAGTTTACTTGGTCTTCGGTCCGAGATCTTCACGCGGCAGCGCTTTTTGAAATTGAATGTGGTTGGGCTAACTGGGGAGATTCGTTTACTCATTTGGAGTCAAGGATTATTCAAGCCCCAGTTAAACCATCATCTCGGATCGGGGCTTCGCGCACGGAAGGCTCTACCGCGGTTTTCTTTCACCGGGATTTTCAACATGGCGCCTGTAAGTTCAACAAAGATCACTACGGTACCCTTCGAGGCGAAAGAAAATGGCTGCAGCACATTTGTGCGCGGTGCTGGGTAGACACGCGTGTCGCTGCTCGCCATACGGAATTTTCCAAAGAATGCCCTTTGGCGTTGGAGAAGGATTCCCACTCTTCCGGACTGACTGCACCCTGACTAGAACTTCCAGAGCCGCTGAATAACCTGACTCACGACTCTTCTTGTTTGCAAGACTCAAGACTTTCTGTTTCACACTTAAAACCAGACTCTAGACTTTGTTCATGTTTTCAAGACTTTAACTCTTCTGCGGAAGCTAAGTGTTATCTAGACTCTAGACGTAATGGGGTGGTTCACTCTGCTTCTGGCAGTGAGAATGACACACCCTTGCTTGCTTCGCAAGTCACAGTTCCTTTAGTTATTACTGATAATTGTAATGATGTTTTCTCGCTGCATGTAGTGCAGCCTAGTATTAGTTCTAGTATTAGGTCTAGTGTGGGTAGTTCGTCCCAATCGTTCGTTTCCCCAGACGCCACCCCTTTCGAGCCAAATTCTTTTGTTACGTTACATACTCAAGTTTACGCTTTGGGGCAGCCCAATTTTTTAGGTGCACGTTTATCGGTGCCAACTTAGTTAAATCTTTCCTTGTGGCGGTCTTTACTGACCGAGTATTCGGATGTGGTAGTTTGTGACTACTTAGAGTTTGGGTGGCCGATCGGTTACGATTATCATGGGGTTTTACCTTCTAGCGATTTTCGCAATCACAAAGGTGCATTAGACTTTCCGTGTGCCGTTGACAGCTACCTGTTAACGGAACTTGCGTTAGGATCCGTTTGCGGTCCATTTGCACGCAATCCTTTCGTGGCGCCTATAGCCTTGTCTCCGTTGAACTCCGTTCCTAAGCCGGACAGCGATGAACGTCGCTTTATTCTTGACCTCAGCTGGCCAGCCGATTCGTCCGTTAATGACAGAATTTCAAAAGATTTTTTTTTGGTGACCCTGTGTCGTTAACTTATCCCACGGTCGACGATATCGCGGATCGTATCGTTCAGCTGGGGTAGGGTTGTTTGTTGTTAAAACGGGACCTTAAACGTGCTTATCGGCAGTTGCCAGTAGATCCTTTCGATTATCCTTTGTTGGGATATTCGTGGCGTGACAGGTTGTTTTTTGACGTTCGATTGCCCATGGGTCTCCGGTCCGCTGCTATGGCTTGTCAGCGAGTCACGAACGCGGTATGTTTTATGCTTTCGCGGGTTGGATGTAACGTTTTGAGTTATTTAATAGACGATTTCATGGGGATCTCTGCACCGCGAACCGCGCGCCTTCGATGATTATGCGCTCACTGGTTCGTTACTACAGGCACTAGGGTTACAAGAGTCGTCTCACAAGGCTTGCCCTCCGTCTATTCGGGTTACTTGTCTTGGAGTTCTCTTTGACACGATTAATTTCACTATGTCTGTTACGCCAGACAGACTCTTGGAATTGCAAACGGAATTGTTGCCTAAGTGGCTCGCTAAAAAGTCCGCGACCAAAACCGAGTTACAATCACTGATAGGCAAACTTGCCTTTGTTTCCAAATGCGTTCGGCCGGGTCGTTTGTTTCTAACTCGCATTCTCGATACATTACGTTCCTTGCGGCGTAATCATCATCGGGTCAAGTTATCGGCCGAATTTCGGAAGGATATCCGCTGGTGGATGCGGTTTATCGACGTTTACAATGGTGTATCTCTTATTCCCACGCAATTGTGGTCTGCGCCCGATAGCACTTTTTCAACCGACGCGTGTTTGACAGGTTGTAGTGGTATGTCATCGGAACAGTATTTTCATGTTGAATTTCCACCGGACGTTCTCCTTCGATTCACCGCTATTCACCTTCTTGAGGCCTTAGCTATTGTCATAGCTCTTCGACTCTGGGGTCGTCATTGGCGTGGACTACGGATTATGGTTCACTGTGACAATTTTTCCGTTGTCAGTTCTTTAAACTCCGGTCGCGTTCAGGATAAATTGTTAGCGGCGTGTTTGAGAGAAATTTGGTTTCTCGCCGCGGTGCACGAATTTGAAATCCGCGCTTGTCATCTTTCGAGTTCTGAAAATCGTGGGGCTGATTTACTGAGGCGTTGGCACTTGAACTCTTCCTTTCCGAACGAGTTCTGGTCTACGTGTGGCTCCCTTGGTCTGCAGCCGGTTTCAGTTTCTGTGGACATGTTTCAGTTGTCGGATACTATTTAAGGTTTTCGTTCTCTTCATAATATTTTGTTTTCTTGCCTTTTGTTTTTATAGATACCTTATTAACAAAGTTGCAGAGAGACCTTAAGAAGACGCGACGGGCGGCGTATGCGGACGGCACGCACAAGAACCACAAGACACAGTGGAGGGCTTATCTCTACTTCTGTTTTTCCTTCGGTCTTGAGCCTCTCCCGGCAACTCTCGATACCGTGTGTTTGTACTGTCAGTTTCTTAGCCGTTCCATGACTCCCCAGTCCATTCGTAATTATCTCAGCGGGGTAAAGCTTCTTCATGTTTTCACGGGATTCGAATTCCCTATTTATGAGATTCCAGAGTTACAGTTAACTTTACGGGGACTCGATCGTATACTCAAACATGCTCCGTCGCGCGCTCCGCCTGTCACGCCTGAGTTGCTGCGTGATTTAATCAAGTGTGCTACAAATTCTCCTCACGATTTAGTGTTTTCCTGCGCGTTTCTATTCACCTTTTTCCTTTTCGCGCGAATTTCTAATTTAACGCCAGCATCTGTCAGTTCTTTTGATCCCTCTAAACAACTTTGCAGGGGTGACATAGTTGTTACTACGTTTGGATTGTCGATTTCATTTAAATGGTCTAAAACAAATCAGACAGGTGTCAAGTTGCTGAATCTTCCATTATTGTATACTTCCGACCCTCATTTGTGCCCGGTTCGTGCATACCTTCGAATGTGTTTTTCACGGGCTACCGTGCAGGCTCGCACATTGTCATAACTAAAACGCAATTTGTTTCGGTTTTTCGTAGCCGTCTGGCTCGCATAGGTGTTCATAACCCTTCTCGTTTTAGGGGACACTCCTTTCGTCGAGGGGGAACTACTTGGGCCTTTCACACCGGTGTTCCAGGTGAACTTATTCAAATTTATGGCGATTGGGCGTCAGACGCATATAAATGTGACCTTGAATTTTCGGATGAGGCTAAGCTTAGAGTAGCCCGGGAGATGTGCGGTGCACTCCCGGGTGCACTTAATTCCTAAGTAGTTCGAACACCTGCTTTCCTTTTGGTTTGGCAGAAATTATACACAAAACGGACTCTTCAATTTGAGATTTAAACGTCGCGGCCCCAACGAACCAGCTCCTCTTACTTCGTGAATTCACGCACATGTTGTTTGTTTCTGTTTTCCTTGATTAATTTCTCAGCGGAATTATTAGTTTTCGTAGAAGAACATTTTGACTTCCAACCAGCTTGACGGAGTCAATTCCAATACGAGACAATGTCTTTAGCTTTCTAGTGGTATTACAATTAAAGAATAAAGAAAGAATAATTAATGAGAATCCCGAGCTGAGAGGCAAGCGGTTTTTGCATGAGGTTAATACATTTTATTTACTCTTGAAGAAGGTAGAATTTTGATGTACCGTATTTATCCGGCTACAAGTACAAGCCAAGACGAATAAGACGTTCTAAAAATAGACGAATTGTGAGAATCTACATGTGTCTGCACGTTTTGCATAAATTAAACTTCGTATATTAAATTTCAACCCGCTTATGCAAATTAGACCGTGTTTAAAAAACATTGCTTATCACTTTAAAAGGAAGAGAATAATCGACAAAACGCTTTTCCAGACAAGTAAATAGAACAAAAAACTTTAACTGTTAGATGTAGATTAAGAAGAAGGGGTAACTGTTCCTAAATGCAAACGGGTCCAGAAATATAAATATCCACGACAAAGCCCGATGTTCCCTCGAAGGTCCTCTCTTGGGAATATCAAAGATTTCTTGAACATCAATGAATCTACACGAGAGCTCACGAATAAAACCATAGGAATGTGCTGATGTGACATCGACACACCCACAAAACTTGCTTTGACAACCACAAGATAAAAATTGGAAATTTACGCTGTTGTCCATTAGCCCCCAACGCGGGCGTTCTTTTTAGGCCGAAGACTAAGGGGCCGTTTACATGATACCGGAATGAGTTTCATACCAGTATGAAAATTAACTTCTACTATTCGTACAACGTTCACATGGCAAAAATACTCAGATGAGCCCAGTCTCGTTTTCGTGTCAGCACACTGCCTCGACAAAAGATTAGTGAAAGATGGCGGAGGTAAAGTTCTTTTTGCTCAAAAGTGGCAATATCCGCTTGCTCCACAAACAACACAACGACTGGATTACTCTTCTGGGCTAAGCAGAAAAAATAATCACGTTTTTTGAAACTCGGTTCAAATTTCCACATGCTTCCTATCATTATATTCACGAAAAAAAGACCTTCCCGTCCGCTATCTTCAAATGGTCAGCACGCTTGGCCACTCGTCCCAGATTACACGGTCAGTGGTTTCATATCGAAATGAAGTTGGTATTCGATTTACATGATGCCAGTATGGGTGTGGTACCGGTCTTTCATTCCGGTATCATGTAAACGGCCCCTGATTAATACCTTGCACTTTTCACTCATGACAAAACACGACAGACACTCACCTCAAGTTTTCTGTCTCGCGGGTCACACGTGTCAAACTTTCTTTTAAACTTCAGCAGAGTTTTCCCGCCACTTTCGTGGAAACCTGTCAGTTCATAGTCTTGCTGTTCATCCATTGGTGGAATTGCCTCTGCGTCAGCGAAACGATCCTGAATTAAAAAATCCAAGTATAGTGTGCAATCTTCAGACCTCTCAACCTATAGGAACTAGAAACCAAAGTTTTAAACCGGAAGCCCAATAAACCCATAGATTCATTCAATAATTTACTTGAGACTTATGGGGTCTGAATTTTCCCCAGTATGTGGTGTCTGACCTCGGCAATGAATGGAATGCACTTGTTGAGTAATATTAAAACAAATAAAGCCGAAGACTGTGTTTTTTCCTTTAAGACCTTACGTTTCCGTAAAGACACATGAAACTGTGTGGTAGCATTTCCGAGAAGACATGTAAAACTGCGTTGAGGTTTTTCGTTATGTTTCTGTGGAATGCATAAAGTTGCCAAGGATTATATGTTCGTAAGGGGTGGCATCAACTCTTTCGGCGATGCTCTCGAAATTTTCAAACTTATGCAATTGGGACCGGGAAGGCTTTGTATCACATACCACTTGTTCAAACTACTTGTTTGTTCGACTTACTCCAATGTAAAATTTATAGTTCTTCGCGAAATCACATGAAAATCACATTTGCTTGCGCGTGTTTAATGTGCAGTAGCTTAGCAGTTTACTTGTATCACCGTTATCTACCCTCCCAAGCACCAAATTTGGGATGGGTACGTAGACTACGTATTGGTCATGCACTTGACAGCCATCAGGGTAGTATTGACAAAATACATTAGAATCGCTGCAGAAGTGTTTATAAAACGTGTGACAGATCGTCACAGTGCGCCACACCGGACGTCCATAATATAATATGTTTACATACATTTAATTCCTTACATACCGGAAGTGCAAATTGTCCGTAACAGGTCACCGGAAACCACGACCTACTAAAGTTCATTACATACAGGAACTGCTAGTTGTGCAAAGCACGTCAGCGAAGGTCAATGTTAAGAGTCTGTTTTACTTTTCTGTTTGAAGTAGTGCTGGTTGGGAAAAAATGAACGGTAGAAAGGAGTCTAATTTCCTTTTTTTTTGGTTTTGCGGCGTATCCAACTTAAGTAAAGGTAAGCGTTGAAATGTTTATTTCGCTGTTTTGAGGACATTTTGTCGATAAGGGGCAGCGTTTACAAAGCTTAGTGATTACTTGGGAATGGTAAGCGTTTGTCAGTATTGGCGCACTAAAATAGTTTTGTATCTGGCGCTGTTATCACTGCTCGATAACAAGTTTTTGGGGTGACACCGCGGCAAAACGTCTGCGCATGCGCTCACTTCGGCCATTTCCGGTTTCGAGCTTATGTTGTTCATTTTCATTCGGTGTGCTTTCGAACTGTCCGGGAACTGAACTCGCAGGGATGGCGCTCAAGTCCAGTAAGACAAGAAAAATTCACCCACGTGTGTTCCCGTTCTCCAAAAAAAAAACTTAAAACTGGTCATTTCACGCTGTTGTTTTGCAGAGGATGGAAAAGAAATGTACCAGAATGTGTAACGCACGTGCAGAGTCATTCTTTTGCTCATTAAAGCCTATTGTTTTTCGACGTTCTCGTTGCTGTCGTCGTGGTGGTTGCTTAAACTCCCTAATGCCACTACAATGGCGACATGCGAACTGGTAAACTATCGACTTTCATGATGTTTTTCGCTGTGGGTGCAAGCCCGAAACTACGAGGTGCAAAGGTGTAGAAACAGATAAAACTATATTGAAGCTGCTCTGGATTTTTTAACGTTAAGTTTGATGTCTGGAGCTTAAGTTTTTAAAAATTCGCGGCCGGAATCCGAGTTTGTTATTCTTGCCAATAGTTTTCAATAGGGGAGCATTAACAAGAAGTGAAAATACAGCGCGTGCGCAGTGCATTTTGCCGCGGTGTCTTTTGGGGTATTTCTGAGAATGTAGCGAAAGCGTGCAGAGGGTAGAGTGTAAAACAAAAACGTTCTGTGGGTAGTATGGATAATTTACAAAATAAAGCAGTAGAAGTAATGCATTGAGATCAGTTTTTAATACGTTGTCTAATATGTAGCAATTTGTCGGTTTGTATTGAAATTAATGTAGCGAAAGCTAGCAGAAGGGAGAGTCTAAGACAAAGTTCTATGGGTAGTATGCGTAATTTCCTAAATAAAGCAGTAGAAGTAATGCATTGAGATCAATTTTTAGTAGGTTGTCTAATATGTAGCACTTTGTCGGTTTGTATTGAAATTAAATAGTAGAGAAAACAGAGGGGTTTCTCACATCAAGTACGTGATTGTTGATAAGAGATAAAAGTTTCCTTTGTTGCCGTGTCTCAAGTAGTGGTGGTTAACAAAAAGCGCTTACTTTTCCTTTTTGCTGCGTTTGCAATTTAGAATTTGCGGTGTCAGGACGAGATAAGAAAATGCATGGTTTGTATCTCGGCTATGGAGGTCAGGCAATTGGATTGATAGAAGAGGTTGCATGCACGTGGTTCGGATTATATTAAGTTAGTTGCGAGATGATGACATTCATTAATTGCTAATTGTGCAAAGCAGGTCAGCGAAGGCCAATGTTAAAAGTCTGTTTTACGTTTCTGCTTGAAGTAGTGCTGGTTACGAAAAAATGAACGGTAAAAACCGTCAGTTACTTAGTCTTCTTGGTGTCGCGCGGCCGTGTTGTTTTTATGACGCGACAGATAGATTTTATCAGGTTTGAAATACCGGACATACTAGTGAATAAATAATAACATGACCTTTACTGAAGATCTTTTAAGTTCAATTTAATTTTCCATCTAAGATCGCAGAAAACGTCAGGGTAGTATTGACAAAATACGTTAGAATCGCCACAAACGTGTTTTTAAAGGGAATACGGTGACAGATCGTGACAGTGCACGCAGATTGTAGGAGAACACACATAATTGTTATCGTTTTCGTGACCGTTTAACAAAACCCAACAACTCGCGATTGATAGCCTTGCATGGTCTCAGCTGATATGCGATTTCAACAATAGTAGATTGTCGCTGTTGCTTTTTAAAAAAGAAACCTTTTTTCCTTAGGAAAAGGGGAGGGGGGGGGACAGACTATTCGCCGTCTGTAAATTCTGTGTCACATGCTTTAAAGGAAGATTTAGTGGTGTTACAACCTCCGGATCCGAAGTTCAGCGCCTTGTCGATTGAGCTATGTACGTGCAATTGTTAAAAGAGAAGTGCAAATTTAAAGTTCTTCTGCCTGATTTGGATTGTGGCCAAAAACTAAAAAAGCGGAGGAAGATAACTACAAAGACTGAAGAATCGCTGCAGATAACTACAAAGACTTTAGAATCGCTGTAGATGTGTTTATAAAACGTGTGACAGATCGTGACAGTGCGCCATATCGGACGTCCATAATATAATATGTTTACATACATTTAATTCCTTACATACCGGAAACCACGAACTACTAAAGTTATAAGGTTTAAAAAGCTTTTTTCGTTACGAAAAGGTTAAGTAAAGGTAAGCGTTAAAATGTTTATTTTTCAGGGTAGTATTGACAAAATACATTACAATCACTGGTCGGCATTCAAACAATGGCCTTGTTGTTATCATGAAGTAAATTAAAATGGACCTGCATCTTCCTTTAAAAATAGATTGCATTTAGTCTGCATGTACTCGTTTCGTTAGGATCCGAATGGAGCCCTTGCCTGAAGGCCGAAACATTTGTCGTGAATGCCTAAGGGTCGTACTTAACGATATCACGGTTTAAGAACGATTTATTTCTCCAGGTAAAGCCACAGGTTTTCTCCTGGAGAAGGTCACTGGTTACAAACAAACAAAGTTCTCAAGTTGCATACATACATTTAATTTAAGTCTCTATCTAGGGGGTGCACGGTGTTCATAGAAAATCCGTGGATTGTTTTGCGACAAAGGAGCGTAATGTTGTTGTTTTGAGTTTTGCGGATTATCTAAGATAATTAAAGGTAGGTGTTGTAATGTTTATTCGCTGTTTTTAAGGACATTTGGTTGAGAAGGGCGGTGTTTATCAAGGGTAGTGTTTACTTTCGAGTCGTTAGCAGTGGTTAGTGTTTTCGGATAGAAATAGTTTTGTTTCTGGTGTTGTTTTGAGTGCTCGATAACAAGTTTCTGGCATATTTCTGAGAATGTAGTGGAAGCTGGCAGATTGGAGAGTGTAAAAGAAAAACGTTGTGTGTGAAGTATGCGTAGTGTTTGAAATGAAGCAAGACAAGTAAGATATTGCAAAAATGTATTATTGCTTATGTAGTTGATGCCTTTTTAAACGGAAGCAAAACAAGTATAGTATCCACAACTTGGTTGTCTTTTACTACCATTATAAATGACATAGAAAGGGAGATTGAAATGCCGTTTTGTTAAGCCGAGCGTGCGAGGTCGTCTATGAGTCATGGAGAGTATTGTTAGTTGTGGTTACATAGTGCTTCCAACTCAACCGGTTGCGAGGGCGATGATAAACTCCATTCTTTAGTTTTGTGATGATGTAAAGCATAGCAAGGAAGATATTGTTGACTCTACTCGTTAAATAGCTGTGAACAGTAAACACCGATCTTTATAAACACAGGTGTAGAGGTTTTAGATTGCAAGTAGCTTCTATTTTTGTCGTTAAGATTGAAATGGAGCCATTGTCTGAAGGGTGAAAGATTTGTGATGAATGGGTAGGGGCCTTTTCTTGCTGTCATAATGACGTAAATGATGACCTTTGAAGGATAATTGCATTGCTGTTATAGAAATTTCAATAGATTGTACATTGGAAGTAGGTTTCAGTCCTTTCGTTAGGAATGGGGTTTCTACTTGAAGGTGGAAAGTTGATTTATTTCTTGAGGTAAAGTCACTGATTTTATCAGTTAATCAATTCCTTAAATATTCGATATTCTTGGGTAATATGTTTACATTCATTTAATTTCACTGTGTCGAAAGAATTCATTCAGAGGTCATTAAGCGAGAAAGTTCTCAAAGCAAATCTGTCATATGTGCGACATTTCTTTCTTCACATTAGCTTTGTTGAAGAGTTTGAAGGTGAATTTAGCATTTGTAGTTATGACGTAAGCAGGTGGATTTAGTTATTTATTGGAGAACTGCCTGATAGTCTAAAATCTGGACTGGACTCTGGACTCTGGACTCTGGACCCTGGACTCTGAGATATATACGATATATGATCGAAACATCTTCAGCTCTTTTTCGGGAACCTTCGGCAATCGTCGGCAAACTTCTGAATTCTTCGGAAAATCACCGAATCTTCATCCATTCTCTTTCATTTTGTTGAATGTACCATAAGTAAAAAATCGCACGACCTTCTCGTGATGTTTTGAGAACTTTCAAAACATACTTATTTTTTGTGCCTTCCGACATACAATCTGTAATAGAAATGTAATAAAAACGTGCAAAATAGACTAAGCTCGAGAGATGTCCTTAAATTTGAGTCGAAACTTCTCGATGAGACAAAAAGAAGGGAATAGAGGAAAATGCAATGAGGACGGAGTATAACAACGAAAGAAAACAATGGGAGCCTATTCCCGAACCTCTACTAGGAGCCCTTTATACCAGCAATATTCTCGCGGCTCCGATTTCACTTCTGCGAACGCATGTACTATTTTATAGAAACGAAAAATTACCAGGCATATGGAAAGTTATTTCTTTTACTTTTAGTGTCTGTGCAATTTTCTTTAAGAAAAAAAAACACATCTTAAGCTGAAGAATAAGAACCGATCCCAAAAGCAAAGAGCAGCGCGCGAAAAAAGGCAAAGAGCAAATTCGTAAATTTCTTTTGTAAAGTTGCAGATTCTGTTGACATTCTGTTGACACGCGTGACTTTTTAGCCATCTTACGCAACTTAACGACTGTTTTTGCTTCCATTTTATTATTTATCATCATTTTCATTTTCATCGAGAAAGTAACGGTCACGGAAAACTAACAAATACTGAGAGAAACGATTAGCTTATTTGTAGCTCTTTCGCAATGTGCTGTCTATGTGATGCTTGTAAATGGGGATGGAGACCACTCGGAATAACTACCTAAAAGGGAATAAATGCTGGCTGCATCAACTTCACACAGCTAGCGGTACAGTGGAAATATATATTGGCTAGTTGGCCTCGCTTTTGCACCCCATTTGGCCAATATTGTCTCCGTGTGGAAGTAATAATAACCAAGTCATTTGGCATTTCTATTAAAGATCGTATCCTGGATGGCAGAAACAATAAGTACAGGAAATTGCACGGCCTCGAGTACAATTAAGGTAGTAGTGATGTCTTGAAAGTTCTCAAAACATCACGAAAAGGTCGTGCGATTTTTCGTTTATAATACATTCAACAAAATGAAAGAAACAGATGAAGATTCGGTGATTTTCCGAAGAATTCTGAAGTTTTCCGACGATTGCCGAAGGTTCCCGAAAAAGAGCCGAAGATGTTTCGAGCATATATCGTATATATCTCAGAGTCCAGGGTCCAGAGTCCAGAGTCCAGAGTCCAGAGTCCAGTCCAGATTTTAGACCATGCCCAAAGTCATTTGTAAGAGGTGTTGTGGACGAAAACATGGTTGATTTGTTTTGTAAGATGATGACATTGATTACATGGAAGATGTGCTCGGTAATTGTGTAAAGGAGTTTAGCGAACGCCAATACGTCTGTTTTAGTTCTTTGCTTGAAGTAGTTCTGGTTACGAAAAAAGTAATTGTAGAATGGAGCGTAATTTTGTTGTTTTGAGTTTTGGGGAATATTGAAGTTAATTGAAGGTAGGTGTTGTAATGTTTATTCATTGTTTTTGAGGTCATTTAGTTGAGAAAGGCGGTGTTTATTAAGGCTAGTGTTTACTTTGGAGTTTTATCGGTGGTTAGTGTTTTCGGTTAGAAATAGTTTTGTTTCTGGTGTTGTTTTGAGTGCTCGATAACAAGTTTTTGGCGTACTTCTGAGAATGTAGTGAAAGCTAACAGATTTGAGAGTGTAAAAGAAAAATGTTGTGTGTGTAGTATGCGTAATTTTTAAAATATAGTAAAATTAATAACATATTGCAAAAATGTATAATTCTTTATGTAGTTGATTCGTTTTGAAATGGAAGGAAAAGAATTAAAGCATGCACAAGTTGGTTGTCTTTTATTGCGATTATAGATGACATAGAATGCAAGATTGAAAAGTCGTTTTGTTAGAGAATTTGTTGTGTTAGTATCGTTGCTGTAGGTGTCAGGGAATTGGATTTATAGCAGGGAGGTTATGCAGTTTGACCTTTTTGTAGAAATATATTGATTAAGTAATGAATAAAAAAGTAAAGAAATTTCTTGATCATATTCAGAGATAGAATTAAAGAAATAAATGCGATATAGGTGTGCTATTTGTGTCAGTAAAGATGAAATGTTAGTTCTGAAGATGTAAGGTTGATTTTAACTAATTAATAATTTGTGTGTTTATTTTCAGGTGTTAAGGGAGCTGTTAGACACTGAGAAGTCAATGAGAGTGTCACACTTCACACAGGCTGTGTGAATCACACGAGGATTAACCAGAAATACATGATTATTAACGAGAATACACGGTTATTATTGAAAGAATACAGAACAATAATCTGAAAGAACCATATAAAATTGAATACTGGTGAATATGAGTGGGTAAAGAGTGAATTTTATGTATTGATTTTGTAACAAAGTTTGCTTGAGAAGTTTATTTGTTACATTTATCTTCAAAAACGAAGGGCAAGACGTTCAAGGGAATTAAGCAGGATTCCGTTGAAAGCATTGCAGAAAATTTCAAAGAAGAGAAGTGGTAGAAAAGTCGTTATTAGAAATATATTGAAAAATTTACCACAGTCATCTGTCGTTGATGAACTTATACATGGAAACATCGTTGCTTCGAAAAGGATTAATCTTTGGATGTGATAAGCTTGTAAGGGAATTGACAGATGACAAAAATAGAAGGTATATGAGAAGGTCAATAGCGAAAAGCGTGATTTACAGAAGTGTTTACCACAGAAGTATGTACATTCGATCAAAGTTCTATTTAACAATTAGATTATGAGCTCGAGATTTCTATCGCGTGATAGTTGATGAGGCCGAAGGCCGAATCAACTATCACGCATAGAAATCGAGAGCGAATAATCTAATTGTTTTAGTATAAATCTCGATTAATATTCCACTAAAGTGAAAAGTTTTACATCATTGCACTGTTATTTTGAAGTATAAGACTGTGCCTGCCACTCACCTTTTCGCTACTCACTATCTATCATGGAATAGATAGCGAGTAGGGTAGCCAATCAGATTGCAGCATTTATGATAGAACGCTAGTAGATTTATACTAAAATGATATAGAAATGAATCCTGGACCAAATATTGTGGATTCATCGAAAACAATTTGTGCGCCATATAGTCAAGGAGATTCTTCAGTGTTTAGTGGTAACGCCGGAACACAATGCGTTGCAATGAGTTTGTCAGCTATTCTGTACAATTTTGATCATATAATAAAATCATCGTGTGATCTCGTTGAGATAAATGAATATTGGTAATGATATGTACACAGTTCTTTCCCGCGCTGCACAGCAAGAATATTTGCTATTGAGTGAATTACCTGCAGCAGTTTGCATACGAGAAGAAATGTATAATTTGCAGTATAGTGAGAGTTTTTAAGGGATCATATTTTAGGATAGTATAATGGTAGAAAATAACTGTGTACCCTTACAACTTGCATTTGAATCTTTGTTGATAAAAGGGTATCAATCATTTCTTCTTACAATTACTATTTTGACAGTAGCCATATTTGAGACAAACAATGGTTGTTTTAAAGTGTTCGATTCACATTTCCGGAATGCAAGGGATATGAGTGATCCTTTTGGAACATGTGTACTGTTAGAGGTATCCTCTGTTGGTGAGCTTGTGGAGTATTTTAGGAATCTGTATTTTGGGAGGGCTCTGCGCCGCCTGTAAATTCCCTAGAATTTCTTGTTACTTATAACCTGTAAGGGAAACGGGAAAGAATACCCTATTGCCGAAAAAGAGGACGTTGTTAATCTCAAAAATGATGAACTGCCGAAGCTTTTGAAAATGATGTGTAGGGCATTTTTTTGGAAACGGTACCTAAGGGCGGTTTCAATCAATTTCTCTGGTTTATCGCAAAGCGTCGGTTACAACTTTCAGGTTCACTCACTCTAAAAAACTATCGTTTAACATTTCTCCATATTTCGGAACACAGACATTGTTCTCTTATCTCTAGGAAAAATGTGTCAACACGCATTGGACAGGAATGTCCGCTTGCTGTCATAATTTGTTTTCTTTGCTTGTTCTAAACTCTTTTATCTCTTTTCTAATTGACTTGAAAATCACTCACAATCATGCCAATATAAACAACGCAGTTTCCGACACATTGTGAGCAAAATTGGTGCCTTAAATTTCGCACTCTTTCATTCACAAGTTGGCCCACAGCCTGTTTGTTTCTTTTTCTCGTTAGTTTAATGTTTTGGTTATCATTTTTGTCCTCAGTAATGTGAGTAACTGGTTTTATTTCACTTTTGCGTATAGCTTTTGCAGACTTAGGTTAATTAAACTTTGAGTGAATAAAGGCTGTCTAAGTCTTAGCCTTACCTGCTGTCATATTAATGGTTTAGCTAAATTTTGGATGTAAGTTGAGCAAGTATCATGAGATTTGTAGCACGGCATTGCTTACACTCTGGCTCAGTGTAGACTGCGAGCAGTCTCTTTCTTCTTCTAGTTTTAGCAAAAAGTGGCGAGTGAGGCGCGCGAGCCGCGAGAAGCGCCCCTATTCCCCTTCCGTTTGGAATGTGGCTAAAACTACAACATGAAAGCTGGTTTACCGAGAAAACACGTTTTTCTCCAATGAGGGTCAAATCCTGAGAGGACGGCATTTTCCCTTTTGAAAAACAACTATTTAACGAGGGGCGACAAAGTGAACTATTACAACTGCATTGACTATGCATGACTCTTATTACTCGATATCCTTACCGTGAGATATCCCTTGTTATCTTTGACCCAGCCGATCACAACATCACTACCGATCATTTGCCCAGAACGAGTCGAGAACCCAAATCCAACCCATCCTGTGGTCTCTGCCTCCACGGCGAAAGAAACGGTCTCTGCGTCCCAATCAATGTTCCAGAAAAGCTTCATCTTCTCTTCTGCATCCAGGACTGCATGATGGGCGTACTCCGAGAACAGATCTGCACTAACAGTGGAATGCGCGAGGAACAGTAAAAGCAGTAACATAACCGCCATTTGTCGCTACTCTTCTAAAACTTATCGTGTTCTGTTCGGGTTGTACCTTACTATACAGGCCCAGTATCAGTATAAAGCTAACCGAGAAACTTCAGGGCAGTGACTCAGCACAGAAGTATAGCATTAACTCTTCAAATACATTGTAAACTATTGCTTCATAGGTCAGGAGATTATCATATATTTGGTCACGCAATTCCAGAGACTACATCGATCGAATATTTTCTGCAAATGTTGTTTTGTTAACAGACTTATGGAATATTTTTTTTAATGGTATATATTTGTGACTCTAATATGAATATTATTGTCTATTAATTATGTATTTTAGCAAAGCTGCTAGCACCGGGGCACTAACGTGTCTCAGAGACTGACCCGATCATCCTGCTCTTGTGTAATCACTGCCGCGACCGCAATGCAATACCCCGTTGTTCCAGCTTCTGAATATACTTTTAAAAATACTTTTCATTTTTAAAATAATTGATCCTTAGAGATATAGTAATATATCAACTTTCAGAGATATATTGCCGTTTCAGTTGTCATTTGCCTGGTGCATTCGAATTACGTACGGTTAGTTTTTTGTTTTTGTTTTTGTTTGTTTTTTTTTTTTTGTCCATTATATTTTTATTTACATAAATTGATATATCTCTGCTACTTAACAATAGGTTCAAATATAATGGCAGGAGATCTTAGCAAGCTCTGCTGAGCTTTTCTAAGAAGATCCCCTTATGTTAAAAACTAACTTAAGTGGCAGATGGATGTAATATTAAAGAGTAATGCTGACAGGTTTTATTGTATCAGGAACTAATAATTATAATAATATTATAACCTAAAAATACATCTGATTTTGCACATAGACTTTTGTTGCTTTTTTAAACAGACTGTATGATTTTAATATTTTCAGGTCCTTTGGTAACTTATTCCATATCTGTGCCCCTCTAAATTTTAATTCCTCCAGCATCAAAATAGAAATCTAAATTTGAGCACGAAAGAGTTTCATATGGCACGTCGGCTTTGTGCTTGCACTTTTCCCCAAAATGCTCTAGTCAACAACTTGAGCCTACAAGGTATAACTAATTAAGTAGTCATGCAAACATTACTCCCTCGGATTGCAGGAGCTTTAGGGGAATGTTGAAAAGCAAGCCGGATGTCATTACGTGTTTTTATAACAGAGGACAAAATTAATGAATGCTGGTTGGTTGAGAGAAAGACCGACCGCCAAAACTACTCACATTTGATTGGCTGAGCGCGAGAGCGCGCCATTTGCATTTTGTAAGCGGATTTGAGAATTTGAGTTTTTCAACTAAGGATCGCTTCGGAGTTTGGTAAAGATGGTATGGAAATGGGGTGATAGCTTAAAGAGAAATTCCAAAATTTGAAAAATCGAATTCAGTAAGATACTTAATAATAATAATAATAATAATAATAATAATAATAATAATAAAAACTTTATTTAACGAGGGTAGCACGAAATAGTGCGAAGCACTAATAAACTTGTGGCCTCCTAACTTTCTAAGATATTTACAATGAATTATCAAAAAAAAATATTTACAATGAGTTATATAAGAATCTAAAACCTACTAAATAAATATAAATATATACATGTAATGAAAAACAAAAAGAAAGAAAAAAAATTAATTAATAAAAACTGAGATAAAAATTGAAATGAAATAATATAAAAAACTAAAAATGAGGTAAAAATTGCTGATTTATCAAAAATTTCTGGTGCAAAGCACGCCTGAACGATTTAACGGTGACTTCCTTTTTTAGGTCTGCTCCTAACATATTCCATTGTTCTATGGCGGTTACTAAAAACGTACTTCCTCCTTCAGTCTTTAATCTGTAACGTGGTGTTAAAAAGTTCAACTTTGAAAATCTATTGTTTCTAGAGTGTAAAGAACTATTGAGCTTTAGCGCTTCTATAAGGTAGGCTGGAACAGACAACTGAATGCGTTTAAACAATATCGCACACTTAGATATTAAAGTGTCAGTGTAAAAAGGAAGCCATTTCAGTTTGTTGAATAACGGTAGAGTGGGCGCCTGAGTTTCTCTATTCAAAATTATCCTAGCGGCTCTTTTCTGTAGTCTGAAAATCGTAGAGATACAAACATTAGAACAACTTGATTGCCAAGCAACACTGCCGTAACTGAACAAAGGCTTAATCATAGCATTGTAATAAGGCATCCTTTGTTTAAAAGGTAAACAAGCTTTAATCCTTTAGTACTTCACTATGCATGCAAGTTTGTTTGGACTCATCGTAATGTATGAGAAGCGAGTAGCGAGAAGTCAAGCTTCGCAACTCAGGTGAATAAAATTCACTTAGTTTGAGTTTTAAGTGTATTTTGTCAATGAACTATAATCGTATTTATCTCCTAAGATGTACATAACAGTTAGCCTTTCTTGTTCTGCACGCTGAACAACAGTTAAACTGCTTGTGTGTTGAATTGTTTACGAGCGGGTATTATAGCCTGCTCGTAGGCGGTTTGAAGGTGTTTTTATCGCGGAAAAAACCCGGAAAACGAGGAGTTCGCGATCGCCTGCGCCATTTTACCCCAGACCGATTTTCGCGCTCGTCCGAGATGGCGCCGGCTATCGCAAACTCCGCGTTTTCCGGGGGTTTTTCCGCAATAAAAAACACCCTCAAACCGCCTGCAAGCAGGCTAGAGCGGGTACTTCTATTTTGATGGCCAGCTGATAGTGTTTTGACGTGCGGTGCATGGAAAGTTTTCCGACATTTTGCGCTCTGTGTTACAAACAAGTTACCACATTGAATCGTCGTAGAATTAAGGATACAATTTCACTTGTATTTTCAAAGTTTTCACAAATTGCGCTTGTCGTTACATTATTTTAGTGACTCTTTGAAAAATCAAAAGTCACATTGAAAACCTGGTTCAGTTTTATTCAAAGACATTAAGCTTTGGCCAAAGATGTCCAGGATAAAAATGAATTAAAACTTGAAAACGTTAAGCCAACGTTTTCAAGTTCTGCGGTTATGTAGTGCGAAAATCATTTAAAACATATTATTGTTTGTCATCCTCGTGAAAGTTCACTTGAAATCCTCCTATTGGTGTTTAAGGAGCAGTTTGCGTGTGAGCGAAGGTACTTAGATAAATTACGGTTATGACAAAACTCCAGCAACTTTTATTTTCAATTTAAAAGTTAATTAAAATTCAGATAAAGAAAATGTTGGGACTCATAATCACAAGGAAACCACTTTTCCCGACTAGTCAGATGAATGTTGCGATAGATCTTTTTTTTGGAGGAGAGTGAGGGCGGATGCATTTTTTTGAAAATTTCCCCGTTTGCTGCAAAATAGCGATTTCAAATCGCTGAGTATTTTTTCAAGTCCATTAAACTAAATTCACCCATTCACTCTATTATTGTTATTATAAGAATATTAGTGACATTCTTGTTAGAGCCCAGTTAACAGAAACCCCTGATTCAAGTAACTTCCGGGCCACCCCCGGTTCCTTTCGGTGCAATAGTAGGAATTGTACCACTTGTCCCTAAATTGAACATGGCCGCAATCATTATACTTTTCATTCCACAGGTGAAACGCACCACATCAAATCTCATATAACTTGTACTACTTTCAATGTTATCTACATGATTCAATGTCGCCTATGTAATTTACAATACATTGGGGAAACTAAACGTCGCCTCAAAGACCGTTTCAATGAACATAGACGACCTGTACTCAACCCTACTTCTAATTATATCTATACAGCGGTTTCGGAACACTTTCTCAGCAATAACCACTCTGAGAACCCACATGCCACTTATTCCTATTGAAAAGCTTAATAATGAACGCGATTCTTTTAGAAAGGCACGTGAGGCTCACATTATTCACAAGGCTAAGACTCTTGAGCCTCTAGGCATTATTAAACGTGATGAACTGTAATTTGTAACTGAAAATTGTTTTTGTTTATTTTCTATCATTTCTAAGCCACACCATACCACACGTCATATATGTAACTTCGGCTCATTGTTCTACTACATATATATTTCTGTAAATTCGTGATTTGCCATAATAAACCTGATGAAGACTGGTATTGGCCAGTCGAAATATTGTAACACACGTCTTTTCACGTTGTTTGATCAGTCCCTGCAGTAGTCATTTTGACAGTCATTTATATTGTTATTATATTCATTATCATCTAAGCTGCAGAAGCTGTTTAAACACGAAGGCGCGCTATAAAAGGGCCTAAGCTCCGCCCCCTCATTTTGAATTCTTCCCAAATCCAATACGGCGGACAATGCGAGGAACAACGGCCGGTGTTCTCAATGAGCTGTTCTGATGTTTACCGGGAGAAGGTAACATGAATTAACCTAAAGAAACAATAAATGGTACACTTGGAATTGAATATCTTACTGGCAGTGCAAATAAGCTGCTATTCGCGCGCCAGTTTGATCGCGTTTGTATCCAAGTAATTCCTGTACCCTCTACTACAAGGGCTTTATTTGTTCTTTTTTGAGCCCACAGTTGCTATAGGCATTTGTTAGCAGTTTTCCAGACAATTTATGCGTGATTTCGAGTTCGTAGTGTTCAAAATTTGGCGGAAAATCTAAAACGGTATATACTCGTCGGTTCGCCGTTTGTTGGGATTTTTGGTTCAATCTTCTCTTACACACACAAGGATCAAGTTCTCGCCAGGTTTTGTTGCTTTCATTTACCGTCAAGGCAGTTGTCCACCGGAGAAGAAGAAGCGAATGGAGAGAAACAAGCGGACTAACGCACAACGAGATCCCGAGAAGCGAAACCGGCATTTCAGTTTTACTGTGGAGGTGAAGAGGGAAGATGAAAGCCGGTTGGAAAGCTTACACAGTCGACTAAATAATGCTAAATCGCTTCTCGGCATTGATCGCACCACGACCTCAACGCAGAATGCAGATCTTTTGGAAGTCCTGCTTTCCACGTTCGAAACGATGAGGCCTTCTTCAGTCAAAGCTAGGTCATCTTCTGTAGCATCTACAATAACAAGGCCCATACCTTCCGCGCCCAATCAGCAGCCAAAGGACTCGATGCAAGCACCTGAACCTCGGCGACCTCAAAAAAGGCAGATATATGTAGATGCAAAAGCAGATGACACTTCCTTTATTTGCACTGGTGAATCGCTAAAATCACTTGTGAAATATTTCAGTGGCAATCCTCAATGCAAATTCTGTGGAGGGAATTACAAATGGTCGGCGATGAAGTTCTCGCATCAAAGTCACGTCTGCCGTTTGGAGATCCCTTGTATTTGCAGCGACTCGGTCGTCTGGCTTAGTTCGGGCTTTCTTGGTCATCCTGCTAAGTATTCTGCAAATGTGAGGTGAGTAGACTTTCTTTTTCCCCAAAAGATGAGGTGTACGTGGAAAAACCCTTTGTGGTTTATTTACTATCTCAGGTGCCTGAGTAAATAAAGGTTATTTTCAGACATTCAGCATTCAGATTTTACCGTATACATGTCTTTGGGATATTCACGGACTCTTCGACTGCTCTCTATAATGCAACTTAAGGCATTATTTACCATAAAAAATGTTGAATATATAATTTAATTCTGTTTTTTAATTCTGTTTCTGAAAAGTGCAGTAGTTTATGTATACCCATCTTGTAACATTCCGTTTCCGTAGGATGGTCCATACATTTACGTGCACTGGTCTAACTGAGACCCAATACCACAATTTTGGTGAAGCTGCTGGTATCGGCTCAGTCATGGACAAGACGATTGACACCAGTGAGTTGCTTTCTATTTTGTTCACTCACACTTCAGCGTGTAAATTTCGTATCTTGACCACTTGTCCAGTGTTGTCTATTTGTTACTGTATAATACAATACCATGTATTGTAATATATTATGAAATTGTAGATTGTACTGCCATTTGAGTATAGGCATCATCAGTCATACGCCATACTGCTCTAGCTTCAGGGCTGCCCGTAAGTGTGTATGTCATAGCAAGGGCGTGTCAGCAACAGTCGGCGCTGACTGTTGGAGGCCTACTACTGCTATGATATTATTATAATATAAAAATTCCCAAAATAGTTTTAACTTACCTGTCAGCATCATTGTAATCATGCTGTTGCTGAGTGCTCAGTACTGTCTTGGAGCAAAGTAATGCATATACTTTGAAATAGTTCCCTATTTTACTTTCCCAGGTAAAATATTGGACATATTGAATGCTAAACAATGCAAGACAAAAATGAAGACAAGCTCAAAGTAAAAGAAACCTCTACATATTTACATGGAGATGTATATATCATGTTAGTAATGTATCTATTGATAACTCATCTATACATTTTGTCCTAGTTTACAATGATGTGGGATTTGGCTACCTGTCAATAGTGCGGGAAATCGCAGAAAAGTCCATGGCAGATACCAGAAGTGAGGTTCATGGGACTCATAACTACATTGCAAATGGTGCTGTGAGTAAACTAATACAACACAATTTGCATTACTGGTAGAACATAACATTGATTTCATGTATTTAACTTTGTTTCCTTTTCAGTGCATCATCACTGATGCTCGGCATGACTCCAGCAGAGCTGCCATGCACTCCACAGTTTCAGCTATTTCTATGAGGTAATGACCACATATGGAGGTCTTCTTGTGTTTTGCAAAATAGTGTGTACATTTCCATAATTATAATGATTATTTTGACATTGGTTTGTAGTCAGTCTCCTTTGATAGTGTGTTAGCTTACCATAATTTATGTAAATATGGTAGTGGTAGTATTATTATCATTGTTGTTGTTGTTTTTGGCAGCAACAAGAAAATTATAGGCGTCTGCAACTGGAGCCGAGCAAACAAGAGAAGTGCCCCAAGCAGAGAAGTTCCTATGACCAAGGAGTTGATCACCAACCTCAAGGAAAATCAAGGTTATTTATGACTTATGGGATTCATTAACTTATAATTAGTATACATAATATTACAAAAGAAAAAGGACTTTATTGAGTCATACTTACAACTTCAACCATTTTTGCACAGGACACAATGTTACAGAGGTTGCCCATGACTGTGTCATGGCTCTAAGGACTTGGTTCCAGGGAAAAGGAATAAGGAACTCCTTTGATACATGGCATGGTAAAGTTATATGTTTATAAAATAAAGGTACACATATTAC
Source organism: Siderastrea radians (assembly GCA_964017195.1). Taxonomy (NCBI): domain Eukaryota; kingdom Metazoa; phylum Cnidaria; class Anthozoa; order Scleractinia; family Rhizangiidae; genus Siderastrea; species Siderastrea radians. The sequence goes on along the minus strand of OZ024890.1, from coordinate 59,536,241 downwards.
ATGTCAAGTCTAGCTTGTGGCAGGACAGAAACACATGCTTCCACTCAATAACACCTTGTTTATGGAAATAAAAGACTACATTAGAATATTATAATCTTGCTCCAGTGCTTGCCGTCATAGGTACAAAAGGAGTGGCCCAAGACATGAAGAAGATCTGTAGTGGAAGTCGCCGTGACGAGGTTTACAGAACTATCCGACAAAGGTAAAACCATAGAATAGTATGTAATGCATAATAAAAAATGATCAATACATTATTCACAAATTTCTGCTGTAATTGACGAGTGCCATGTATGTCTTTTTGTGTGTGTTTCACTTAACAGCAAAAGCCACAAAAACCCATTTCTACTGGGCTATGCGAAATAATGATGGGACTGCTGCTGGATTTCAACAGTACTTGCTAAATCTTGTGGACCATTATCAGGTAATGAGTAAATAACTCATGAATTTTGTGCGCTATCAACATACAATTTGCATAACATGCATGCAAACATTAACTTCAATCTAGACTATCACATCTTAGGCAGTCACTAATCTAGTCACTTTTCTTGTCATGTTTTCTTTACCTCAGGGAAAGCATGACTTGTGCCACCAAGACTCTAGTTGTAAACATGAAGGCTATGTTTGCAGCAAAAAACTTCTGATTGACCAGAAAGCAGTAGAAGCATACAAAGTTGCAATAACAAAAACAACGATCTACAAGAATCCTAGTGATTATCTCATGGTAACAACATAATACCATTACATTTTACTTCTATATAGCCTCCTGTGGGTTCCTGTTAGAGATGTACTTAAGTAATGATGTGCACGTGTATGTTGTATGGGCCGGGTGTGAATGTTGAAGGGGTGGGGTGCTTATATGCACCCAATTGTGTAGCCTCATAGTAACATAGATTTTTGCAATTTACTTTTTCCATCATTCATTACAGTGTAGAGACACATTCTACATTGAGTCCTTTCATGTGGTGGTTTTGATCTATGCCCCTAAGAGAATCCACTTTGGTGATGGAACTTATGAAATGAGGGTACTTCTTGCTGTATTGGATTGGGTAAGGTGGCTTGAAATGTAATGCATCCTTTGTTAAAACTTAGAAGCTTTATCATTTAGTGAACTTCAAAAGCAATAACTGCTTTAGAATAAGTCAAACATAATATACATCATTTTGGTGTTCAGTCTCTAGATATAGGGTTTATGTGTCTCAGCAATTTTCTAATGGTCATGTCCATTGTTTTGTTGTTGGTAGGGAAAAGGGGTGTTGGACTCCAAATGTAATTCAGGGACATCGTTATTAAGGATTACGGAAACATAAATGTTTTCCTTTTAGAATGCGAATGTTGGCCGAGAAACTTACTCTGTACAGTACTACCAACACTCGCGTCACCCTGGGAGAATGGGCCCAACTAGACTGCTGAGACCCAAGACCTTCGCTTTCAGACGAGCCTTATGGAATGCTCTCTTTGAGAGAAATAAAATATCTGCAGCTCCTCTGCCAATTTGAGCAGGTTTGTTCCTATCACCTTGTTTTGATTTTGCAGTTGAGCCCCATCGCACAGAATTCTGGCTTCTTTTGCGACATCCAAATTGGGTGGTTTGGGAACTAGGCAGCGCCATGGCTTAAACAATGCCATTGTTTTTCCGCGCACGCAATTGGCTAGCTGGCTGTGACCTTCCATGACCTTGAGACAAATAGATCACATGAAAAAAAAAAGATGGCGTCCAAGTAAAGGTAAACAAACAGCTCCACGGTCTTTGTTTTGACTCGTGAAAGGGTGACCACCGCTGCAATAAAGCTGGGAAGATAGGTGCTGTTCGTAAGAATAGGCCTTGTAAAGAAAAGGATGTTTTACGAACAACTTTTGCCTGTAAGTGAATGTATTGTACTGTCTATTGAACGGTTAAATTCACGTGTGCAAACGATTTTATGTTTCTTAAGCTTTTTGTCAGATTTAAAACTTATGCTTAAAGTCGTGCTGCCGTGTGACAAACTTATAGCAGCAATTAGCGACGTTCAGAATGGCGATCGTTTAGGAAGAATACGACTTGTGAAATTTAATAATATAAATATATAATTCAATAATTCACATTGGCTGACATAATAAGCTTAAGCTTAATTAAAAAGTACTTGAATGTATCCTCTGTAAGTTAAGGTCAAGTGATTTAGCTCACAGTTTCAATACTACAGCTGTGGAGTGCTTGGAAGACTATGAAAAAGAAATGTACAATCGTTTTAAGACGTGTGATCTTATGTGAAGTGTAGAAATTTGCAACCCAAAATAAATGGTTTAAAAATTTCTGTAAAGAAATTTGCATCTGTTGAAGACTTGTGGTTACTTTTTAAAAGGCTTAGAAAGATGAATTATTTGTATAGTTTTAGATAGGAGTTAAGGAGTTAAACTTAATAGTTTTAACAATGAATATTTCATCTGCTGATTGAAGTTTTGTTTATTTGTAACACAGGTGACTGGCTGGTGAATTTAGAAAACAAGAATCATTAAATGGACTGCTGAAACAACTGATTCATAAGTAGGATTTAATTTAAGCACTTGTAGTCAGTTGCCAATTTTTCCTCAGGACCTCATCCATAAAGAATCATTTGTCCATCTTCTGGAGAAGTTGAAAGAAAGTGTTGCTTCTACATATCATATAATGAAACCAGTCAGTCAAGCCATGAGTTTTTTCTTTTTTTTTTTTTTTATAATTTATCACCTGAGAAGATTGAAGGAAACTGACTAATGGTAGCAAACTCTGAAAGCTGATTAGTCATAAAAACTCAAAACTTTTAATATTGTTATGGTTTAATTTGTTTGGGTTTGAATATGGCAAGAAATATCCAGTTTTAAAATCCAAGCTTCTAAAACTGAACTACTCAAAGTTTGCTTGTCAGTTGGAACTCAGATGTCTTATGTGATGGTTTAGAAACGCTGTTCGCCTTACATAGATGGGGATACACACAAGCGTGTTAACAGAGTCCTCTGGAATTTCCAAACTATAAGAATAAGTTTACTCCAGTACGTCAACAGGATAATGCAAGTTACCTGAAGCTTTACAATAAAATTATTCATGCTTTTTAATGTGAGATGTTTATTGTCAGTTTATTTTTCTACATCCAATTTGGTTTGTGGTGCAACAAAAGAATTCTCCCTTTACCAGTAAGATAAAGAGAGAATAATTTAAGGTAAAGGTATTGTCAAAGGGAAAACTGTTATGGAAAAACCCTAAGACTAAAACTTTGAAAACAATGAAAAATATAAGGTCTGGAAAAAAGAAAGGAATATTGTAAGGTTTTGAAAAAAAGAAAGAAATCTAATTGAATTACTTTTCCATTTACACAAGCTATGTGACAGAGCCAGTCACAATATGCATAAAGTGATATAACATATTTACATTATATTGGCTAGCTAGAAGAAGTCAGCAGATGGGACTGATATTTGCATGATTACATGGTATTCCGTTGTAAAAGGTTAAACTTTTTACAACTTTTTACTACTTTTTGACACTTGTGCTGGACTGACTCGAGTTGCTTTTATGTAAAAAACCCCAAACATTCAAATCTTAGAAGTTAACTTTGACTAACGTCTTGTAAAGTGTTGGAATACGTGAAGCATTGTCTTTATATAGAACATAAATAATTACTGTCTAGTGACACATTTACTGTTTTCCTGATAGTTTAGCTCTAGCTTGTAATATGATATGTAGACTCTCCATCAGGGTGTGGGCCTAGAGTAGAAAGGTGATGGGGGAGGGGGAGAGTGGCAATTAAAGTGTGAGAAATTTTTAACTTCATATCATCTTTTTCTACGCCTGGTGTCTTTTTTTAGGAGTGGGAGGGGGGGGGGGGGTTGGAGAATTGGGGTGGTGCACTTCTTATTTTTTTTTTCTAAAATAGCAAATTTGCAAGAGATAAACACCTAACTTAAGAGAGTTTTCAAAATCTGAAATTTTCCTCTTCAATTTTCTTTCACCATTTCTGTCAGTAAAAGCATAATTTGAGTGCAATTTAACACTCAAATTGATATTTCAGAAACAGTTTCATCTACTTTATGCCTTCTGTTTCTTTAAGAATACCCGTTCTAAATTTAGAAAAAAGAAAAGGCAAAAGAATAGTTTTCCTTTCAGAAAACTGTAAAACTATCCATTTTGTGCGCTGATCGCCTACTTTTGCACAAATCAGCAAAAACAAGAAAGCCCGTTGGGCATTTTAACCGGCCATTCTGACCCTCCCCACCCCTAGGTTTCACAAATGTTAGCGCGATCCTCGTTTTTTAAGAACCGGCGTGACGAAAAGTGTGATTGTGTGACACAATATTTTGACTATAGCGGTACTGGATGACGTAATGTTTAAACTCTGATGACTCAGCTTATCTTTCTTATCGCTTTATTTGTGCTGAAAAACGCAAAATCACTCAAACGTCGAATGTCGATATGAATTCGTCCACAACTGAGAATGCTCACACAGGGACGACGAAGTATTTACTGTTGTGCCTAGACCTTAAATACAAACAGCGAACATAGCAGTAGAATCAAAATATAACGCTCGATAAACACGAGCTCGAGCAGATCGTCAGAGTATGGGGCACGTCAAGATATCTCATGACGTGATGTTTAAATCCAGTTTGCTAACCCAGTAAACAAGCGAGCGGGGACGAAAGTCGCCCACGTCTTTGAAAGCTAACGCGCCTGTCGAGCCGCAATCGATTTCGCGCTCACTCGCCTGTTTTTCTTTTCCTTCACTATCTATCTCTGAACGGAAAGTGAGACTGCTCGTAGCCTTTAGCGAACACCACACGCAAACCACACAAATCCGTCGATAATATTCAGATATTTTCGTTCTTTCAATGCAAAAAGACTCGTAACACCTGCCTTATTAATTAATCTCCTTATTAATAACGACTCCTTCGTATCAACTTCTCGCCTCAAATAAACACTCATTTCTCTCCGTTCACAAGAACTATCATGTACTGATGTGCAATCAACTAATATTGCATCATCATACTAGTACCAATTCCTTCTCTTCCTAGCCCACGCCGGCAAAACGCAACTGTCCTTTTTGTCCGCTGCGAAATACAAGTTAGCCAATCAGAAACCTTACAATCCACTTCGCAAACCACCCCCCCCCCCCCCATAAAACGCCAAGGGAAACTGCCTCTCACGCAAAACGCAACTTTCAAAGCAAATCACATTCACAGAAGCGTGATATGCTCCTGACATTCACAAATCCTTCTGACTCCCACATTTTTACACCCCTCAAAATGTCAATCCCAATAAAAAAAACTCCTGCGCTAAAAAAATTTTCACCATAACCACTAACTAGATCAGACAACACAGTCAATTTCGCATTCAATCCTATTTTCGCATTCAATCCTATCAAAAATAATGCACGCGCAAGAAGTGGCGCAAGAAGTTCTTGCGCCGCAAGAACACGCAAGCCCGCGCAAGAAGTGAAAGTGCTAGGTTTTTGCAGTTTACCCGCAAGAACATTCGAAACGCAAGAAGTTGAAAATCTAGCCGCAAGAAGTTACTAATGCTACCGCAAGCCGCAAGAAGGCGCAAGAAGTACTGAGGGTCCAGCCGAAGAAACTTGTAGTGCTCGTGTTAGTGTGAGGTATTGCAAAAGTAATGAGAGCGAATCTCGCGCTCTATTCTCTTTGAAATATCACCGAGCTTTCGAGCGATTTTTCGCCGTGGCGTGTTTTGGCGTGTTGGCGTGTTGGCGCGACAATTCGCCAAGTCAAGCGAAAGTTCGCAAGGCTAATCAAAAAATCAAGGAAGCAAATGCTCGAACAACCGAAGTATCGAAGAAAATTCACATCACGAAATGGAATATCCGCCAGCTTTCCGACTGCAAGATAAACACCCGGTAAACATGATCTCCGGCACATGACAAAACATGAACAATTTTTTTAAGCGTGTCTCAGATACAGTGATACGGGTTCAACTCAGAACTGACTCAATTCAGTTTTTTATTCCATCCAAGAAATAGAAACAAAAAGGTCCAAAAACTATAATTGTGGCAAACTGCGCGAACTCTTCTTTGACAGGCAAGACAAGACTTACACATGCAGGAGGTCATGCCATCGCGTGGGTGAAGTCATCAAGAATCCCTGCATCTTTACCAGTTTAATTTCCCAGCAAAAAAGGGATACTCGAAGAAATAGCATAGACATATGATTTCAACTACACATTCGCCTTTCGACACAGCTTGCTGCCCGGGGCTTGCTATCTTGACGGCTTAGAGAACTGCTCATGCATTGCGTTACAAAATGTCATTCAAGCAAATCATACCAAATTTGCATACGGCAGATTTGTGTTTACTCAGGTTGGAATTGACGTGCCGAATTTCTTTCAGATCGCGGAGTTTTAGTTTCCTTCAGACTTTTTTGGTTTACTTCGAAGATTTAAAATGTGATATCGACTTCAGCGTAATGAGTGGACTATTTTTACAAACATAATGTGTTTTTCCAATTAAGACTTCGGGTATTATTTCTTCTCATCTGAGTGACCATGTTCATTTCTCACACGTGTGAGCGCAACTAATTAAAAGTATTTGTCCGAGTTTAATATGTTGGTGGAAGTACAGCAACACTGAACAGGTGAATGTCGGTTCTTTAATAATGTGACTGATGGACTGTGCTTTGCCATTGTTCCTCATTTAAGTGAAATAAATCGAGCGAAATCTTTCGCGCCGCTAAGCGTACCGCATGTCTGGGACTCCGGGACACATAAACAATAACATACGCGTGCTTCGTTTGAGTCTCGTTTCTCCCTAGCCGTTAAAAAATAACATAGAAGGCCACCAGTGTCAAATTCAGAACCTAGTGAACTCTTTATCAGATAAAAATTCAAAACCGAAGAAAAAAACTTACAAGGGACCAAATAAACAACTGATTGCAAGTTACAAAGGCAACCAATTTCGAACGTGCCTTGCGCTACAAAGTGGTCTCTTTTTTACCTTCTTCGGGTTCTGGGTTTTTAAGATGTTAGCGCAAAGACGTTCTTGCGCTTACTTGCGGTCCAGATATCTTACCACAAAGAAGTTCTTGCGGTTTTAACTTCTAAACGAAAAGACGTTCTTGCGGCTTGCAGTATTCAAGTGCAGGCATCCTGCAAGTAGCCGCAAGAAGTTCTCGGCTTGCGGACGCGAAAAGAAGTTCTTGCGCGTGCATTATTTTTGGGCTGTACTGTACAAAAAACCCCAAACTTAAACAACTCTTCGCCGTTCATATCTTAAATACTGTAAATTAAAAGACAAAAACATAGGACGGTAACATTCAGAAGACTAACATGCGCATGCGTCTTATATAAGACAGTACCGTTCTTGAGTACCCGTTCCACAAGCTTTACAGCACTTTCTTCGTATGTTAAGCCAACTTGCTTTCACCAAAAACCGTGTCCATTTTATAAACCGGCGGTCGCCATTATGGCGACGGCCGGTTAACAAGTTTGCCACTTTCGCGGAAATACCTGACAACCAGGCCTTTAGATTTGACCAGCAAAGGGAAACCTGGTCACTAAACTTACTGTTGCTATGGTGATTTCTCGTGTAATTCAAAATGGCGGCCAAAAGGGAACCGATGGAGGTGAAAACTGCAGCTGTGCAGCTTTTATTTTTGCAGTATTTATCGCGCGTTCCAATGCCAATTAGTAGGGAAATTTCAACAGAAAAAGACTAGCTGTCGGACAACAAGAATGTTTTTACTTTTTACTGCTTTTATTAATACATATATTGAACTTAATTTTTAGCTTCCGCACTTTTTGTCGAGTGCCTTAGATTTTCTGTTGGATGGCTGAAAAGTCCTTCTGCTGTTAAATTCCATACATTTTGAGGCTCTGTCTGGGCAATATTCACCGTCGAAAAGCTACTTGATCCGTTACTGGTATTTGGAAGATCACGAAGAATAACTTCGTGATCGATTTCATTTTAGCTTCCGCACTTTTTGATCAGACGCTCCGATCTTTTGATATGTTGTGATGAATTTACAGTTTTCGTTGTTGCTCTTTAAATTTTCGACCAAAAACTCGTGACTGTTTTCAATCGAAAGCTTCCCGAGAGCCTGGGACTAGTTCAAAGTCCGACCCGTCGCGTGATTCTGTGCGTTGCAGTCCTTTTCCCCACCACCACCAACAACAACCCTCAGAACATGCATTACTCTCAGTCTGCCAGTTGGTATACATTATGTTTTCCAGAGTGGATTTGCAATATGAGTGTTCCAAAGACTGGAAAAGGATACTTTTACTTCTTTTTGTCCTGATATGAGATTATAGATTGTTTATGGTTCAGTCTTGTTTGTAGTTTTTTTTCTGAGTGACCATGTCAGGTTGTGCAAAGTGTGTTGCTGTGGCAACTCAGAGCAAGGAATGCACTGAAAGGAGAGCATTTCTCCAAGGTTATGGAAGGATCAGACATCAATTCAGCAAACAAATGGCTCCTTTAGGAGCCGCCATGTATTTAAAAGTCTATGGCCTTCAAAACATATTTAAAGGTTTTGTTATGATTAATTTTTTTTTATTTTCCTTTGTTTTATATCCATAAAAAATCATTATCGTATACTACCATACACAAAAACAAAGGAAAACAGTAATTGAACTAAGTATAAAGTGTACCTCAACAGTTTTATAAGAGAATAGACATATACATGTAGTGTGTAGCCTTGATTTTTTGTGCTTTCTGAATTTGTTATCCTTTTATTCAGTTTCGGTATATTCCTATTTGATCTAGGAAAGAGCTGGGAAAAGTGTTCCCTTTGCCTGGATGTGGTTTCAAATGCTGGCAACAGGGAAGCTCGCCAAGCTAAGTGGTGCATTCATCTCTAATTTCTTTGTGGCAATCAGGAGGGATTGTATAGTGGCCTAATTCTAACTGATTCTAACCAGTACAGTATCACTTACGTTTAGTCATCACCTGCAATCAAGGTTCTTTATCAAAATACTAGAAATTTTGCAAGCATGCATGTACTTTACATAAACTTTTGTATGTATGGCTTGCCCCCTCCCCCCCCCCGCCCCCTGAAAAGAATCCTGACTTGGTATTTGTGATAAAAGGCTCACAGATCCGTAATCCTTGGATTACAGGGATGAGCTGCCCCTTTCAAGGTCAAACCACCACGACACAACAAATCAAATGAAACAAAATTGCTTTATCTCTGTATCTTTTTTCTTTTTTCCAGTGTGCAAGCTAGCATAGTCAGTTCAACATCAGGGTAAGGTGCATAGCAAGAGTTGGTACTTGTCGCGAAAACAGTTTTCCTTCCTTTTATTGCTGTATCTGTGCTTGAAAATGAAAGCAATAAAAAATATTTCTCTTAGTGCGGTCTTGATTGTTGTTTACCAACCCCACCCCCCCCCTCCCCTGCCAGCTCACAATGGCCTAACATTCGTAACTGAGTGTGGAGGCTTTGTAAAAGTCCGGCGGTGCCCGCAGTACGGCACCCATCAGGATTTGGCCATCTTTTCCTGACGTCCTCCACGACGCAGATTGGCATAACTTCTCGGACATCCTCGATAAAGCAACCAAGGGCTTCCTTTCTTTCGAGATAAACAGGGTCACGCCATAACCCTTTCCTCTTAAGCATCTTGAAATGTACTTATGTTTCTAAAAATAGTAACAAATGGCGGGAAATTCAAAAATCAAAGTATAATTACTCTTTAACCAATTGAGCTTTTCCAAAAAATTTTTCACATTTCTTTCTATCACGTCATGCTAGCTCTTTCAAAATTATTTATTTGTTTTGCCATTACTTAAGATTAAAATTTTGCTGTCAATCTTGTGACGTCATTTTTCCGCCAAAAACCGTTAAAATCGAAAAACAAAAAAAACACGATTTTTTGGAATACAAAGTTCTACCATCCTGCAAAGTTTGAGCTCAAACGAATAAAAAATGCAAAAGTAGTTCCAAGGATGCACTTTTAGGCGTCCTATATGCCCACCGTGGGGTAAACTAGGATAAGGGTTACCGGATTACAATCTCAAGTAGGGTGGAAACCTCCTGACAACTGACTGAAGTAACTGCCATGCACAAGGCTTGCCGGCGTGAAATTCGGTTTGCCGGAACATATTATGCATCATTTTCATACGAACGTGCCACGCGTAAACGCTTGAACTGATTCAAACTTCCAAGACTCTGAAAGACCGGATGTGACGTAGCCTTGTGCGTTTGACCGCAGAAGGCTACGTCACATCCGGATCGTTGCAGGATATGTGCTGGACTGGTATATATTGATAAGGGAAGATGTGAGGTTTCTTTGTTTAAGTCAGAGTCCAAGGCTCTATGGAGAGGGGAGAAAACGGTTTAGGGAGGAGGGAGAAATGGCCCCAAAAAAAAGGGAGGAAGGAGAAAGGACGCAAAAAAATAGGGAGACGGGAGAACCAGCATGAAAAGGGAGAAGGGAGAATGTCTTTAAAAAAAACGTGACATGAGTCTTTAAAGCCTTAATAGTTCCTAATATAAGAAACTGTACGGATCTGTTCCCCACTAAACAATTATATCGAGAGAAGAATGGGTAGACCCTGGGTACCCAAGACTATTTTGAGCCCGTAAGCTCAGGTACAGGTGTTTGCGATATTTTGAATGGTCTCTTGTTATTTTTCGCGCTTCATGCTACTAGAGGTCGCTAGAGAATTTCTCGCTTCATTGTTTGGCCATTTCAAGATATTCTGATTGACCGTGAGATTTAGAGGCCAAATCGGAAAATCGTGAGACCTTGAGTTAGTCATGTTAGTGTTCGTTAAAACGTGATATTAAGGATGAACTGGATGAAGGTCAGTGGCAAGGCCATGGTGAGTACGAAATGTTTTGCCTTTCTAGTTTTCTGTCTTTTCTGTGCACTTCATGTGTTTAGGTCTGTTTAGGCGTCACCAATAAAACGAGTAGTGCTTTCTGATTCAGTGCTTCCATTAGGTTCCCCGAAATGTGAAACAATACAGCAACTTAATCTTAAGAAGTATTTTATTATAGACCGTGAAATCGCACTTTCGGCATTCATGTCATCGATAACGGCTCCATTTTGTGATCTTTTACAGTAATTTGACTGTCACTCAAACATTAACATGTTCTGGACTTCCCTCTTGCACTGTGTCATGTTAAACTCCGAAGTCTTTTTGTGCAAAAATATTTCTACTGCAAATTGCTTAATAAGAATAATTTGTAGGAAGGGAAGTCAGAAAACTATGAAGCTAAACTGACAATGTAATCGTACTTAAAAGATTTTGTGGACTTCGTGTACTGGTTGATGCTGCGTTATTTTGACTCGTTAGTGTGGTACAAATCCTAACATTTTAACGCTCATCAAGAACCAATAAACATTTCTAGTTCAGCCACAAACAAAAAAGTTGCGATGTAGGCAAACCTCCTTAAGGACGGTGGGTCCTAATACAGAGGTATTTTTGCAAAGGTTATGACTATGGGGGAAAAGCAGATCTTAGTAAGGATTATTGGAATCTAAAAAGAAAAATGTGGGTAACCTCGCATTTTTCAGAAATAACTAAGCAACCGTAATTCTAAAAAAAGCTTTAAAATACAAAGAATGTACGGCATTTTCTTTCCAAATATCTCTGAAAAATGCGCGGTTACCCCCAATTTTCTTTTACGATTCTGATAGCGCTTGCTAAGATCTGCTTTTCCCACATAGTCATAAGCCGCGCAACAATACCGTTGTATTAGTAGGCAAATTCCTTAAGAAACCCGAATATCTCGGACCAGGTGTGCGTTTCTCGAAAGCCCCGAGACGTTTCGGGTCGATTTTGAGCACGATAAGTTACTCTGCATCCTGTAAATAAAGAACTTTCTAATCATCAAACTTCCCCTATTAGTTAGACATTTCTAACCTTGAAGACATGTTAAAATAACTGCTTTGTAGAATGAGTTGATCATGTTTTTATAAATGGCTTTTCGGGGCTTTCGAGAAACGCACCCCAGACCCGAGATGCGCAGGACGTATGCTCAGTAACAAAAGGGTCACCATCCTTAAAGTACTAGAAAATCATCAAATTTACTGACCAAATCTTTGAGATGTTGGACATCAGCGAACTTGTTCCTCAGGAAAGTGAAGTTGAAGGTGCTTTGAATAATAGCGATAGTAACAGTGACGACGAACTGAGACTGTAACATGCCCCGCTTACGCGTAGCAGCAGGTGGTTTCGAGTGCCTGCAAACTGGCAAAGTGTCATGACTTTCTTTAAAAAGAACATCTTTGTTTACAGACTTAATTTGATCATGAAATATGTTAAAGGAAATCCTGGCTTTGCTGTATCCAGTGAGAACTGTGTGATTATAGATAAAAACTGAGAGTAAGAGTAAGGCAAGACAACAAATGCCATACAATAGAGAAACAAGAAGGTATGAAGGGATCATGAGGATATAATGTCGCTTGAGATGAGGAAAAGAGCCTGTTAGTTTGGCAAAATCACAAAGATAGCGTACATCATTCATAGGTACCCTGTTACTACATGTTAGGTCTAGTAGTTTGTAGGTATTCAAAGAGCACAAAGTTCTTTAGTAAAGTGACAATATTGGAAGGAATTTAAACTGCAGTGTAGTGTTACGTAATATGAACCCGTTAAAGCATAATCAGGGAGAAAGGTGAAAAAACAGGGAGGAGGGAGAAACAGCCAAAAAATTTAGGGAGGAGGGAGAAAAACGAGTTTAAAAATAGGGAGATAAGATATTTAACTGCCTGTTCCTCTCCCCTCTATGGAACGTCGATATCGGAAAAGACTCGGCCGAAATCCAACCAGTCTGGATATGCTAATAGACTTGCTAACGACAGAAGGAAACATGTGAATCTTCTAGAGGGGCTTATTGACACATGGTTGATGACTAAAGCAGTTGCAGCGTTCGACTCGATCTGTTATGACAGCCCGCCGCGCGACCAGAAGAGAAATAAGCTTCAAACAAGCGCTTGACAAGCGCTCATCGCAACTTATTCCTGGCTAAAAGATATTTAAACCATGTTTCTGCAAGCAGTTAATCCCAGGCAGTAATAGCCGTAAATGTTGACTGTAAATATTGCTGGATTGTTCCATTCAAATCTGAGAACTTCATCAACTTGCATGAAATCTCATGAAAACAGGCCTCGCATCAGGTGACTCCAAAGCCGCGCTCTGATTGGATAATTTTCTGTTTTGGTTCACCGGTCAAAACATTTCCAAAAGTGGAAATGCTCTGGACAGATTACAATCTCAAGTAGGGTGGAAACCCCCTGACAATTAACCTGAGACAACAGCCGACGTTTCACGAGGTCGCCACTTGAGCCCTCGCAAAACGACGTCTGAGTAACGAGCGCAGAAATTCCATGCTGATGACGTCTCTCTACCCAGATCTTGGTAGTGCTTCTGATTGGTTGGAATTTTCTTTCAACCAATTAGAAGCACTACCAAGATCTGGGGAAAGACACGTCATCAGTATGGAATTTCTGCGCTCGTTACTCAGACGTCGTTTTGCGAGGGCTCAAGTGGCGATCTCGTGAAACGTCGGCTGTTTTCTGAGGCTACCTGACAACTGATTTGTCTAATTAAATTGTCGTTAGTTAATTAGTACCGAACACTTAATCAAGTACCTTGCATCAAGTTTCGTCAATGCCAAAGCCTACTACTGTTCCGCTAAAGTCCTCCTCGTGTCTATTATATCAGCACCTCTCAGCCTCTCCACTCCTCAAATACGCCTGGAATAATCCCCCCCCCCCCCGGAAGCTTGAAGAGACTGTGTCAGTTTATATTTTTATGAACTCTTAAAAACATCAAAAGTCACATCGAAAACTCGAAAACCTGGTTCAGTTTTGTTCAAAGACAGTTATGCTTTGGTCAAGGATGCCCATTTCTCATTAAATTCACCCATTCACTCTATTATCGCTATTTTTACTATCGTCTAAGTGAAAGTTTCCTTGATTAATGGCAGAAGCTGGTTAATCAGTGTACTCAAGCGTTTGCCCTTTATGCAGGTGAGTTTTTAATGTTCTTTTCTGTGCGATTTTTAGCTCTGTCCACTGAGTGGTCCTGGTGAGGCTACTTCGGAGCACTTGTTGTCTGCAGGAGGCAGTGGATCAGTGACTTTTGGTACTGGTACGGTGAAGGCAGCATTCTTTATATCCTGATTAAAACACCGAGATAAAAGTAAACTAGGATAAGGGTAACGATGAGGTAGGTTAAGGATAAGCCTAGCCCAAGCTTAACTCAAAACCAGCCTAACCCTAACCGTATACCCAAAAGAAAACCTTGAGTTGACAATTACCCTCTTAAAGATCTAGCTAAAACTAAACAGTTGTAACAAGATGGCCGCTTGCCAATCTCTGAAGAGCGAAGTGTTGATTACGTTCGTTTTCCCCATAGCATAAAGGCATTAAAGTTCAAGTCTAAAGTCTACTGCTAACTGCTCCCCCCCCCCCTCCTTGCCCCCATGACCTTTTAACCACACCTGACTGGAGAGAAACAATATTGAGTAAATAGTATCGCAAAGAACATGACACAACGAGTTTTACGGTTCACAGTGGTTAAACATATGACGCGTGCGCAGTTACGGCCATAATTTTGCCAAAAAAACAACAACAAATGTGGAAATTCTCACTTTTAACTGCAACACCTAACGCCCTTGCTAAGAAAGTAGGTTTTCACGTTGAGTGTGGGTTCCAAGTTTAGCAACTTTCAGCCATACAAAGCATTATCGGCAAGAAGTTTGCTTGTAGTGACATTTCTTGCAGCCTTTTTTCTAAGAACTTTACACCCGTAAATGCCTGAACTGATTCAAATTCCAAACCTCTGAAAACCGCAAGTAACGTGATTTTTTCGTTTAACCGTTGTAAAAGTCCACGGAAAATATGACTAAGTATCGAAACGCTGTGTGGCTGGAAAACTAAGACGGACTCCTTAGCGTAGAATTCTTACATTTCAAAGCTTTATCAGCTAAGCATGCCACCAAATTGTGGATTGTATCGGTTCCAATTATGAGTTATAAACTCATTAATGTTAAGCAAAGGTTACAGATTTTTTTGACAGCCTTTTCTATGTGGCCTCAGTAATGCTAAGATAATGATTAACCCTTTTGAACCAATGATGGTCTTTTTAAAACATGTTAAAATCTTTTTCATGGTCTAACGCAGGATTCCAGTCTCAGCCTATCCAGCTTATCACAGCATCAGAACACTAAAAAAAGTAACTATAGTCTATTCAATTGACGTAATCGATACTTACAGCAACAGACGATAGGTTTTCACGCCAACATCCGGGAATAACAGCCTGAACGTCACTTTCGTACCTTTTGAGGTCAGCGGTCATCGCATACGTCCAATTTATGTTCATGGAAGCGAGTGGATTTTCCGACAAAGATGTCACCGTTACATTATCCCTTAAAAAAGAGTCCAATTAAGTTAAGAGTATTTATGTGCAATATATTTCACAACTATTCCACTCAGACTCACCGTACTTAAAGTTACTCAATTGTCATGTATTGCATTGCATTGTATTGCCTCGTCCACCAAACAGGAGGATGCGGCTAAAATAAACAGATAGGAACTCCTATCCGATTATTATTAATGACAAATGCCAAGCGAGGACAAAATCAAATGACGGCTTACGGGGAGAAACTTTCCCTTGAATTAATTAATTAGTTAGTTAGTTAGTTAATTACACCGGGTTTAGTTGGAGGCCAATCAGACGGAGTACGTGCCTGCTAATATCCGAGGCAAGTTGTATATAACATCTTTTCAGTAAAACTGCCATTTTACCTTAAAAAGAGGCTAATTGACTGACTGACCAACCGACCGACCAACTAACTGACTGACTGACTGGCTGACTTACTGACTGACTGTTGGATGGACAGACGAACGTATGGACGGATCGTTCAAAGAATCGTCGATTATTTTTTATTGGTGTAACTGACAGAATGACCAGTTTAAGGATTACTTTTATCATGTTGATAGGTTTAAGGGTGACAGATTACAAGAGTATGGTCCACCAATACAAGCCATTTCCTTAGCGATTACTACCCTATTCGTGGTACTTACAAATACTTGTCGATGAGCTTCAGTGACGGTTCAAATACAGTGTTATTACAGTCAATAAACCCAGTGATGCTGGGGTAGTAGACCATGAAGTTCAGGCACATCTCGTTTGATCTCGCAGAAGGACCTCCCTTGAAGAAAACACAGTCTTTTAAATAAAATTGACAAGCCTTTCTGTGCCCTTAAATGTATCAAAAGAAATAGAACCTTAAGGAATTTGACTGCTAAGAAACGAAAACACAAGAAAAGAAATACTGACACCACGATCTGTAGGCTATAAATTTCTCCAAACATTTCTTGAGTGTTCTCAAATAGCCGATAAGTGAAACATTACAAAAAATGACACTGGCACACTTGATCATTTCCCATACCAGTAATATATGATTCTAGAATTTTTACTTACAAAGATAGGTTGATCCCTGTCCATTGAATTGTACATGCAGTAGTGGACTAGATCATCTCCCTAGAGAAATAAAAACAATTTGCAGAAACACATTTTATCAACTGATCTCCTGTCCATTCAATTTTTCACTTCAATGGTTGCATAGTTTCAAATAAAACACATTTCACTCACCGGTTGAATATTTACTTCTTGCCTTAGAATGTGTAAAACCTGGAAAAAAATGATGCAGCACAAAATAAAACATGAGTGTCAATAACAAGGGGGAGAGGGAGGGTCAGAAGAGACAATAAAACTCAGTTGTAATTCATCGAGGGGTAGAGAAGGAGTAGGAAAACGTTGCCTGACACAGTAACCTTACAACAGCCGTTTTAATTCCAAACTGGAGTTAATTTTTTTAGGTTTAAATTAATCCTCTTTTTTAGGGATATTTTTGCTCCTGAATCAGTTAGTTGTAAATCAGGGGTGAGTTAAACAAATACGCAAATGGAGTTGTTTTTAGTCTTTATGGAGTTAACGTAAGTCGTCTTTGGAAATACAATATTTCCAAAATAAAGCAACTCCACAATCAGGAGTTAACTTAACTCCGTCTTATGGATTTTTACGAGGTCTTTGAAAGTTCTGTGAACAGGCTTGTAAAAAAAGAGAACTGAAAAACCAAATATATAACTGAGACAAAAGTAGAAGGAAAAAATCCGCTTGTTTTTTGATAAACAAAAAGTGAGCACGAAAACGAGTCTCTGCCTAACCTGGTAACACGTGCGGCGGGAGAGTAACTGTGAGCATGTTTCCTGTTCACAGGCTAAAATGAAGGTGATCGACGAAGGGGGTTGGTGGCAGGGAGTCGGGCGTTTCTAGATAAACTCGCACAGAAAATAAAATAGTTCTGCGTATTGGCTTTATCAAAGCGTCAGCTTCAACTGTGCCGTGTTTAGTCGAAAGAGCCCCGCCCACAAATAAGCGCCACCCCCGAATGAACGCCGCATTTGGGAGAAAAACGTATAGAGCCGGCCCCGAAATATGCGCCGCATCCTTCCAGCAACAATTGACAATGGGGCGCTTATTGATTTTTGACATAGCTTGTATTGAAAATGCTAATACGGCTGATATTGCGTCCTTGGTATGCTATTGTTTTAAGCAAAAGATTTCGAATGGTTACATCTGACTGCGTTTTCTTTTGAATTTGTTTTGTTTTGTTTTTAATGCTTGTTTCTATTTTTGTTAATTTTTTTATAGAATTCCTACTTCTATTTTAAAAAAGTTGACTCCTTACCTGGAAATTAGGATCGTAGTTATCGATGCATGCAATATCCGGAAGTTCTTTTCCTTTACGAATGTGTTTAGTCCATGTAGCACGACCTAATAGCGGCAACAGAACATATTAATACTTTACGCACAGTTGTACAGTTGTGATTACAAGAGAGATTACTCGTTTATCTCAGAGCGCCCAAAATCCCAAATTCATCCTAATAACATTGATAGAGATAGTTGAGTCGAAATTCATTCGATAATTAAGCGAAGCAAACCGCACCGTTCAAAAGCTTTAATTTTAAGGGTCGCTCCTTACGTAGGATTTCACCGACTTAAAAGTTAGAACTACTTGAAATGACAGGTAGATTATCGTCATTCCTTTATCTCATGATGGAGTCACTTTGAGGTGTCGTTCGCGATGTTACGACTGCTTTACTGCTAGTCTTCATCAGGCGATGATATGAGGTCGCTTGCTTACGTGTTGCTGTATGTAGCACGTTCAGGTTCGCTGTGCGATCCTCATTATTATTCCGACTAGTAGGTGCTGTTCAGTACTGAACAGGTCCGCTTTGTAACTGATCGGCTGTTGTGCTTCTTGGTTGTTGGGATATGTGCTTCCAGAATTTCGATTCCACTATCTCAATTAATGTTATAAGGATAAAGTACCATTGAGGAAACTGCTTAATAAACGTAACTTCGTCTCAAATAGGAAGGTGCCCAGTTCCGTGGGCGTCCTCCAAAAATCCGAAATGACTCAAATTTTGCTGTTTATAAAGACAAAGGGGCATTTAATTTCCGTAAGTAGCAAGTACCTGAAAATGAACGCAATGGATTTGGAATTAAAGCTAAAAGTAGTCTGCAACTTGTCACGACTGAGCAACTATTAAGCCTGCCGGGGTATCTCCGCGCACGATAAATTCTACCTTCTTTTTCTGGAGGCTAGAACCAAGCAGAAAAAAGTGCATACAGGTGACGTCTAGGAATTAAAACGAAAAAAAAAACGTTCAAACACGTGGTTCTGGGACCACAAAATGGCTTCATAAATCTCCCAACCATTGATAATGGGAATAACGCTTTAATTAAGCTAAGCGGTCCACTAACCTTCTCGAACTTCACGACGGCTCTTGATTTAGCCTGCTTGCAGGCGGTTACTGGGTGTTTTTATCGCGGAAAACCCGGTCCGTTTGCTAATCTGGCGCCATCTTGGATTTTTAAGACGCGCGGTCCCGAGGACGAGCGGGCGAGCGCAAAAATCGAGGGAGGGGGGAGGGGGAGAGAAGAGAAAAACCGCCTGCTGGAAGACTAGGGCTTCCTCTGGACAAAATTTGAATCCCGTCCACCAGCAGACGGGGTTTCTGATTGGTCAGGAAACAATAGCTAGGCTATGATACTACAGAGCAGTCTTTAGAATTTGTCACACATTCTAGAATCATGGGGGACTTGAAAGAAGTAGTAAGCAAAGCGCTATCATTCTTGGATTCCAAGGGGGAAACGATCGTTTTAAAGGCCGAACAGGAAAAGGCTTTGTACAGCCTACTTGAAGGAAACGATGTTTTGGCAGTTTTGCCAACAGGTTTTGCAAAAACCATGATTTTTGCGATGTTTTCTGTCGCTGCTCGAGAACGAACACCGCAGGCACCAGTTTCAGTATTGGTATAAATATCGCCGCTCAACAGCATAATCACCGACCAAATCGCTGATCTAGAAGGATTATGCAAAGCCGCAGAGCTTAAAGCAGACAACTTAAATGCAATACTGAAAGACCCGCCACATTTTATCTACACTTCGGCCGAGAAAGTCCCTGAAGAACGCTTCCTTCGTTTCATTATTTTAGTGTTTTTGTCCCAAGGGCTTTATTTCATTTCATCACCTTTGGTAACATATTGCATTTTAAAGAATTTCCTGCACGTTTTCCATCTCTGTACTGCTATTTTGCTGTCTTATATATTTGTTCGGAATGCATTATAAAATAATTTTTCCTTCTCACCTTCTTCCCACTTCCGCCGGTGTTTTCGCAAGGAGAATTGATTTCCGTAAGTCTTTACAGTAATCGGTGAACTCCGCATCCACAGCTTTTGTAATCGGACCCAGGAGTTCTGCCTTTATTTCTTCGTGCTTGAATATGGTGTTTGCCACCGTTTTCCCGTTTCTTTTGGAAATGTTTATAATAATTGATGCCGATTCCTTCGAGAAAGAACTTCTGCACTCAACATTGCCGTTCGGGTAAACAATAATAGTTTTGACCGGAGTGGTAGGCTTGTCCGGGAGGCCTTCGACATTCAGATGCGCGTCAACATTGGTCAAGTTCTCTTTCTCCTGACGAAAAGCCAACGATTTCTTGGCTCCGCTTGATCGTTTAGCAGCTTTAGAGGTGGGGCGTCTATCTGGTGAGATTGTAGTGGGAAACTGTCTCTTGAATCTGCTACCGCATGGCTTGCAAATTCTATCGGATAATTTATCTGATTTTGCCACATTGAAACCGAGCTCAGAGCATAACTGGCTCAAAGTTTTGTTCTCGAGACCTCGAAATTCTGGTTTGTCGCTGTACTCTTTCCTCTTCGAGATTGTAAATATATTTTCAGTAGAAATATACGCAGCTCTTCCGTATCTAATAACTAGCTTGGTTCTGCAAAGTCTACACTCTTCCTTCGGCTTTTTGCGGCTTGCGCTAGCTGATTTTTTCGGTGTTTCGCGTAGCTCCATTCTCCATGACAAAAAAGTTCCACGTGAGTTTGACAACTTCAAACCACGCGGATTTGTTTTGGTCGAAGCGCTTGACAGTTTAAAAACAATGGGGCCTTTACTTGATTTTGATTGGTCCATAGCGAGTGCGTGACATGTCACCGTAAGCGTCATGGTCGATGGGTTGAGATCCATCGGGGGATAGTTATCCAGTAGGCGTTCTTTCCTTCTTTCTTTTCTCGCCTCCCGCCCCCCTCCCCCCGCGTCGCCTCTTTGTCAACTATCGCTCGCCCCGCTCCTCCGCGTCGCGTATTTTCCAAAATGGCGGCCAAGATAGCGAACTCCGGGTTTTCTCGCCGAAGAAAAACTCCAACGCCTACAGGTAGGCTACTCTTGATTTAAATATGAGCAATGCATTTTATCACCGTTTATTTGTCTTCATGTTAAAATCCGGAAAGTTCGACTCCATCAGTGTGATTATTTTAATTTTGTTTTTCTAGGCCCATATGACACTTTACTTATAGTTTCTGAACACGGAATAGTTCAGGAAGTTAGTTATTTGCCGAAGAATACGACTCACTCACAGAAAGCAGTGTATTTGTTTTCTTAGACGTTTGCTGTGTTTGTACGGGCAGAGCCTCAGTTGATGAGCTCTGGCACAGCAGCTGCTCAGGCGTCACCACTTTACCCTTGGTCTTTTGGGGTGAGGGGCGGAATCTGCGCCCTTCTAAATTTCGAGAATAATAAAGCTATGATAACGAAACTTTGAAAGTATATAGGACGTCCAAAAGATTTCCTTTGAGGTCCACAACATGAGCTTAACTGTTCTCAAACGGTTCTCACCTTGGATTCTTGATTTTTACAAAACCTCCGAAAAGCACCAAAATTGATTAAAAGTTAATCAAAATCAATAAACGAACACTAAAATGATCTAAAAATGTTACCTCAAGAACAATGTAATTTTTCATTAAAAAGAGGAAAATCCAAAATTCTGAAAAACTGCCCGCCAAAATGTGGTTGCCTTGGTTACGTCAAATTTGATGGGCAAGAACTTGTTGCACCAAATTACAACTTTTCTAGATTGATTCAGAAGTAAAAATTACGCCCCCCTCCACCCCCCTCCCTGGTCTGAACAGGGTTACCGGGCTTGAGAGGGAGGGGTCACTGTGGACTAGACTAAGTCAATAATACTGAGTAACGTACCTGCCACGTGAGTGTGCGGTAAAGAAGCAACTATATTGATGCCACCTCCGGGCAAAGTTGTTGATTTGAGTGCAGACTGGATCAGTAAAAAAATCGTTATGATATTAGCATGCACATTCTGCTATAAGTAAGACATGCAGGACGGAGTGTGAGTCAGGGTAGCTCCTTAGTGCGATACAAGCTCGTTATGGCGAGGGATAAGGGAGGGACAAATTTCTCCTGTCAACACAAAAACAGCACAAAATGTCTAGAACTATATCACTACTGAATAGGGATCCATTATAAAGAGCCATTCTATCCGTAGGCTTCAATTTATCGACCTAATTGATCGGTTGAAAAATCAGACGAACTTAATTCGACGTTTGGTCCACCTAAATTTACTCTTTTTCACTCAGACTCCGAACTTTTCATTAGCCTGACATACTTCTCACCTGGGGTATTATTGGCAGTGCACTGGAAAAGCAGTATTGACATCGGGGAAAGAAAGCTAAATTTCATAAAATCTACCAAGTGCCAAAAAGGGCTTAACAATCGCAAATAAAGAAAGAGCGAAAAAAGTTTTGACAGCTGCATTAAGCTAAACCCCATTGTATTTTTTAGCAACAAAGTCAAATTTTAGCTAGTTTCTTCGTCGATAATTGTGCCCTTAAGTTTAATGTTATAGTTTTGTCTTGTTTATTGCGTTTTTGTGTGTGTTTGAGCTTATTTATCCATGAGGAAAAGGCAAAAGTGGATTAACAAGCATATGATAACATACTGATTATCACAGAACTACATATATTATTTCTATAATACTGATTAGTTATGTCTTTTTCAAAGCGTTTAAAGACGATCCTAAAGTTTAACTTCTACGCGGCCCACTGCTGTTTTGAATTGATTGCAAATCTCAGGGTTTTTTGCCACATCGGTTTCAGGAATTCAAGAATTTTCAGTTAATCATAAGCGCTGTTATATACCTGATTGAAAAAACGTTGTCGGGAGAAGACCACAAACCATAAACGATACAACCCAGTGGTTTGCTGGGAAACATCTGAACTATTTGCTGATTTGCATTTTGAAAGCCGTTCACTTGCATTGTTTGTCTGTTTTGATATCGCACTTTGTGCGTCCGTCACTCATGTACCCGACAGTGAAGGAATGGTTGGGGGCAGGACTTAGTTCTACCGAATAGTTTTCCAGCAAAAATTGCTTTAACTCAGGTACGGATGCAACCTTTGGCAAATTTCGCGCTGTGTAGCGCTCAAATTGGCCCTTGTTAGCCTAATTGGTCACTTTCAGGTAGGCTTGCACGGTTTCCATTGCCACGTGCAACTCGCTGCGATCAACATCAGTCACAAGAGAACAGGCTTGAATTCTGAATATGCAAATGATAATGTACATCTACCCAAAAATCCGTTGGGCCTCATCGTCAATGGTTTATGCTTTTCAATTGACAACGTTTATTCAATTAGGTGTATACAAAACGCCATTAGGTTTGACCTTAGGCTAGTCCCCTAGGAAGTCGTTCCAAGCCAACTCATGCCGATGATTCCCAGTTGATCCAGGCAAATATATTGAGAAGGCTGTTCCAAAATGAATCAGCCATGTTATTCGAATTTATTATACAAGATTCGGCTCATTAAGAGTTGGGCGTCTGACCCAGGCCAAAGATATTCATTGTGCGGTCTTCCTAGAGACTATTAAACTATTAAGCGTTACCTCACTACACTGATGCATGCAGTAACCGGTTGATATCCAGTTCTTCTCTTTAGGGGGAATGATCTGCCAGCTATTTATATCGACTCCTATTGTGAGAAGTCCGGCGTCAAACTGCCGAAGCTTATCAGTGAAGAAAATGCGGGCGCCTGAGCTGTCCTTACGTCCTAAGCAAAAATACACAAAACTGTTAACAGGACAACAAACGGAGCTGTTTCACAGGAAGGCTGTTCCTTGTGCAACAGTATTCCAACACGACGACCTGACCGGGAGGAACGGTATTGCAACAGGACCGGCTTGGTGGAAAGACAAAGTATTTCGGCTCGCCTGTGGATTGGTGAAAGAGAAAAGGTATTTTAACACCCCTGGCTTGGTTGGGAAAAACTCTTAATTTCGTCTCGCCTTATTGCGAAATAAAGTATTTCAATTGCAACCGGCCTGGCTTGTAGAAAATTGAACCTAAGTTATAAGCGTATGATGCAAATGAAGTTTCTAAAACCCAAACTATCTATTTTTATAGTACACTCAACAAAATTACTCGTTTCTGATTGGAGGAGAGGAGTACAATTAATCCCAAATTGTACTCTGTTGGAGCACCTATTATATGTCTCTTTCAAAATGCAGTTTTCTATTCGCTCTTTAGTGGTCAAGCCCTGTCATTTCTGAGTTGAGTAGAATATACTTTGGAATGTAAATGGTTTCTTTTTACCAAATAAAGAGTTGTTTACTGTGAAACATGCTCACCAGTGTATGACGAAGCCAGCAAGAGTCGAGGGCGACGAGATCTTCAACTGTAACGAATCCATTTCTTCAATTTTGTTGAGTGTACTATAAATAAGAAATCGCACGACCTTTTCGTACAATTAGTGATTAATGGGTACTCGTAATGTTTTGAAAGTTCTCAAATTACACTCGCTAAAGGCTCGTGTAATTTTGAGAACTTAAACAAAACATTACTCGTACCCAGTAATCACTAATTGTACGAAAAGGTCGTGCGATTTCCTATACAAACAAAATCGAGTGCAATATTCCAAAAACTTCACTCTAACGTAAGTTTATTGGGATCAAACAAAACTCACCGACTAGTTTTCCAGGATTGTTATAATGCGTCTCCAGCAGTAAATTCTTGGGCGCGTTTTTACCGCCGAGAGGTAGTCCACATTGCGGTGGAAAATAAAAAGCCTAACAAGATAAATGCAATGACAGCATACAAAGAAAGAAATTCAGGCTTAAATTATGCATATGTAGTACACAAATAGTTTCAATGGGCAAAGCGATCTATACTCAGTACGTGTGCTTGTTTACGTTCATTAATGAATGGCTGCAGTTTCTTTAGTCAGTGCATCTTGTTTATGCCCCTCTGCCCGAATTTTTTAAGACTAGATCGACATACTAAAGAAATCTGGTTGCGAAATTTCTTACGGTGGTTTCCAGAGTAGACGGAGGTATATAACTTTTTTCAACATGCAAACAAAAGGCACCAATCTTTTCGACTTTTCCTGAGCATGAACTTTATATGGTATGACATGGCATTGCTCATAGAATTTGATGTTCCTGATGATGAATCTGAAATGATCACAGAATTTGATGTCACCATAGCAACCTTATCTTTTCAGGCAAAGTCTCTGCAATTTTTAATTTTCTTGTTAATTTTTAAAGAGAAAATGTGACTTGCTTTTGATAACTGTTACATTTTGAGATTAGTTTTAAGTTCTTTTATTGTTTTTGATTACATTTAATTTTGGTCTACTTCAGAGGTTTCATGAAGATATAAGAAGATCCAGAGGATCAAAGATGGTTGATCCAAGATTTTGCCTCCTTTTCGAAATCATAAATACGTAATTCGTACGCCACTTGACATCATCAGCTCAAGTTACGGCACGCGAAGGAATTGCTTTTGAACGTGCTAGGTACGCCCTAAGTTTCATCATGTCATAGCTTCATAATGGCATAGGGTCTCGAATGGGGGAGCCCCCTTACATTCCATACCGGTCCCAGAAGACCAACAACAAAACAAAACAAAAATATCCGGACTCAATTGGGTTAACCCGTTAAGGACGTTCGCGCGAAAATGTTCTACAACACGATTTTTTCTTTTCATACTTTTGCTACAGTCAGATAATGAGTTACCTATGTCAGAAAACAGAGCGAAAAAATTGGGGGATGACCGACTTTGTTTTCGAAATAAAGCCCACTGCCGTGACCCTACATGGCCTCAGTGGTTGTTAGTTGAAAAATACTAAAAATGATTCGCGCGCGCGCTCAATGCATGACGTGGCATGACGTCGCCACGTGAATTGCGTGCGCAATAAGGACGCGCAGAAACAATTCGCGCGAACGTCCTCAAGCCCTAACATGGAGTAGTGCCAATTCTCTTCGCTGGACTCCAAATATTTGTCGTGGCAATAACAGACGATGCCTGAACACTAAGACATCTTATGAGATGTCTTTCTTTATTGTCATGACCCACAGAAATGTTTTATTTGATAAGTCAAACACGAGAGAGAGTGTTTCATCAGGATATCCAAACACTGTGAAATATTTGACATAGCTTGCAATTGGGGAAATTTAAAGCAGGTATCCAAACCACCGTGACCATCACGGTAGTGATTTTCTTGGTTTTCTCTCACCTGTCTGCCCACTCCCCACGCAGCGATCTGGTCAGCCTTTTGACATTGGCGGAACGGCATGTGCACGGTTTGCATGTAACTACAATCAAAACTTTCTCCGAAGTTCTCCTCTGTAAAGTTTCCGTCACAAAAGTAGACGATAGAGTGATGGACAAGTCCTTCGTTTCCTTTCTGAATGTAAGGCTCAACCTGAACAAGAAAGATTTGTCTGAATGTAAACATACGAAACAATCATATATGTGATCTCAAAATCTAGCCGTACGACCCTACCTCAAACTTTCAGGATTTCGAAAGTGGCTAAAATAAACACCTAAGCAAAAGAAAATGAAAATCTGTGAGAGATTTTTAACTATCAAAAGGGCCAAAATTCGACATTTTCTTCGTTAGCAAAAATTCTGCTTTACAGATTTTTATTTTCTTTTGCATTTTGAGAAAAAAGCCCTGAAAAAGTCTCGTTTCCAGTCCCCTCCTAGCGCTTGGTCTGTTATATTTGATATTTTGTAAGCTTATTGTATTTCTTTTCCAGGATAATATCATTTCTTTCAACAGTTGTAGCAACAAATGACCCAAAAGAAAACTCCTGTTGGCTCCAAACTAAAGATTTAAAAAGGTCATCTTTCTCTTCTGAAAACTATAGTAAGCCACCTTAAGTGCCGCTGAGTCAATTTGGAACACCCTATGCGTTATTTTTTTGCCAGTACCGTGCATTTTACTGTGCTGATCGACATCATTTCTTTTTTTATCCGCAGATCACATATATCATTGTTTCGTATGTTGAAAAGAGGAACCTCAAAACCCGAGACCTCTGTGATACCTCTGCACATGGGTTCAGGTCAAGGGTTCGAATCCCGCTGAAACCTAAATTTTTCCAGGTTCTTCTTTATCAGTTGCTTAAGCTGATCATACACTTCACTGCGATATATCTGTGTGTATCTCTATCACTAACTAGCCCTTTTACTTGTCTTTAACACAGAGCCTACCGCCTGCATATTAGGGGTGCCTAAGCGAAAATTACTTCAAGATACGAAATTGCTCTTGTTTAAAAAGCTGTTTCGCGTACAAGTACATCCGAGTCACTGTGATTTCGGCGCAAAGTTGCGAAGGGGTACGGTGTGGATGGACTTGTCGACTTGTCAATCTTTTTTAATTAGCTGTTTTCAAAAACTTAGAAAGTTTAGAATACAAAGGAAAATTTAGAATACAAATTTCATAGTTGTCGAATAAGCCATTATTTTTCAAGGAAGAGGCGTTATTAAAACCAATCGCTACGCGTATCAGATTTTGTTTTCTAGAAATTAAAAATTGCACAACTAATTTAAAATATTTTCTTTAAAAAATAGCAACGAAATACCCAAAATGGACATTGCTACTCATTAATGATAAGACTTTAGAAGTTTGTTTACGACACAATACCTTTATGATGTGATGCTTGGTGCTTAACTCTGGTCCTTTTAGCAAAGTGCATAGGTAAGACGTTGCTTTTGACGGAATTGTCACCTTTAAAGACAAACAAATGAAAGAAAATGGAATTATATTTTTATTAACCAAACTTAAAGGCAGTTTGCATCCCAAGAATTAGGATTTCACCAGCACAGATATAACAAAGATCGATTTATTTTCTTTAACTTAGGGCAGACTCGAATCTTTTTTTTTTCTTTTTTTTTTTTTGTTATTCCAATAACTAAACTGCTTATCTTTTACCCACTTTCCGACTGCCGACTGACCAACCAACCCACCTATCAACACAGCGACTGGCTAGCCAGCTGGCTGACTAACGGACGGACTAAATGAAATATGGGGTGTCTGTCTGCCTGATTAACTGACTGAATGGCATTCTGACGAACTTGGTGGCTGATTTATTAACCATAGGTTAGCGGTGTTACGAACTGACTGACTGACTGACTGACTGACTGACTGACTGACTGACTGACTGACTGACTGACTGAATGACAGGCTGACTGGCTGATTGATTGGCTGGCTGGCTGGCTGGCCGGCTGGCCGGCTAGCTGACTGACCGACTGACTGACTGACTGACTGACTGACTGACTCACTGACTGACTGACTGACTGACTGACTGACTGACTGACTGACTGACTGAGTGGCTGGCTGGCTGGCTGGCTGGCTGGCTGGCTGGCTGACTGACTAACTTAATGACTGACTGATTGGTTGACTGACGGACTTATTGGTGTGCTTAAGGTGTTTCGATACAGTATTTTTGGGACCATACCTAACTTTTTGAATCGGCTCTTAGGTCTTCTCCTTGTCAGATCAACGTGAGATTTGCACTTCTTGTTGGTCTTGGATTGAACATTAGCGTGGTTTAAACACAATATCTTCGAAAACAGTAAAACTGAAATTTGGGCGATCCAGATTTCACTTTAAAAAGCATATCTTAAACTGTGGTGTATGGCAAACAAAATATACAAGAACCAAAATTTTTGTACGTTTGTTTTGAAGTAAATCACAAAAACACTTTCAACCTTAGTTTTTGCATAGTAATAGTAAATGCACCGAAAAAATAATCAATGCTTTGATGAAATGGATAGAAAATACTGCTAAAATGTGTCTTTCACTTACTTTTTTACGCCTAGGAAGTTTTGTTGAAACTAGTGTTCGCGATCTCTAGAGCGAATTGTTTTTCTAAGATCATTCGCGTAATCATTTTGTGGTAATTTGTAAATTTGAACGCTTTTGCAAAAATCTTAAGAACGGCTCGATAGATTTTTTTTGAAACATTAAACTCCACGTGTGCTTGACGATGTGACCAATTTTAGTATTGAGCCTTATTAACATTAATTCAATGGAACACCTTTAGATTTAACGTTAAAAGGACGTATGAACCGACGGCCTTTCGACTGACTGTCTTAATGGCCAAATGACTGCCTGGCTGCATCACTGACAAAACCTACATTCTTCGCAGTCAAGATGTATTCAGACCATCCGCCTTCTTCCAGTGGTTTTCTGTTAAACAGTAAGATGGTTTTAACGCCTCTAAACACGTGCTGTTTTAAGTCTGTTGGAGATACTGGGTCTTCTGTGTGGTACGCAAACACTACTTTGGTAGCTCCATTCTAAACGAGGATGAAAGTACCAAAACATCACAACAATTTTTTTTCCACCATAGGCCTTCAAGGGGCTAAAATGTCTTCAACTTACAAATCCTACCTCATACTTCCAAAGGAATAACTTAACTTGTTGTTAACGATTTGATCGATCAATTTGCTACGGGGGATTTTTTCACCAAATTGCACTTCTCAGGAGCTACGTTTATTCCTTAGGCACATTAGTGAAAGTTTTGGGAGAATCAGTCACGACGTGCCTAAGGTAAGTACTGTAAGGCTAAGTACATTTTCAGTCAAAAGTGTTTTCTCTACGAGAAATTTTGAATGCCAATTTTAATGAGGGTTGTCCAATACACCCAAACTGAGTAGGACCGACTAAGTCAGTGCACGGTCCGTCTTAACGGAAGTCAGGTCGTGAGAGACTTAGAAATATGCCATGTGGGTCTTTTAGCAATACACCCTAACTGAGTCGGACCGAGGAGGGCAGTGCACGGTCCGTCTTAAGCGGAAGTCAGTTCGCGAGAGACTAACAAAAATATAGCAGGTGGGCTTCAGAGAGGGTAGAAATGTCGGCGGACCGAGTCGATCGGACACGGGCCGTCACGGCCCGTCTAACAAAATGCGACCCGACCAAGGGGGAAGACAATTCGCGAGAGACTTAGAAAAATATAGGGCAGGTGCGTTTCAAAGAGGATAGAAATGTCGGCGGACCGAGTTGATCGGACAGGGGCCGTCACGATCGGTCTAGCAAAACGCGACCCGACAAACCAGAAGTCAGTTCACGAGAGACTTAAAAGTATGTGGCAGATGGGCTTCAGAGAGGGTAGAAATGTCAGCGGACCGAGTCAATCGGACACGAGCCGTCACGACCCGTCTAACAAAACGCGACCCGACCAAGGGGGAAGTAAGTTCACGAGAGACTTAGAAAAATATGGCAGGTGGGCTTCAAAGAGGGTAGAAATGTCGGCGGACCGAGTCGATCGGACACGGGCCGTCACAACCCGTCTAACAAAACTCGACTCGACCAACTGGAAGTCAGTTCGCGAGAGACTTAGAAAAATATGGCAGATGGGCTTCAGAGAGGGTAGAAATGTCGGTGGACCGAGTCGATCAGACACGGGCCGTCACCACCCGTCTAACAAAAGGCGACCCGACAAACCAGAAGTTAGTTCACGAGAGACTTAAATATGGCAGTTGGGCTTCAGAGAGGGTAGAAATGTCGGCGGACCGAGTCGATCGGACACGGGCCGTCACGACCCGTCTAACTAAACGCGACCCGACCAACCGGAAGTCAGTTCGCGAGAGACTTAGAAAAATATGGCAGATGGGTTTCAGAGAGGGTCGAAATGTCGGCGGACCGACTCGATCGGACACGGGCCGTCACGACCCCTCTAGCAAATTGCCACCCGACTAACCGAAAGTTAGTTTGCGAGAGACTTAGAAAATGCAAGTAGAGCGGTATGAGGGAGGGTAGAAATGTCGGCGAACAGACTCGATCGCACACGGGTGGACACGAACCGTCTAGCAAAATGCCGTCCGTCTCATCGGAAGTCATCTCACGCGAGAAAAATAAAGCAAGAGCGAACTCTATTCCTTCCAAACATCTCTAGACTAAGTTGACCTCTTAAGCGCGAACGTAAGCTAAGGACCTGAGGACTTAAAACTTTCATTGAAAAAACCTCTAGCCCGCGTAAGCGCTACCGCCCCGGCGGATCTCTACGTCCAATGAGGCTAACGGGTTTTTTGACTATTCAACAGCCATACATGTATACGATCAACTAAAGAGAAGCGCTCAAAAAAACAGCGAACACACTTATAAATTTACCTCCTTTAGTTAAAGCGTCTTAACGTTTTTGCAGGATAAGGGAAAAAAAGGATGCTGTCAAATTGAATCAATAATGAATTCTACACAATAGACCATTCAAGCCTGTTTTATAGTTTGCCACTAACAGACGCTAAAAGACTTGGATATTTAGTTTGATCCGACGAGGTGCGAGAAATTTTTCGCTTCAATGGCCTATTGTGTAGAAACCAACAGTTACGCAATCTGACAGCGTCCTCGCAGCACTTTTCACGCGGGAAAAGCAAGGTTAAAGTCGTGGATAGTAATAAAAATCCTTTAGCCTTTAATTAGTAAACGTAAAGATCCGCCGGGGCGATGGCACTTACGCAGGGCGAAGAGGTTTTTCAATGAAGGTTTTAAAGTTCTCAAATCCTCAGCTTCTAACGTTCGCCCTTTTGGAGATCAACCACGACTCAACTACAACTCAACTACGACTGTACTGCAATTGGTAAAAAACAATATTTTACTCACTCGCTGCGCTCTTTCGTAAAATATTGTTTTTACCACTCGAAAATAAAATTCATATCTTCGCGCCGCCGTGTAATATCCTCTATATATAATCTATCTCAATATAAAACATCCAAAAATAGTAGTTTCCGATTTTAAAAACGACATTATGGTAACAAGTCTGCACTTGTACGGTTTGTCTGATTTTTCCCATTGCGCGAATCTAATACTGTAGTTTGCGTTTTTGCGTCTTCTTGTAACAAGACTCCAATCGTCTGATTGTTGCATAACTGTCCGATTTTCACCTTTCCCGCATGGCGCGCTTAAAGAACGGGAGATATCAGGCCGTCTTCTTTCATTACACACGCTTAATGAATTTCTGTTGAACAGCTAAGTTGTTGTTATGCAAATTTCGACGACTTTAGGAGCAGTCTTTGAAGTGAACCGGGTATTGTGAATTCCCCCCTTGCGATTTTCATCACCGGCTCACGTTTACGAACAAAGCACTCATACATTTATCTTTTCTTTGTTCGCTTTCGTATGTTCATTTGCGTTTCCCACTTCGGCTCGTGTGTTTTCAGTTCCTAAAGGGGGAAATTCAGTGATAAATTGATACGTTACGCTTTTCATTCCCTCCTCACGTTTAAAGAATGAAGCATAAGGGGCATGTTCATTTGCATTTTCCGCTTCGGTTCGCGTGTTTTCCCTTAAAAAGTAAAAATTATAATCGGTATGTTGCGATTTTCGTTCGCGCCTTACGTGTAAATAATCAGAGAATCGGAAAAATTATGGATCACAACTCCTATTATACCACCCTCCGATTTAGCACTTATCGCACTCTTCTGATCGTCTAACGCTTAGAACGAGGTATACATGCACGTGTAGTTCAGTTTTTCGTTTGCTTGAGTTTACCAGGGTCTCCATTGCTCTTCTGAGGCTTAGAATGAGGTATACATGCATCAGTGTGTTGTTTTGTTTTTTCGTCTGTTTAAGTTTACAAGCGTCTACATTGCTCGTCTCCTTAGAACGAGGTACACATGTATGTCATTTGGTTGCCATTTTCCTCCGTTTGCGTCGTGTCAAGCTTTTGTTCACGAACTGACTTCCGGTGGCTCGGGTCGAGTTTTGCTATGACGTAACGGTCCGTCTCGGGCCGTGACAGTTCGCCAACATTTGGTATCCTGGGCCTCCTTTAGCTAACTTCTGGTCCACCACGTTCCCAGGGTCTCTCTTCTTCCCATACCCCGCTAGAATTCTACTTCCGATAAGGCGTAGTAAATTTCGCGACCTGACTTCCGCTGAGTCCGGTCGTCTGTGCCTACAGTCGGTCCGATTCAGTTCGGGTGTATTGGACATGAGTGATTTTAATTGAAGCATATTTTATGTATATGGTATGCACTTTTGCATTTTCCTCCTTTGTAGGAGAATAAGCGGATCTCTTGTGCAAAATTAAAATGCCGCCATCTTGGATAGGTCTTAGGCCCCGGCAAAGTAATCCCGCCTCCCTCGTGTACCACCATGGGGTGTGACCTTGCTTGTACTGCCTGGGGTGGAACTGGAAGGTTTTGGTTTACCTCGAGTTTCCTGTCCCGCGAATCGCACGTGTCGAACTTTCTTTTAAACTTCAATAGTGTCTTCCCGCCACTTTCTTGGAATCCCATCAGCTCATAGTCTTGCTGTTCGTCGATTGATGGAACTTCTTTTGCGTCAGCAGAACGATCCTAGGCGAACAAGTATAGATATTATCCTCTCACTCTGTGAAAGACACCAAATGAATGTAAAAAAATTCTTTTCATATGCAGTTAACAGTAACTTGCACTGGCGCCTTTGACTTGTGAAAGAATCAGTCGAACTCATGCTACATTCCATGCCAAAAATAGTGAGATTCGTGCAGTTTACAAAGAAATCGCTATGTTAGGAAGTTTTCGGCGAATATATCCTTGGTTCTAAGTTGAAGAGGT
Organism: Siderastrea radians; assembly: GCA_964017195.1. Lineage (NCBI taxonomy): Eukaryota > Metazoa > Cnidaria > Anthozoa > Scleractinia > Rhizangiidae > Siderastrea > Siderastrea radians. Next base: position 59,503,082 of record OZ024890.1, on the reverse strand, counting down.
TTCTTCCCCCCAGAAGTTGTAAACATTTCTCTGCTTGCCTGAATCTTCTAAAGAAATGAAGACCATCACACTAACTACAAATATACAAAATAGGAAACAAGGTGTAAAAATGATCTTTTCTTTCTTTATCCAGGCTTAGGAAAGCCAGTTTTCTGTCTGTCAGTCAAACGGCTGTTCGAGGATTTTTTTCGCTGTGTGGCCGCGCGAAAATTGGGGAGAGCGCAAAAAGGAAAGGAGCGGAGAGGTAAGTTTTCCTTTTCCTTCCTTCCCCTACCCCTTTTTTTCCCTTTTTGCGCTCGCCCCAATTTTTGCGCGGCTAAAAAGCGAAAAATGGTCACGGAAAACCCGAGGGAAAAGCTTGCTATGCAGGCTAAGAAATCTACGCCACTTTAAACTCCAGGCAACGTCTCATATATAGAGCCCGGGCAGCCAACATTGCCAGTCTGAGAGTTCTCAACGGCCAACATTGTATCCCGAAACCGCTTTCATAGGGTCCTCTCAATTTCATCTACAATACCTATAGAATAGAGCATGTATGGAGGATGGATCGGACTCTCTTATCTTTACTCTCTTTTGACAAGACTGCAAGATTCAACCAACATGCAGAGCTTTAAAGATGAAACGAATAAAGACCAGGTAGAAACGTAAATTCCCGAAAGATAAAGAGTGCATTCAGCGACTGACCTCTCAGGCGATGGAGACCAGTTTGTTATTTATTTTCATCTGAGACAATTGTGAGAACATAGTTCGCAACAAGTGTTTGGCCTTCTCTCTATCTTAAATTTATTGCAATGTTCAAATGATTACGAGTGTGATGTTGTCGTAAAGGAAGTTCGTTCGTAGACTTACATTGCTGGGTAAACAAAACTTTATCTTCAACAATGGAGCAAAAAATGTTTTGTTGTTGTTGTACGCTGGGTTTAGTGTTTACGGAAAGTTTGTTATTCATTTATGCAAATTTATGTTCTGCACGCATGGGTAAGTATGCTATGTATAGGGCCTACTGTTCTACTTTAAAACAAGAAACAAAAGTCTTGTTAGTATGCTTTGTGCCGCAAGCGCATAGTAATGTGTACTTCATCAGTTCCTTCTCCCCCCGTGGGGAATAGTGCGGGAACAATGTGCACTAAGAGCGCACTAAAAATGGATTACAATGAATCACATAAATTCAAAATCCTCTCGACTTAAATAATTTCAGACATATCATGAAACTTGGCACTCTTTTGCTAAGTGAGTGTGACCATATATATAATATATATAATAAAACGAGCTACACCGCTTTCAATTTAAAACGGTATCCGAGCAACCGCAAGGTAAAAAAGTAAAAACACATGTTCGCCTTTTAAACATTTGAGCAATTCTCGTATTAGTTACCGTGAGATATCCTTTGTTATCTTTGACCCAGCCGATCACAACATCACTACCGATCATTTGCCCAGAACCAGTCGAGAACCCAAATCCAACCCATCCTGTGGTCTCTGCCTCCACGGCGAAAGAAACGGTCTCTGCGTCCCAATCAATGTTCCAGAAAAGCTTCATCTTCTCTTCTGCGTCCAGGACGGCATGATCAGCATACTCTGAGAACAGATCTGTACAAACAGCGGAAGGAAAAACTGCGAGAAACAAGAGAACCTGCGCTACCTTCACCCCTGTCAAAAATGTGCCGTCCATGCCCTTAGGCTTCTTTGCTCTGAAAATCGGCTCTGTCACCGGTAATGATATAACAAATCCTTGAGTATTGTATTCTCTCTTTGACCGATCTAGGGAAGAAAAAAAGAGGTAAATCGAGGCATTTCATTTTTAAGTAGTGAAAAGGAAATTTTTTTAAATGCAGCAAATCTCTAAAGAAATTCAGAAAGCATCTTTTAAAGAGCGAGAAGATTTATGAATTTTGTGAATTTTAAGGGGTTAGATAAATATTTGAACGAGAGATATATTATAACGTTGCCACACCAAAGAACAACGTTCTTAATTGAAAAGCACTTCTTAATTGTAAAACACGTACTCTTCTTGGTGGAATGAATTTTAATATCACTTCGTTTCACATTCAACTACTAGTTACTTCGTGGATAATCGTTCTGATAAGTAAAATGGGATGAAATATTTTGTGGTAATCAGTAAAACATATTTTTTGACAATTAACTCTTATGTAGTTTCACGTTCTCCCAATTATTTTCTGAGAAACGCTCTTTAATTTAGAGCCAAATTCCTTTTCTATCTACAGTTTTGTTGAAAGGGTGTAAATATTCCGTTTAACGACGCTTCAGACGCTGAGCAACATGTTCTACTCTCTATAGCAGAGTTGACCCAAGTTAATTTAAATAAATATTTAGCATTGCGCATATTGAGTACATTACCTCAGTTTGAGTGTGGTATATTCGTTATAGGTTGTATTGTCTGTAAGTGTCGACACGTGCACTTAAAACCGAGGACCACAATGTAGCAGCAACGCGGTTCTGGACCGACTGATCTCCAGAAAGTGTACAATTTTTAGAAAACTGTATTTTTGGCCTTTTAGGCCAATCGACAAAGATCTAAACGGTCGAAGGTCAATAAACAGTCATTTTAATCCGTGCCTCGTTATTTGTTTAGCTGGACTGTGATGCGTCTAGCTTTCCAAGTAATCTCAAAGTCAACATATCACGCTTACTTACTAGCTCTTACTAATATATTTTTGATCAATTTCGAAAGCGCGCTTCTTAAACTGATGACTCTCTATCATGTCTAATGAACATTCGTATTTGATATTTTTTATCGTCCATCATTTCATAATATAATCATGAACGCCCGCCTCCATAATTAGCAGTTTTAGTACTCAACCTTCAAAATTGATACCAGGGATTTTGAAGCGTTCAAATAATCCCGATTTTCGTTACAAAATTTTTCCCAAAAATTTACTTATTTGAAGATTTATTAATTTGGGTTGATATAAAATGAAATTTGAGAATTACAAGCTATAATACTCACCTTCAAATTCGATTCAAATTCTCTCGATGTGTGTGTTATGGTCAGCGGGTCTTAATGTCTGCCATCTGAAAAAAAATTGAGAGAGAAGTAAATTTTCACCCGCCTTTTATAGCTTAGTCTTTGTAAACAAGCATTGTTTGTCTTCTTACCTTAAGTGTGGAACAAAGTTAAACCCCACTGGGTATTTAAATCTTAACAAAATTTTAATAAGAAAGCAAAGTCGATATTTTAATGTGGCTTCATCTTATATTCAGTGTTTTTTGCTCGGGTGATGTAGTTAATTCAAAGAGATTTTTTTAATGTTTTCATGTAAAACCATGCTCGGTAGCATTGTTGAGCGTAACACTCAAGTGTAACACTCAAGTGTAACACCCAGGAGAACACCAGTTGAGTCCATATTGAACAAACACTAAAATGTGACCGCAACCACACTCACCGATGAATCCTGCTACGGAGTGTGGTTCAACCGCTTGAATTTGCCTCTTCATCCGCCGAGTAACAAAACCTTCACATTCAAAAACGCTGTTTGCACACGGTTATCCTGTTTTCTTTCTTTTTGAATTTATTTGATGTTAAACCCCTAAGGGGACTGAATTACATTAGAAACGGCTGAAAAACACTGAGTGCAAGGCGGGTATAGGTTGGGCGATGAAACGAGTGAGTTGTGATGTAGTGGACTGGGCTCGATTTTCAAGTTTTTGCAAAGTTTTTTGCAAGACGTGGAGTCTTGACGAATTGATTCAGTGAAACATTTGTGAGCGAAGTGGGAAATCTTAGAAGTTTCCGTTGAGACTGAAGTCTTCCAACCGGGGGTACAAAACGGGCTTGGCAGTCAAACTCGGATGTGTGTGTGTGTAATTGATAGTCACGATCTTGCGGGAAAGTGGCAAAAAGCCGGCAAATCGCACGAAATTCTTCCTACGATTGCATGAATACGATTATATTCCCCTGAGCCCATCCTATGATCTCCGCCTCCACGGCAAAAGAGATGGTCTCTGCGTCCAAATCAATGTTCCGGAAAGGCTTCACCTTCTGTTCTTCAATTCGTTCAAGATTGCATGATAAGCGTACTCCGAAGTTAGATTTTTACAAACAGTCGCATGGAAAACTGCGAGAAACAGAAGAACCTGCGCAACCGTCGTCCCTGTCAAAAATAGGCCATCCATGTCCTTACAAAGCACCTTTGCTTTGAAAATCGGCTCTGTCACGGTTGACGATATTTATAAATTCTTAAACACATTACTTCTTCGATATCGAATCAATTTCAGTATTGGCGTTGGCCCCATCGAAAAAGACAAATGTGCTATTTTTAGAAAAAAATGCGCCATCGCGCGTGACACACGCATGTGTGTGTTGCGAGGACTCAGCGCAGAGAAAAACAAACAAAATGGCGTCGGAAATTACCTTTGTTGGAGATGAACAAATTCAATTTCAGTCATCAGTGTCACTTCCTAATTTGAGGCAAGCCCTTAGGGAGAACTTTCTGGATAGTGACTCTGGATATGAGGATTATACAAGTGATTCCGATGATGGCAGTGAGAATATTTTAGAAAAATCCTGTGGCGAAGATGTGTCGGACATGCGGACGAGGATTTCCCCGTTAGACGGAAGAAACGTTTTACGGGCAAAAATGGCGTCGAACTACGAAAAAATCAGTTGAAGGCGAATCAGGCAGAAAAAGGGAAAATACATCTCGAATATATATTTCCTCTGAGGACGTACAGAGATTGAAGGGCAGCCGCCAAGACTGTAAAATGATTTTCCAAGCACGTACTGAAGAAAAGTAACGCACTGATAAATCGTTGTCACTTTTTTCACTGCAAGAAAAATAGTAACATATATTCAAATACCGAGTCAGCAAAGAAAATGTCTGTCGAGATTTCTCAGCGTATGTTTTCTGAAATAATGCCCGCCTTTACCGAAATGGCCGAAATGTTTATGATGAAGACCAAGAATAGTGAAAAGCGCGCCTTGTTTTCAATCAAATGCTCTCGTGGTGCGTTATCAATCGTCGACAAAATAGAGAACTGGAAAAAACACCAAGAGAAAAAAAACTACTTCCGTCGATGAGAAGGAGAAAGATGAAGTGAAACTCCATGCTGCCCTAGTACTTAATAGCGGAACTCCTCCGCGGCCGTAGGCCGCGGGAGTGGAGCCCCATAGTCATACTTAAAGGCGTGCTGGTAATTTTTTATGGTCATGGCAAGCGGAATGGCTCGCGGGCGCGTGCGCCGTACATACATACATACATACATACATACATACGTACGTACGTACGTCGCATTTCATGACATTCTTACATGAGGCAATTTTCGCTGGAAGAGCAGAGACGAAGGAAAAGAGACGGAGATAGAGAACAACAACGGAAAAGAAGGAGAAACGCCACTGAAGAACAGCGTCAAGCACCCGGTCAAGCAGAGCAGAAACGAAAACGAAAAAGACGAAGGAACAGTACAGCAGAGAGATAAAAGCAACTAGAAATAAGACGGAACGGTACTGAAGAACAACGCCAGAGGAAAACTGAGAGACGCCGACAGAGAACTGTAAACATGTCGGGTACAGTTTTCTTGATTTTTATCTATTTGTGATTGGAAATAATTTTGTACCACCGAATAATTTACGTCTACGTTTTTGTATTTTATTCTACAGATCATCAAGGGGAAGGAAGTCGTAATCGAGAACGGAGAAGAAATTTACGCCAAGGACAGCATGAAGTTACAAGGTGTTCAGTTAAAATCAGTCTCCGTGCTTTAGCAAAGTTTGTTTAACAAAAAAAAAATGCACTGTTACAAAAGTGAACTTTTCGTCAAAACTTAAACACCGCACCTTTTACGGTATGTCATTTAATACTACTCATAGAAAGTGAAAAAAAGAGGAAAAGAAACAAACCAAAACAAAACGAAAAAAGGGAACGCAATTTGAGGGGGTAGTGCAAAGGTGATGGTATCATGTTACAAGATTTCGCAATCTGGCCGCGCGCGTGGCTGAGAACGAGGACACAATACCTTTTCAACGTTAGAAATGAAAAGATAGGCTAAAGAAACTCGACTGCCGGTCCTAAATGCCTATTAAGTGGAATATGGATGTCTTTATTGAGAGGAGAAATATGGATTGCTTTGGCCCGATGCTTTAACTGAACCAGCGTGAAGACCTGCTTGCTGAGTTTCCCGGGTGAGTTTCTCGGAATTTTTCAATCATTTCACAGAATATTACGGTATGGGAAATTCGCTTTTATTTATCTCAACTCAACTGGCTCATTTCCAATTCCCCGTTATCTCGAACAAAGAGAAAGTTGTCTTGGCTTTGGTCATAAATATAATATTTCCAGTTATTTACTTTTACGACGATAACCCGCTTTTCTCAGCTTTGAAGAATACCAGTGTGTTTTGTTTTCACGGAGCAAAGTGTAGCCAGGCAAAGGAGAAAACAGCTTATGAAAGCATGCAGTGAAGTAAAAGGCGAAAACAAGTACCAACGCGAATCGTCAAGATGTTAACTCATTGACTAAACAAAAGAATAACAAAACAGGACATCATTGATATATGCCTCGTTCTTTTTAACTCTGAATCCAGTCATTGTTTACAATATCCTCGGCAAAACCCCTACCAAAATCCATGCAAGTAACGAATCGATGAAAAAGCACATCCTCATTTGAGCTTATGTATCTACTGAAGTAGGTCTTAAATATTTTTTGACCCTTATTCTGATTTCTGAATTGTTTGCTTGAATTTCAATAATTTCATTTGGCTTCACTTAAGCTCAAGACCAATAAGCTTATGTGTGAATTAATTGTGTTTATCACTTCTGAATTGTTTGCTTGAATTTCAATAATGTTATTGGGCTTCACTTAAGCTCAAGACTTAAGCTTATGTGTGAATTAATTGTGTTTATCACTTATGAATTGTTTGCTTGAATTTCAATAATTTTATTGGGCTCCACTTAAGCTCAAGACTTAAGCTTATGTGTGAATTAATTTTGTTTATCACTAATGAATTGTTTGCTTGAATTTCAATAATTTTATTTGGCTTCACTTAAGCTCAAGTTAAGCTTATGTGTGAATTAATTTTGTTTATCACTCAATATTATGCATGGTTCAATTCTACCTGTTACCATCCCCCCCTTCCCGGGCCTACCCCCGGGGATTTGCATTTTTTTTTTCTCACTTGGCAGTCTATTCCCCACCCCCGGGCACACAGAAAGAGACGATTCCCCAACCCCGGGACTCCTCATCGACCACAAATACGTTGTTTTGTGTACAAAACCTAAATGACGATATTGATTTCCATACAATAGCAAAACCAGACGTTTTGACAAGAACTTAAACGCTTTTCTAGAGTTTATTGAACGAAGGACACTACATGCATAATATAATAAAAACATGAACAGAAAACTGAAGAAAAAACTCTACCTGCACTGGCATACAGCTGGCAAGTAAAGAAATTTTCTTCGCCATGTTTTATTCTAAATATAGCGCATACGCACAAGAGGCCCATGAACAAATTGATGGCAGCATTTAAGGGAGTTTTTCTTAGCTTGTTTCATAAGAACACTGGACTGAGATCTCTGTTTAACATAAAGCTGTGCATCCGTTTTTATATAGAGTCTATTTAAGTCGTCTTATTATAAATATAAACACACTGAAGAAATATTTCTTTGTTTGTGATGACCACCATTCATTCGAGTACGCATCAAATGCACATTCGTCCAACAATTTATGATAAACATACTGTCAAACACAGATTTTAATTTTGAGATATTATTCTTCTCTAAACAGTCTGCTACAAATACTAGAGATTTTCACTGGAAATAGGCAATCTTCTCCACGCGGTCTGGGGCTGTCATATCAACTGAGAAGTGACGTACTTTACAAGAACAACAAGAAGTTATTTTCGATTTGCCCCACTCTTCTACCCCCAGGACAAGACCACTTCAAACAATTCCCCACCCCCGGACTCGAGGGCTGGACTTGTCCCCGGGGTTGCCCGGTGGGGGATGGTAACAGGCAAAATTGAACCATGCATTAGTTCAGAAGGCGACTGCAATTTGCCATTTTTTTCGATCTCAGTTAACCTACATGTATGAAATAAAAGCACTGCATTGTGGAAAGTGCTTCTTACTATTTGTCACTTATAATGGAATGTTCATGTTTTAGAAAGTTCAAATAAATACTGCATGCATTGTTTGGTTTTCTCAAAAACCACTGTATTCCCAAGGGGGGGGGGGGGGATCCAGATGTAAGCAAAGGATTTTTTTCATGCAATTGACATATTTGTACTGATGTGTTTTTGCTTCCTAAAGGCAATCTGGCTTGTTTAACTGACAATTGTCTGCTGGGATTAGTTAGAACATGTTTGATTAATTGCAACTGGCTTTTTACTGAGTTAAGCAAAGGAGACTGGAGATGATTGAACATCCAGTAAACTTAAATGAGGTCCTGCCATTTTGTTGCTCATTCAATCGATCGATGTTCAAGTGCTTTACCTTACCTGTATTATAGCAATGAACCGTGCAAAGGGTGGAAGACATAACCACTTTTTAGACAAATGGTTAAACGTGTTTGGATAGCTGCAAATGAGGGGTTCAGGCGATGATTTATTAATCATTTGTCAGGATTCCACAAAAGCTGGAAAGAAGAACACTTTCACGGGTGCCGGGATGCAAAAATTTCCAACAGTAGGCACTTGTACGTCTCATGAATCAGGTGGATCACAAAAGTAAAGCAAAGTATAGCTTTGGCAACAACATTTCAAAGCTGGAAGTGACATTATGCTAGCAAAGTGAATGACGACTCCCTTAATAATTGACATTGAGTATAATTACTATTCTGTTCACCCATTCTTTCTGTTCATTAATGTCACATTGGTCAAAAATTGCGTTGTGAATGCTTTAATAATGTATGTTACATATTTGATGTTGTCAAAAGAAAAACAATAAAGTTAATATTATTTTAAGGATGAAAGTAATTTGCCAGGCGCTCGCTCTCACGAATTTGCACTCCAAGAACTGAAAATTTTCTTCAATTGATGAACTTAGAGTTGAGGAGGGGAAATAAAACAGAGATGCTCCAATGAAAGTCTAATTTATTTGAATTGTAACTACAGTGTAACTTTTATTTGCAGTCCTTTATCAGGCATTTAAGCCTTGACTTTTAGTGGCCCTGGTCAGTTTTAAATCGCCACTGGCGACTGGGCGACTGCCAATTTTTAGCCCTGAATTTGTTTTGTTTTGTGTTTTTTTTTTCACTGATCCTTTTTTTTCCGTTCTAGGCATATATGCCAGCAGTGATCAGTGATGCAGCATTTTCTTACAGTGAAGTTAAGGTACGTGGAAGATATCAGTTATATAATTAGCCCAGCTTACGTATCTAACTGTTCAGTAAATTGAACTGGATTGAATGCAGTCATTGGGTAAATTTGGGTTCGGTAATTGAACACAATAATTATTAACCAAAAATATGCCTATATATACAGCTGTGTTTGATTCCATTCAATTTCTGAACCCAGTCAAACATAATTAAACAGTTTTAAAATCATTCAAATATATAGATTTAGAGGATGCAAAATTTGAAGCAACAGTTTCTAGAGATTTGCTTTATTATGAATATAAAAGTTATGATGGCCAAGCACATATCTTAGTTTATACATTTTTGTGCTGTACTTCTTCTATTCTTTGTAAAAACAGTAATTGCATGCTTCGGATTGTAAAGAAGGGTGGGGCGATTCGCCAAAAAATCGGAACTTACTAGTTTCCTCTTAGTTTTACTGATTTTCTTTTTAATGTGCGGTTGGGGACTGGCAGTAGCTATGCACGCGCAATGTTCAGTTGTGGAATTCAGATGTTCTTCATTATTTCACCAATATAGCGGCACGAAATGCTGAAAACAGCGTATGACAGAATACCATCCACAAAAATCCCCTAGGAACAATGCGAGATCTGTAGTTAAGAATCTCCCTTCATCAAGTTACAAAATCCTTTTTCCATGGTGATGTGAGATTTATCTGGATGGCTATATGGTTAATTAACTTAATGCAGAATGAATCAAATAGTTACACCATGTTAACATGATACCGGTATGAACTCACCCAGGTATGGCTCGCACTGTTATGAGATTTTGTGCTGTAATCATGTAACAAATACAGAGAAGCAAGAGGGAACTGGGGTGAACTTGTATCAGAATGAAAAGCATACAATGAACTGGTGTCATGCAAACACCCCCTCAGACTAAAGTTGAGCAGCTCTCAAGAATGTTTAACAACATCCTCAGATACCCAGCGGCAGTAAAACCCTGATTTCATTAAAGCACTGTAAACTCAGACTGGTGCAATTTCTGGTGCAGTCTGAAATTCAGACTGGCATAAGTATTTACATGAGACCAACCATCTCTAAAAATACAGTTTACCTTTTGTCCACTTGGAATGTTTCAATGCCACTTGTTTAAATGCACATGCTTAAAACTCAAAACAAATACTGTAAACTGCCACTTATAAGCCCGCCTACTTACAAGCCCCCCCCCCCCCGGCTATAGGCCCATCCACCTGTAAACAAAAAATACATCCGGTAATAAGCCCCCCCCCCCCCGGATATAAGCACTGCTCTAGTTTTCCCTGTTTCTTTAATATTAAGCACTCTCACAGAAAACTGCAAAGATTAACTCTGAGCTTCTGTTTTGTTATGTTCCGGTTATGTTCGTGTTGTTGCAGTTTTGATTTTGTTGTTAAAATGGAAATGAATTTGACTTATTATGACATTTCAAAGGTTAATTACAAACTGGTACATTAAAAATGTATTCCGATCAACACTGCTGTGGCTCATTTCGTAACGTTTTTCTTACTCCGCTTATAAGCCCCCCCGGATATAAGCCCCTCCATTTATAAGCCCACCCAAAACCCTTTACAAAGTTGTATCACCCTAGGGCTTATAAGCGGCAGTTTACAGTGTCTTAAAACATTTGGGGTAGTTTTTCATGCGAGCGTGCATGCTCAGTGCATGATGCGGCATGACATAATGCCAATGTTGTGAATTGTGTGCGCAGTATTGATGCGCATAAAAAAATTGCGCAAATATCCTTAGAACCTCCCTAAAGCCATGGGCTTACTTTTGGCAACTGAGATAATTAAACATTTACTCTGCTTTGTTTTCCATACAGGTTTTTATTCCATCAACCTGATGTCAGAAAAAATATGGCAGTTTATTGTAAGGATTTGGTTAAGAAATTTGTACTCTTAGCTACATGTATGTTCCCAGGCAGACATTATCAATTGAAATAAAAAATTTTAAGAGCAGTTTTGAAATAAAGTTTAATTTATATTTTTGGTTTTTTTTTGCAAATTTTGATGTTGGTGATTAGTTTGACTGTATCCACATACACTTTATGTTCCCTCAGTAATTAACACATCCATACACGAGTAGCATTTATTTGGGAGTAACCCTACTCCCCCCTCCCCCCCCCCCACACACACACACACACGCACACACACACAGCTAACTTCCCAGGAATGATGATTCGGAGTTATCTGACTGAATTCACTTGCCAGGGAAAACTATTTCAAATGATGGATTCACCACAGTCTGATCCCCTTTTGTCAGTTCATTACATGACAGGTTTCAGACTATCCTGAAATGATTTATGAAGAGGCGTTCTTTTTGTTTGTCTTTGCTACCAGATTATGGCAATCAGTAACATTGCTCATTGGTGACATCAGATGCAGTGTAAAGGCTAATGATCAAACCAAAAACAAATTAAACCACAAGATTTACTACCATCACAGTCAGGGGTAGTAACATAGTGAGTCATAATCTGTGCATCAAAGTCACTTATAAGTGGTTACTGGACCATTTGTTATTCGTGTTGGCAACACTGTTAGTCACAAATTTTTTTATTGACTGATTGACCGATTTATCAACTAAGTGGTTGAGTGGTTGATTCAGGACTGATGGGTACTTAAAGAGATTGATTTTAATATAATAGTCCCTGGGCATCAATAAGAGTAAACAAGGTACATTATTATTCCACTATAGCATCAGTTTATCATATAAGGAGAAAACACATACACGAGAGTATGAGAGTGCATTGCACTGTAGAAAGCGTATTGCACTGTAGTGTCCCGGTTTCAAATCACTCATTGAATAAATCATTTAAAATGATAGGCAAATATTGTAGTGGAATAATAAATATCATTCAGTGGTTTTACAGATAATGGTCAAGGACATTTTACCGGTACTCATTGCTCGCATTTTTCCCCGCTCTATACCACACAACTTATCTGTCAAACCACTGAATGAGGTGGAGGTATTTTTCAATTAGTACCTTGTCTGTACAATTTGACAACTCTGCAATAATGTAAATGAATTAAACCGTAGACTTGTGGCAGAGAAAAGGCCGAGGTAAGGTGAACAAAAATAATTATTGTGCCCAATATTTAAGTTTACAACCTGAAACTGGGGCTTATTTAGAATTTTGTAAAACAGGTTCATACCTGCCATCCGTCCCCATTAATTGTCCCGATTTTTGAGTTTCAAAACCTAAAACAATCGGGACATTCCGATTTTCAAGGAAAAAATGACAATTTGGAACTGGATTGTTAAAGACGGGTCTTCAATGACTTTTCTACATCCTGTCGTTTTGTGCAATACATGTGGTGCTTGAGACCATTAAACAACACCTGAGAATTCTAATGCTAAGACAGTACAGTACAGGCAATATTTTTTAAAAATAATGCAAAAACCTTAAAGCAACCTAGATCCTGCTCAGTGTTGGGGGGCAGTGGGGGCAAAGCACTACCCCAGGACTGGGGTGAGCATGGGGGGTGGTCCCTATTTCTGATTTTATAAGGTTGGCAGGTATGCACATTCTAATTTGATGAGAGTGTATTTACTAATAATTACCTAAAATATAATATTGCTGTCAGGTACCACTTGAAATAATAATTATAATGATAATAATAATAATAATAATAATAATAAATAAATAAATAAAATAATAATAAATAAAATAAATAATAATAAATAAATAATAATTGGAGTTCCGCTTTTAGGCTTGGCTAAATCTATATATTATTACTTTCTGGGCAATGTACGAACCTAGAAGGGATACATAGCGCAGTGGATGTGGTAAGGGTTTCAACGACAGAGTGAGCGTAATTATTTTTCTCTGCCAGCAACCCGGCGAGAAAAATCACTTTGTATCGAAGCAAAATTAAGAAGAAATCACGACTGAACGTCACTGAGACACAAATCTAAGTTGTTTCAGAGTGCTTGATTTCTTAGGACGAAAAGAAACTGTATAGAAATAGAATTTTAAGCATTTAGCGCTCTGTTTACAATTTCTTTCATCGCCCATTCAATCACTTGTTCTTAAAATTTCACAAACAGCAGGTTTCATACGGAAGGTTTTGACTCCGAAATATCGAGACAAGACAAAATAAAGCACAGAAAAATTGGAAAGAAGCATTTAATAAAAATTGTCACACTTTTTATGGCGAGTCAGTACAAAAATCATGCAACAGTCTGAACGACAAGCATTGAACAAATCCAGTACTAGAAAAGGCGACATTTTTTGACTATACCACACAAAATTGACACTGGTTTACCTGTACTCGTTGTGGCTCTATCTGTGTTCCCTTGAGCAGCTCCAGACATTTACACACAAGTCGGATGCCATGTAAAATACGTTGAATCGCTTTCACAGTTGTTTGAGTGTTATTTTTACCATTCCGTCGGCGGGCTCTAAACTAAGAAAAACTGCGTTTTGTGGTTTGCGTTTAAAAAGTAAGAAGGTGAATTCTAATGTTCCTCACCTCCGTAGTCTTGTGTCCGTGAGCTGCATAGTAATTATCGTTCAAGTTTAATTATTAATCCTGTCTTCAGTTCGATCAAACAAACACATGATGGCTCCGTTGTCAGCGTTGTGCGAACGGAGCGATTTCAAACTCGTTCATTTGAACTCCCGCAGCCATAACGGTGAGATCGTATAGCTTCAATCCGCTTTGAACGACGATTACAACAATTTTCAGGAAAAATCACATTTCAGAGCCCATAATTGGGAGATTTTTCTCAGACCTTGTGCTTGTACGTTCACTTCGGAGCAGTTTCATTGATTCATTCAGCTCCGCAAAGAAACGCTGCAACACTTCGCCAGGTTTTGGCGCCTTTTTCGGTCAGTCATGTGATCGCGATCGATTCTTGTTCCCTCGGAGTTTTTCTCTCTTTTTTTCTCTTTCTTGATTTTATAGTAATTAGTGATTGCGTTTTTAATAATAAAAACAATTGTGTACTCGGGCATACCGGATATCAAATAATTATAACCATCTTGGTCATATCCAGCACGCCCTCGTTGTACGCAAATTTGCGTGTAGCCACGCGCGTTTATGACGTTGAGGGTGGCGCAATTTTTTCTAAAAATAGCACATTTGTCTTTTCCGATGGGGCCGCGTGGACCCCGCGCTTACGGTCTCCGTCCCCGATTATGGCTCCTGGTGGAGCCTAATATATTTAATTTCTAAATTCTTGCGTGTACGTAGAGACAAGGAATGAATGAATAATGAATAACTTTATTTAAGTGTCAGGGTGGGTATTTAGCTTGTGACAGCTAATTGGGGTCACTCTACTACTTACAATAAATTAAAATTTACAATATACATTTAAAAATTACAATATTTCACTACAGTTAAAATTAGGGGGAATGAATAAGAATAGGAATAGGTCGTTTAAAAAAACGGTTTCTAAACTCACAAACACATTATCATACTTAACTAAGGAACAATTAAAAAGATAAAAATAAAGGAACGTTGCAAATTAGCAGCAGCAATTTTTCAAAGTAGTTTCTTTTCCACGTAGCACTGTAAATTAAAACCACCGGATATTTAAACCATAACAAAATTCAAATAAGAGAGTAAAACTGTATTTTAATGTGACTTCTTTGTTACATACAGTGGCCTTCAGTGTTTGTTGCTCGAGTGATGAGGTTAACTCAGAGAGATTTAACCACGGTGTGACCCCGGGGGGGGGGGGGCACTCTCATATGAAAGTGACGGGGATGCTCGTCGGAAAATTAGAATTAAAGCCCTCCTGGCATACGGTGCACGCGACTGAAATTGAAATTGACCAATCAGAGCTCAGTACGCGGGGCAAACTGAGTTTTCCTACGTCATAAGGAAAAAGGACCCCGGGAACGAGGTTGTCGTCTGTTCAGTCGAGCATCGTGTTTGTGTTCGTTTACCAGCAATGTCACACCAGTGATTCTAGTTATATTTACATTTTTATACGTATTAATGCAGGCAAACAAGTGCTTATCTCAATACAGTTTTAGTTTTGTGAAAGTCAGTTGTCCCATTTTCTACGTTTAATCATATAAAAGGAATTTCGTAAATGAGCGATCTGATGTAAGCTTAAAAAATTGCAGTTCATTGCGTAGTCTTTTAAGATTTTTTTCGTTAAAGTTCGTTTTTTGAGCAATTCTCATTTCGCAACTAGTTTACATTTTATCGCAAAATTAGATAGTGTGACTATTTTAGAGTGGGTCGGTGTTGTTTTCTCAATCCAGCTTAGTATTCGTCACCGCACATTGGGTTGTTTTGACTGATTGCTAATTTAATTATCCAACAAACTGAAGAGTCATTCGCTCGATCGTCAAGTTTATAGTCTTAGTGTAAACCTCTATGTTTCTCCAGTTGTGGAATGTTTTATCAGCTCCCTGTAATGTTATATTGTCAGCTTCCTCACTTGAAGTGAATGCCATTTCTGTCCTAAATTAGAGACTAAAATAAATTAGAATCGCCGATTCAGTGAGTGAGTTCAGTGGAGCATGGTTTTGTAGCGTGTCTGTAGATCGAAATGAAAAAGTTATTCAAGTAACTATAGGTGAAACAGTTCTCGGTCTAAAGCTATTTTGTCCAAAAAGAGACTAAAAGCTTCCGAAAAATACCGGTTTAGGGTGTGTTCTTTAAAACACCCGAGTAATACTTCGCGGGCGAAAAAGTTGTGCCATTTTCCCTCCATAATTGTGCTCGGAAGCATCAGAAAACATTTTTTCGGGTGACTTTTCCCAGTAAACGGCCTGATGCCTGGGCGATATTGTTTATTTTAGCAAAGTTGTTTAATGAATGACAGAACTAAACAGCCAGTGGGCATGCGAATCAGTGAAAAATGCCTACCGGTATTTAGATTGCAAAGTCTGTCGAGTCGCTCCCCGGCTGCCGGGAGCAACTGAAGTGAGTTCACTCGTTTTTTTAACAGAGCAACTGTAGTTTCACGAGTACTTTTCTTGACCTTAATAAGCTTTCCAAAGAATGCTGCAAAAAGCGCTGTCGGTGAATGTTTTGCTGAAGTCTTATTTTTGAAGGAAAATAAGTCGACTTTACTGTTTCCTCAGCGGTCCGCATTGTATTTTTGCGTTTTATTATGTTTTCCCTTGTTGTTTTTTTTTCTATCCTTAAATATGAGCAAGCAACCTGGTGAGAAAAATGGACGATAAAAATCACTTTGCAACGAATTTAAATTAAGCAGAAATTTCAACAGCGTCACTGAGACACAAATCAAAATTGTTCCGCAGTGCCTAATTTCTTAATACGACAGAAAACTGTGTAGAAATGGAAATTTAAGCAGGTAGCGTTGTGTTTACAATTAAGCTTAATAATTTCTTTCATCGTCACGTCGATCATAAAAAAATTACAAGCGGTGGGTTCGATCAGTCAGGAAGGCTTTCCACTCCAAAGTATCAAGACAAGACATAAAACAAAACACGGTAAAATGAAAGAGAAGCATTTAATAAAAACTGTCACACATACGTGGCGAATCAGTACGAAAATCAAGGAGCAATCTAAGCAAGAACCGAACAAACTACCGAGAAAGAAGGAAGGGCGACATTTTTTGGCTATACCACACAAAGTTGACTCTGGTTTACCTGCACTCGTTGTAGCTCTCTGTTCCAAAAGCTCCAAATGTTCTGATACAAATCGGATGCTATCTAAAAGAAGTTGAAACGCTTCCCAGTTGTCTGAGTGTTGTTTTTACCTTTCCGTCCACAACCCTAAACTGAGAACAACTGCGTTTTGTGTCTTGCCTTTAACAAACTAAGATGGTCAATTCTGACGTTCCTCACTACAGTAATCCTGTTTCTGAGCTGCATAGAGATAACCTGTTCAAGTTAAAATTCTGTCTTCAGTTCGACTAAACAAGCACATGATGACGCCGTTGTGCGAACGGATTACAATCTTGCTCTGTTTCAACTCCCGCAACTAATATGGTGAAATCGTACAGCTTCAATCCACTTTGAATGATGATTATAACAATGTTTCAAGATAAATCAAACACGTACCGCATTTTCAGAGCCAAGAATTAGTAGATTTTTTCCCAAAACTTGTGCCACTTCGTTCACTTTGGTTCGGAGCAGTTTCATTTTGATTCATTCAGCTTTGGAGAGAAACGCTGCACACTTAGCAAGCTTTTGGCGCCTTTTTCGTTCAGTCATGTGACCAATTCTTGTCCCTTTTTATCTCTCACTTGTTTTTTTTCTTTCTGTCTTGATTTTATAACAGCTATAGTCGTCTAGGTTTTAATAAAACAATTATTCTACTCGACTTGCTGGATATCAAATAATTACCGCTATGCACCTCGTTAGTTATCTGTCATTGCAAAAACCTAACACTGGACGTAACAGCTAATGACAGACGTTAAAATAGTGACTTTGACTGGAGTGATCGTCTGACGTTATAAGTTTCGCCGGACGTTACGTTTTATGCAACTCGCTCCCGTTGCTTTCCTGTCCTCTGGCTCGAGTTGGAAAAACTGGACAATTAGCAAGTGACATCATGTAATCCATATCGCAATGTACCCTATGTTACGATGAGGGATGATGACGTAGGAAAACTCGGTTTTCACTGCCGCTAGCATCGCGGGCGCAAGCTTCGTATGCCAGGAAAGGAGACCAATCTGGGGGCATGGTTCAGGCGTTATTTGACCCCTAAACGAGACCATGCTAAAACAGACAGTAGTATAGTATAATAGGAGTTCTGTAACAGCTTTTATATTGGGAGCTCTCTTTAAAGATTTTAAACCGCTCACATAAAAAAAACAATTTTTTTACATTAGTGAAAGAGAAAAGTTTTATAAATGAGAGCTCTATTTTCGTTTTTACACCGATAACACAAAACAAGTTTTATAAAAGTGGAAAGAATGTTATTGAATCACTTAAAAAACCGTAATAACATATTTTGCAGTTGTAACTGTCAAAGAATTCCAAAAAACATTTCCATTTAGAGATTTGTGTTTTGTTATTATAACAAAAGTGTTACAGAACCCAAAATGTCTGTTGCAAGATATTCGTCCGATGTTCTGCAATCAAACAACTGTCAGGTTACCGAAGCCATACAAAGCCTACCGCCTGAGCTACGTGAGATAATTCACAAACATTACCTCGCTATAAAACTGAGAGAGCGAGCGGCTCTGGGCTGGAACGAGGTGCATGAGGCTATTAAAGAGTTGCCTTTCTGCGAAAACCAAGAACGAATCGTAAATGTTTTGTTTTGTAGGAAATGTGTCACTTGCAGTAAGAATGGGCTCTGTTACACGTGTAACAAAAATGGAGTTTATCACTATCTCGGTATCCTGTATTTGACTTTTACGACTACGACGAAATTTTTCAGAAATACTGGTAAACAGAGGTTACCCACTTCGCCCCGATTTTTAAGAAATTGGTTGACCTCGGTGTGCTTTGTTTGTGAAGAATTCCAACCACCAATTAAAAAAAAAAAACGAAACATAATCCGAATACGAATGGCAACCGGATTCAACACCTGTCAGATAACGGAAGCAATTCAAAACCTACCACCAGAGTTACGTGAGATAATTTACAAACATTACCTCGCCATAAAACTGAAAGAGCGAGAGGCTTTGGGTTGGAACCTGGTTCACAACGAGCTTTTAATACAACCTTTTTGTCCTGAAATGGAGCGGCTTGTGCATATTATAGTGTGTATAGCTTATATGCACTGTTGTCAGGGAGGGTGTTGTTACCCTTGTTATAAACAAGAAGAAATCTTACATGAAATAACCATTTCTGTACCCGACATAATTGATTTAACCCTAATTAAGTTTTGCACTGATATGTTTGAAGAAGATTATCATAATCATTATTTTTTTTTAATCTATAAACAAAATATTCATTTCCTTCATCAGACATTTTAATACCCATTTTTTAACAAATCGATAAGGATAATATATAAGATCTTCAACAAGACGTTTTGGGGCCCATACACGAAAATCATCACTATCTTTTGATTTTAAAGTTAAAATAGCTGAATCTCCAAATTTGCCTTTTCGGTGTGTAACGTTTAGTATTCTGTATATTCCATCAGAAATATCTCTCCATTTGAAAATTTCAACAATTTCAAAACCTTCTTCTGTTGGCCATTCTTCTTTGTCAGAGAAATCTGGTTCATTATTTTTTGATGGGAGATCTTGTGAGATCGTGTGTTGATCTGTGTAGACATCCATGGTGAGATACAAGTGGTATACATTTGTTTAATAGCATGTACTTTTTTGCTCGACCAAAATTAAACCACCCAACGCCCGAAAAAAGGAAATTAGATTTTAAAAAAAACAGGACACAATGAAGATACATATTTTAATAAGGATTTTTATTGTATCTGATTACACTGAAAGCTAATGAATAATTAATGGCTTACGCCGTAAGCCGATGTGCTAAAAATATCTGATTACACTGAAAGCAAATGAATAATTAATGGCTTACGCCGTAAGCCGATGTGTTAAAAATATCTGAATACACTGAAAGCAAATGAATAATTAACGGATTACGCCGTAAGCCGATGTGTTAAAAATATCTGATACACTGAAAGCTAATGAATTATTAACGGCTTACGGCGTAAGTCGATGCGTTAAAAATATTCCTTAGAAACCGCGAACCAGACACAGTTTTTTCGTGTTTGAACGAGTTGTTGCCAATAGGATTGATATTCAGGCACTTCCAAAACTTTACGGAGTTGCGAGACTTGATGTAGGTTTTTTGAAGTACACACTTGCAACCAGCGATCCTTCAGCTTCCCTTTTGTAAACGAAGTTTTCAAGAAAATGTTTTCATTTCATCACGATAACTGATATACATTTGAAGTATTGCCTTCTGCTCCTGGGATATGCCTGAAGTTTGTGAACATTGATCAGTGGTTTTCAATATCTGAATAATTCAAATCGCAAGAGTCGTCCCATTCCATGTTTGTTTCCAAATGATAAAAAATGGGGTGATGTCAGTTTTTATAGTCGCCGCCACCTTACCAGTTACAACCAGTTACAACCAGTTGAGGCTTTGTGAAAACGGCGCGTGATACATTTCGGGAAAGTACCGGCAATGATGAAAGAAAAACAGATTTAGATGTGAAGTCATGTTCGAAAGATCAAGAATGTTCGTTTCAGAGTTGAATTGGATGTTTCTCGGCTTCATTGCTATATTAGGATTTTAGATCGTTCTAGATGATTCTATTTACATAACTTTGTCAATGTGATGACTCATTTCCAAGGGAAAGTCCCGCGACCACCGGCTATGTTTTTAATGCTTTGAAGCGTGGTATGTAAATTTATATGTTTATTATGGAACCACATCTTGGCCGGAAATGGGGAAGCCATTTTTGTCACGAGTTGGGGGCATTATTTTTGAAACACACTCACGAGTAATGTATCGTATTTGTCTAATATCAGGAGGAGTGAGAAGTTCAAAAACCCAATGACAAATAGTTACGAAAAGTGCTATCATTTTGTTTGACGTATATAATTACTTTAAAAATCTACAATTGAGCGAATTTTTTATCGTACTTTCTTTGAACAGAAAGCGGAATCTCCATACAATGATCACTGATGAAATTATCTTTCATTTTCAAGCTATCAAGAAAGACCTTCTCGTCGAAATCTTCCCCTCGGAGGTAAAAGCGAATCTCGTCAAGGATTTTCTGGTATTCGATACGGGCCAAATTTGCTCGTTCCATTTTTTTATCGAATTTTTTAAGGCTTGCCACTGCTTTCAAAATAAGGCCAACACCAGTTAAAGTTGCCATGACAGCAGGGTTCAGTGTTATTCCTCCAGCAACTGCGGCACTTATAATTAACTTGCCAGCTGAAAGATTACAAACAAAATTTTTTCTTCGAAAACCGCGGTGCAACTTTTCATATCCATAATGTTTCTTGTGGTAAAAAGCGTATAAATCTTTCAGAAGTTTAACCTTCTCTTTGGAAAGTGTTTGGTCGATATGGTTGAATTCGAAAATGTCCCGCATTGTGCTATATAATAAGTGTAAAAATGTTTGGGTTTCTATTTATATTCAACCAATAATAATAAATTTTCGTTTACATGTGATAGTTGTGTTTCATCCGTAAAAAACATTGATATTACATAATAAATTCCTATATCATGATTAATATCGAAGTTTTGTTCTTTTTTTCTTATATCAGTCGAATTGAACCTGTGTACAGAAGATTTTGTCGAATCATTAGGATCTTCTTTTTTCAAAAAAAGACTAACATAATTATATTTACTTTGGTTTGTTTCATATATTATTTTTGCCTTTAATAACACATTACTTTTATTCATTATTATTTTTTTAAAACCATTTAATGAAAAATCACCATTACCATCTTTTTTATTATGAAAACCATTTATGCGATGAACGGAACCACTCAAATTGTGTCCGTTTAAAGACAAATCTGTTTCCATTACCATTTTCCCGTTTTCAATAACAAAAGCGGTGTCATAGACACTTGGGTCAACGTTTGAAAATGTTTCTTTAACACCATAGACAATTAAATGCCCAATTGTTAAAAACGATTGTTTACTAACTGTACCGTGCAAATCAAGATAAAGGAATTGTGGAGGTGAGCTACCCCATCTGTGAAAATTAATAACTGTTTTGGTGTACTTCTCGAATGTTTTTGTTGCATATTTAGAAATTGAAATCGTCGTTGCTTGGGGTGTTACACTCAACTCATTCATTTCCGGCGGAAACCATTCAACGACCATTGTGTAATAACCGACTGGAAGTTTATATAAGTTAAAACCGAGGCGCGACTGGTACTGGTTGGGTGAGCCTTTTTCAAACAAGAGTTTGAGAGAGTAAGCTTTTTTATTTATTTGATGTGGAGAATCAGAAAAATCTGTGATGCCCAAAACCTCGATAATGTTTTCAGTCGAAGATTCATCAGTGTCTTCCATCAAGTATCTAAAGGCGTCCCGTTTTTGAGCCGAGCTTGTGATATGGGATTCATGAATTGATTGACTGACAAAATCTCTCATAGTTGTTATTTCATTTTTCACGAAATCAACATTAACTGCGCATTTCGAATCTTTGTAATCGGTTTGTAATTTAACAATTTTATTATTGTTTAAATTCAAGTCTCCAGTCATGCTGTTAGTGCCATCAACTTTGAGAAACTTTTTTTGTGTCATGTCATCAATTCTGTAGTTAACAGACTCGACACATGCAGCGTCTCTTTTGTTTGATGGAAGATTAAGATTGATAATTGATTTATTTTTCATATCAATATCAGCTCCTTTATCCAGTTTTTTTTCAAGTTGATTGTCAACATATTTTTTGTTTGTGGCTTGATCTGCCTGTAGTGGGTCTTTTACGTTGTAGATTGTATTATTGTTCATATCAATGCTTGCTTCCATCTGTCAGCCTTCCTTTTTCGAAAGAAAGATATTTCTCGTGTCCTGATAGTTTATTACCTTTGACAGATCACCGTGGATAGGATAAGGATTGCTTTTTAATCGCAAAATCTTGAACTTATTTTGCATGTCAATATCAGCAGAACCGCTGGCACTTCCCTGAGGGCCAGGATCGCCTTTATCACCCTTGTCGCCCTTGTCACCCTTATCGCCCTTGTCGCCTTTTAAACCCCGTGGTCCTTGTGCTCCCTCCTGACCTTGTGGTCCAGCGGGCCCTTTTTCTCCTCTTGGACCATAAGGACCCTGTGGTCCTCCAGGGCCTTTGTCACCCTTCGGTCCAGGAGGACCCTCGGGGCCAGGAGGACCCCCTGGGCCAGGAGGACCAACTTTTACACTTTCACTCCTCGTTGTTTGGTTAGTTCCACCTATTTGACTGTTAATATACCCCATTATATATCTTCATCAAAATTTTTCTTAATTATTTTTTGGGGTTTGTCATAGTAAAGGAAAGAATATTTTTCATCGGTAGCGCGATCTAAAACCTCATGATCCACACCTATTTCGTTTGCAATTCGTTTGTTTTCTTTTGGATCTAATCTGAAAATACAAACTTTAAGATGGCTGCAGTTAACACGGATGTCTTTCGGCACCTTGTAAAAGGTTTGAGAGAGGTAAATAACGCAGCAGTTTTTGTGCCGCCCGTTGATAAAATAATTAATGATATCGTTTTGGTTTTTTTCGCAAACAAGATCATCAAATACAACTATTTTTTGGTTGTCCACCGGAAGCTCTTCAAGTGGAATGATTTCATCACCATGAGCCTCAATAACGTCATAACCAACCTGGGGGTGGGGGTTGATTTCTTCAGCGAAGCACTGCAAAAGAGCCTGGTATTTGTTCTGGTGCAGGTTCTTTGAAAAGAAGTAAATTTTATCATACTCTAACAACTCATAAAGCATATGGAGTAATATGTTTGTTTTACCAGAATTACTGGGCCCACAAATTAACATCCGAAAAACATCTGTTGGCATACAAGGGTGGCCTTGCTTGTAGTCACTCTCGGAAGAACCTGGGTCATAATTTGGAATCTTCATTTTTTTTTCGCTTCTATATATTCACGCTGGAAATATGTCGATGAAAAAATGGCGTCAGTTGGCTGAAGAAAAGTCGAAGCTAGATGAACAAACAGAAGAAATTCACCAAAAGTTCAAAATGGATAAAATAAAAAAAGAGTTTGGTCAGCTTTCAGGAGAAGAGTTTTTTTAAACCAATTACAAAAAGGCTTGATGAAAAGAGCAGCACCACTGTGGAAGAAGAAGAAGAGTAGGAGGAGGAAGTTCCTGATTACACAATGGATGAATTTGACGAAATCAACCCGTTTGGTGATGAATTCAGACCGGATGCACCATCACCAGAACCATCACCACCACCAACGCCACCACCATCACCACCACCACCTTATCAAGAATTTGATGGTGATGATTTACCACTACCACCCCCACCGCTGATGGAAGAAGCATCCACACGTAAAAAGTGGGGGATGCCGGGACCGGTTGAGCTAGAATATCCCAGTGAAGCAATCTTGTTGCAAAATATCAATCGGCTCATTACCATAAAAGGAAATGATCCCAACTTCAAAGTAGGAAAATCGAAATTAGGTTTGAAAGGCAAAACCATTGCGGAACTCAAAAAAATGAGAGATGAGATCTATAAAAGAAGGGGAACCCAACCTCTTTCGAAACGGTTACAGGAGGGTAAACAGAGACTAAAGTCCACTCCAATACCCAAAAAAAGAGAAACAACCCAAACTCCTCTTGAAAAAGCTGTCATGAGCCGAAGACCTGCTTTTGAACTTTCTGACGATGAAGATGATTCTTATGAAAAGGATTGGGAAATCGAAGGAAGCGGTTTCGATGATGAAGCTGAAAAATTGATCAACCAACTTGATTTAAGTTTAGGATCAATAGAAGCAGGAAACAACTCGATAAAACTTAAAAAAAAGGGGATTAGATCTGCTTGATTCACTAGTTTAACATGGCCTAATTAATAATAAAAAAAATTTTTTTCTAATAATATACGCCAATAATGAGCTTTGACATACTGCTTGACTCGAGCCTCGCAAAACAAGAAATTGGGGGAGAACGGAATGCTTCACACGATTTTACAGTGAAATTTTACCCCCCTATCGACTTGGGTAAAGGAAAATATAAAGCCGCGCTGAACAGACTTATCACAATGAGTTACTCATGGAATAATATCGATTCTCGTTATGATAACAACAAAATTCGCTGGAAGAAAAAAACAGAACAAGTGTGGAAGACCTTAACTTTTCCGAGTGGAATGTATGATTACAAAAGAATTAACACTTTTGTTCAACAACACACCGGTAGAGTAGATCCAGCAAACAAAGACAGTGATTACATTTTCACAATATACTTCGATATGTCAATTTACAGGGTTGTGATTTTGATACATAAAGATTATGAGCTTGACTTGTCTCAAGGAAATTTTGGTGAATTGCTTGGTTATGGAAAAAGTACCTTGAGTGGGGATGTTGTCGGAAGGAAAGTTCCAAATATTACAAGAGGTGTTGATTGGGTTTATTTGCACTGCGATCTTATCACACGCCGAACACACAATGTTCCAAACGATGTGTTATACAATTTCTCAACATCAGATCTTCACGTTAGCTATCCATTTCAAATAGAGCCGCGTCGACTTGAGTGGCAACCTGTGAATA
The DNA here is from genome assembly GCA_964017195.1 of Siderastrea radians. Lineage (NCBI taxonomy): Eukaryota > Metazoa > Cnidaria > Anthozoa > Scleractinia > Rhizangiidae > Siderastrea > Siderastrea radians. The sequence continues at coordinate 59,477,709 of OZ024890.1, read as the reverse complement.
AAAATTGTATTGAAGAAATAAGGGTTTGGGTGACAGATGGAAGAAACAATATCTTGGATCTCAATGGGACAGATATTGCAATTAGTTTAATGATAGAAAAAGAGTAAGGATTTTTTTTTGGTATAAATATATAGTCATGAATCATCCGAGCGAGTGGGCAAGATACTTTGATGAAAAAACCGGGAGTTATCGATATAAACACAAAGGGTCGGGTGTGATCCGTGACACCTTCATGAACATCGGTAAAGTATTCAAAAACAATGAAAATGACGTGGCAAAGAAAACAGCCGAAAAAGTCACAAAAACAATCGCTGAAAAGGTGGGTCAGAGAGTTGAAAAAGGTTCGAAACAAATACGAAAAATACTGCAAGAGCTAAAAAAATCAGATACTGTTGAAAAAGGTTCGAAACAAATGCGAAAAAAAAGAAAACCGTTGTCTGAGGATTCGAAAAAGAAACTTGCAAATGTTTTAACCAAACACAAAAAAATATTAGACGCTTTCTTGTGATTAAATCGAATTTTGACAAAATATTAATCAAAGAAAAAAATTTCTTTTCCTTTTTATATAACTGGCAACATGTTCAGAACTCCACAATTCCTCAAAAGATCAGAAGACATTCGTATTGAATGTGAAAAACAGTTAGTAAACCCTGGGAATGGTCAAACACAAGAAAAAAGTGGTTATAATTTCGTAATGGAAGACAGAAACCATTTTTATGACTGGTACAGAGCTTATTTGTTAGTTCATTTCAAGTTTGAAGCAACTGCAAATGGAGGCAACATTGTAGCTGACACTGAATCTGCTCCGATAAATGGTTCTTTTTCATTAATCAAAAACATGAGAGTTTCATCATCGGCGACAACACTTTCTGAGTCTAACAATATCCACAAAGGCATTTTCATTAAAAATCTGCTTGACTATTCAAACGATTATTCGGGAACTGTGGCAAAAGATCAATTTCGGCATCTTGACGTTGACAAAACCACAGTTACTGATGGAAATGCGTCGAATACTGGAATGCGTGAAAGAGCTCTTCTTTCAAATGGTGGAAAGATAATTGAGACAAAAATTCCTTTAAACAGATACGCATTTTTCGAAAATCTTTCCGAAACTCTTTTACCACCAATGAAAATTGAGTTTGAAATTACTCTGCAAGACGATGAAGAACTTATTTTCCAAAACGATGGAACAGCACGAAGAATTGTAAAAAAAATTGAGTTATGGGTTCCACAACTATCTTTCCACGGTGAAGGACAAAAAATTTGTGAATGAAAATTTTTTAAAACCCAAGAAAAAAAATTCTTGAAAGAACGAATTATGGAAAGCTCCCCAAGAACTGATACTGGTGGTACGTGTTCGTTTACATCTGCAATTAAAAATGTAAAACATGTCTTCGTGTTTTTCCAACTATATCGTAAAAAAAAATCTTACATTCAAAACCCCTACTTTTTTGACACATTTGATATCGATGGTGATAACTCGGCAAAATTAACGAGATGTCGACTAAATTATGGTGAAAATTTTTACCCTGTGGTTCCCCTCTCAGACAAAAACAAATTGCGAATTTACGAACATTTGCTGAATTATAGTTACAGAAATTATGATTACAACAGCGGTGTTCAGCTACAGATTGCAAACTTCGAGAGTTTATACCCGATCATTCACTTCGATCTAAGAAATAATGAAAAATTTTTGACAAATGATCCCCTTAATCTTACTTTAGAATACGAATTAAACGAAACAGCAAACCTTCAATACATTATATATGCATATGTTATAAATGGAGAAGAATTTGTTTTAGAAACACTTGGTAATGAGCTTGTTGTTGTCTAGAAAAAATTAAAAAAATTCTGAATATAATATATACGCACGATGAGCACAACTTGTCATCCATATAAAATCGCACTGACTGATGGTCAGAAAAAAAAAACTTCAAAAAGCTTATGTTTCGAAGACAGCTGTTATTCTGAGAGTTAAGCCAGGTCAAGTTGGACGCGGTGACGAACTTCTTCTCACTAAAACTCAAATCTCGCGACTGAAGAAGACCTCAGCGGCAGGCAAAGGAATGGAAATAAAATTTAGCCAAACTCAGCTTCAGAATACTGCGCAACGTGGTGGAAATTTGTTTTCTGCTATGCTTGGTTTGGCAAAACCTTTGATAAAGCCAGCTCTTGGAGCATTAGCAGGTGCAGGTTTGAGTTTTGGCGCTGAAAAGGTGCTGAAAAAGATATTTGGTAATGGTTTTGGCCCAAGAGAAATTGAGCTTTATAAACTTGTCCAGCGAATGACTCCTGCTCAGAAAAAGGCGCCAAAACAATATCTTGTTGGAAAAGGTTTGGTGAAAGGAGGCGGCGCACAATACGGCGGTTACCTTGGTATGTTGGCGTCTATCGGGGTGCCTTTAGCCATTGATTTAGTTCGAAAAATAATTGGAAAAGGTATGCAAACTCAACCGCCGCCACCACCACCACGAACAAGACGATCACCAGGAATACCAAAAGGTAAAGGGATGCAAATTCAACCACCACCTTTTTATGGAACTTGGGATGATTATTATCGTTTAAAAAAAAACTGAAATTTGAGGAATAAACCTTTATCCAACATTGACCTTAGAAAATGGTGCAACTTTTTACAAATTCCAATAAAAGGTATTTTTAGCAGAAATGAAACAAAACCCTTGTTTCATTTTCCATGTATTATAAACTTGGATGATTTTGGAAGTTTGGGAACTCACTGGGTATGTTGTTGGCCAAAAGAAAAAGGTCTTTACGAGTATTTTGATTCATTTGGCTTTCCACCACCTTTAGAATGGGAACAAGAGATGTCAATGCATGGGATGAAACGTTTTTTCAGAAATGGCAACCAAATTCAATGGGAACAAAGTGTGAGATGTGGTTATTACTGCCTTCTCTTTTTAAACGAAAGAAATAAAGGCACAAGTTTTGCCGATATTTTGGAAATGTTCTCCAACGATTTACTTCAAAATGAGGAAATTGTGAAAAATTATTTTTCTTAAATATATACAATGGAAGTGTACTGTGTGAAAGAAAAGCGGCACACACCCAATGTGAAGGGGACCGAAAAGGTTGTTATCACAAAGAACAATCGAAAACTCTCGAAAGTAAAGTGCGCAAGTTGTGGAAAAATGAAATCAAGTTTTTTGCCGGGAAACTAAATGAGCCCTCCCTTGCGGAGGGCAGTGGAATATTTGGCGATGTTGCTATGGCAGTTGGTGATCTTGCAATTACAAAAGGAATCCCTTATCTTGCAAAAAAAAGTGTTGAAGCTGGACGATATTACACTTCTGAAGCAATGAGAGACCCAAAACTGCAAAAGAAAGCAATAAATTACACTCTTGACAAGGCCCGCCCAGTTATTCAAAAAGTTGGAAGTGAAATGTTAAATCAACTTTCAACTAAAGTTCGACCAAACCAACGTTATAAAACTGACAGACCTGATTTGGATGGAGCTGGGTTTGATATACATGCAGCAACTGGAAAATTTCCCGAAACCAAAAAAAGGTTGGACATTGCCGGGTCATAATTTCACAGGGCCATACAATCCTCTTGAAAAGCAGGTGAAATACGATCCAGAAACGGGTGAAATTCTTGAAATATATCAACAACCAACAGGTGCAACAGATGTGATTGCAATGTAACATGATGTTGATTATGATGTTTGTTCCAACCGTGAAAAAAAATATGGTGAAAATCTCAAAAAATGTAAAAACAAAGCGGATAAAAAAATGGTGAAGTCTCTTGACGCAGTTCCTTACAAACAAAGGCAGTGGGGTCATGCGGCTGCAAGAAATGCAATTAATGCTAAACAAAAGTTAGGGTTGGGTTTGAAAAAACAAAAAGGGACTGGTGTTTTGGACAAACCGTTGGATGCAATAAAATTTGCTGAAACTTTGACAAAAAAAATGATTCCTTCCACAGAACATGTATTCGATCGGTATTGGTCAGGTGATATTGCGAAAAATGCTTTCACAGGACCAACTGGTGTCACAAGCAAGAAATTTTGGACTCATCCGAAAAAGGGTGCTGTCATGCGTTTGGTAAAAATCCAAAAACAGGCAAATATGAAAATGTTTATGAAGAACCTTGATTGGTTTTCAACCACCATTTATTAAACTCATGTTTTGCGTACTGCCAACTTTCTAAGCTTTTTGGAAGGTGATGAGAAATAGATTCCATAATTTCGTTTTTGTTGGGCCAGCATTCAGAAGGAACTTTTTCAAAATAATTGTAAAGAAAACAGGGGTAGTTCACTGGCATGCCGGACATCTTCTGAAATTGAGCAATAACGTTACCAAGAAAATCTACCTCACTGGAGGAAAACATTTGGTTAATTTTAAATTTCCGTAAAACACTTTTTAAATGAAAATTAGTTGTAGTGAAAATTCTTTCCCGATTTTCTTCTTGTAACTGTTCATCATCAAAATCAGACACTCTACCACATTTTGGACATGCACGACAGAACTCATTCACCACATAAATTAATTGCTCCTCGCATGAAGGACAACGATAATTTTTTTTTGATAATGGGTATGAATTTTTTTTTTTTTTGCAACATTTCTTTAATCATTTTCGACGAAATCTTCTCACCTTGCAAACAACCAAACGGGTCGTCCATTTTTTATTGTGTATAGTATACAATGAGCTCACGTATTTGCAATAAGTTGACAAAAATCTATTACAGTCTGCAAGGGTATTGGAAAGGGTTTGCAGCAATTAAGAAATTAGCCCAGGCAGCGAAAGTTTCGGAAGATGTGGCTCAAAACTGGTTGATGAAGCAAGCTCTTTGGCATGTTTATTTACCAGCCCCACGTTATATTCCAAGACCGAAATTTGATGTTCCTGTTCCAAACAAAGTTCACCAAGCCGATCTTCTGTATCTCCCACACGATCGCCCACCACGCTCCCGTAAAACTTTTAAATATGCTCTCACAGTGGTAGATGTGGCCTCTCGATACAAAGAAGCCGAACCATTAACCACAAAAGAGGCAAAAGAAGTCGCAACTGCTCTGGAACGGATTTATAGTCGTGGTCCTTTGAAATGGCCGAAACTGCTTCAAGTCGATCCTGGTCGTGAGTTTATGGGCGCTGTGAATCAACTGCTTTCGAAACATAATGTTGAGGTTAGACGCGGCCGTGTGGATATTCACCGTGATCAAGCTATCGTTGAAAGATTCAACCGCACTCTGGCTGAACGACTGTTTGGACACCAGTATGGGGTTGAAATGAGCCTCCCTGAGGGTCAGCGGTCCACTACGTGGGTGATCCGACTGCCTGCTGTTATTTCAGCTTTGAATAAAGAAGTCACTCGACTGACTGGTCAAAAACCTGTTGATGCTATTAAAAAGAAAACTGTTCCATCCAAACCCTCAACACCTTATTTGAGACCTGTTGGTGTGAACGAAAAAAAGCTCCCCTCCGGTTTAAGTGTTCGCTATCTCTATCAACCCGGTGAACTTGAAGGTGGTCGACGAAGAGCTACCGACCCAATCTGGTCTTTAAATGTTTATGAGATTGAAAAAATTATGATAAAGCCAGACGCGCCGGTTATCTATTATTTATTTGACGGAACAAAACGTTGGTTTGTCCGCGAAGAGCTTTTGGTTGTCCCTCCAAACATAGAGTTACCACCCGAGCAACTTTAATTCTTCTTCAGCTGCAGCAATTGCGGCAATTTCAGCATCTGTAAATTTGAATGCAGGTTCATAACCATAAGCTTTTGTATGAATACCATCTTCTTCTATCCATCGCTTTGAATCAAATGAGGAAAGCGATTTTTTGTTAACATACATACCATAGATCTCATGTCCCTCGCTTCGAAGAATGTTCATTCCATGCCATAACTGCTTCTTACCAAAAAGCGTTTCCTTGTACTGTTCATGCATTATTTGTTTCTTGACGACACATTTTTTCACACCCTTCGCTTTTTTTATATTTTTTTTATCACCTTTCAGTATTGAGTACATTTTCGATCTCAGAAAGACACACTCTGCTATGGAGGTTCCATTGCATTCGTCTTTCATTTTGCCCAAGACCTTTTTGTTATCATTTGAGTAAAGTGGATGCTCCTTCGGGTAATCACTCGTATCATATAGATTTTTGTTTTTTCGATATCTTTATAGATGTCATCCGTTTCAATCTCAAGCAGAAGGCTGTCGGTGTCTGTGTACAAAAGTTCGCATTTGGGGCCATATTTTTTTTTTCAGCTCGTTGTAGAAAAAATCGTACATGAGGATCTTGCTGTTGTCAAGGATCGTCATACCGGTGTAGACCGGTTTATTCAGAAGCAGCTTGCTTTTGCGCATGCCAATTCCAAATAAGTCGTTTGAAAACATAACATTTCTTGAGTAAAAAGGACTTGCAACAAATTTCCTTATTTTGTCTGTCTGATTACCTCTCACTAATTTTATTTCAACACGGTTACGCAGGTTTTCCATGGTTTTTCCAAAAACTTAGTTATTCATTAATTTGTAAAAATTCTTTTCAAAGTCACTCTTTGCGTTTTTTCTGAATTCTGTATTCATCCGGATATACGGCTCCATCCAGCATTCTTGTTCGAACTCCAACACCTTGTTCAGGCGCTTCAGTTTCATTCCTTGATTCAGATAAAACTGCAAGTTTCTGTAATGCACCACATAGTTGTTTTTGTTATGAAGAGTCAACAACAACTTGTTGCATTTTGGTGTTTTCAGATCCAAGTTTTTTATCAAACTGTGTTGGTATTCTGACATCCATTCATTTTTAACCTGTTTTTTCTCAGGGGCGAGGGGAAAGCTGTTGTGTTCTTCATGCAGTTCTTTTGGGTATTCAAGATCCACATCAAGAATCCATCCATTCTTTGCGTTTTCTTTTTTCTTAATGATTTCTTCCTCAGTGGGCATAACACGTTTCCATTTAAAATCTCTTTTCGGGAGTGGCTTGCTCATTGCCCATCCATAAAGATTATTTGCGTCAAGATACGTAATGTATTTGTTTGGTCTGCTTGGGTCATAGTCAGGTACATACGGGTTGTTTGCCTCAGCGTATCTCTTGCTTACCATGGAGATTCCACCCCGCATTCCCCTTTCCGCAAATATATACATATCAATGTCTGTAAACAACTCAAGCTTGACCCCCATCTTTTTCAATAAAGCGTCCCAGGATAATCCTGGTGATGTGTAATAATGAGCTGGATCTAACCCATACTGCTCTTGGCATAGATTTCGGAAGTTCTCAAAAACATCTGCCAACAGGGCAACATCTGTTTTCACGTAAAGATCGTGATAATCGCCCAGCGTTTTGCATTCAAAAGCATCCCAAACAGTCTTCGCGTGCGCTTACTCTTCGTCTGTTATGTGCTCGTTATTCAGCTTGCTGTAAAACTTCTCTTTGTCCGGAAGCCTTGTCTCGCTAAATCTCTCCCATGAATCCATGTACTCATAAGGATAGATCCCTTTTTTGTAAAGTAGGTCGCTGCCTTTTGAAATGGTTGATGTTATTTTCAATGACTCCTTTGGTGTTGCGCTTACAAGTGAATCAAGACTTCCTTGCAAAAAGTTACAGCTGTCAATGAAATGCAGACCTCCGACTGAAAATGTGATATATTTCTCCATGTTTATGGGAATGCATTTAACCTCTTCTTTTTCATTGTGTTGCGACATCTCTTGCATTAAATGATGCGCGTCGTAGCCTTTTAGATTGTGAAATACAATAGGTATGAAAGTTGTTTTTGGATTAATGTACAGTTTTTCTTTACAATTTCTATGCACCGCAAAACAATACCTTCCAGTTATACAACAATGGTATTTCACTGCGTCTCTGTAATTTTTTTGAAGTAATGGTTTATCACAGAAAATACAATTTTTCTGTTGTTTTGCTTCCAACTGGTCTTTTTTTTTTGTTAATTTTTGTATCTTAATAATCCCCTGGAACTCTTCCTTTTCTTTGTTAAAACATTTTTTATGCCCTTGACCCTTATAGCTGCATTTTTCTCCATCTTCACCATTTTCTATGCTCCAAACCGGCAAAGAGTCTAAGAATTCATCTTTTATCAAACTTTTATTACAAATATGGCAATCTGTTGCTTTATTGTGCTTTTCCCAGTCTTCATCCGTCATCACAATTGGTTTTGATGCTGCCAAACTCTCTCTTATTTTCACCTCTTCCTTCAGAATGTCACTAAAAAACTTTTCCACCGCGTTTTCACCCCTGTAAACTTTTGGTCCTGAAACTTCACCATCACTTCTCACAACTGTGTAAGAATAACCACTTGCCTTGTGATGTTCTGTTTTCATGGTATAACTTTTTTTCTTGCTCTCTGGCCCAAGCTCACAAAGAGAAATCTTTTTTACTAAAGCCTCAAAGTCAGCGTATATAACATAAGGCACTTTCATTTGTTTGTAATAATCTTGAAATGAAAGAATTTTTTTCTCCTCTTTTGGCATATCAATCCTTGTCGGTTTTCCTTTTAAGCCATTACAATATTTTTCATGATCAACCAACGAGTCCTCTCTTGAAAAACCATTCATACACAACATGCAGTAGTGTTTTGTGTTGTGGGATTTGCTCTGATCGTAAAGCAAAGCGCTCACCCGTTTTACATAACAATAATGCTGTTTTTCACCCGACTCAATCAACATCAGTTCTATCCGCGGCACGCTTTTTTCTTTTTCACTTATCCTATGCACAATCACACAATCATTTTCATTTTCCCAGCCAAATACGTTTATTGCGAGGTTTTCGTTTTGCTCCTCAAGCTTGTCAATTTGTTTTACTTGTGTTGGGAAAGTAATGCCACTCCAATTAATACCATCGTTAACTGGGTAAGAACTTGGTCTGTTTGGATTTTTTCCTTTCGGTGGGGGAAACAATGCTGATCTTATTGCCCACTTCAAACACTCGTTGTCCTTATTTTCCACGTTTAGTACTGCTTTTTTGTTTTTTAACTTTGTTGGAATTGGTAAATATGTTCCTCCACGCAGTGGCTGAAAACGTGCGACATTCACATACACAAGCTCTATTTTATCTACTTCCCATCCTGACCCTTCCGCTACCCATGCCTCAATTTTTCCATTTATAATTTCAAAAATGCTATCAAAACATTCTTCTATCTTTTTTTCATCGCCGTGTGCGTAAAAAAGCTGTGGCTCATTTTCTCGAAAATATTACTCCATGTATTGAGTTTGTTTTTCTTCTTCTTCCTTTTTAAACTTGATTTTCATCTCAAGACTTACTTTTATATTTTTTAACTCTTTTAGTTCTCTTTTTATTAAATCTGAAAAACTTTCTTTAGTTGCTCTTGCAAACTCAAAAAGATCTTTATTGTGGGGGTTTGTTTCCGATACAACCATTTTCCAAACACGAAGCCACTTATTAATAATATTATTGTTGGTTGATACGTAAAACTCATCCTCAATTTCAATAAGCGGTTTTAATGGACGAGGTAAACTCTTTTTCCCCAGTATTTCACCATAAAACATGTTCAAAACATCATTTTGGTAACTTGCAACAGACATTTTGGGTTCTGTAACACTTTTGTTATAATAACAAAACACAAATCTCTAAGTGGAAATTTTTTTTTGGAATTCTGTGACAGTTACAACTGCAAAATATATTATTACGGTTTTTTAAGTGATTCAATAACATTCTTTCCACTTTTATAAAACTTGTTTTGTGTTATCGGTGTAAAAACGAAAATAGAGCTCTCATTTATAAAACTTTTCTCTTTCACTAATGTAAAAAAATTGTTTTTTTATGTGAGCGGTTTAAAATCTTTAAAGAGAGCTCCCAATATAAAAGCTGTTACAGAACTCCTATTATACTATACTACTTAGACAACCAAATAAGAGCTTCAGCGATTTTAAATGCGCTAATTAAGATTGACGTCGGTTGGTTTTTTCATATAGATATTTCTTTACGCACACCCTACGCGATACCTGAATGGGTAAAAACATTGGCTTTCCTTCCTAAAAACCCTAAGCGAGAAACAAAATCTGCAATTTACAACCCTAAGCGAGACGATGAGCATCCCCGTCACTTTCATATGGGAGTCCCCCCCCCCACCGGGGGTGTGACTATATTCAGAAACGTAGTTGAGAAGTGTGACACAAAATCAAACATTAAAAGGTCTGTCATTTGTACGAGGTGTTTTCGTTTGTCTTTTCTTACTTGAACTTACCCGACAAGCCAGCTTCCTTACGACTTGTCTTCCCGTCAGTTTCTCGGTGTTTGGATAACGTGATGAAACACTCGTCCTAGCTTCCGCGTAATAAATTTTAATATCAGTTTGTTACACACTCAGTGTCTCCTAGGAAACTCTTACTGACAAGAATAATGTAAATTGAAAGTCGGATTTTGACATGATCAGTTTATATAAAAATATTTTCATGCGCTCGTGTCGTTTTGAAGTTCTCTCTTTTCCCGATTAAATTCTTAACTTTCTGAAAAACGTTCTTCAGTTCAGAGGGACACTATCCGAGGATTTTTACGTTTTGGGGTGAAAATATGTGCTGAAAATTAAATTAAGGCCTTTTCTGGTGCACAGAACACTCCTACAACGACACGACAATGAGATCAAATGAATTTCGCATGGAAGAACAAACCATAGTCTCGCGATTTTCCCATTAAACAAAGGAAAACTTGTAAATACCAGCCTGATGTTTTCAAGTTGCAATCGATTTCCATCCGCGCGATCCGCAGCCAAACACACTTAATTACAGTCTCAGAGAACTGGCAGACTAAGTGTAATTTTAAACGAAACTCAACCAGTATTTTGGGTTTCCTTTATCCTAAAAATTGGTGGTAGTTGGATAAGGGGGAGAGGGGAGGGGAGTCCACTTAACAAGCAACATGTTCTACACTTTTTAGCAGAATTGATCTAAGCTAAATATCTATGATTATGTATATGTGTTATGACATTTTGAGTATGTTATATGCGTTGTAGATTACATTAGCTGCAAGTTAAGTGTCGACAAGTTCAACAAAGCATGGAGGAGCACAAGGTATCAGCGACGTCAGCTGTAGATCTTTGATGAATACCCTTTCAGGTGCGTTTATCATGATCCAAAACGCCGGACTGAGCTCGCCAGTCATACATAATCCGTGTTTTTTGTTTGTTTAGCTGAACACTTAATTATATCTTATTTAATTTTTTTTACTTTTCATCAGTTGGACAGTGCATTTTTAAACTGTTGATCCTCTTATAAATAACTGCGTTTCACACATTGTATTGCCTTGTATTTTGTGATACAAATATGTATGCACACTATAAGTGTTTCCAGATAAGCTTCAAAATTGATGTCAAGGTCTTCGAAGCGTCGTTAACTCTATTCTGCCTGGGCTTTTTTTGAGTTTCTGAGCCTGGAGGGTGCACAAAGCATTAAAGCTCTTGCGATGAAACTTGGCACGTTTGTAGCACGTCATTAGCTTAACAGATTGGGCTTATGACATGTCAATTATGAGGTGTCGTGACGTCACAATAACGTCACAAGGCCGCCATTTTGAATTTGACGCCACCATCTTGAATCCCAAACCTGCAGTCATACAGCTGACAATGACGCCACCAAAAAATGTATGATTTTGTTCTAAGAAACATACTGAGTCAAAACAAGCACACAAAAGTAAAAAATTACCTTCTCCTTACAAACGAAGGGGGAAAACCTGAAAAACTTCTGAGAAAACGTCAATCCTCATAGACACGTCATTGACACAGGAAAATTTTCTCTGATGAATTTTAGGAAGAGTCACGAGATTTGGTGATTATTCGTCAAGCCGTTGAAAAGTTATAATTCGTAAAAGTCAGCGCGGGCACAATGTGCCCCCCCCCCCCCCCTCCAGGCAGAATAGGGTTAATACTTAGTATCCCCGTTTTTCATCACAAAATATTTCCGAAAAGTTAATCATTCTGCAGATAAGAAAATTAGTAAATTTCGAGGTCTGAAACTCACCTCCAAATTTTCTAGATGTGTGTAGTATTGACAAACGAAAGCATAATTTACAATTCAAGTAATGGTTCGCGTAAGAACTATGGAAACTTGGCAACTGACAGCTGGAGCACGTCCGGTCTGTTCAATTCACTTAAAAGTAATTAAATACGGCTACGTGATTGGCTGAAATAAGAAAAATAGTGATAAATAGCCAAAAATATGCAATAAATGTACTTTTATGGCCCAAATACATTGTATGGACTAGACCTATTGCTCATTCTGCCACGAAATTTTCGTCATAATCATATGTGATGAGCCGTGGTAACGGCAGAAGAACATGTGCGCGATCTGTAGCCGCCATGCATCTTGGATTTGACGAGATCGCATCCATTTCTTTATTGAATTTAGCCATCTTGTTGCAAATTTCCTCGTATTTTCGTAGTACATGAGCAACTTTGCTGGCTGATGACTTTCACAGCAATTCGTTGTCGTCCGTTTCATTCTCAATAGCGTTTTGGTGATCCCGAAGTCGTTGTTGATTCCCCTGTAGAAAACTGAGAAAGCGATCGAGGTCCATTTAGGCTTATCGTTTTGTGGGATTGTGCAATGTGGTGGAAAACATAATGATCGGATGACAAATCTCTGTGCAGCGAGTGCACACAGAATCGAATTTGGAAGTTCAACTCGTAAATATTGAACAAATGCACAGGACAGAAGCTTCTGTTTTAGTTTGGATCACCAGTATAAGCCAAGCGTAATATGAGAATTTGAATGCTCTGGAATTCGGTCTAAATAATCTCAGTTTTCCTTTTCGAAGCCGTAAACGTTCAAATAAAATTTGAAAAACCATAGCCTTTGTGTATCTTGTGTTTTCCTCGCTTTTCCTTGCTTTTCTCTCTTCCCGAGCGATCTTGGAGAGTGGGTAAATCGGACTGTAATTTCTAAATGTTTAATAGCACCAGTTACACAAGGCAAAACAAATATTGGTACCAGGCGTTGCGTATAGTATGCTCGTGGACGCAGAGAGTCTGTTGCTTGCTGTCTCGTGTTGAGATTTTCCGGGTTTTTTTTTTTTCACAATACCGTTCTTGTGAAAGCTTTATGTTTTGTCGTCGGGAAAACTGTTCAAAGATTAAGATTAAAAGCATTCAACCAGGTAACGAAGAAATTGCTAGATCAGCAGCGGACTCTATTTATAGTCAAAATACTCAGCGTGTTCCGATTATTATATATATGGGAATGACTTTCATTAATCGGGAACGGATTGCGTTGTTGGAATCAAAATTCCAGTTTCAAATTGAATATTGTAATGTTACAACGGTAGCCTTGTTCCAAATAAGGAATGCTTATTGGTTTATTATTGACATGAGGCGAATGTTCACGTGCAAGTAGCAAACTGTTGGCGGCTTGACCTATCTGACTTGATTTGTGTTCGCTCAACAAAATATTAATCGCAAATACTTTTAAAAGTGAAGAAGCAGTCTGTTGCTATAAACCCGTGAAGAATAATTCTTAAAAACAAGTCTGCTGTAAATGCAAAAGAAATGCTCCTAAAAATTGAGAAAAATTCCCTGTTATGTCAAACCGATTGAAACCGACAGCCGCCAACAGTTTCGTATTTCGCGTGTGAACTTTTGGTTTTCGTAAGTAACAACCCAATCAACATTCGTTATTTCGAATGAGTCTACCGTTGGAAGATTTCAATCTTCAATTTAAAAATGGAATTTTGATTCCAATAATGCAATCCGTTCCCGAGTAATGAAAATCATTCCTAAATAATGAGCGGAACGCGCTGAGTATTTTGAATATAATTAAAAACTACGTAGTCGAAATTTCACGGTGTTTTCCAGTGTTTCAGTCAATGTTTTCCAGTGTTTCAGTGACCCAGATCCAAAATAGATGCCGCGTAATTGTACAAAACAATAAAATGAGAGTAAATAATTGATGAAACTATCAAAGTTACGACGACAGCAAGGCACAATATCGCTTTCGGTCTCATCATCTTCAAAATCTTATGGTTCCCCACATAAGATTTTTTTTTAACTTTGAATCCATAAAGAAATTTAGTTAAACAAACTATTTAACGAAATTTAACGCTTCTGTAGAATTCCAGGATTTTGTAATTTTTCCGAAACCATTTGAATTTCGCGCTAATCGGCTTTTCATTCAATGGAAAAGCAAATTTACTGTGAGGCTTATTGGCCTATTGTTTTCTACTATAGTTCTTACGCGAACCGCTACTTAATAGAAACTGGCGTATTTCACGATTAATGCCCACCTCTTAGGGATCTGGGGACGAGTTGCTAGCCTCGTTTTTGTTCTTTAATGTGTCTTTGTCACGCCATCTCAGTATGGGGGAGATCGAACGCGTAAAACAAATACGGAATTTAAAGGGTTCACTGTCACCTATTTTAAGAGTACCTTTGAAAAGCTAAAAGTCATACTCTAATCAGAGGAAACCCAAAAATACTAGTTGAGTTTCGTTTACAACTACTCTACCAGTTCTCAGAGGCTATAATTAAGTGGGTTTGTCTGCGGATGGAAATGGTTGCAACTTGAAAACATCAGGCTGATGTTTTCAAGTATTTCCTTTGTTTCGTGGAGAAATCTCCAGAAACTGACTATGGTTTGTTTTTCCTTTGAGAAAATATTTTGATTTCCTTTTCTTGACCTTTTAGGAGTCTGTGAGCGTGAAAAGGTATTTAATTCAAAATTTCGAATCATTTTTCACCCCAAACCGTAAAAATCCCCGTGGCAGTGTCCCTTTAATTTGACTGGTGGTTCGCAACCAATCCCAAGAGATTCAACATGGCGGCGACGACGTAACGTGCAAACCAAAAATTTCCAGGCATTTTATTGCCCTGACCAAACATCATAGTTCTTGCGGTTTAACATTGCCATTTTACACCACAAACTCGTTTTGTCATTTTTTTTTTCAGTTGATTGTGGCCCTTTTCCTGTGGTGAGTAGCATCGGTTACTAATGTATCAAAAATTTCATTGATGGATAATGCTGTTAGTATTTCAGCACCGTAAGCTTGATTCGAATGTGTTTCCAAGAGGTTGTAAGGTTATCTCAGATGATCAGACGGGATAAATGTGTTCAGACATTTTTTTCGGCATAACCGAAGAGCATAGCTGCAAATCAGAGCTTTGTAAGAGCATAATTTGATGCACTTATAATGTTGGCCTGAAATCTCATTCAAGCAGTCATAGTATTTTTAACAAAATAGCTGCTTCCTGGCAAGGTCATCTCCTGTGACACCAAAAGAATATGTAACCGCGAACTGGACTGTATCAATAACGGCAACAACTCAGTTTTGTTCCAACGAAAGTTTATTCTTCTCTAAAACGCAATCGTCGTAGCGCACATTATAGCGCAAGTCAAATAAAAATTCCAATTTTAACATGGCAGAGTAGCAGGGAGCAGTACTTTTTTTTAGAAAGTTTAAGTACTTGAAAAGAGTAATCACCGCAGTCAAAAGTGTACGTAACGACAACACCTTTATTTTGATTTACAATTTTCAAGGAAAAAACTGCAACGCGGAGGGAAACCAGCAATAACCGATAATCAGTCGCTATTTTTTTTTTTGGGGGGGGGGGGGGAATTTCGCCCGTCAACTGAAGAACACCATTGTGTCAGTTTGGAAAATCTCCCCGTGTTACTGCAAAACAGCGGTTTTGCAAGTCCGGGTAACTGAATTCACCCCTTTCTTTCACCCATTCTATTATCGTGGCGCTTGAGTGAGCGTTTAATATCCTCCAACCTGCTTGTCAATAAACCGTAAAATCCCGATTATAATACGCCCCCTTTCATAGGCCCATCTACCTGTGGACAAAAATTATATTCCGATTATATGCCCCCACCCCTCCCCCGCTCCGGATGTAAGCCCTCTTCCATTTATTCTTGTTCTTTTAACATAAGTACTTTTGCAAAACAACGTACAACTAAATTGAAATTAGGAAAGTATAATGCAAGTAGACTGCGGAACAATAATTTTAATTAAACGGATAGTCCAAATAGTATTTGGAACATCAAATAATGGAATTAAACTAAATTCCCGATTTATTGTGACCCTTCAAAGCCTGAAGACGCTACGGTAAATGTAAAACGTATTTGGATAGCGCTATATGTTAACCTTATCTACTCATTCCGAAACAAATTTTTTTATTCAGTTTATAATTAAGCCCCCCTAGATATAAGCCCTCCCCCCCTCCCGTTTATAACTGAGCCCACCCAAAACCTCTTTTAAAGAATTTGTATAAGACCAGGGCTTATAATCGAGATTTTACGGTAGGCCACTTTCTGTGGTAATGAAACATAACTACTGACAGGTCCGAACGAGAACTTTGCAGGGGGTGGTGTATCGGAGATTTTCAGAACTGCTACAGTAAAGGCGGCATTTTTACACGTCCTCAACAAACACAGAAAAAGGGTAAATTGGGTTAACGGTTGACAAAAGGTAGGCTATAGGTTAACCCTTTAACGCCCAAGAGTGCCATATGGCACAAGATGCCATTACATGCTCAGTATTTGGTCAATTTGTGTGAAATTTGCACAACCAAAAGTTATTGGAAAGATCTGCACAATGAAGGCATAAAATTGACGCCCCCTCTATATGAGACTTGATTTACCACCCCTCCAACTTTTGGAACATTTTCCCTTTGTAATTGTAGGTTCAAGTTGATATCTGAAAACAAGCAGTGCACCAAGAGCTGCAAATTTAGCCATAGTTTATTAGGGGTATACCCAATATGTATGAGGAATAGGAAAATTTTAAACGTTTTTCTTTTTTCATTTTGGACACTTCTCAGTCTAATCTGAGACATCCTCCATCCCTGTTAGTGTGATTTACAGCACACCTTAGAAATTACCTTTGAAATGGTATATCACACGGGGTCTACCAGTTCATTGTTGCCAATTTAGAAAAACTTGGAATTTACCTTGGGCGGGAAAGGGTTAAGGTTTAGTGTACTCTAAAGCCCAACTCAAACTCTAACCTTCCCTTTACTTAAAACCGCGGGTGACAAGCTGCTCATGAAAATTTTGGTGGAGGTCTTACGTTAAAAAAACTTTATATCTTGAACGTGTGGGAGCCGGTTCCGTTGAAACTTTGCAGAGAGCTTCTGGAATGGTGGAAGTGCAACAAGGTTGTTTTTGGTTGGATATATCGCGCTTCTTTGCAATGCTATGAGCTCCTGGAGTTAAGATTTCGTAAAACGAGACTCCGTGTCCAAGTTTTCTCCTAGTGGGGAAGACAACACTTTACCACTCACTGATCAGTTAAAACCTCTATTGTGTCACAGCAGAAGCCGATTATGGGATTTCGAGTTCCATCGAAAGTTGTAAGCTTTTAAATGAGTAAAATCGTCCTTGTTTAGATGTGAAGCCTTCAATATTTTGTTGAAAAGCCTGTTTGAAAAAATTGCTTTCATTTGTTGTGACAATCTACAATACACCTAAATTATCTGCTAGTTGTGTCATTTCAGGAAATAGTATATCCGCGCTGTATTCTTGGACACAAAATTGGTGGTTTTAGGGCTTCCGAAGGCTTACCGAATAAACACGAATGTTTAAGGTAAGATTGTGTATATTATTGAAATTAAATTCTAGCAGCTAGTGTTCACTGTCCAGAAAAGAACAATACGTTGCAAATTAGAGATCGCAAATATTTGAATTGAAGAATATAAGCGTTTCCGAAGCTCCATGTTAACTATGAGGAGTATTATTTTAGTCTTTGCTTTGTTTTGTTGGAAAAGTTCTACAAAGTTTATATTAACGTTTCAACGTAAAAAGAAAGCCGGACTTCGAGAGTTTTTTATTTTTCATTAAAAAAATGCTTAAAAGTCACAAGATATCCGTAGCACACGATTTAACGCACGTGCAATGATTGATTTAGAATCTGGAAGTTTTACTGAAGAGCCTATTCATGAATATTTCGTGCAATAGCCCAAAAAAGTTATGCCAGGAGGTCAAAATGCTTGCAACAAAATATTTCTTTTTTACATTGTTTGCTTTTGAGGCATGTATATTAGCATACTAAAAGTCAACAAAAATCAACTCATGGGAAATACTTAAAAAACCCACGTGTTGATGACTGCCATGTTTTTATGCTAATTAGCCATTGTAAACTGTTCCATCAAGACATTTACTAGTTTTAGTTACACTAAACATGTAAAAACAAAGGACTATTAAGTAAAATGTACATTTAAGTTCTATCATAGACCGTTTGCCAACAAATATTCTACGAACAAGTGTTTAAATAGTAGTTTCTCAACCCTTGCTGGTCAGTTACTGGACTGCTATCCCTTAAACACGAAGCGAACCTACAAAAGGGAGGCTGAGCTGTTCAGCCTGTCAATCACAAATCCCAAGGGGTGCCGATGGAGGCATTTGATTGGCTCACTTGCCAGACCAAACGGGACGTGCTTTCGAGTCGAACATTCTCGCATTACTAGCAAAATTAGTAGCCGATGAACAAGATAAATAATTAGTTTATTCTCGGCGAAATGGGTGGATAATTCTTCGATAATCGCACGAATGGAAATATCGTGTAGATTCACCCCGAATTTTTGCAATGACAATTTTCTGAAGACGAAAAGAATCAAGAGGCGAAATACCAGGCGCTATAAAAGCAAACCGAAACCGATAAATAACAAACAACTCGATCCGCATGAATACGGCTTTTGCAAACAAAACGAGGTATAAAATAATCCAACTAGCTGTCTAACTCTTTACAGATTTTTCGGGGAAACTATTACTTCTGTATAATAGTATATAATAAGATCGAGCCAATGAAAGAAACCCAAAGGGTGAGAGTATTATGAACAAAATAAATCATAGAATCCTGCAACGGATTATAAACCAACTGCAATTGCGGCTGGGTTTGAAAAATGTCCCAGCAAATTACGTCTTCACAGACTGATATTCAACTTCAAGTCCTGAAATAAATTTGTATAACTCTTTGACTTTGGTTTATTAATAGTTGAGCGGTGAGGAAGCTGTTTTGGTAACTTCACAGAATTTGAATTTTTAATCTCGGTTTATCAGTGTTTATCTCGAGTTTACCAACTCCAGTTGAGAACCTCACCGGACTTGCATATAAATTGCAACGTTTTAGAGTTGAATAAGATTTGACGGCTCACTTGTATTTGTATACTATACATTTAGTATCTACAGCTTATTTTAGTCTAGGTTTATTCATTCGTTGTTCGGATAAACAAACGGACATTCTCCTTGATATCAACTGCGTGACCGGCGTCTACCATTACAAAATCAGATTAGAACCAACCGAGCGTTTCAAGGGGGCGGAGCCTTCCCTTTTATAGGATCGCTCCGTGTTTAAATTAATGTCTCAAACATCACCTGATTATCCATCGGTACCTTTCTGATAGTACTGAAGATAAGTCATAAGGCATCAAGTTCCTCCCCGATGTCCTCTGTATCGCTATCTGGATCTGTCAGAACTGGTGAATTGAAACAAGCACTTCCACGACACTCTCCACAGGCAGTCGCAAATATTTGAATTGAAGAATATAAGCGTTTCCGAAGCTCCATGTTAACTATGAGGAGTATTATTTTAGTCTTTGCTTTGTTTTGTTGGAAAAGTTCTACAAAAAAAGTTTATACCCGCGTGCTTTCTGCAACTGCATCAAGCCGTGTTACAGTCCACCTTGCAGTTACAACTGATAACTAGGAGGAGAGTTTCCGGTGCAGGTGGTTTGTCGGTCATTACCGGAATTAGAGTACCATTTGTTTCTTTCCATCCCCAGTCACAAGGTTGAAGCTCTTGATTTCCAGTCCAAAGTTGCACTTGGTAGTACACACGAAGGGAATGAAATTTCGCTGCAGACGACGTCGGAGGCAAGGACTTCACTTCAACTGCGGTTGTGCTTTTAGCTGTCTTTTCGCAAAATCGTCGATGTCGCAAAGCCTCCTATCCGTCGCTCACCTTGCGCCATACACCTCTACAAATGCACGTTCCCCTGCTTTGATAGCATCTTCTTTCAACGAATTGTCATTATAAAATACTTCGGCGTGCTAATATAACTGTGTTCTCTTCTTAAGACCGACGGCCTTTCCAATACGTATACCAAACAAGCGTGACGTGGTATCACATCTCAGCAATGCCTGTAGAAATGGGAGATGTCTGCAGAGGTTTGACCCGAGCACAGAACAAGTAGCCTGGGTGTCTCAAATCTTGCCTTGCGTGGACCCTCGTTTCGGCTCTGGTATGAAGAAAATTTTCTTCTTGCAAATATTTCCCTGGTGGCAGAGTAAAATTAAAATGTCTGTGTCATCTGCGATGACGACGGTGTCTCTGGTAGCAGATACAGAGACCGCAGACTGAGCTATCAAGACATCAGCATCGCCTGCAGCATGAATAGTGTCACACTCCGCCTCCTTTAACTTCTCACTCAGCATATTGAAGCAGTGCTCCTCCATCAAGAACATAGAGTGGTTGGCTAGGCTGTGATATTTGTTCAGGTTTGACCTCATTTCATAAGGCGTCAGCTAGCACTGGTTTATCTGCTTGTCTTGGGACAAATGTGGTTTCAAACAAAGCAGCAGGGTAGCTGCAAAGTTCGTACTTGAACAGGTCTTGTAAGTCCATGAATTCATTTGCAGCAAGAACAAGCAATCGCTGAAAGAGCAACTGTACACACCTTTGATCCAATGGTGGTAGCTTGTTGCTTTTGTTTGAACGAATACTCACTGATAATCTTTCCCTGTATAGACTTAAAGATCATCTGCCGATGTCCCCAGCGCTATCAACATTTACAGATTCGTGTGCTACAACTCCTGATACTATGCTTCTTAGTGAGGTATCATCCTTAGAAAAGGGGTTCCTTGTGCGTAGAAAGCAGACTAGTTGCTCTGTATCCTTGCAGTCTCTCTTCTGTCGAGTATCTGAAGCTTTTACGTGTTGCTCGCTAGGGTTGTAAGCGACGCCAGTGAAATCTTGCATAGACCTGTTCATGTCACAACACAAAGGCATAGACTTGACCCACACTAATCTTTGCAGCTCATTCATTCTCCTTCCTCTTGTTAGGCCGCCGGTTGATTTGATGCTGCGCATCAGTGTCTGTTCAATTACCAAATCAGTTGAAAGACCAGCCCAAAATCTATCAGTGCGGCGAACAACATGCAGACCATTCAAAAAAAGTGAAAAGATATCTGGAAGGTCAGTTTGTAGTGTAACCATTTGCTGAAGGTGCACGTAAATCATTTTGGTATACAAATTATGCCCAGCTGCAGCAAAGTAAGGCAGCATCTCTTGCAAGACAAATGAAGACTCAGTCTCCCGTCCTTTCCGCTCTGAGAAAACGCCTTAGTGTATCCACCATTTTTATGTACTGAAGCCAAAGGTGCCCTGTACTGCTACCTTCATTTGTTTTCTTTTCTTTCTCAAGTCTTGCATCAACATCCTCTAATGTAGCCCTTGGCTCTTCATCAATACTGCCATTAAACGGCAGCTTGTCTGATGTTTCTCTTTTTTTCTGTAATAAACTACTTGAATCAGTAGACTCCACGTTATCAGTGCAGCTTCCTGCCGCGGCAGAACTATCCACCGTGTCCACTGTCAAAAAATCCACATCTGATTGGTTGTGCTGGAGACACTTAACACTTCCCGACAACTCTTCCTCAGTTTGTGGCAGAGAAAAATTTGGTGGAGGAACCTGAAGCGCGTCTGCAATAAGAATAATATTGAGCGCTGCGTCAACCAAAAAATTACCCCTGTGAGCTCTCGCTACTGCCTTTCCACTTAGCATGTGCGTCACAGCATTACTGCCAGACACGACTTCTAGTGCTTCGGACAAACCAGAATTCTCCATAAGGCGACCTATGCAGCCAAAACACCACGGACTTTAAATGGCTGTCTTGTGGCTCATTTGTTATGATTGTCCAAGCCTTCCACCACAGGGGCTGATCAAAAGTTATGACAGGTGTGACATGCTGTTTTCTTGCTTGATCAGACAGAAAGAGTAGGGTGGAATAAATACAGGTCATGTCGGACGGATCTAAGTCAATCATAGGTAGGAATACTATAGTTGCTTTTCCTGGATGGTTTCCCTTATGTACCATTTGCATAAACCCAGACCAACCAGGTCGTGGCCACTTTCGAAAAGGAGAGACTTTCCATAGGATGTCTGTCAGCATTTTTGGTTCACCACTGCTAGTAATTGCATTTAAAGGGCTAAGGTCATCATAGGTCAGAGGCCGCTGGACCTTGGGATAGTTGTACTGAGTTGTTTTTATTCTTCCTTGTTTAATAATTTTATCAGGCGCTACCAATTTCCAGGGAACCACACGAGACATTTCTTGACTAGGGGTGATTGCTGCTATCATACCCATTCCATGGAATGTCCCAAGGCCGTCTAATGTCCTGACATTGTGGTCCACGTTGTCAGCTGCGAATTGCACTAACTGGTTTTCGGAAGGAAGTGCTATGTCCTGTGTGGAAACCGAGGCACTTCTTAAGAACTTTTGGACTTCACTGTAAGAGCAGCAGAAACCATGTTGATGCAAAGAATCCACGAGAAATTTTGATCCAAAATGGTGATGCATTTGAATTGCTAAACCAAGCTGCAGGGGTGGAATAATCCCTCTTAGCCTTGTAGATTGAATAATGGCATGCCCCAGAGAAACTTGGTTCTTCTCAGTATTTTGTCCTGCAAACAGGTCCTGTAGAAGGAGCTTTAGGCTACGTGGAAAAAATACTATTGCGTTTTCGGTACATAAATCCTGGACACCGGGGTATTCAGTAAAGAATTCAGTGCCTTGATGCTACTTTTTATTAACTTTGCGGCAGTTTGAATAATCCTCCTTGCTTCTTCTTCATCGTCGTCACACAATGTCATAACGTTTGCCTTTACCTCCAAGTTGGTAAAAATTATCCTGTTACCAAAATGTTCCTCGAGCTTTTTCTTCATGTACTGAACTCCATAAGCCTTTTGCTTTGAACCAGTTTGCTCGAGATCTTCCTCCATTTTTTTGGTGAGTTCTATAACTGTTATCTGCTCACCACTGTTTTGTTCGCAATATTTTGCGACACGTAAGAAAGCCTTGTATTTTTCTTGTAACTCTGCTTGAGAATTCTCATGTTTTTGCCTTTTGTCAGTCTCAGCACCGTTAAATTGCTTTGGAATATCTCTCCATGAAAGGACGCAAGGGGGTCGTACCGTAAGTACCTCTAACACAAATTGTCTAAGATTCCTAACATACCTAAACTCAAGACCCACCAGGTTTCGTCTCCTTTGAAACCAGCAAGGTGTCATAATCTGTTTCAATGTCATGGGTGTTTTGATTAATTCGAAAACTAACCAGTCGGGTTGAAAGCATATGATCTGATCTAAAATGTCACTTGGAGATGAATAAAATCCAGAAAAAGACTAAACGGTTTTAAAAAATGAAATAAAATAAATTAAATTCGTCTCATATGACGGGAACAATTATAAATAAACTCGCGTGCATGCTGCGAGGGAAACAACAGGGCATTTGATTACCGGCTAGATGGACGCGGACACTCGCTTATAAAATCAAAGAATAAATCGCGCCATAAAAGCACGGAAAAGGAAAAAAGCAACTAAGAGAGTGGAAAAAGCGGAAACTTGATAGCAGAAAATTTATTTATCAATGAATGTCGTTGAGAATCTAACAGGCAAAATACTAGACGCATCTGTAACCATGAGAGATCTCTGTTTACCAGAGCGAAAATCCGCAGCGTGGAAATGCCATGATATCGCATCACGGTACCAACCACAACAATCGTACTAGTATATGTATATTAAAAAAGCCATCCTACTGTAACACAAGCAAGTGCCCACTGGTAAGATGAGGCTGATAGATTTGAGGAAATTATCCCGACTGACATTCTACCATCAATGGCGTTAATTCTGTGCGGGCACTCGTTTATCAAGCGCGCGTGGCAACGCGTGTTAAATTTGCTCTTCTTTTAATATCGTCCGTTGCGAGTAAATTCTCGTACCAGCGCGGCTGACTCATCTTGGTGTTTTGTCTTTTCTTTTTTCTTTTATCTTGGCAACATATAATACGGAAATATCACGCTTTTGCAAAGGATTACAAATTATATAACCCTGAAGAAGCACGTACGGCTGGGGTTGTGCATGTGATAAAAATATCGAGAAAGCCTTAACACAAGAAAACTGTGTTTAGTCATCGACTCTGGAAGATTTAGTGAATTAACGAAATAAAAAAATTGAAGCAAGTGATATGAAGACCGTGCGAAATTAAAAAAAAAGTGTAGGATGCATGGGTTCCTGAAGAAGGAATACTGGTAAACGAATGATTCAGAAAGGAAATACAAATACTCCCCAAAAGTTAAAACGTGCCAACGTGTAAATCTTGCGGGAAGGACATAATTATTTGTATGAAGTGTGCTACGCGTCAGTTCTGATGTGAAAAAGTTAAGCGCAAGCTGGCCGCTGTGATTAGTATTTCTAGGTTACATCGAACTGTATGAGGTGTGTCACCCGCCAGTTCAGATGAAAAAAAAAATAAGCGCAAGCTGACCGCTACGATTAGTATTTTTAGGTTACAGCAAACTGTATGAGGTGTCACCCGCCAGTTCAGATCAGTGAAAAAAACGTTAAGAGCAAGCTAGCCGCTATGATTAGTATTTCTAGGTTACACCGAACTGTATGAGGTGTATCACCCGCCAGTTCAGATGAACGAAATTCAAGCACAAGCTAGCCGCTATGATTAGTATTTCTAGGTTACACCGAACTGTATGAGGTGTGTCACTCGCCAGTTCAGATGAAAAAACGTAAAGCGCAAGCTAATCGCTATCATTAGTATTATTACGTTACATCAAACTGTATGAGGTGTGTCACCCGTCAGTTCAGATGAAAAAACGTTAAGCGCAAGCTAGCCGCTATCATTAGTATTTCTAGGTTACATCAAACTGTATGAGGTGTATCACCTGCCAGGTCAGATGGAAAAACGTTAAGCGTAAGCTAGCCGCTATGATTAGTATTTCTAGGTTACACCGAACTGTAAGAGGTGTGTCACCCGTCAGTTCAGATGAAAAATAAAAACGTTAAGCGCAAGCTAGCCGCTATCATTAGTATTTCTAGGTTACATCAAACTGTATGAGGTGTATCACCTGCCAGGTCAGATGGAAAAACGTTAAGCGCAAGCTAGCCGCTATGATTAGTATTTCTAGGTTTCACCAAACTGTATGAGGTGTATCACCCGCCAGTTCAGATGGACGAAATTCAAGCACAAGCTAGCCGCTATGATTAGTATTTCTAGGTTACACCGAACTGTATGAGGTGTGTCACTCGCCAGTTCAGATGAAAAAACGTAAAGCGCAAGCTAATCGCTATCATTAGTATTATTACGTTACATCAAACTGTATGAGGTGTGTCACCCGTCAGTTCAGATGAAAAAACGTTAAGCGCAAGCTAGCCGCTATCATTAGTATTTCTAGGTTACATCAAACTGTATGAGGTGTATCACCTGCCAGGTCAGATGGAAAAACGTTAAGCGCAAGCTAGCCGCTATGATTAGTATTTCTAGGTTACACCGAACTGTAAGAGGTGTGTCACCCGTCAGTTCAGATGAAAAATAAAAACGTTAAGCACAAGCTAGCCGCCATAATAAGTATTTCTAGGTTACACCGAACTGTATGAGGTGTGTCACCCGCCAGTTCAGATGAAAAAACGTTAAGCGCAAGCTAACCGCTATCATTGGTATTATTAGGTTACATCAAACTGTATGAGGTGTGTCACCCGCCAGTTCAGATGAAAAAAAAAACGTTAAGCGCAAGCTAGCCGCTATGATTAGTACTTCTAAGTTACACCAAACTGTATGAGGTGTATCACCCGTCAGTTCAGATGAAAAAACGTTAAGCGCAAGCTAACCGCTATCATTAGTATTATTAGGTTACATCAAACTGTATAAGGTGTGTCACCCGCCAGTTCAGATGAAAAAAAACGTTAAGCGCAAGCTAGCCGCTATGATTAGTACTTCTAAGTTACACCAAACTGTATGAGGTGTATCACCCGCCAGTTCACATGAAAAAAAGTTAAGCACGAGGTGGCCGCTGTGATTAGTATTTCTATGTTACATTGAATTGAATGAGGTATGTCACCGGCCTGTTCAGATGAAAAAATGTTCAGCGCAGGCAAGCTGATTGACTAGTATTTCTGTTTTACAAGTAACTGTAGTTACTGGAGTTACAAAGTGCATGTGCCGTACGTGTTATTCCCATGTTCTATGAATCAACAAACGGATTATGCACAATTAAATGAGAGGGCAGAAATTTCCCCTTTGGCCATGAGAAGTTGAATTTCTATTTATGGTCATATTTGATGCTGGAGAAACTAAAGTTCACATAAAATGTACCTCTGTGTCCATTTTCATGTACATGTCTGCACGTATTTAAAATCTTCATGTAATGTCTTAAAGCCCCACATTTATAAATAAACAGGACGTCAATAGCCGGTTGATAGGGAGAACTCATTTCGCCGAGATCTCAGCTCACAGAATCAACTGAGTTTTAAAACATAAAGCAATCTCGGAAAAATCGAATTCCGGTTACCAGTAGCTCGAATCCCGGTTGCACAAATTGATATAATCAGTGAAGCTATAGCTAGCCGATAGTCTTTTTCACATCATTTGCGTGGTTTCGCCATTTAAACTTTGCTTTTCCGCGGACTATTTAATAGAGGCCCGGATAATAATACGCCAGCCACGCATGTTATAGAGCTAAGCGATTCTGTGCAATAGCGGTAAAATAAAACTGCTGAGACTTACCTGGTGTCCTCACCATTCTTAACCTTTGTGACTGTCGATCATATTAAAAACCTTTCTGAACAAATTTCTGAATTGGACGGCGTAGAAATACATTATCCACGGCCTATTACAAACACGTTGTATCTGGATGGATGAAAGAAACAACTGTCGCGTTTGTTTTAAAACCGACGTGAAATAAGAAAAAGGCTGTTTAAACTTGCGATAATCGCACGGTGAATGCTTAAAATGTCCGTGTGTACGTTCGAAGACATCTTTCTGATACGAGGACTGTAGTCCACCGGGGAGTCAATCTTCTCACTGACCTCCGAGAACGGGAAAAATCTGACCTAATTCAGCAATTGTCGCCGACTTGAGATAAGGCCAGCTTACTGTGGTACTCTGTAGAATAGCGTTTGAAGCCTAACAGCGAATGTTTTTAAGGAAACTGAAGAACGACGGTGATTCCGTTTCTGTTTTAGCGCGCGCAGATGAAAATAAATTAATTCTGGCGCGTAAACACGATGGTAAAGCACAGTGATTGTAGCAATGGAAATTGATCCCCGAAATATTAGTGTTGACAAGATGACTAGTTCTCCATTGGGAGGAGATGACAAACAAGGAGCTATTTACTTGACGGATTATGACACTTTCGCAACCTCAGAGAAAAAAACTCCGCGTGAAGCGGTACTTACAGTAGACTCCGCTTGAGTCCTGTCATGCAGTTCTAAAATTTACACTACACTGTTGATGATACACTGCGTTTTTCGCACAAAGATCACTGGTGTATGATAGCCTACCCAACACGTCCTAACTCCACTCATCCTTTCTCTCCTCACGGACTTGTCTTATTGGCGTTTCAAGTGCAGCTGTTTTGACTGGGAAGACGTCATAGCCCCGTCGCCTGCCATCACACTGAGCTGGTTGACAACAAAAAATACAATCTTGGCTGATTTCAAATTTCTTGTTCTGAGATCTCAGCTTGCACGGAGAAGGAGTGTCGATCTGTTCTTTGCTTTTTGCGGCCTGGATGTAGTATTTAACGCCCCATCTTTTTCTGCATTCCTTGTGGGCACGCTGTCTTTCCTGAGTACGCACTTCATTTCCTCTTTCTTCGCTGTTTTGGTTGACGGTAGCACTGCCTTTCTTACCCAGAGAAACAGTATCTTCTTGCGGAACTCCTGAGATGTCCTCGTTGCAAAGAACGCATGGAGTATCAGAGCTGGGTGTAGCCATTGCAACTAGATGTATCCTTGAATGAAGATCCGTGTAGCCTAGAGACCACCGATATGACATACAACAATTTTTGTGTATATTTATTTTATATTTATTTATTTCATGATTATTTCAAATTATTTTTGGAGAATATCCTATTTGTTTAATCCAATTTATTTAATTTTTGTTATCTACTATACTATAGTGACTAATTTCCTTCCCTCCGTTGTTTTCGAGATATAAATTTGCAATAAAAATCAAGGTATGGCAAAAACATGAGGGACTGAAAAGGGAACTTTAATTATACGTAGTGTAGTTATTCAGCATAAGCCCGTAAATTTTGCCCATGCTTTGAATTTGACATTGTTTATCAGTCTCAAAATTTGCATAACAGGCAAATTCAAAATTGCAAGGTCACATTTATCCAATTTATTTAACTTCCTTTTTTTATGTCAACAATACATTGTCATATTCTTAAACAGCTATTCAAAAACTCATCTGGTGAACTGTAGTTTGCAAACAAAGAAGAAATTCTTGTAAAAATTTGCCGCACAGTGCACGTGGTCTAGTGTTTCTCTAGAAGTAACAGTTTTTAAATTTTGCGTACTGCTATAGCGATAAGCCGCTCCAATGCAAGGGCTCCAGAATAGTCTTGTTCAAAGCACATAGCAAAAAAGCATTACATGAAATAAATAGTTTCACCTGAATTTTGGATAACGGGACTGGCGGGACTTGCTCGTCATCTGTCGTTCATAAACTCTGTCCTACTAATTTTCTGTCGACCTTATACTCTATCGTCAGCTTCCGGCAACGCGAAACTGGAACAAACTCAATCTTTTCGTATGCTAACATTTATTAATAGTTATTTTTGTTTTTATCCTACCTTAAAACGCGATAAAAGGTTAAAATTGTGCCTTTACACAGTACTTAACAGTTGGAATATCAAAGTGCCCTGTTGAGTTAGAAAAATTTTAAAACTTCGTAACAGTAATAGTAATAATAGTAGTAATAGTAATATTTCGCAGCGAGAATCTTCCATGAGCAAACCAAAGCATTAATTCGCCCTTTAATAACACTTTACTAAAAAAGTCAGTCGATTAATGCCACTTGAAATGAAATTTTGTTGTAAAACTTATCTGTGATTAGCAATTTGCATAAAAACATGGCGTCTAAAGGGCAAAATGAAAGAGGTAAAAAACTTGCTTTTTTTTGTATTTCGTCTGGGTTGATTTTGTTGACTTTTAGTATGTTTGTCTGTAGTCCTTAACATAAGATAAAAATTGAAGATAAAAATTGTTGCAAGCATTTTGACCTTACGGTACAAATCGCGTTAACTTTCCTGGACTACAAAATCGCTAGCATTCGTCGCACTTCGTGCATATGCTTTAGATAAATGAACACTGATGAACTAGCTAGTTTCTCACCCGCGGCCTTAACCTAACTCGTCGTCCTCGTCCCCGATCCCTGGAGGTTTCCCCGCATTCAAAATGGCGGCACGAACGGAGAAGACCCTGGTAATAACAGCAGGTCACCTGTCTCCCAAAGTGTTAAGGATTTTAGCTTTTTCAAAATGACCGTAGGCTGACTGCTGTTCTGACATCTGATGGGCCCACACCAGTTGAAGAATTGAAACAATATGAATTTTATCCATTCGAATAAAGAGTCGATCGGAAAATTAATAGGACCGGTTAATTGGGGCAGCCTTGTCCGTTAATATATGAAATTGGCAATATCGGTTAAAGGCACTTCACCCATTGATTTCAGTACTTGTGTTTCTGAATAACATGTGGCTCATTCGACCATGTGTGTTTCATGCACTTAAGCACGCATTATCTACAATGCAAAGCGAACGTTTAAGTCTATGGGTTTTGAAATTCAAAAAGATGAAGGAGAGAAAACCCATCTTGATATTTCGGATTTCCAACAGTAGAACATAGGACGAAGATAAATCTTTGCAGATGTCAAACAATTATTTTTTTATTAGTTAAAATTTCATGGAAAAAGCCCATGAACCATTTAGTATTTTAACTGGTTACTTTCAAAAGTTCAAGATGACTTGTATGAAATCTTAAACTTGAATTACACTTAAGTTTAAGTATTTAAAATTATCACATACTGCCCACAAATTAAATAAGAACCCTTTTTTTTCTTTTTGCAAGGCCGCAGTTTAATTTTTTATGCGAATGATCAGCCTTCAGTGAGGTTTGGAACGGAAGCAGCTATTTTAAAAGAGTGAAACTGGAAACTACAAAGAGAGCCTTCGAATATTATGGAATGACATATAGCTACATCTCTTTCTAATTTCAAACAATTGGATTAGTAACAAGGTAAGACGTAAAGTAATTATTGACAGGCAAATTTGACAAAATGTTTATATCTTTCCAGTGTTTTGATGTCGCTTTCCAGATGCTTGTTTTAGAAACATGCCTTCCTTCATCAGGGCCCACGGAAGTAAAAACTGCTAATAGCCGTTTGAAAGCTTTAAGGAGGAAGTATAAAGTTCGTACGTTCTGATTGGTGTATTTGAAATCTGAAAAGTTTTTTTTTTTGGTCCCAGCTTTGCAGCTACAACTATGTACATTCACTCAAAGAAAGGAATTTTTAATGCTTTCTGCGTGTTCTATATTTTCACTTCGCTTAGTGAGGCATCTATTGTTTATTCGTAATGTCAAGAACGCTAATAAGTAACCATAAGGTTAACTTAAACAGGACTCTACGTATTTTAATTTTTTCCCCTTTCCTCTAATGAGATCAGAATAATCACTAGTAGAGCATGTAGTATACACTTGTTTTCACTTATGTCCAGGTTTGCATGCAGTTGCGAAATTTGCGATTTTTCGTGTGCTTGCGAAAAATCGCAATGTCGACGATTTTTCGCGTTCACTTGCGATTTTTCGCCGTTCTGGGATTAGGAACGATTATCCTGCGCGAAACCGATCAATCTCGCGGAGCGGTTTTCACGGTTTAGCAACTGCACTTCGGTGCTTTACCATGACACCCAGACAGAAAGATTTGATGTGTTTCTGGTTTCGTCTACGTAAATATCTTTGAGCGTATGAGTTTGTGAGTTTCATAATTCCGTAGTGAGCGACTTACAGTACCTTACATCGCTTCAGTCGCTTTCAGTTCGCCATAAGTGAATGTCTCTGAGGTTTCTTTCAGCAGGCGACATATCTTATCTTATGTTCGCTTCAATAAAGTAAACCGATTGTAAGCAAACAAGCTATATATATATTTAACCTTCAGTTCACTAATAAAACCGATGGACTACACAAATTGACTTCACATCACAAATTTGCCGATAACTTCAAAACAACTGGCGCGTGTAATTTGAAACTGTCCCTTACGCATGATGCCATTCAAAATCAAGAACTTTTGAAGGTTAACGAAGGAATTTGTTAACTCTCAGCCTATTCTTACAGCGCTTTCATTCACTATAAAACTTATTTCTATCGATTGAAAACATATATACCAAAGAAAGTTGACGAGCCATTTGTTGCATGTTGACAACGCAACGTGTGCGCTTCGGATCGAAAGATCGGCAAGTTTACTCTTCTCAGTATTCTGCAATCTCAATTTCTACTGATCACTGTCAAATTTAAAACGTAGACACACGAAAGCAATGAAATATTACTTAACTACTCTAGCAGATGTAACATCAATCTATGTATATCCCTCGTTCTTTTTAGCACACAACGCGAGATAAAACATAAATCTATGAATATCCCTCGTTCTTCAAGCTCCCAGCGCGAAATTTACCAGGCATATACAAATGTCCCTCGTTCTTTAAACTCCAAGCGCGAGATGTAACGTGAATTATGAATATCCCAAGCTTTATGAAACATCCCTCGTTCTCTGGGGGTGGACGTAGGGGAATGCACGAACAGAGAATTGGGGGCGATTTTATCCCAGTCTCTCTCTCAAGTAGGCCTGGCAGCTGGCAGATTTATACTGAAGTCTTCGCTACTCTAGCTTGTTTACACTCATCAGGAGCGAAATATTAGCCATTTCAAGTGTAACAAAAACCATCAAAAGGAACAGGAAACAACTTCAGTCCTTTGTGATAGTCTTTAGGGATCATAAACAGGAAAACAAGCGAAAAGAAATGTTTCATCACTGCTACATGTTTGCTATAATCTATGATTCTTCATCGACAAGCTGGGAGCTGAGCTGAGAAATTCTGTTCTACCAATACTTTTTCAGTCTGGAAATGTGAAAGACGTCTGTACAAGTACTTCCACAATTCAAGCATGATATATATATATATATAAAACCACAAAAATACTGGTTTTATATGCTTATTTCTGGAGGAAAGATCTAGGCAAATGATGTTTTTGATGGACTATATATATATATATATATATATATATATTAGTTGATTTGCAGAACTGCTGTCAGAGTGCTCAATAGAAAAACTAGAGCATAAATATTAGAAGACAGTCTGATCAACTGAAGATTAGACTTGGCATTTTTATTACTAAATTGTTTCGTACCGCACAACTTGTACGGCACTCATCAGATAAAATTGCCAAATGTAAAGATTACAACGCTACACTGGTATATAAGGACGCTCGATGAGAAGGAAAGTATAAAATTACAACGGTTTTTCGCGCAAGAAGATTGTGCCATCAAAAACATGCAACTGTAGGAAACCAGCTGACTGCCCTTTGGCTGGGAATTGTCTCAAGGAATCAGTGGTATACCAAGCGACTGTGGCAACGGTAGACAGTAGGCCTGATCAGACCTACGTAGGCCTTACTAAAAATTCTTTTAAGACTAGATTCACCAACCACAAAGCTTCCTTTAATCACCCGAGCAAGAGACTCAACACCGAGCTAAGCAAATACGTTTGGCAGTTGAAAGACACCAAAACAAATTTTCAAATCACATGGAAGATCCTAAAGCAAGCTGCCCTATACAACCCCGCTTCAAATCGCTGTAACTTGTGCCTGTGGGAGAAGTATTTTATAATCTGCAGACCTGATTTGGCTTCACTCAATAAACGAAATGAACTAATAACCTCCTGTAGACACGCAAACAAATTCCTGCTCAAAAACTTCAAACCCGTCACGCAATAGCAACTGTTTATTTTAGATTTCAAAACTTCCATTGTCACGCATTTTTTAAGCATTTATTGTTTCGAAACAGTAACCGTTGTAATTTTATACTTTTTTAATTATCTTTGTCATAAGCTTTCATTGTCCCGAAAAATCGTTGTAATTTTATACTTTCCTTCTCATCGAGCGTCCTTATATACCAGTGTAGCGTTGTAATCTTTACATTTGGCAATTTTATCTGATGAGTGCCGTACAAGTTGTGCGGTACGAAACTATTTAGTAATAAAAATGCCAAGTCTAATCTTCAGTTGATCAGACTGACTTCCACGACAATAAGTATATATATACTTAGACAAAGTATTGTCCAATGTCAACCATACACTGAAGAAGCCCGAACGGCGAAACGTTTGTATTAAACATGGACGTGTGAGCGGTTTGCAGTTGACTTCCTTTTTCATTCAACTTATCTAATTCTTGGAGTCAAGGCATCGTGTATCCGTTTGAATGGCCTTCAATTCAAACATGTCAATTGCACCAGTAGTTTACATTCGGGAGCTGAGAAATTCTGTACTGCCCATGCTTTTTCACGGGTGGAAATGTGAAAGACGTGCTTTTGATTTCTACCCATACTTCCACAATTCAACGATGCCTTTTTCTGCTGAATGGCCTTCAATTAAACATTTACATCATAAACATTTAAATGGAAATGATAATCTTCCTAATGAAGACCAAATGGCACATGAAACAATCTTAGGGAATGCGAGACAATAATTATCAGCTAGATGTGACCAAAGGCCCTTCACACATATTGAGTGCTGTAAATTACAAGTCATTGCTGATTTGGGGTCAAGGATATTGAGCAAGATTTCAACTAAAACTTCCACGACAATATTATTTCATTCTACCGACTATCTTTCCTTCATATAATTTTAATTTTCACTGATGCAGCATCACAGGAATTTCTGATCTTGGTCATAAGCTTCCATGGCCACGTAAAACATCACACAAAGGACAAAAGTGTAACAGTCTGAAACAACATTTTGTTGCCTCCAGCTAAATCACAACAAGTGGATTTGTAAGTAAACCCATATTTACTTACCTTTAATGCTACTGGTTTTGTAACTTGCCTAACTAATTACCATCGATAGTAAGCTATGTTCTTACAATAAGCTTACTGTAC
Organism: Siderastrea radians; assembly: GCA_964017195.1. Lineage (NCBI taxonomy): Eukaryota > Metazoa > Cnidaria > Anthozoa > Scleractinia > Rhizangiidae > Siderastrea > Siderastrea radians. Next base: position 59,443,579 of record OZ024890.1, on the reverse strand, counting down.
TAGTCATGATAATTCACTTGATTAACAGCTGCGCATGGTTACTGTACCATAAAATGATTCCACTTTGTATTGTGTATGACGTCACTTGTCATATAAGTTGATTCCACAGTTTTGCTTGGGCCCTCTATCCCAATCTTTGCACTACTTTCAGTATTTGCAATTTTTGCAGTTCCTTGTCGGGGTCCTCTTTGACAGGTTTACATCCACTCGAAGATTTTTCCAATTTTTCGCAGATTTTACAATAATCGCAATTTTCGCAGTTTTTGCAAAAATCGCAGACCTTGCCGGGGCCCTCTTTAACGGGTTTACATCGACTCGACCATTTTTTTCAATTTTTCGCAGATTTTTTACCATAATCGCAGTTTTCGCGGTTTTCGCAAAAATTGCAGAGCTTGTCGAAGCCCTCTTTCACAGGTTTACATCGACTCGACGATTTTTCCAATTTTTCGTAGATTTTACAATAATAGCATTTTTCGCGTTTTCGCAAAAATCGCAGACCTTGTCAGGGCCCTTTTTGACAGGTTTACATCGACTCAACGATTTTTCCAATTTTTGGCAAAAATTGTAATTTTCGCGGCTGCGTGCAAATCTGGACATACTTGTTTTATGTTCAATCTATTTCCGGGATCGCCTGACGGTAGAAGACATACACGGCGAAAGCATGCTAGGGCTTTTATTCCTTCTTATGTTATTATCCTCCCGATCGGAATCCCCAAAGAATCTCCGAAGTTTATACCCAGCGACTTCTCTGTTCCGGACCTCGTACTATCTGACCGCATTTCAAAGCACCAATTACAAAGCACAGTAGACCAACGGAAAGAGTAGTGATAAAACGCACGCTAGTCTCCCTCGGAAGTACTTGTGATTGTGCAAGTCTCTGAAGGAGGCAGGGGGTCGGTGATTTTCGGTACTGGCACTCTGTACTTAGGGTCCGTGAGGTCCTGTTAAGTAAAGCACATATAAAAGACTTACAGACCTATGCTCAGTGAATTGTGTTGTGATGTGTCTCCACCTACACAAAATTTGGTCCAAAATCCTTGGGCAACTCTAGCCTAAGTCTGGCTAAAAAAAAGCAGGAAAATTTTTCCCGTTGGCAAGTATTTGTTTGTCAATTATGGTCGCACTAAGACTTGCCACTTTTTTACACAGCAAACGTCAATCGAAACGCTAGAATAAAGATCTGGTTTCTAAAGAAACTGTGGTGCTGGTGGTAAGTGTAGAAGTGAAACACACAAACCAAGGGACATAAACCATGTAAATAGCATGTAAATCGACCAAAGGTTACCTGTAAATAACATGTAAATGGTTTTAAGGAGCCTGTAAATATCATGTAAATCGAATAAAGGAGCCTGTGAATATCATGTAAATAGAATAAACGAGCCTGTAAATATCATGTAAATGGAATAAAGGAGCCTGTAAATTTTCATGTAAATCGAATAAAGGAGCCTGTAAATATCATGTAAATGGCATAAAGGAGCCTGTAAATTTTCATGTAAATCAAATAAAGGAGCCTGTAAATACCATGTAAATCAAATAAAGGAGCAGTAAATATCATGTAAATCGAATAAAGGAGCCTGTAAATTTTTATGTAAATCGAATAAAGGAGCCTGTAAATATCATGTAAATCGAATAAAGGAGCCTGTAAATTTTCATGTAAATCAAATAAAGGAGCCTGTAAATGCCATGTAAATCGAATAAAGGAGCCTGTAAATTTTCATGTAAATCGAATAAAGGAGCCTGTAAATCGAATAAAGGAGTCTGTAAATTTTCCTGTAAATCAAATAAAGGAGCCTGTAAATACCATGTAAATCGAATAAAGGAGCCTGTAAATTTTCATGTAAATCGAATAAAGGAGCCTGTAAATCGAATAAAGGAGTCTGTAAATTTTCCTGTAAATCAAATAAAGGAGCCTGTAAATACCATGTAAATCGAATAAAGGAGCCTGTAAATACCATGTAAGTCGAATAAAGGAGTCTGTAAATCGAATAAAGGAGCCTGTAAATATCATGTAAATCAAATTAAGGGGCCTGCAAATTTTCATGTAAATCGAATAAAGGAGCCTGTAAATCGAATAAAGGAGCCTGTAAATACTATGTAAATCGAATAAAGGAGCCTGTAAATACCATGTAAATCGAATAAAGGAGCCTGTAAATTTTCCTGTAAATCAAATAAAGGAGCCTGTAAATACCATGTAAATCGAATAAAGGAGCCTGTAAATACCATGTAAATCGAATAAAGGAGCCTGTAAATCGAATAAAGGAGCCTGTAAATATCATGTAAATCAAATTAAGGGGCCTGTAAATTTTCATGTTAATCGAATAAAGGAGCCTGTAAATCGAATAAAGAAGCCTGTAAATTTTCATGTAAATCAAATAAAGGAGCCTGTAAATACTATGTAAATCTAATAAAGGAGCCTGTAAATACCATGTAAATCGAATAAAGGAGCCTGTAAATCGAATAAAGAGCCTGTAAATATCATGTAAATCAAATTAAGGGGCCTGTAGATTTTCATATAAATCGAATAAAGGAGCCTGTAAAAACCATTTAAATCAAATAAAGGAGCCTGTAAATATCATGTAAATCGAATAAAGGAGCCTGTAAATCGAATAAAGGAGCCTGTAAATTTTCATGTAAATCAAATAAAGGTGCCTGTAAATACCACGTAAATCGAATAAAGGAGCCTGTAAATTTTCATGTAAATCAAATAAAGGAGCCTGTAAATGCCATGTAAATCGAATAAAGGAGCCTGTAAATCGAATAAAGGAGCCTGTAAATATCATGTAAATCAAATTAAGGGGCCTGTAAATTTTCATGTAAATCGAATAAAGGAGCCTGTAAAAACCATGTAAATCGAAGCAAGGAGCCTGCAAATAACATGTAAATTGAAAAAGGGCGACTACATTGTAGACCATGTAGTGAGATGACAGACAAAAAGCCTTTTCTGTAATCTTTATTGTTGAAGAAATAACGTGTTGAACATTTCCAGCATAGAAAACCTTATAAGCAGACCTTCTCAGTAGGTTTGCATTAACACACTGGTCTACAACTGTATGAATTCATAATAGGTATAGGTACATGCCTTCAAAAAGGGCTTTTAAAAATAGACATTTAAGAAAAGTAATGCAAAAACAATGCAGGCACATTGGTTACACCAACGAGCACCAGCAGCATCACCTAAGCAAATGAATCTGCATCTCTGTGATTGATGCCACTTATGGGTGTCAAAAAGTGACGACATTAAAAATACACTGTAGTAATTCTTGTGATGCCCTTGGCTATTTATATTGCTTACGCCATTGCAGGTATTTTATTTTGTTTTTGTTTTGGGATTTGCTTTGTATCTTGAGACCTGTGGAAATAACCAAAAAATGCAAACAGTAAGCAAGTACAGGCAACTATGATGTAATGATCTGAGTTTAACTTACGAACAGCTTTAGACATTTTGGTTCAAGTTTCACATAGCTCTTTCATTCCCTACCCTAGCTAAGAATGCAACATCTTTACTTTGACTAATATTTTGAAGATATGAGTGTATCCCCATGCATGTACTGTTCATCAGGTACCTGTACATGTACCAACCACAGCCTGAGAAGATAATATGTACAATAACACTTAACTAAATTGCCAATAATGGAAGCGTTAAAAAGTGACCCCATATGAGGTTCTGGGCTATATGTGTATTGTTGGCAAATGACAATATTTTTATCACTACATTGTAAGACACTGTACAGGTTGAAAAGTGGTATAGACTCCAAACATGCATAGGAGTGTAACAATAGATCGAACTATCAATGCACTGCGATTGGAGTGTTCCGATAGCGACACATTGATTGCAAAATTCAACTATCGATGACAATCGCGATAGTTTAGTTATTTATCGATAGTTAAGATAGTTTTCAAATGATTTCCTGTAGTTCTATTCCCTTCATTAAAAAATGCTTTTATTGTTCTCTGCTGTACGTTATGTCCATTGTTTTGAAATCAAGTAACAATATTACTTTGTTTTCATACAAAAACAGACTTCATTTGTCTCCAGGGTCTCCCCTTCTTGGAGAATTGACTGTCACTTTGTCAACAAACATGGCGGTCTCGAAGGCTCATATGGCCAGTCTTTTGGAATCGTACAAAACAAAAAAGGAAAGGCAAACACATGAGAGCACTTCGGGTTTTTAAAAGAAAATAATGATTCAGAGTTGTATGTACATGTAACAGGTGTCCCCGCAGAATGGTACTAAAATATAGCGGTAATACAACAAATCTGACCCACCATATGTGACAAACATGTTGATAGGTTAATTTTTCTTACGGACGGTGCCTCCTAATTAATACAGATGTATTTTTTGCAAAAGTTATGACTATGGGGAACAAGTGGATCTTAGCAAGGGTTATTGGAAGCCCTTGCTAAGATCTGCTGTTTCTACATAGTCTTAAACCGCACAAAAAATTGGTATAAGGGGGCAAATTCCTTAAAAAACCTGAATGGTAATGCCTCCATGACTACTGTCACGAATATACATTTCATAGTCTATCTCTATCTTATGCAATTGAAAGAGAGAATGTATTTGCTGTATGTAGTGTAGTTTGTTGAAGTTGTAGTCATTGTAGTCAGCGTAGTCGTGTGTAGTCAGTGTAGTTGGTGTAGTCAGTGTAGTCGTGTGTAGTCGGTGTAGTCGATGTAGTCAGTGTAGTCAGTGTAGTCGGTGTAGTCAGTGTAGTCAGTGTAGTCAGTGTAGTCGGTGTACTAGTCACCGTAGTCAATGTAGTCGGTGTAGTCAGTGTAGTCAGTGTAGTCGGTGTAGTCGGTGTAGTCGGTGTAGTCGGTGTAGTCGGTGTAGTCGGTGTAGTCAGCATAGTCAGTGTAGTCGGTGTAGTCAGCGAAGTCAGTGTAGTCAGTGTAGTCGGTGTAGTCAGCGTAGTCAGTGTAGTCAGCGTAGTCAGCGTAGTCAGTGTAGTCGGTGTAGTCGGTGTACTAGTCACCGTAGTCAATGTAGTCGGTGTAGTCGGTGTAGTCGGTGTGGTCGGTGTAGTCGGTGTAGTCAGCATAGTCAGCGTAGTCAGTGTAGTCGGTGTAGTCGGTGTAGTCAGTGTAGTCAGCATAGTCCGTGTAGTCAGTGTAGTCAGTGTAGTCGGTGTAGTCAGTGTAGTCGGTGTACTAGTCAGTGTAGTCGGTGTAGTCGGTGTACTAGTCACCGTAGTCAATGTAGTCAGTGTAGTCGGTGTAGTCAGTGTAGTCGGTGTAGTCAGCATAGTCAGTGTAGTCAGTGTAGTCGGTGTAGTCAGTGTAGTCAGTGTAGTCAGTGTAGTCAGCGTAGTCAGTGTAGTCGGTGTAGTCGGTGTACTAGTCACCGTAGTCAATGTAGTCAGTGTAGTCGGTGTAGTCAGTGTAGTCGGTGTAGTCAGCATAGTACGTGTAGTCAGTGTAGTCGGTGTAGTCAGCATAGTCAGTGTAGTCGGTGTACTAGTCAGTGTAGTCGGTGTACTAGTCAGCGTAGTCAGTGTAGTCGGTGTAGTCAGTGTAGTCCATGTAGTCAGTGTGGTCGGTGTAGTCAGTGTAGTCGGTGTAGTCAGCGTAGTCAGTGTAGTCCATGTAGTCAGTGTGGTCGGTGTAGTCAGTGTAGTCGGTGTAGTCAGCGTAGTCAGTGTAGTCCATGTAGTCAGTGTGGTCGGTGTAGTCAGTGTAGTCAGTGTAGTCCATGTAGTCAGTGTGGTCGGTGTAGTCAGTGTAGTCGGTGTAGTCAGCGTAGTCAGTGTAGTCCATGTAGTCAGTGTGGTCGGTGTAGTCAGTGTAGTCGGTGTAGTCAGCGTAGTCAGTGTAGTCCATGTAGTCAGTGTGGTCGGTGTAGTCAGTGTAATCGGTGTAGTCAGCGTAGTCAGTGTAGTCCATGTAGTCAGTGTGGTCGGTGTAGTCAGTGTAATCGGTGTAGTCAGCGTAGTCAGTGTAGTCCATGTAGTCAGTGTGGTCGGTGTAGTCAGCATAGTCGGTGTAGTCAGTGTAGTCGGTTTACTCCTCAGCGTAGTCAGTGTAGTCTGTGTAGTCAGTGTAGTCGGTGTAGTCAGCGTATTCGGTGTAGTCAGTGTAGTCAGTGTAGTCCGTGTAGTCAGTGTAGTCGGTGTACTAGTCAGCGTAGTCAGAGTAGTCGGTGTAGTCAGCTGGTGTAGTGGGTGTAGTCAGTGTAGTCGGTGTAGTCACAACAGCACTGACCACCCCAACTACACTGACTAAATTAACTACATAGACTACACTGACTACACCTTCGACACGAACTACACCGACTATGCTCACTACACTGACTTCACCTACCTATATGGATAGTGATTACATTTGTTATATTCAAGACAGTAGTCATGGATTTATTACCCTGAATATCCTGACATGCGCAGAATGTATGCGCAGTAAAAAAACAAGACACCGTCCTTAAGAAGAATTGGAAGCCTTAACCAGAAAGATGTTAAATGGTGCCACTACTGTACTGCATTCACTATTCAGTTGTCCCTGATTTGTCGAGAATAACGAGAATAACTGTCAAACCTCGACTGAATAAAGACAGCTAGAAGTGAGATGTTGTTTACTTGTTAAGCTTTTCTCTTTGGCTTACTGCCATAACCAGTATGTTAAATTTGTAATAAATACACAAATGCAATTGTCTTGGATCATTAAAGGATAACTGAAGTCAAAAATCAAGTTATTTTTTTCTTAAAGCTTAGACCATAAATATTAATGTTTGAAACTTTTTTTCTGCCTACTGGCTTACTTTCGGTCTCAAAAAAATAATTTTACTGCGAGTTTGGGCCAACAGCATTGCGGCGCAGAATGGGTGTGTCAGCGGTCATTTTGGTAGCCTATGACGTAAGTGGTGGGGAACGAATGCAAGATTTTACAAAGAGAAGCACCGATTTGACTTATGTAGAACTTGTACTTTGAGAGTATATTAGTACAAATGCGACGGAAACGCCGGAGAAATACCCGTTTGGAACGTTCTTCTCTTCTGCTATCTCTACTGGAATACTTCCACTTGTCCTTGAAAGCGTAAGGTACATTTTCACCGCGGATCGATGGCGCGTCTTCAATAACAACACCCGCGCAAATTTTCCGAAAGTATCAACTCTGTTTATTTGGAGTTTGCTTCTCTTTCCGAAAAAAAATACTAAGTTAAAGTAAGTTATGTCTAATTAACTGATTTGCCTGAATTTACCGATAGCCTTGCCTTTTGAACGTCACTGGAGTTCACTAGAAACTTGATGACTGTAGTCAGTTCGTGTAAGTCTTATAAACAGTCACAGATACTGGAACGCATCAGTATATCTTTGTGTTACAAGTCTCTGCAGCCTACTCTACTACATAAACATGCATAATCTTGTACTCATTTATCGTAAACCTTGCCATTTTTTTTGTACTTCAATACTGGATTTCGGTTCGAACATTAACATTTAGCGCTCCCCTCATCGGGCATCAAATACCTGCCGTAATCCATAAAGCCCGCGCACCTTCAAATAATACTGATTATATCCCTTTGTGTTGACATGTCGTGTTTTCATTACACTGTGAATTACCTTCGCAATTTTTCAACTGAAAGTGGCATTTTTCGTTCTTGCATCAGGTATTTGAACTGATAGGCTATGTAACAGATTCGTAAAAATAAAGCTACAAAATGTACCTTGCTTTCGGCGCACTCACAGACTATAATAATTATTTATCGGTTTTTATACTGTTTTGTCACACCACTTTTCTCCGTAACTGAGTTCGTTTCAAAATATCTTCACAGTCAACGCTGGAGTTATTCACCAGTTTATTCTACCCGGCACGAAGTTCTAAATTCTATATTGTAGAAAAGCTGGAAGCCAGGGGAAAATATCGCAATAACAGGGAAAAATTACAGAACGTGAAATGCAATACGCGATAAGCGGCTGTTGTATGACCTTGGTGTCAAAACAATGCCGGATCTGTTGGGATAGATTATTTATTTGCCGCACAGGAACGGTTCAGAAGAATTCACTTAGCATACTCAGTGGTAGTTATACTGCTGCATGGAGGAGAAGAAATTCGCATACAAACGTGAACATATGCCCCGGCTTTACTCACAACCGATAGCCGGGCGTATGGCTTCAACTCACTCACTAACAAAAAAAAATTGAAATACCACACGAGTGGAAACAAGCCTGATTGATCACACTTTTAATTGAGCTCCTTAGCGTCTCGATAAATTAATTGTCAACCCTCAACATAGCTTGAATTATCCTCGCCTACATGGTCTTCGCAATTGAGCGCAAATCGTCGCTAATTCAGCGTTCCCGATTCTCTCAAGATTTGGGTCACAGACTTCTTCTTCCAAGCCAATTAGTTATTCACAAGGGAAATATACTATTCCAAACTGGAAAGGGTGTACACAGTTCATGATGGGAAGCAATATTTGTGAAATAACAAAGCCTTGGATTTGAAGCAGCTAGTAGCACTCTTTGGACGGAATATCTTTCCCCATCACTTACGTCACAACATACCGCTGACATCTGTAGCGAGCCCACAATGACAAGGCCCAAAAAGCGGGGAAATCCCAATTTCAATGCCAATTGTTTCGAAAATAACAAGTCGCAAGTGAAAATAATTGCCAAAACTTGATTTTATATGTCTAAAGCTTCCAAATGAAATAATAAAAACAAACATGATTTTTGGACTTCAGTTCTCCTTTAATATTAACATAAGGAGATTTAAGAAACACAAGAATGATTTCAACAGCTAAGAAAGTGCTCATATCTAAGCAGCTGAGATTCAAGTACAGTTCTAGTGTAGCCCAACAAACGTTTTAACTTCACTTTGCAATTACATGTAATATAATATGTACCTGCTGGCTGTGGTTGGTCCAAATTATCAGTGCATTACATTACATGTAAAATACTATTAAATAATTTTGTGACATGCCCACAAAAGGGGAATTCTCCCTCCCAAACCACAAGAATGGGCAAGCAATGGTGTCTGATTCATCCGCATTTGGGAGTCAAACTGTCATCCTTATTTCCCATCTTTTTCTTATCTTCACTCACCCTGAAATTGTTCCTTTTGCCCCTAAGTATTAATACTTTTTGTCTCAAATGAAATCACACCTACAAATACCAAAAAAAAATCATACCAGTCAGTCAATCTAGAATATTATATTAGGTTACCACACATTTTCAAGTGAGGATCCTGGGAGGAAGCAGGGTACTCCCTATTTATGATTTTACGGGGAGGCTCTGGCCAAAGGTGGTGACTTTTTTAAGTTCACAGTATACTAAAGGGTAGGAAAAAATTGTCATTTTAGTATATGAAAAGGTTACAAAATCAACTGAAAAGTGGACAAGTTGGTGGCTTAAAGAAAAGTTTGGGAAGTGTGCCAAATTTCTGTAGAAATGACAACACGAAACACATAAAAGCTTGCAACCTCTGAGTAGCTGAACCAGAACAACTGAAAGCCCGGGGAAAATTAGGCAATTATAGGAAATTCTATGGTTTTGGTTTATCTTTGGGTATAGCAAAGGGGTACAAATTTTGTTCTCGATACCATTTTGGTAAAAATTAGTATATTAAAAGGGAAGGGTTTGAACCTCCAGACAGAGCCTCTCCATATAAAACTTTATTGAGTGCACCCCCCCCCCCCAAGGGTGAGGATGCACCCAATCCATACTCTTATACAAATTTATCTGGGTTCAGCCTTGAGGTGTAATGAACTTTTATGTGTTACATAGAAAGAGAAGAAAAATATCAACTTACTGGTGAGCTGTTATATTCTGAAACAAAAGTGAATCACAAGGAAGTGTATGCCCAGTTTGCTGAGCATACACCCTTACACTAAAAATTTTCTACCTGGCTACCTGGGATCCCAGCATTGCCTTACCAGGATCCCAGCTAACTGGACTAAGATTTTCTTACGTAACTGCAAAGTGTGTGAGGTGTGTTTACGCCAGGATTTCTGCAAACTGAGCCAGCATGGCTGACCAGGCCAGTTTGGCTCATTGGCCTCTTAAGGCCCAGTAATACGAGCAACATTTTCGTAAAACTTTTTGCACAACTTGCGTTGCAAGTTGACATTGTTTCTTGCACATATTAACACCTTTTTGCGCAACAAATTTGTTGCTTCTACTTTTTGCAACATCAAAATTTGTTATGCGCAGAGGTGGTAATACGTGCAACAAACAATCTCAACTTGCAATGCAACATTGTTGCGAGGAAGGTTGCACAAAAATGTTGCCCGTAATACTGGACCTTAAGAGGGCAATGAGCCAAACTGGCCTGCTTAGCCATGCTGGCTCAGTTTGCGGAGATCCTGGCATAAACACACCAAAGCATACTGTGTTATTCCTCAGGGCTATGATTAACATGTGACTAATAAAACCATGAACACTAAGAATTATCTTGGAATGTTCATTGTGTCATGACAGACCAATTAGGCGTGAAATCAATGCAAACAGGGCTCGAAATTAACTTTGTGGAGAACTGGCCCATTGGCCACCTCAATCAGATTTTAACTGGCCAAACTGTAAGTTTTACTGGCCACATGTAGGAGCAACTCAATCTTAATGACAAACGATTCTGTTAACTAGTTTGTAATAAGTATAACTTCTAAACAGTTATGAAAGAGACTGACTAACATGACTTCAGGAACAACCCAGTCAACATGGTGGAGATACGATTCATGCTTGTGTTTAATATGTAGCACCATAACTTGCAAAATGTTTTTCGTTTTAAAAGCCTAAGAAATTAATATTTTGAAGTTCACTTAATAAGTAAGCAAATAATTCGAAATTAATCAAGTAAATTTTTTTTAAAAAAATTTCTCCAGGACAAAATGGCCAGTTGTTCCAAATTTCTGGTGGCCAAAGTGTTATCTCTACAGGCCAATGGCCAGCAGACCACTGTTAATGTCGAGCCCTTGCAAACCACAAATTTAATGAAATACCGTTGCTACTTGTGCTGAAAGTTATGAAAGAGACTGACTAACATGACTTCAGGAACAACCCAGTCAACATGGTGGAGATACGATTCATGCTTGTGTTTAATATGTAGCACCATAACTTGCAAAATGTTTTTCGTTTTAAAAGCCTAAGAAATTAATATTTTGAAGTTCACTTAATAAGTAAGCAAATAATTCGAAATTAATCAAGTAAATTTTTTTTAAAAAAATTTCTCCAGGACAAAATGGCCAGTTGTTCCAAATTTCTGGTGGCCAAAGTGTTATCTCTACAGGCCAATGGCCAGCAGACCACTGTTAATGTCGAGCCCTTGCAAACCACAAATTTAATGAAATACCGTTGCTACTTGTGCTTCATTCATCTTGTATCTGATTGGTTTTCTTTCCCAACATAATAACAGTCCAAAAATAATTCAAGTGTTCATGGTTTTCATAGTTTTACTGTATTAAGAGCCATGATGCCTAACATGTGTTACGGCAGAGTATAGATCAGTGTTATGGATGAACATATCTTTTGTTGCTATTAATAATTATTTACTCAAAAAGCAATTGGGTTTCTTTATATGCATATGAACATGTGACTAATAGCTAATTGACAGCCCTAAATTGAAAAGCAAAGTTATCTAAGTAGCTAATGTTGTCCAAAGCCAAAGGGAACTTGGAGAGAAAACGGCAATTCTGCAGGAATGGGGATTAATGATTACGGAATTCAGAGGACATGGGGGCAAAGTTCTGTCCATAAATTGAAAGTTTAAATCTGAAAAGGTTCTTACAATAACTTATGTGTTACATAACTATTAAAGAACATTATTTAAGTTAAATGCACGACACAAGCATCGAATCAAGACAAATTCAATTCAATGACTCTCTATTTAAATAATAATAAGTCCTCGTGGACTGAGCGGACCGCGTGAGAAATATGACTGAATACAAACATTTACCAACCAAGAGTAAAAAAAACATACCTGACATGATGTACGAGCCACAGACGAAGGAAAAGTGGTTCTTCTATATTATTTGCATTGAATTTCCATCAGATTGAAAGCCGTTTACACGTTGGTTTGTCCTATACTAGCTCGCTCGACCGTTAAAAAGATAGTGTCCCGCCTTCCCGAATGAGCACGAATTGTGGTCAGCAGACGTTTACTACTTAGTGTACACGAACGCTAAAAATAACATGCCCTGAAAAAACAGCGTTTTTGCGGTTCTGTGTTGTTTTCACGTAATTAGAGATTTTCCATGAAAATACTAACTAAATTCGCTGAGGAAACGGTCGATTATTTAATTTGGTGAGGTAAGTTCGCATCGCAATGTACCAGTATAACGAAATTCAAAGGGCATAGCACCTACGTTCGCATGAAATACCTCTGACAAACAGGTTTTAGTGGAAATTCAAACGGGAAAAGCGTTCTTAAAGAGATTCTCGTCAGTGTGTTAAAAAAAAAAAAAAAATAATGTAGACTCCTGATCGCGAGAAGGGCTACTTTTGCAGCGTTTTTGTATCACGCTCAATTTCTTTTGTTTTTGCTTATCCACAATCCTCTTCTAAGCAGTACCGGTACCGGGCAATGTTTTTGTAACGCCCACTTCAAACTGGTGGCCTAAAAACGTTGTTAAAGAAAAACAATCTGTTTTCAAAATCCACAGATTGGTCGGATTTAAATCAATTCTCTGTTGCTTCTCTCAACTGGCACTACCGAAATGTTAGTTTTTAATAATTAACAAAATATTCGTCTACACACAAACTGCGACTTGTTGCTGAAGCCAAACAGTAAAACAGTGCTTAATTTAAAACATGTGAATAGGCTGTTCAAGATAATGAAAAACGCAGATGTCCCCCATCTTGAAACTTTTGGGTGTTAAAAACGTAGCTTGTGGTGGGGGGGGGGGGGGGGTGGGGAGGAACCCCTAAAATCTCGGTGGGCGATGTGCAGCAAATATCTTGAAATAATTACACAATTTCGGACCACAATATGTGATTTTTTGTACCCTGTTTCAGGCCTGACCCAAAATCTGATGCCCCTTATCAAAACTATCCCAGAAAGGATCGCAACTACCTAGGCACTGCTTCAATTTACGAAAAACGTTTGAGAAGGGCTTCAAATTCTCTATATTAATCAAAAATCGTTTACAAGGTTTAGGCAATCTCTCTGTTTTACTTTCTTTCTACAATCTCCCTTTTTTACATTTGTGGGGAGCAAGGTTGGCGTAGCGGTGGGAGCACTTGCCTCCCACCTCTGTGACCCGGGTTCGGTTCCAGTGGTTGGCACGTGGGTTGAGTTTGTTGTTGGTTCTGTCCTTGCTCCGAGGGTTTTTTTTTTAGAGTTCTCCAAATTTTCCTCCCTCCACAAAAACCAACACTTCCAAATTCCAATTCAACCTGGACGTCAAGTGTTTACACAAGATGTGTGGTCCTCACACTACGACGCTAAATTTGATTTACCTTTTTTTTTTACTTCATATGTTAGATACATATTCTTGACAGTCTCCCTTTTCCAATTTACACGCTATTTGCATTGTCTAGCCAGTCTCCCTTTTTCCATTTACATGATTTTTACAGGATTTGGGCCACCAAATGTTATTTACAGGGTATAGAACAGCCCCATATTTCTCATTCACATGTTCTTTACATGTTTTATTTAAAAAATTTACAGGATATTTACAAAGAAGATACTGTAAATTTGTTCCCCAAAATTTACATGTTATTTACATGGTTCTTTAAGTTATAAGGGTTAAAGGGGACCACGTAAATCCATTTTTACAACAAATTTACATCTTCTCCTTAACATGTAAAAAAGCATGCAAATTCAATTTACAAAATGCCAACATGTAAATGTAAATTTACAAAACATGTTAATTAGGATTTCCATGTTGTAAATTACGATTTACATGTGCATGTAAATTTTCAAATTCCAGTGCACAAAAAAGTGGATTGATCGAATGAGTTGATAACGCAAATTGACCACCACAGTTTCTCTAAAGTTAGTTCGACAAAATTATTTTGTTCAAGTGAAACACTCCGGTTGCTCTTGTCAAGCATCAAGGCTGACACTTTTGTGCAATTTGAAAAATACTTCAGTAACGCGGTCTGTCTTAAAAGCAAAATATGTCATTCTCGCTTAATCAGCTGGTGTGCAATGAACAAGAATAAGTTGGTGGAAAGACGTCAATTTTGCAGTTGACTGTTCGACTTACCGCTACAGAAGTGATGTTCCCGCTATAAAGCCAACATCCGGGAATCACAGTTTCAACTTCACTTTGATATCTCCTGAGATCATTGGCCATTTCTTCAGTCCATTTGATGTCCATTTTGACAAGTGGGTTGGATAAAGTTACGTTTACATTGTTACTTCAAATGGAAACGAAATCATCAACGTTAGATCTCGAAAAGTACGTCTTAAAATGCCAGAACAAAGGAACAGTCTAACGCACAGGTAGCTAAAGTTTCAGGGTGGTAACGAGGTACGATTTTCATCGCTGCTCCCATTTGTACGCAAATTTCTGATCCTTGATTCCAAAAGCGTGACCAATTTTTGTCCCTGATCCCACAAATATGGTACAGCCTGATCCCTGATCCCTAAAAAACACCTGCTGATCCCGACCCCATGGTCTGTGATCCCTGATACCAGGGCTGTGATCCCAGACCCCTTCTGATCCCTGATCCCACCTCTTTGGTCCCTGATCTCACATACCTCGTTACGACCTGAAAGCTTAACACACGACAAAAAAATGGACAAAAAATCACCCTGAGAGACATATTTTTTGGGAAGTCGCTTAGTGGATAAGATTAGACGCAACTTTAGAATTTCCCCTGTAAAACCACAATTTGCCGCTCTCACTCTCCGCGTTCAAAATGTAGAACTTGACACAAAAAATAAACGAAAATCTTTCAGTACGAGGGATGACAACAGATCAAAGACAGGGAAGCAACAATTTTCTTTTAAAGGAAGGTCGTTTTCATGTTGGTTAAAATTATTTCGTTACAATTTCATCTACAAAATTGGATTTTGTTAGTTTCTTTGTAGCTGAAAAATGAAAATTCAGAGACCTTTTTACAATTTTAACAAGGATACTGCATCTCAGCCCGTGCCTACCCATCACTCTTTCATAGTATCTCATGCAAACTCATGTAGGACTCATCTTTCACTTGTACATCTACCATATATATAGGAGCAAATCACAAGTTCTGCATTTTGCATGCGTGTCATGCGATTTTCCAATTTCACCTGTGATTCAGTTTTGGCCAAATCGTCCCCCTATTTTGTAAATCGTTCAACAGTTCGACGCGCGGATGGCACTTTCGGTACATTCAAGAGAGGATACATTGTCAGAAGGTCCCTCTTTTTTCCTAGGATTCGAATCGTCAAAACTGTGGATAATTGCGTCAGTGAAATCAATTAAGTAAAAGTTGAACGTGCAAGCTAGCTTAACACGAAACGTGTGGGTCATATTACTTGAGATGACCCTGCTGGGATATGACATGGTAAACAACCAGGAAAGGATACGTTTGGTACGGCAAGGAATTGTAATTGGCAAAACTCACAAGTATTTATGTAATAGTCTGAGTGAAGGTTCAAATAAGGTAGTGTCACAATACGAGAATGCTTGTCCTGTAATTCTGGGATAGTAGAACAATACGTTCGTACACATCTCATCCAGCGTGGATCCGCCTCCCTAAAGATTAATTAGTAAACAATTAGTCGCTACTCAGAATAGGCTTTTTGGTCCTGGGAGGGAGGGCTTAGACGCGGTTCAGCCCCCGCCATATTTTCAGGAATAATAAAACTTGGTGAGTGTATTGTAGGTCCAAAAGGTGAAAAAACGTGGAAGCTATTTCGTGTGTTCCCAATTAGCACCCTGTCTTTACAGGGTGCTAAATCAATTTGACACTTAAATAAAGATATTATTATTCAAGAATCCAAACAGGGCTACCATCGATCGATCATCTCGTTCTCTCGATTTCTCTAAACCTTAAAAGGACCCGCCTAAATTGTCTCAAAGTATTCAAAACTAGTAATAACACACTAAAATAAATTATAGTACAACGGTAAATTTGGCGTGTTCCCATTGGTCGAAATCAATCACGTGATGCGATAGTGTCTCTCCTCAGTGGGCACCTATCAGCGCACAGTGCACGTTCTTGGCAATTTTCGCTGAAAATTTAGCGTTGTACAATAAAAACAATAGATTTCTTTTGTCTCAGGCCCTAAACTACGAGAACTACGTTCTCGGATTAATATTTGTTGTGAGCATCAAATTTCCTCGGGCAACCTATCACACGATAGTGCCTTGAACAGAAGAACTATTTTGTTTAAATAGTGATGAAAAAGTTACGGCAAAAAATTTACAAAATTCTTTTTTAAAAAATCCAAATTTTAGAGAAAGCCAAGTGAGAAAGTATGATAAGTGTTAGTCATTTTATGATTGGAAGTTTTTTACGTCTACTGAAAAGGTAAAATGCTTTAGGAGCATTCCTTGTCTGACCATGTTAATTGTATGCCCAAAATATATCTCTGTGACGTGAAAGGAGTCACTCTTCTTTCCTTTTAGGCGTTGTCATTCTAACATGGTAAACTGTATCCTACGTAAGACCACACAGAATTTTGAACAAAGCTAATTTCAGATAAAGCTGATCGAAATTGACGCCCTGTCTCCTAAACATCATACCACATTACGCACGTCTTGGGAAGTTTTGGCCATTTTTACTTATTACGCATTAGCAAATAGGCAGTAACGTCTTGCTGAGTCGCACCAATAACGACCACCGTAATTTAGCTTTTTTTCCTCATAAATATCAAAATTACAAATTACCATTATCAGTCGATCTCTGTCCGTGGAGTCGTATTTGCAGTAGTGAATAATGTCGTCTCCCTGAAAGAGTAATAACAACTAAAATCGTAATAACAATTTTGAAGCAATTATTTGTAGCTGACCTACGGTAACGAAAAAATGTGTTCGAGGTTAGATTTTCACGGGTTTTAGCAAAAGTTAAACTGTCCATACTCCTAGAAACAGTACGAATCAGACTTTATTAATATTTTGCCACAATTTAGCCTTATGTAACTTTTCACCTTATTTTTATAGCTAGTGTACATTCTCTTTGAACGTGGAATAGGGTTGTTGTCACATGGCTAGCTAAGTCATGCACCGAGCTGAATGGCTTTGTTGAGCGTTTACATGAGTACCTGCGAATCCTGATAATTTCCGTAGGAGAATGAAAATTATAACAACATTTATTTATTCTTTCTTATCCTTAATATATCTAAGCTACAGACTTGTTGGAAAGTCGTTGCGAGTATAAAATAATGTTTTACTTTTCAGACAACAGTATCCCACACAAGCCCCAAGCACAGTCCAAAATAATTACAAGACTGTAAGCTTATATGTATTCTAGGTATACAAGAGATGTTAAATCCCCGTCCATAAACATGTATAAAGAAGATTTTGAAAATATTCAGCAAAAACAAAGGCCGTTTCCATATGCTTTGCGAAAGGTAAGTTCTCTAGAGTCATAGGTCGCGGACCAAGGACCCATATGCGAAAATTGTTGATATTTTTCAAGAGTCGATAAAACAAGAGTTTCAAACTCTGCAGAAAATTTGTTCACAACCGCAGAAACAAGTTTATCTGTAAACCTGTTTTAAAAAAAAAAAAAAAAAACTTCCTCCCGTTGCGTTTTAGTCATGCACAAGCTCAGAGTAAACATGACCATGTAAGTTACAGAGCCGCAAAAGTAAACACTCCAAGAAAGACAAATTGGCCTCCCTGTGAACAAAACTTGAATTCCGCGCCTTCACCAAAACGGGAAAGCCGAAACTTCGCCATATGGAAGAAGACTAATCAATAAATCATCGGACCATTCGTTTTTTGTCCATTTTGTTTTTGTCTATTTAAGGCACAAATATTACACCATGTTCGAAAAAGTCGAGGACCAAGGACCACATGCTGTAACTAGTATTTGGCGTCAGCAAACCTGCTACTATAAAGCTACTTCAGACTCAGAAGGCAATGTCTGTGCTTTTTTATTTTCTTTCTTTTACCTTGTGCTAAGAATGAAATATTGCCTAGAAATACTTACAGGAAAGATGCCAGTCATTTTAAGTTCTTAATTGTTGGATTGAATTCGAGGTCTCCAAGAAAGAAGAAGGCACATATGAATAGAAAAGTACTCCGAAAAAACTAGAATGAAAGATTAGACTCTGCTGAATGGTTCAAAGGAAGTGCATCCTTTTCAAGCATCGCTTAAATGTTGTTAATGATTAAAGCAATCATAAACCTAGACTGTTGTTTTTTGGGCTTCTTCTTGGGCTATGTCCACACGTGCATCCGATAGCTCAATATCTATCTATAAAGAGACGTTATTGGCAGGAAACGATTCTTGTTTGGAGTTTCTCAAACTGATACAGACATTTATATGGTCTGACTATTTAGCTTTCTTTTACTCACCGGCTTGATATTAACTTCTTTGTGTAAAAAGCGTATGTACTGGGAAAAAAAATAAAATTTTACCACTGCAGTCGTACAATTTATCATAATTATGCAATAAGTAAAAGAGTGTGAGCAGGACATTGTGGTGCAGTAGCCTTGTAATTCCAATTTGGCAGAAAAAAATTAAGTCATGGGTTGCAATTCATTCTTTTATCTTTGAACTAGGGTGAACCTTACCCTATTTTTGTTCCTCAAAATGGCAAAGATTTAACAACGTTGGCCAGTCAGTCGTGATGGTAATCTTTGGAACAGTTTGGAAACTAAAGGTGCCTTCACCTAATGTCTGCTTGCTTAATTGTGTTGGAAAACTCAAACTGACGTGTGAGAACATCGCGTCGGACGGAGAAGAACAGTTTGAAGGCGATTTGTAGGTATTTTGCACCATATGCCAAAATGGGACCTAATTTATCCCAAGAGACAAAACCCGTTTAACAGGAAAAAACCCACGGGGTTTCGGGGGGCAAAAAGACGCTCATAAGCAGAAATAATAAAATGAAGTTGAGACCCAAAAACTACGAAGTTCATGAACAGGGAAAAGATTACAGAATTGTGAGTACAATTTCAATTAGGACCAATCATATCAGACAGACCTTTATAGCAAGTCCAGACTAGTAAGTAAGCTTTGGAGGGCGTCTTCCAGCTCATGTGATCTTTGGAACAGTTTGGAGACTGAATACGCTTCACCTACAAACAAATGCCTGCAAGATTGCGTCTGCAAACTCACGTGGACGTGTGAGAACGTCGCGTCAACAGTTTGCAAGTCGGAAGTTGAAGAACATTTTAAGGACAGTTTGTCGGTAAACTTTGGCGGACGTCTTCGGTTGATGGCATCTTTGGAACAGTTTGGGGACTAAAGACGTTTTCACCAACAAACAGCCTGCAAACTAGGCTTGGATAAATTCTGCCAGCAGAATCTCAAGCCCACTTCTCTATCTGCTGCAATAAACATTCTGCCGGCAGAGTGCCATTTCAAGTGGAACTTGAGGGGCATACGAAAAAATGATAGAAAAACTACAAAAAAAATCAAAAACAGATTTGTAAAGAGGAAAATTGCCAACAAGCATTGTTTTTTTCTCGCCTGTTGCGCATGACACTACTACACTCAGTTGCCATTTTTTGCACCTTTGCGCCTTTTTTTAAACACCTGGAAATGGAAGTCTTTGTGATCATCTCGATCAATCTCTGGACGTTCTTTTCCGTCACGAACATGTTTAGTCCAGGAGGCGCGACCTAAAGAAGAAGAATGTAAAAATAAATAAATAAATAAATAACAATAATAATAATAAAAATAGTATTATTATTATTATTATTATTATTATTATTACAAGTGAAACCGGAAAACAATATTATAATTATTAGTTAATTATTAGTTATACACATCCAATCAAATTGGAACCCTTTTTTATAAATTTTAAATAAGCCCCTGTTGTAGGTAATGTAAACTTAAACATTTTAAGCATTTTTTAAAAGTGCTTTATTTAATAAGTGATTGGAAACCAGGATAATACAGTGCAATACGCTCTCATATTTTTCTCCTTATATGGTAAAATGATGCTATAGTTGAATAATTGTGTAACTTATTTACTTCTATTAATTCCCCGGGACGTTTAATTAAATCTCTTGACTGCCCAATAGTGGTAGTGATTCAGAGGGAGTCGCTTTTTGGAGTAAATATGAAATATAATTATAATTAGTGTAAAAGCTCTAATAAGTCAGGAGTGCTCTCTAATACGCCTTCTTTCGTACAAGTGGTCTGAACTAAAATGAAACTTCTTAATTACAAATAAATTATTTGCTACTAATTATGTCATGACATTAGAGCTTGTAAATTATTTTATGTTTTGACTGATGCCGGGGATTATTTTACTGCCAGAGGAAGATGCAAACAGTGCAGCATGATACATGTAATTTTTTACCTGTGATTTCAGGTGAATCAATTCATTCATCTATTTTAAGTACCAATCAGTCAATCAATCAACCACTCAACTACTCAGTTGATAAATCAGTCAATCGCCAATTTAAAAATCAATCAGTCAATCAATCAATCAATCAATCAATCAATCAGTCAATCAATTAATCTGTGAATACAGTTTCGCCAAATAGCAAATCGTCCAGTAATGACTAGTGACTTTATTTGATGCGCAGATTAGGACTCATTCTGTTACTACCCCAGAACGTGATGGCAGTAGATCTTGTGATTTCAATTTGTTTTTGGTTAGATAATCTGTCAACAATAAGCATATTGATTGTTACTGATTGCCATAATCTGGTACCAAAGAAAATCAAAAGGAATAACCTCTTCCTAAATCATTTTAGAATAGTCTGAAACCTAACAGGTAATGAACTGATAAGAAGGGATCACACTGTGGTGAATCAGTCAATGGAAATAGTTTTCCCCATAAAGAGAATTCAATCAAATAGGTCTGACTCTTCATTCCTGGGATAGAGGGGGGGGGGGGGGATACTCCCAAAAAAGTAATGGGTGTGTTCATCAGAAATTTTGAAGTAAAGTCCTGAAAGGTACCAAAGTATTGTTTTGTGGACATGGCTGCATGTTACTTTTACTGCTAAGAGGTACTCTAGGATTCATTCCATTCTCACACATCAACCATTTGGTAGTACTGAGGGGACATGAAGTTTATGTGGTTAAAGTTAAAGTTTATGTGGAAAAAGACAAAAAATACAAATGTATATAACCTTATTTCAAAACTGCTCTTCAATTTTTTTCATTTGAATTGATAATGTTTGTCTGGGAATATAGCTATGAGAGCACATTTCTTAACCAAAGCTTTATAATAAACCGCCACATTTTCCTGACATCAGGTTGATGGAATAAAAACCTGTAAGGAAAACAAAGTAGATTTAATTGTCTCAATTGCCAATAGTAAGCCCATGGCTTTTTGGAGGTTTTAAATCTCTTGGTAAAACGAAAATAATATTTACAGGTTAGCCTAACTGAGGAGCTTGCAAGGAATAAGTCATGGCACAAAACAAGCACAAATTGTCACCCATGTCAAAGATCTTGTTCATAGTTCAGCAAATTCCCAGTAGCCAATAACTGAGTTCTCATCGAACGTTGTTTCAAGCAAACAGCGATGAAATATTTCGACGATTCAATAAACCTATCACCTTACCGTCAGTTCTGCTGTCCCTTGTCTTTGATTTCTGCCTTATCTTCTGCAAATATCCCTGTTTCTCCCTGATTCTTCGGTGAGTTAGATGTGCTTACTCTTACCGCCCGCCATTTTGAAAAACCACTTATTCCCAGTTCTACGCAGCCAACTAGAAAACCCCCTAAAGCCGCCACTGGGTAGGAAGCGCTTGGGCCGTTGCTAGGAGATTTGTGCCTTTGGCCAATCGTAGGGCCAAAAAAACAATGGCTATTGTTTTTCAAATTCGCCTTCAGCTAGTAAAAGCAAAAAGCTCTTTCCAGTCCCCAAACAGAACCTAATCTGAATTGTAACTTTTAATCCGTTGCACGACGACCTTCCATATATGGAAATCCGTCGTGCAATGGTCTTACGAGCTTGGAACCATAACCTGGAAAAGATAGCCTACCCAGTGGGCTTTAGGGCGGCTTTAGGAGGTTTTCTAGTTGGCTGCGTAGAACTGGGAATGAATGGTTTTTCAAAATGGCGGGCGGTAAAAGTAAGCATATCGAACTCACCGAAGAATCTGTGAGAAACAGGGATATTTGCAGAAGACAAAGTAGAAATCAAAGACAAGGGACAGCGGAACTGACGGTAAGGTGATAGTTTTATTGAATAGTCGACATATTTCATCGCTGTATGCTTGAAACAACGTTCGATGAGAACTCAAAATCCATGTTTCCTATAGCTCATGGTCTCATGTAAACAAAACCATACTGGTCTGAGTTTGCACTTCTTTCATGAAACCAGGGCATCACTGCTCTTTGGCCTCCGAGCATGTTGTTCAACATCCTTGAGAGCTGCTCAACTTTAGTCTAATGGGGTGTTTACATGACACTAGTAAGACATTCATTCTGGTACAAGTTCATTACGGTTCCCTCTCGTTTCTCTGTACCTGTTTACGTGATTACATCTGGTGTGTGAGTTCACCCGAGTAGTGGTACCAGATCAAATCCTCATTCTGGTGTGGAAATCCATACCAGACAACCAGTATTGTGGAAACATAGTATAACTGCCAGAATAAACCCCACATCACCATTGAAAAGGGATTTTATAACTTGTAAGTGTGTTGTAAAAGTAGCGAATGAGATATCTATAAAATTAAATCCACCTTCTTTCAACTCTATTATCTTAAGTGTATTTTCCCAAAAGTCATCAAAACATAAGCTGAAATAAAAGTTATAAGACTTACCTTATTAGAAATGTTAATTTGTTGTTTGTCATCAAAACATGCCAAAACTGTAATTAAAAGTTTTTGTTTAAAAGGCAAGACTCTGTAGAGCTTTTGAACATTACTTGATATAACAAACATTCGTAACACGTCAGACATATATAAACATTTTGCAAGCAGTCAAGAAAAGCCCAGCTAATCAATAATCGAGTTGGAAATGTTTACAACACTGTTAATGATGCTACACAAATAAATTTAAGCTTATATGCCAAATTCAGCATTTGGGGAATAGCCTGAATTTCTTGCTTGAAGCAGGAACTGTTTAAAATATTAATTTTAACAGCCACGCTGTAATTAAAGCTTACTGAAAACAAAAAGGAATGCTTTTCCACCCTTTAACTTGCCCAACAAATAACACGATTGAATCGCAGTCGAGTGTACAAAAACTACATCTCTCGGCTGTTTACAACCGGAATGAACTTTCAATTATTTAAGCACTGAACTAACTATAAATATGAAACATTAAGGTAATGATCGATCGGAAAAGCTCTAAAAAGCTGTTTACTGAACACAAATAATAAGCTCAACTAAGCGTACACTGTATTTCCCAACAAAAGTCATGAGTCAGAAATTAAAAGCACCGTACCTGACATTGTGACTTTGTAGCCTGTTTGACTTGACAGTTCACCCAAATTTCTGAGCAATGCAGCGAAAAATCAAATGTTGTCCACTTTTCGAGAAACTATTAGCAATTCTTTAGTAGAAATGGACGAAATAAAGCTAGCAAATTGCTGGCAAAAAACCTTTTTACAATAACTGAGCGAATTCTCGCGCGCTGATTGGCTAATTTTTATTGTCAATAAGAGTACAGACGGATGAAACGCGTAAAGCTGACGCAATCAGCAAAGTTTTGTCAAACTTTTCAGCGCTGCATTTTCGACGAGGCGATAATTGTACCACAAATCTACTAATCTTCAATGAGGAAATCATTTAAAATTCATGTGTTAAAACTGAAGAAACCATTGCAACCTTGGAGCGAAAAGCTGAGGATGTTTGTTGAGGATTCAGACCTGAAAATCGGCAGTGAGCGGGAATTTGTGCTGTCAATGAAATTAAGCTGAACCGAGTTTTAGCGGATTATTTTGTGAACAGTTTTCGCTGGATTAAAGGTTAGTTGAGCAATTTGAATTTTTCCTTGTATTTCTGGCCTATTCTTACTAAAGTTTTAATTTACGAGGCTGTGACTCTCCGAATTACAACAATGAAATTCTGATTCTGCGGCAATCGCACCTTCCATTGACTCTTGCATTTCTTTCCTTCGTTTGAAAATCAGTTTTGTTTTTTTGTTATTGTAAAAAACAAATTGACGTCAGTTTTTTATGCGTCTGTCCTCTTATTGATGATAAATTTCGTCATCACATTGTCAAAGTTTGTTGTAGATCCACTCGCCTGCGGCTCGTGGATCTACAACACTTTGACAATGTGATGACGAAATTTATCATCAATAAGAGGACAGACGCATAAAAAACTGACGTCAATTTGTTAATTTCACGCCATTTTCCAGCTCTTGCCGCGAGCTGAGCGACCAGGCCTGAAAAGTGCACCAGTTAAGCACCAGTCTCCCTGAACAATCCGTGGCATTGGTGCCCAGTACTCCGCGTGCCTGCAAATTCACATCCCTAAGGTATATGAAAACGAATTTTTTTCAAAAAAACTGTTAACGTAGTTGGAAGGAGCATAGTCTGAAACCAAATATGCTGATTCGTTTTTACATTTATATTAAAACCTCACAAAACAGGGAATTATCAAAAGTTTATGGTTCATTTTTTATTTCGTTTTTATCAAAAGAAAAAATAATAACGGTCGTTTTTGAATAACTTACAATTTTTTCTGCAATATGACCCTTGCATACGGTGAAATTTGAATTAACCAATCAGCATTCAGTAGGCGGGAAAAACTGTGGTGTCCTGACGTCACGCAGATTTTGTGCTCTTCGCTTCGATTTCTGCATGATCAGCGAAGTTTATACTGTGGAAGTGCGGTTTTATTTTACCGTTTTCTTCAAATTTACCGCTTGCCTTACTTCAGTTTATTAAAGGTCAAATAAACCCAAATTTCGACATTTTTTCTTTCAATCCAATTTACTTGTTATGTGTTGATTTGGTATCAAATAAACATATTCTGAAGTTTCAAGTCAATTGGACTTAGGATCGCAGAGATAATGGCACGTGAAAAGTGCTACTTTTTGGCCTTCATAATCGTAGAGTGGTCGGGAAAGTTGTCGGTTAATTGTCGGAAATAACATTAGTGACGTCACTGTTGGCGAGCTGGAAAATTGCGGGGATTCGAAGTGTGAGGACTTGAGCGGAAAATCATGGTGTTTTGTGCTGCTATGAGAGTAAAGTAAGTAATTTTAAGTTTCCAGAAGATCCAGAACTGCCTCAAGAATGGCTCAAAGAATGAAAGGAGGATTGTTTCAACCCACAAAACACTGATTCACGTGTCTGTGCAGACCAGTTTACACCACGGGTAACCAAAGCGATTCGATCGAAAATAATCGACGGTTTTTCCAAGGACAATAAGTAACTTACCTAAAAATCCAAATAAAGTTTCAAGAACCTTACCTGTTATGTGTTTGCTGTGTTTTTGCCGGTTTTCCGAGTTTGTGGAGGTTGTTTTGAGCGGTAAGTTACAGCGGTATAAACCATCCATGTCCGCCCAAGAACGGAGCAACTTCACACGGGAATTCCAATTGCGTGTTCAGCATTTGCACAACGTAGAAATTTAGAGGTAAGAATTTTGCATTTTGTTCAATATATCTATGACTAGCTTGTATCTTCTGATGGTTGTTAACTCTTTCAGTTAGTTTTCTTGAGAATTATAGGTCATAGCAGTTACTAAGCATTAACAATAAACCTCGGGTTTTTGGCGCATAAATAAGGCTTCAATAATTATAAACAAACGTAAATTTTGAGCTCTGAATGTAATATTTTTCAAGCACTAAAATATTTCAGTTTTATCGCTTTCATACAGCGGCTACAGGCCCTTCTTAAGCCTCTCACAAGCCAACACTCAAGACAACCAACAACATAAACCCAGATTTAATAAACTGGCCTAGTTTCTAAGTGCTGTGGCTTGTCACTGGCAAGCAGGTCCAGGGGGGTACTCCGGATTTCAAGTGACGGTGATAATCGAAGGATTTTTTTTGGGGGGGGAGGGTTGAAATTTTCCATTCCGGGATGTTTTTGGGTAGGAAAATTTGGCAAGTATTTTATTGGGTGGCTTGATTTAAGTAGAGATGTTTTGGGTATTCAAAACAATCTGTGGTAGTGCCTGTGTATCCTGGCCGCGTAGTTCTGCGAATATTAAGTACTGACAACCAAACTTGTTTTGGGGTTGTTTTAATTATATTTAACGATGGTGTCACATTACATTGCATCCGTTTCATAAAACCGGTTATACAATAGTCCGCAAAGTGTCCCAGGTGTATTTCACAAGGCTTCAATTCGTTCAACTGATTTCTCATCCATCGTGTTTATCACCCAGCTTTATCCTCACTGGAATTCCCTTTTGCTGTAGTGAATTCTTGATATCTTTCGCTTGTGACTTGTGGGTTAATCCTTTCTGCAAATTTTTGAGGCTCGAAAATTCAGCATGGGATTTTGGGATTTTTGGTCCAGGGATTTTTTGGGTTCATTGGAGGCCCTAGGGGTTTTTTGGGTTTTGATTTTTGCCCCCATTCGATCATCCCCGTCACTTGAAATCCGGAGTACCCCCCTTGGGAAGCAGGTGTTCCAGGCTGTTCCATGTTCATGATTTTTAGGGGAGGCAGAAATGATATCATATCAAGACAAACATGCCCCTCTCAAGTTTATGACAGGTGTATCACTTAATATAATTATGGGGTCCACCCTTCGTACAGCTGCTATCTGAGTACTTTCAGGAGGGGGAAATGGTTGACCCATGAAAACTGAAGGAATTGATTGTTGCTTGAAACAAAAAAAAAACTTCTTTTGTGGGTGTCGCATATGTTCCTTGTCACTCCAAGAAGTACTAATACCTCTTGAAACGTTGTTCCTGCCAGCATGAATTTCTGACATTATAGTACATTAAAACCCTAGAAAGTATCAAATCACGCTGACAATGGTCATTTTTAATTCAAACACGCTAAGTGGTACCAAAGCATGAATTGTAATTACGGTGACCCCTTCACTACACTATGGGAGCCCCTCCCCTCTCACCTCCTAGGTTAAGTACCACTCTGTAGTAATTGAAGAAAATACAAAGTTGAGACACATTTCAAAGAGTAGTACAAGTTTCAACCAAATATGATGTTAATATTATCTAGCAAGACTGCCAAGCTGTTAATGGACATATTCAAAGCCCTTTCAGCTTCCACTTTTACTTGGGAAGCTCTCTCTAATTTTTAAAACCAGACAAGATGAAATGGCTATTGGGATTTGTCGTCCCAGCTTCATACATATCCAGTAAGTGTATTGCCTATAAGCAACATTACTCTATACATGTTCTGAGAATGAAAGAGGAAACAACAGACTCATAAGAAAGATGCACAGATGAGTAAAAGGTAACTCAGCAGTAAAGGGATTAAATAAATATGTCAACTACAAAAATAAATCTATATTAAATAAATAAACAGGTAAGCTAACCAGTAACAACAGTAGAAAAACAATATTAACTCAATTTCACAGTCTTAGAAATGATGAAATCACATTTGATTTGTTTAAGCTAAAATTTGAGAGTTTGTTTTGCTTTTAACGAACAATTATATTACTTATATGTTGTACTGGTAGTACAACGGATTGTAAACCCAATACTTGTTAAACCATATACATCAAAGGGGTCATAAAGTGCACAAGATTGCTAAGAGCATAACAAGGTATACTGTTTATGTAATCATGTTCATTCATGTAATAAGGGTTTTTGTAATATTTGTCATTTCATTATTGTTCCTTGATCTTTTACTACTTTTACGTCACCTTTTGTCAAATATCTTAGTATTTAGCACACAACCTCGAGCTCATGAGCATTGCAACATCTCATCATGTATTAATGAAGGATGTTTTCTCATGAACACAATTTATAGGTGATTCCTTTTGGGACCAAAATATGTAATTTTCCCTCCCCACTGGTCCCCTGGTTCCTCCCATGCTCCCAGAGGTTTTCTTTCTCTTTTCCCAAACAAAATTCAACCACAAAGCAGCTCTCAGTGTGCCCACTGTCAGACCAAACATGTCATTTTCCTTACCCATCTTGAGAACCAGATGTGTAATTTTTCCCACCCATTTTCAGAACTGACAAAACATAACTGTCACCCCCAAATCAATTACCATCTTCAGACCTGACTTTTAAGTCAACAACCATTTTCAGACCAAAAAGGCTTTAAAACCATACTCATTTGGGTTGCAACAATCTATACATGGAGTTTGTTCTCTGCTCCCCCCCCCACCCCCCCACCCCAAAAAAAGAGCCCAAAGCAAAATTACGTTTAAATATGTACGTACTCCGGCCTTCATTTTCAAAATACTGATTATAATCTGTCTCAATGACAGCTGGATTTAAAAAATTCTCTTCATATGTCTCTAGGACATAGCAGATGGTATCTTATCACAGGATTTGGGAATTGCACGACAGCAAAACATTTTCTCGCCCAGCTGGCATTAGTACACAGTTGCCAAAATTTAAATGCACCTAAATTTTGAGCCTAAGATTGTAGACATGCAAAACAACAAACAAACACAGTCACTAGTAACACTTTGCGATGTAGACAGATACATTCAACAAGAACTGTAACCTGTTTTCGGCTGTGTTAAAAATTTGAGCTGGATTTCCTGCCGCTGTTGTCGCGAGGATGAAAACCGTACTCACACAGCAATCATAATAGATACATGTATAAGAAGCTTTGCTTTACTCTAGTCAGTCTAGTCAGTAAGGCATAACAACAAACATCGATCATGATAAGTGTACAAAAGGGCTGCAAAGAACAACAAAAATGCCTCAGATAAAGTGGTAACGCATTTATTAACAATTATACGGCGAACTTTTACAGTGTAATGAATAAATAAGCTTAAACGCTCACCATTAAACTTTACCAATTCCGTCGTTTACTTTGGAAGCCATTGCTGTCGGTCGAATATCATCTGAGATTTTGCAGTCCAATTCTGTGGCAATTAGCTCAAACTGGTATGGCTCTACGTTAAATGCCACAGGTTTGAGCTCCTTGGCCATTTTCAACGCAAAGAAAACGGATTAAAACAGAGAATTTTCGAAAAAATTACAACAACACTCTTCAATACCTTGAGCTTTCTTTGCTCATCAACAGTGACGTCACAGAATCAGCGGTTGTTTCCATTCCTTCCATTTAAGCGCGCGGTCATTTCAGAAACGATTTCGTGAAACCTTCGGATATCTTCGTACTTCTGACTTTATTACTCCTTTCAAGGTCTCAGGAAGGAAAATTTCGGTCCAGTTTGGCTTTATAATGATTTCTTTTTGTGTCAAGACGCGTTTAGACGGCTAAAGCGGAATTGTTAAAATTTGGGTTTATTTGACCTTTAAGTCACAACTGTTTGCAATTATATGGACTAGATGAGCAACCAGGATCGATTCAAAACCTTTTTCTGCGGCGAGAGACTTCGCTAACTGGACTTGACTGCGAAGGAGGTGGTAAACGTTTTCCGCTTGTCCTACCGAATATTATTTTTCACAAGAAACTTCACCTCCCTTTCACTCTCCTTGGCCTCGTCTATCACATGGATGTCCGCTAACTAAGCAGCTCTGAGTAGCGTCGGATACAATACGTCTTCTGTCCTTGTAAAGATCGTCGCTCACTTCATACTTGTTTTCATCGCTCACTTCATACTTGTTTTCATCGTGTACCGTACTTCATGTCTGGTTTTAATTCACACCAACTTCCAGCTGTAATTGCCTGCTTTCAAAAGTGTCATTGCATCTCAACGAGATTGGTCTTATCGGTTAAGGAAAAATGTTCTGTTCATCAGATCAGAGATACATCATAAATGTTTGACAAGTTTGATCCGCGGTCGATCGTTGTATGGTTGCGCTACACAGCTGATGCTTCAAATTGGAAAAAGGCAAGTTTGTACAATTGTCCGCATATACCCGGAGACGAATGGAAATGCCTTTTTAGAATTTGGAGCTTCCTTATGTCGTGGTAACAGCAAAAAGCTCGTGGTCAAAAGCCGCAAAAAATTAACTCTTCTCAAAAGGCAAAACTCACCTGAAATTCAGGCCAAGCGAAAACAACATGCGGACCGCTGTGGAAACGACACTTTCGCTTGCTTTATTCACCACGGAAAGTAAAAATAATTATTACCTAGCCCGTCTTTCTAAGTGGATAATTAACTTGACTAACTTGTATTGGAACGGTATAAATTGCAGGAACAATGTTTATTTAGGCAAATATTGATATGTCTATTTTTCTCGCTTCAATTTCCACGTTAGGTAAGGTATCCTTTAAAACTTGCAATCAATCGACTTTTACAGACAGAGAGCAAAGAGAGGAAAATGTGTAATTTCTCACGAGATTTCAAGAAGATTTAAATTGTTATAATTAAAAGGAACAAATTTGAGAACAACTCTAGGATTCAGGCAGGAGGAGTTTATTCAAAATGGAGAAATGGAAGTAACTTTAAAAGAACAAAATGCAGATCACAGCGGTCCTGCATCAGTCCGCAGTACCGAAAGAGATTTGGAAATATAAAACTGCGTTATGTCGGATTCGTTGCAAAAAGGAAAAACCGATAACTATAGGCGACTCTAAGAGATGAAGTTGTTCTTCAGAAACCGATTAACAAATTTATGATCCGGCTGCTTAGTTTAAGCTTATTTCTTGGGTTGTAGTTGCATTAAGCTATGTAACGTGCCTTTCGAAACTTGGGCGGCTCACATCAGAAAATGGGAGATTGTGATAATTTTTTCTTTCTCAACAAGCACTCGTAACGCCATTCAACTTGTAACAATGCTAATGTCACTTCAACTTCTGTTTTCCAGATCATGCAAAACCGCAAAAATTCTTCCTGGAATTAGCTGTTTTGTAGCTTTCGGGATCTCAGCGTTGTTGTTGTTTCTCTGAATTTGATCCCAGTGGGAAGTAGAGCAGCTCGAGTCAACTCCTCTGATATAAGGAATAAATTCTGGTGTAATATTAAGGTTTTAGTCATCGTCTTGTCGCTCTTCATACCCTTTAAACAATGCACACTTTTAATACAACACAAGCAACACAAAACAAACGCTAGCGGCTTCGGTCTTCGTACATTTTTGTACTAGTTTTCACCTTTGTTGCAAGCGCACAAAACCCCGTAATGCAAAAGTGTATGAGCAGAACAACAGGGAAAAGAAAACTTTTTTCAGCAAAGTCAACTCAATCTACGCGTCAGTCGCTATAAACTCTTGCTTTTGCTTACAAACCGCAAAATACTGGAGTTTTCAGTTGTAGCATTCTGAACCGTAACCGGAAACGAGAACCCAGTGCATTTCGCAAAACACCGGCAGGACACCACGGTTTTGACTGCCGCTCGTACCGCGGGCGCAGTTGCCGTATGCAAGGACTGGGAGAAATTACGGATATATTGAGCTCAATGCAGTTTTAAAGTGATTTGAAATATTCCGTGCGCTCTGGTCACATGACCGATGACGTCACAACAATAAGGCTATCATGGACCTTACTTTCATGTGAAGTTCTATTAAACAGCCAAAGTTTGCTTCTCTCTGCCTTAAACTGCCATAGCTACAGACTCCTCAACAGTCCCCTGGGAAATGCTCCTGTACAGAGCCACCTTAACTTTCAAATGCCAGATGTAAACTTGCAATTTCCAAATTGCCCATTCCAATGGCCATCAGGGCACGTTATCTGCTTTTAAATTGGTAGAGGCCCTTTCTTGCAGTGAGCTAAAACATCTTTTTTTTGCCATAGACACGTGACTAATGACGCCATCACCCTAACATTGATATGAGGGGTAAGTTTTACACGATTGTAAATAAGACATGGTACAGCATCCTCTTCGACCACAAGTTAACTAAGTTATTTAGCATTGAAAATTTTTCAGGTGCAAAGCATGCTGGGAAGGTTCTTATTATAATTATAATATTGTTTTTAATTATTATATTGCATTGCTCGTATCTGAATCAAAATCCGTCATGAAGCTCCATAAGGGTAGTGGACAGCTTAGTTTACGGCCTTGTGCCCGAGATTGACACTGACCAATGATTGACTAAAGTTGATGTTTTTTTTTGGTTAATTCTAAAACGCCACCTTTGTTTATCTGTTTCATCCCCAGAAAACTGGGGGGCTGATTATTTGAGGCGGGTAGAGGAGGATTATATGCGGCGGGTAGAAGACTAGTATTTAGAACTTTTGTTCATACGCTTAGTTCCGACAGTGGAAACTTGTAATAATTAACAAATAACAGCAAAAATTTATTTTTGCGAATGCCAATTTAACAGGCCGTTCTTCGCAAACTTTACTTTTATTAATCTCACACTGCGCACGTACAGGTCTCCTCTCTCTCACTGTTTGATGAACTCTCTTGAACCTGAGTGCGGCACTCCCTAAACTTTATCCAAAACTTAATTTGATTGGCTTTCGGACTATTTCATGACATTGTTATCAAATCTGCAATCTTGTTGACAAGAGGAAAAGAATTTATAGATTGCTGCTAATTAGCTGTCAATCAAACTAACTGGAAATCTGTCATGCTTGTTCTCATAACACGAACTTCGAAATTCTATCCTTAATGACCTGAATCACGCAATATCAAAACTAGAACAAAATGTTACACAATACAACTGTTACTTTCACGACAATATTTAAAATATTAAAATTCAACAGTAATGAGTGTACCTGCTATGTGGGTGTGTAGTATAGAAGCAAATACATTGATTCCACCTCCAGGTAAACCCGAAGATTTGAAGCCGGGCTGACAAGGCAAAGATGTTGAAATTACTATGACGACACGAATAAATGAAAAAAAAATGTTTTATACCATTGAGTAACAAAAAACGGCAAGCAGTTATA
The DNA here is from genome assembly GCA_964017195.1 of Siderastrea radians. Lineage (NCBI taxonomy): Eukaryota > Metazoa > Cnidaria > Anthozoa > Scleractinia > Rhizangiidae > Siderastrea > Siderastrea radians. Next base: position 59,410,777 of record OZ024890.1, on the reverse strand, counting down.
TTTACAGACTATAAGCCAAATTGAGAAAATTCTAACGCAGTTTGTACCGGGTGTATAAAATATTTTTAAGATGACGTAAGCTTCTGCTTGCCAGTTTTTTCTAGTGCTTACATATGACTTCATTAAGGCCCCAAGCAAACCAATAACGTGCTGAACTCAAAAAAAATAACCTTATATTAGAGTGATTTCACAAGCCACTATTCTTATATGCTAATAAGAACTGTTAAATGCTAATGCGAAAAACAATAAGGAAAGCACGCACCAAAGTTAAAAACCATTGTTTAAATTTGTAAATTGCGTACATGCTGGTGTGTGATATCTGAATGGTTTACACAGACAACAGACAACGGCAACAAAGACGTGTGATTAACTCTTTTTTTATAAGAGAATGATCTTTTTAACTGTTCTAATGTTGCGGGCAAACGTTACCCAATGCTTACAGGACTAAGACTTGTACCTAATTGTGAAAACATACGTTTACTATTCGATATCGGAAATGATAGATTTCTGCGGACACGTGGCAAAACATGCTCAAACTGGAACAATTTTCCTAAAATTAAACCAGGCTCAACATTTCAAAATTTTCGTACGTAAATAGACAGTTCGATGAAAAAGCTGAGTGCTCAAACAAGGACATTGGCTTTTTGTCCGTTAATTGTGGAAACCATTCAGGTATTTCTACACACCAGCGTACCTGCATGTGCACAATTAACAAGTTGAAACAATTGCTTTAGGGAAGGTACGTTTTTTCTTGGGGGGGGGGGCTGGGGAATTTTGGTGTTTTTTTCCCAAAAAAGTGTTGGCCCTCCCTTGCGTTTTAATAAAAAAACTCCTGACCCCCCACCTTTAGGTGACGGACAAAAGTGCGACCCTCCCCTCTCTACTACATGGTATGTTCCATGCTGTAGAAACCTCAGAACGTTTAGCTTGTGAACACAAAACGTTTGAATATGAATATATCTCGATATTGAATGTGTGCGCGCTTAAACAAGGAAAATGCGAACAATCAGTGTGGGATATTTACGTTTTATAGCTGAAGTTTGAATATGGAAGTATTTGAGTATTATAAAAGTTTTGAACATAAAATATCTAAGGGAAAATACACGTGCTTCTTTCTCCAACTAGCCGGCATTGCTGTTGGTTATTCCGAACAGAAAGGTTTATTTGTTTAGCATGCGAAATCTGCCTCTCAAAAACAAATATTTCCTACATTTCCAACACTGGGTAGAGTACACTGTTGGATCTACTAGTAACTCTTTAGAACTAAACGACTCAAGAGATCAGGCAGCAGATAGCCAACAGCAAGAAGCTGAAGAAACGATACCTGAGTCAAGTACTTCTCGATACGGACGGAAAAAGACACGAGTCCTCCGAGAAAAACTATGTGCCATGGCATAATATACATGTAGAATGTAACCTAGTACCTATAATAAAACACCAAATTAAATCAAAGTAGTTGAAAAGAAAAACTTAATCTGTAAGAAAAATGGAAAGCAACATCACAAAATTCTCATTAAAAAATTCTGCAAAAGATTTGTGACCCTCCCTTGAATAGCTCACATGAGGTATGGCCCTCCCCTTTTGGTGCTCACTTTCACTGATGACCCCCCCTCAGAGGGGAGGGCTGGGGCCTCCCCTCTGAGGCCCCAGCCCTCCCCCGCCAACAAAAAACGTAGCTTCCCTTAACTTTGGTCACAGGTGACTCAAGCTAACAGTGTGAGCATGGCGATAAACATAAGGATTTGTATGGAAATTTAACAAAACATTTCTAGAATCGTAAAATAATTTGTTTTTCCCAAATAAAGCTCCTTAATTGTTTTAGTTTGTGGCCATTGTGTGTTTCTTAGTTTTGTGTGCTGATTTGAGCTTCTTTAAAGCTATTTAAGCGACTTTGGTTCATCGCTCACACACTGTGTAGATAATACTGAAAGGTTGGAGCCAGAATATTAACAAGGGCAAAAGTACGAACGATTTTCTTGTCGAAACTTTACCGGGTTTCAATTTTTTCTTCCTAGAAGCAAAGAAGAATAAAGTCCTTACCTTTTGACGCCGGTCAGAAACAAAGTATGTCAATCCTTAGGTCACAAATAATCGTAGATAAAGTCAACACGTGTTAAAACGATTCGATTTGACCCACGGCAGGCATACCGGGGGCACTGAACGCGGCCGGGACTGGGCAGGAGGACAATTTTTATCCCTACGAGGAGACCCCTGCGGAATATTTTCATTTCTCTGGCCGCTATGGCAATACGTTATTCCGTAGAACTTACATCGAAATATATCGAGAAAGTCATTTTTGAATCCCACTGAACAACTTTCCCCCAAACGATAGGTCCCCGCGCGCCGAGCAGACCTTGAAGATAAAAACGAAAGTTTCGGGCACGTTTTATTTCCGGTTTACGCGATTTTACACTGTATTTCCACGTATTTTGCCGTGCGACTTTTCCTTGAAATTTTGATTCACTCCAGTTGACGCGCGTGTTCTAGCCATGTCGTGTGCAAGCCCCGCGCGCATGGCTAAACCTTTCGAGCCGCCTTTAACAAATAATTTTGGAATATACACGACCACTTTAACCTCAAGTTTTCAACGTACACATATCTGAAGCTCATGTACAACTTTACTAGTGTAGTAGAGTGAGAAATACTAACTTATTGATCCTTCAACATAGTATTCGGCTGTTGGCAAAGAACCGTCTGATGATGGATCCTGGCGAATAACAAAGACTAGTGCTAGCGTGCAGGTACGAAGAATGCAGGAACAATAAGAAAATATTAAACGAATTAAGCGGGAAAAATATTTTCAGCCGGAGGAAAACACAAGGAAAGAATCAATACTGTAACAATCCGATCTTATCGGTCATGAAAAGTAGAATTTTTTTATCAAATCTCTAGCGAGAAATAAATTTCCGAATGGCTCACGTGCATTGTAGATCTTGCAACATCAACAACCCGTCATTGACAAATTTTTCCCTTCCGGGAGCAGGCAACTATTTTTCGGTCACGAACAAATATTCCACAGGCGTCTCCTCGTAGGGATATGCGATAAAAATTGTCCTCCTGCCCAGCCTCGGCCGCGTTCAGTTCCCCCGGTATGCCTGCCAAGGGTCAAATCGAATCGTTTTAACACGTGTTGACTTTATCTACGATTATTTGTGACCTAAGGATTGGCATAATTTGCCTCTGACCGGCGTCAGAATGTAAGGACGTTATTCTTCTTTGCTTTTAGGAGGAAAAAATTGAAACCCGGTAAAGTTTCGACGAGAAAATCGTTCGTACGTTTGCCCTTATCAATATTCTGGCTCCAATCTTTCAGTATTATTTACACAGTATGTATAAAGCGATGAACCAAAGTCGCTTAAATAGCTTTAAATAAGCTCAAATCAACTCACACAAAACCAAGAAACACACGATAGACACAAACTAAAACAAGTAAGGAACTTTATTTGCGAAAAACAAATTATTTTACGGTTCTAGAAATGTTTTGTTAAATTTCCATACAAATCCTTATATTCATCACCATGCTTACACTGTTAGCTTGGGTCACCTGTTCTTTGGTGCGGGGGTTTTTATTCTTCTTCACATTAACATTTAACGATTCTCATTAGCTTAGATATGACTTTATTAAGGCCCCAAGCAAACCAATAACGTTCTGAACTCAAAAAAATAACCTTATAAACAAAATGACATCACAGATTCCCTATACAAGGTAGCTAAAGAATGATAGCGACCATTGCAATGAAGTTATGAACTTCAGAGCAGTTGAAAAGATTAGAACAGGAAAAAAATATTCCGAAACCTGTTAAGAATCCGTTATAGCGTAAAAATTGAATCGGATTTTCATTTGGAAAAAACAAAGGATCTGTTATAGGATTAAAACAAATCAAACGACCTAGAGCTGTTTAGAATGTAGGCATATTGTACATTTATGACACAGAATCATGAACCCACACATATTAAATTAGTTGACCAGCAACAAGCACTTTTTTTAAGTAAGACAATTTAAATGGCTTCGTTTCCCAGTAAACACCAAACACATCAGACCTACAACGTTTCAAGGCTACCTTAATTGGGTAAATGCTGGTTACTATAAGTGGGGTTTTTGGTGTCACATTGTTGTGTCCAAAAAGGCTTTTTTAAGTTGCACCTTGTTTAAACTTTAGCGTATTTTTCTAATATTCATCTTGAAGTCACTTATAAATTTTTACAAGATGTCAGTCCCTAAGATCGCAAGATTAAAATACAAGGAGGTACAATCATTCTTTGCGTTACCTCAGTGCATTGGTGCATGCAGTAGCCAACAGATATCCAGTCTTTCTGTTTGGGAGGAACAATCATCCAGTTATTCACTCCGATGCCTACTACCGCCATTCCGGCATCATATTTTCGCAGTTTGTCGGTGTAGTAGATGGTAAAACCTGAACTGTCTTTCTGGCCTGAACAAAGACAAAACAGACGATCATGAACCGTTTAAACTTACAGAACGTAAGAGTCGTGACCTGCTCTATACAGTATGTGTTCCTTGGTCCGCGAGTAAAAATTATAATCTTAAATATCTTATCTGAATCAAAACGTCTAGAACTGACGTTTTTCCTGAAGATAGCTTTTATGTATCTCGTGATAATTTTAAAGTGGCAAGTTCCAAACTGAAATGTTTTTTCTTGTAATTCGAAAACAGGTGATCGTGCTCGCGGGCCCTTGGTCCGCGAATCATGCAAACAGCACGAAAAGTACCTGTGAATCCCAATAACTTCCGTAGGAGAATGAAAATTGTAACAATATTTTATTTATTCTTTCTTATCCTTGATATGTCTAAGCTGCAGTCTTGTTGGAAAGTCGATGTGAGTATAAAATAATATGTTTTACTTTTCAGACAACTGTCTCCAGCACAAGCCCCGAGCGCAGTCGAAAATAATTACAAGACTACAAGCTTATATCTATTCTAGGTATACAAGAGAAGTTAACCCCGTTCATAAACATGTACAAAGAAGGTTTTGAAAATATTCAGCAAAAACAAAGGCTGTTTCCATTTATCTAAGGTTTTCTTATTCCGCTTTGCGAAATGTAAGTTCTCCGGGATCATAGGTCGCAGACCAAAGACCCATATGCGGAAATTGTTGATATTTTTCAAGAGTCGTTACAACAAAAGTTTTAAACTCTGCAGCAAATTCTTTCATAACCGCAGAAATTAGTCTATCTGTAAACTTGTTTTTCAAAAAAAAACACCTCCTCCCGTTGCGCTTTATCTATGCACAAGCTAAGTAAACATGACCATGTAATTTACGGAGTCGCAAAAGTCAGGCAGACACTTGAAGAAAGACAAATTGGCTTACCAGTCAACAAACTTGAATTCCGCGCCTTTACCAACAGCAGGAAAGCCGAGACTTCGTCATATGGAAGAAGACTAATCAATAAATCATCGGATACATTCATTTTTTGCCGTATTTTTTTTAACGAGCAAATAGTACATCAGTTCGGAAAAGTCGTGGACCAAGGACCTCGCGGACCAAGGACCACATACTGTACATCAGTGCTAAACACGTATTGCAGTACATAACCTGCAATCATGCCAAATTTCTTGCGTACGTCTCCGTTAGTAGTTGTATAGTATCTATAGGTAGCTGTCTATTAATACAATCTTAGGTGCTATAACATGAAAGCCTAAATTTTTCTTTTGGCTGTTTTACTATTTCCTATGCGGTGCTTCCATTTACTGCTCGTTATTTTAATTGTATGTTAAATTAAAATGAAATTAACACACCTTCTATGAGCTGTGAATTGTCGTAATGCATTTCTAGCAGAAAATTCTTGGGTGAGTCGCTTGCTCCAATTGGGTACCCAGCATGTGGGGGAAAATAGAAAACCTGAAAAAAAATTAAATAATGGGAGGCAGCATATGGGAGGCAGAGTGGCCGAGGAGTTATGGTGTTAGACTTCGAGTCTTCTTCTGAGCACTTCATGCATGGATTTGTTTCACGGCAATCCCGAGTGACAAATCCTTCGGCTGTGCTTGTAAATAGCCAACTGGTTTGCCTCTCGCCAGTTGAGATTCTTAAAACATGTTATGTTTGATTTGCAATATTTGTTTCAGTTGTTTAAGAGGCACGCTTTAAGGTGATTCCATCGAAAAAGAAGTTGTAATGAAAATTTGTTGAAACTTTGCACAGTTACTAATTACACCTAGTACATAAAAAGAGGGGGTCACCGTGTCTGATTTCACGCTACGGGGCTGTAGTATATAGGTACTTTGCTATCTTTAGACAGCAATATTAAAAACCTATCCTTGTACTAGAGACACCCATTACTTCAACAAAGTTATAACCAGCAATGAAATATAAGCATTATTCTTATGATAGAAGTACAATGTTACAGTAAAACGTCTTAAAATTGCCGTAACAATGAAACTAATTTGAAATAATAGGCAAATCGAGCGTCTGCACCGTTCCAGTGAAACGGCTAAAATCTGGCTGTAATAGTGAATCAACCGGAATATTTCAAAATTGAATAACGAAAAGTTCTTCAAATTTGAATATATCATGTAAAGTCGTACTTTCCTTAAATAAATGGAATAAAAAAGTGGGGTCACCGAGTTCGTTTAGGAGAAAACGACCATTTATTTCTCTGAACAGCTCAGCTTCCATAGAAAACCTATCAAGTTCCGGACGCGAGCGCACTCGTGCGCGCGCTAATCACCCAAAAAATGATGCGCAGAAAGGATGCGCATTGCAATTGAATGGAATCACCTTAAACTAGCTGGTCTGTCGTAAGGCAGTACCGAGGATAGCTAAGCGCGCTGACCACTAAAATCATCAATTTACAATATTTTACAATTTACAATTAAATAAACGTACCCTACTATTTCTTAATAAAATAAGGACTACAACCCTCTTTGTTAAGAATGAAACCTACGGAGAAGAATTCTTTGAATTTCTTAATCTGGACTAGATATCGTTGGTAAGACGTCAGGGTTTCTGATTGGCTTATCTCAAATTAGGGTAACCATAACCTGATCGATCCGGCCTGAAACTTAAACTGAAACATTTATTTCATTTGAATTTTGTCTTTTTGTTTTCTTATCACAAACCCATCCATGTTCACTATTCAGAGAATGTGAACATTTGACTCTTTGGCGACTTCATTTAATTTAATTCGGGTAAATAGACCCAAATGTTAATTAAAATCTGTTCGTACAAACAAATGCTAAGTTTGTTTCACGGGGAAATGGCAGTTGGATCTTGCTTACATCTACAGCACCCCAGACAGCCCAGACAGCGACTGGTGTATGGTATCGGCAATTGTGATACGGCATGTCGGCAAGTGAAGTACAATCCACCCCATGGTTAAAGGTGCTCTCGTTGAAATTGCCACCACACTCGTACAACAAAAAGTGATGGACAAGACCTTCGTTTCCTTTTTGAATGTTAGGTGCAACCTGAAATGAATCGACGCAACTGCTTTACTATGAAGAAGTACCTCAGTATACACACATCATTTTTTTACAGAAGGATAGTTTCTCTATTATCAGTTCTAATATATATTTAACCCTATTTAGCCTTGGGGGGGGGGGGGGAAGACGGCACATTGTGCCCGCGCTGACTTTAACGAACTATAACTTTTAAACGGCTAGACGAATAATCACAAAATCTCGTGACTTTTCCTGACATTTATCAGAGCCAATTTTCCTGTGTCAATAACGTGTCTGTGATGAGTGACGTTTCCATAGCAGCCGCCTAGTCAGGAGGTGTTTTTGACTATTTTCTGTCTTTTTCAGTCTTTTTTTCAGTTTTTCCCCCTTCGTTTGTAAGAAGAAGATAGTCCTTTACTTATTTGTTTTGATTAAATATGTTTCTAAGAACAAATTCATATATTTTTCGATGTTGTCATTGTCCACTGTATGACAGCATGCTCGGGACTCAAGATGGCGGCTCAAAATTCAAAATGGCTGCCTTGTGACGTAATTGTGACGTCATGAAACGTCATAATCCACACGCCATAAACCCATTTAACTAATGACGTGCTAAAAAAGTGCTAAGTTTCATCACAAGAGCGTGAATACTTTTCGAGATCTATAGGGAGGCAGTTTGTGCTCAGAAACTCAAAAAAAGCCCAGGCAAGTGGGGGTTAAACTACATATAAACGACTCTGCGTTTATTCAAGGTACCGGTGCTTATTTGAGGTCAGGCGTTTATCTAATTATCCTACATGATCAATAGGAGTACTGACTTAGGTTCTTGAACTGCCACAGTAAAACGGTACTATTTATCACGACACGTGTCACGTCCAGCTATCACAAACTTTCTTACGTCTGAAGTAAGTGAAACTTTGAGTTAAGGGAGCACTGTCTTAATCATCAGTACAACTGAAGGCTACGTTTGTTATGTAGCTAGCTAATCAATAAAGATGTCCTGAAAAATTGATACTGAACACTAATTAAAATTACCAAAAAATTCACCACCGAAGAGAAAGCGTGGCCACAAAAATACATAATATATAAGGGTATACCGAATTACTCACTGGTAGCTCGGTACACAGGTATAAGCCTCTGACGAAGGGCTAACGCTCGAGACGTCAGCTTATGTATTACTTTACGTTCTACTTGGCATATTAACCTTTTCAACTCAGTTGATACATCCTAGTTTTTGCCGTTTTAACGGGTATAGACATAATGTTATAAATATCGGAAAATTTTCCTTTTTGATGCAAATAAACTATTGCTGGTGGTGGTGTTGTTGTTTTCCTCAAAAACAAATCGATTGGGTTTTGAGCTCACGCGACGAGCTCAGGCGAGACGATCCCACACAAACGTTTAAGGAATGCCCCGATCGGGCTGGGAAAGGAACCTAAATTTAGCCGAGAATACAATACCGCTGCGTCAAAGAAAGATTGCCTTACCCAGCTTTGTAAGCTAGCCTAAGATAACAAACCAAAAATAAGACACTTTATATTTATGGCAATTGCGGTAGTGCATTTTTAAGAGACATACCTTGGTAATGTGATGTTTGGACTTTAGTTCCGGCCCTTTTAGCAAAGAACACCAATACGTCGTTTTCCTTGCGGGAATTGTCACCTTAAACGCAAATTACTACTTGGAACAGTAATTATTTCAAAATGTTTTTGTGGTCGCTACCGAATTGCACTTTTATTAGTTGCATGTTTTCTTTTAAGCTAAAATAATCACAACAGAATCTATTAAGATACCAACTAAGGACAAAAGTAGAAGAACAAAATTATCTAATTTGATGGCTATGTTAACTATATATGAGGTAACTGCTTTTGACAAAGACCTTTGAAAATCCCATAACAAAGAATACTATATATGCTAAATTTATCATTATTATTATCATCATCATCATCATCTCATAGTCATTATCATAACTCGTGTAGATTGAAACTGAAAAGGAAAACCAACACCGATAAAACGACTTACGTTCTTCGCAGTGAGATCAAATTTACGCCAGCCGGTCTCGTCAACGTTTCTGTTGTCCACGTTGTTCAGCAGCACGATGGCTTTAGCGCCTCTGAACTCGTGATGTTTCATCTCCATTGGTGAAACTGGATCCTCCGAGTGATATGCGAACACGACCTTAGTGGTCCCCCCCTGGTCAAAAAGAACCAATCTTATACGCGTACCATGTTTAACTTTTTCTTTCCGTGTTTAGAGTGCCTAAACGAGACAGATGTCAAGGGACAAGCGGCACCGAGCTTAATCGATAACTCAGGAATTTTTTTCCCGTCAACCGTCGAATAGAGGCAAGTGACAGAATAAGATAATTTTTATCTTCAACCCTGAACGTTTGTTCTGAATGGGTTGAATTACTATCAAGGATCCATAAATTAGACATTAAGCCCTTTTAATGCCATATACTGTCAAAGATGAAGACTGTTATCGTCTCCCACTTTTAGCCTTGTCAAGAATTTTTCCATTTTAAAGACGGAGCTATCCTGTAGGCCGAGGATTCATAACAGATGACATGGAATCGGTGAAAAGCAACGAGGCATTAAAATAAATAAAGTAGAATTCAACTTGATTTCATCCAAGATTTTTGGAGAAAATAGTGTTGTCGCTGTCGAAATGGTAATGAGACGAAGCGGTTCAAAACAACACCGCGTAGAAAGAAAACAGAAAAAATATTGGGTCAAGTCATATAAAGTGGCCAAATAATAAAAGTTATTGAAATACCCTTTTTGGCTTTGGTCTTTTTAAAACGATTGCTAATATTTCAGCCTTGGACAGAAAGTTTTGTTTACCTCGAAAGATTTAAATTATTGGGCTGGGGCCAGTGGAAATAATTTACACCAGTTGAAATCTTCACAATCGCGTCAGCAATGCAACTTTATGATTGTAATCCCTTTATTTTTTTTTCAGAATTTCATTCTTCTTTGAACAGCCAGGCAGACAAGCAAAGGAAAGGTTTATCAATGTTCAAACGTTTGACGAGCGTTATTTCCTCTTCCCTTAAATTTGACAAACTAAAACCTCAGAACAATATTTTTCCCATGATATTTCTTTTAGGCCGACGCTTGCTTAAGAACACTCACCTCGAGTTTTCTGTCACGCGGGTCACACGTGTCAAACTTTCTTTTAAACTTCAGCAACGTTTTCCCGCCACTTTCTTGGAAACCTGTCAGCTCGTAGTCTTGCTGTTCATCAATTGGTGGAATTGCGTTTGCGTCAGCAAAACGATCCTGAAAGAAAAAAAATCAAATATGGTGTACAATCTTCAGACATCTTAACCGACAGAAAGTAGAATCCATGAGATTTTCAAATCGGAAGACCAAAAGCCTGCATGGAGACTTATGTGATAATATATTTGCCGCCCGATTCTGCCTTACAAGTCAGTCAGCAGATGATATCATTATTTGGCAAGTTCGACATCTTCCAAATATAGTGAGCCACCTTGGCACTGCAAAAACGAAATATGCTAGCAGCAGAGGGACAAAGCAATTACATAGGAGAAATAAATCAATATGATTCAAAGAGTGTCGTTGAAAGCATGATTGTTTTTCATGATAAAATAAGGTTGTGGGCTTCTGATTAAGTCTCACAATGTAGTTCGTTCTAGTTTTGACTGCTTACAGTGTTATTGTTCAAAAGGCGATAAGGTTGACTGATTTACTTCACCATTTGTATCTCCTTAATCTTTTTGTCGACAGAATGTTATGATTGACCGGCCGGAGACTTGGAGATCTTGCTGACAACCGGAAGAATTGAAATTTCTCTTATGTATGGTATCTGATCTCCGCAGTTTACGGAACACACTTTTTGAGTAAATTAACAAAAAGCGAAATCTAGTTTTAAAAACTCATAATATTGCATAAAGATTCTTAGTGTCGTCTAAGCGCACAAAGTTGCGTCACAATGGTAACAATATTTTGACTCATATTAGCAGTGATATTTGAATTTTCATGTTTTTAATCAACATTTTAGAAAACTCAAGTGTTTTTTAGTGGTTTTATCACTTTTTTGCAAATTTTGGTGTTTTCAGTAGTTTTGAAAAAAACAAGTTATCTAAAATGGCGTACCCAAGATGGCCGCCGGTTGGAAATCTTGACGTCATTACCACTCTTCCTTACCGTAAGAAATCCTTTGTTATCTTTGACCCAGCCGATCACAACATCACTGCCTATCATTTGCCCAGAACCAGGTGAGAACCCAAATCCAATCCATCCTGTGGTCTCCGCCTCCACGGCGAAAGAAACGCTCTCTGCGTCCCAATCAATGTTCCAGAGAAGCGTCATCTTCTTCTCTGCGTCTAGGACGGCATGAAGAGCATACTCCGAGAACAGATCTGTACAAACAGTGGAATGGAAAACTGCGAGAAACAAGAGAACCTGAGCAACCGTCACCCCTGTTGAAGATGTGACCTCCATGCCCTTAGGCTTCTTTGCTCTGAAAATCGGCTCTGTCACTGGTGATGATTTTAAAAATGCTTGAATATTTTATTCCGTCGTAGACAGATCTAGGGAGAAAAAGAGGTCAGACAAGCCGATTGTTGTGCCTTCTTAATTGGTGTGTAGCAAAAAGGATTTAAAATTAGCTGCAGCAGTTATCTAAAGAAATTCAGAAAACTTCCTTTAAAGAGCGAGAAGATTTATGAACTCTATGCTGATGCTGAAAGAACTATAGGGACATCTGAACGATTGATATCTTATAATGTTCCAAAACCAAAACCAATGTTCCTTACTTAAACTGTGGCCGGTTTCTATAGAAACCTCTCTTCGCTGCGTACGCCCCAACTAGAATTTTAGGATTGTTTTATCTCTTTCACTCTCGTCGGTGTAGTGAATTTTAATCTCTTTGTTTTACACTCTACTCCTAGTTACTTCGTGGGGAAACTCGTTCTGCTAAGTAACATAATAATAAATATTTTATCAGTTTGCCATAGTTTTTAAACAATCCTTATGTAATTTCAATATCTCCCAATTAATTTCTGAAGAACGCTCTTTAATTTGGAGCCAAATTCCTTTTTCTCTCTACAGTTTTGTAAAAGGATGTAATATTTCATTTGACGGAGTTTCGCACACTAAGCAACTTGTTCTAACCACTACAGCAGATTTTATCCAAGTCACATATTTAGAATTATCCATCAGTGATGTCAGTTTGAATGTGGTATATCCGTTATAGATGGTATTACCTTTGAGTGTCGACCCATGCGCCAAAACATGGAGGAGCACAATGTAGCGGCAACTGCAAGTCACGCCAGTTTTTAACAAAATGTAGTTTTGGTTTTCAGGCATGTTCGACAAAGATCTAAAACGGTCCAAGCTCAATAAATAGCCATCTTAATCCATGCTTCCTTATTTCTGGACTGTGACACTTCCCATCTCTCTAACTAGTTGTTTTACTAACCTTTTAAACCCCAATAGTGACAAGCATCTAATTTCTCCTTATAATATCCCTTCTTGATCAAACATACAGGTCACGAGAATAAAGGAATTGATCACCGAACATGAAATGTCTTGATGTCTGTACAAGTTCTCTTAACTTACCATAAGAAATGTACGGAGAACACTAAGGAGATATGCATATCAATTTTGGGGCTTAAAGGGTTAATCTATCTTTGAAATTGATATCAGGGACATCGAGGCGTCGTTCAAACCTATTATCACTGATTTTCATTACAAAATGATTTCCAAAAAGTTACTTGTCCGACAATTTATTAATTTGGGTTGATATAAAATGATATTAGTGAATTATAAGCTATAATACTCACTTTTAAATTTTATTCAAATTCTCTCGACGTGTGTGATGTGGTCAGGGTATGCACATGACTGCGCCACAGTTGAAAACGAGTTGAGAGAGAAATGAATTCTCTTTCAAACGCCTTTTATAGCTAAGTTTATGCAAACAAGCATTGTTTGTCCTCTTACCTTAAGTTTTTGGAACAAAGTTAAAGCCCAGCGGGTATTTAAATCTTGACAAAATTTAAATAAGAAAGCAAAGTCGATATTCTTTATGGCTTCATTTTATAGTCAGTGTTTGTTGCTCGGGTGATGTAGTTAGCCATGCAAGCCATGCTCGGTAGCATGGTTAAAAAGTGTAACATACAGGGAGACAGAGATGAGTCAAAATTAGGGAAACACTCATTGGCAAATGTTACCGCATCCATACTCACCGATGAACCCTGCTATCGAGCACGATTAAACCGCTTTCAATTTGCCTCATCACCCGAGTAATAAAAACTAAACGTAAAATGTTTAAAACCACTGTTTGCAGAAAGTTATACAGTTTCATTCTTGTTTAATTTATTTGATGATGTTAACCCCTAAGGGGATTGAATTACAATAGAATCGGCTGAACAAACACTTAGCACGCTCACAGCCAGGGTCATTTATAGCCCGGCACTTTCTTGAAACGGTCGAAGCTCAGTAAACAGTCATTTTAATCCGTGCTGTGTTATTTGTTTAGCTGCTGGTACCTTGAGCTTGTGTTTTCCGAGCAATCTGAAAGTTAATTCTCGAGAAATCTGGGGACAAAACTAACACTTACTTACTGCTTTCATTATCATTTTGATGACAAACCAGCGGGCCCGCTGTAATTGGCCTCAGCTGTTGCGGTGTCCCTGCCAACCCCTTTGGCAAAGCTAATAAAATAAAAAATAAAACTCAAACACTGGTGTATATCACACTTTTCGTCATCCATCGTTATAATTATAGCGGACCGCGCCAGCGGAGCACCATTGCTAAGGAAATTTGGTAATCTATCGATCCGAGAAATTTTGGTTTGTGACGTCAGCGTACGTTCGTCCGTCCGTCCGCCCGTACAGACTCTGGGGGAAGGGGAGAGGAGTCGCAAGACAACCCGACCGGGGATGGAGAATGCCATCTTTTCTTGGCGGAAATCGCGCGGTGCTTTTGGGCAACCGGCGTTTTTCTCGGCGGGAAATCGCATGACCACCGTCACTTTTGAAAAAGAGGTTTCTTAAAAGCTTAGCTTGTTTAGCAAAAAGATTCAGTTCGACAGAAGTGAAGTTTAGAACTTGAGAAAAAATATCAAATAATTTTAAATGGAAAGAAAGAGTTCAACAGAGTACTCAGTTGTCTTTTTGAAAAGTTCAAGTTATTTTTAAAGACTTCATCTTTGTTGTCGGTTCGGCACAACGCTTGAGTTCGCAGTATTTGGCAGCGGTCCCGAGCTCAAATATAGCAGAGCTGGTGCCTTCTGGTTTTTTCTGTCTACAACCATGGTTTTTGCGGCGGTCCGAACACATTTTCCCAAGAAAAACACCCTTGTTTATCTTAATAAACACAGTAACTTGCGTAACTCGCGTAACATCGAATCGAGTCGAATCGAAGTACATCGCTTGAATTCGCAGCATTTGACAATGGTTTGGACATCAAACATGGCAGAGCTAGTGCGTTCCGGTATTTTCTGTCTACAACCGTGGTTTTTGCAGCGGACCGAACACATTTCCTTAAGAAAAACACCTGTGTTTATGTCAATCCAGCTGCGATCAATAAACAACTGTTTAAGACGATTTCCGCTCAACGTTCGAGCAGTAACTGCAAAAATAAGTTACCAAAAAAATACTTGCACATTTTGAGAACAGATAAGAAGAACTTATCGTTACTTTTGCTCCCAAGCTGACCCCGCGAGAGAAAATTGGATTTGAAGTTATCCATATTTCAGTTAAAAAGACGCTTCATGTCAGTTCAAAACAAAATGGCGCCCGTTTTTAGCATACTTATACGAGATTTGAAATTAATTTTCTTGAGAATGCTTGAGAATTTCATCGCGGGGTCACTTGGGCAAGTGAACTAGAGTGAGATGTTTCAAATAGCATTTAAAATGTTACCGTGCTATGAGTAGTTTTTTGGTAAATATTTTTTGCACTTATTGCTCGAACGTTGAGCGGAATCCGTCTTAAGTGTTTAAAATTGTTCATAGCACAAGTGGTGTAGTGTTTAGCGTTTTCCCTTTTCATTCCGACGGTTTTGGAGGCTCGTCGGTTCGACCCTCAGGGGGAGAAGAATTTTTCCCTTTTTTTTTTTGTTTTTGTTTTTGTTTTTTTGTTTTTTTTGGTAATTACTTTAAAAAAATGAATAACCTTCAGCAATTAAAAAAAAAAGTGGGGCTCCGCTTTTAGGCTCGGCTAAATCTATATATTATATTTACGCCCGCCTCTATAATTAATAGTTTTTTAAAGCCATCTCCAAACTTTTGCCAGCTTGAATTTTTTTAGTTTTTCACATCCCGAGTAAAGAAAAACATTGACTAAAAAGTGATCAAAATCAATAAAGGAACACAAAGATGATCAAAAATGTAAAAGTTCTCTCAAGAAAGTTATAACTTCCCAGTAAAAAGAGCAAAATTAAAAATTTTGACATTTCTAAGCTCGTGACGAATTTGCCTTCCTTTAGGGTGCGAGAGGGTGGTTTTTCAACGTACCTTAGCAATTATTTTATTATTGTTACTATGTGTATTTGTACAGACACTCAAAACTGATTTAGATCACAGCATTTCACAATGATCGCTGAAGAGTGATTTCCATATGATTGCCACGATTGCTGAACGTTTTTTCCAGCGATCGTAGCGATCCTAGCGATCACATGGAAACCAACCTTGACAGACAATACTATCGGATATACCACACTCAAACTGACATTAAACACATGCATAATTCTAATGAGATCAGAATAATCGCTAGTTTAGCCTTTAGTATACAACTTCATTTTTGTTTTGTTTTGTTTTGTTCAATCTACTTCCGTGATCGCCTGACGGTAGCGGACATACACGACGAAAACCTGCCAGGGACTTTCATTCCTTCTTATTTTATCATTCTAGAAAGCGATCGGAATCTACGGACTTTTAACCAGTAGTCTTAGACTACCGTTGTCTCGCTCCTGGACGGCGTATTTTTGAGGTGTTTATGGTTAGTTAAACTAACCTATCCTCAACGGTAGTCTAAGACTACTGGTGCGCTCGTCTCCAGAGATCCACCTTGTGTACCACAAGTGTTGGATCACTGAGGTGGGAGAAATAAGAACTTTTCTCCCATTACCACCATACCTTACGCAGTGCTGACGAGTCCCAAAGAGGACGAAACAGCTGTCCACTGCTAGGCTGGTGTGTTACCTCAGTCTGGAGATGAGCAAAGTGCACACACCTGAGCGTAGTGAGTCCAGTTCACTAATAAACATAACAAAATACTTGTTTGTTAATTACAGTCGCACTAAGAAATGCTATGTTTTGACATAGCAAACGTCAATCGAATTGCTTGAATAAAATCTGGTTTCTAAAGAAAGATTGGTGCTGCATTGATGGGGAAGTGAAACACACACAAAAATGGATTTATCGAATGAGTTGGTAAGGTAATTTGGCCACTGCAGCATCTATGAAGTTAGTTTGACAAAATTATGTTCAAGGGAAAAAAAGACACTATTTTTGTATTTTTTTTTTAATCCATGGTGCGGCCTTCCCCAAAAGTGAAATAACTCATTCTTGTTAAATCGTCTGATGTGCAATGAGCAAGAATAAGCTGGCAGAAATAGATCAATCTGGCATTTGACTGTTTCAACTTACCGCTACAGACTTGATGTTCCCGCTGTAGAGCCAACATCCGGGAATCACAGTTTTAACCTCACTTTGATATCTCCTGAGGTCATTGGCCATTTCTTCAGTCCGTTTGATGTCCATTTTGACAAGCGGGTTGGACAAAGTTATGGTTACATTGTTACTTAAAAAGGAAAAGAAATCCAAACATGCAAGTATGACACAAAATGTATGAGCGTAGATATCGCGGAATTTTAATGAGACCCAGAATGAAGTCACTATCTAACGCACAGGTAGCCAAAGCCTTGAATATCACAGAATATAATTAAAGAAAAATCATCCTGAAAGAGATTTTTTTTGGGGGGGACGTCACTTTACGAAAAAGATCAGCTGTTCTTCAGAAAAACACTCAAGGCTGTCACGTGACCAAAGGACAGATTAGTTATGTACTGTAAACTTTGAATTTCTAAACACCTCTTAAAAATTTTAAACCAAAACTATTATAAACTAAACACGGTTACAGACAAGACGCAACTTGCGAAATTTTCCGCTGTAAAACCACAATTTGCCACCCTCACTCTCCGCGTTCAATGTTGAAATTGACACAAAAAATAAACGAAAATCTTTCAGTACGAGGGATGACAACAAATCAATGACAGAGAAACAAACGTTTTCTTTTATACAAAGCTCATTTTCATATTTGTTAAAATCATTTCCTTACATTTAAAGGTACAAAATGTAGATTTTATGGTTTCTTTTATGGCTGAAAAATAAAAGATTCAGGCTTAAGAAGGATTTGTATCCCAGTCTGTGCCTATCCATCACTTTTTTATCAGTTGTCGTCCCCTACTTTGGAATTCAGAGCTTGTCCTGTTTATTTCTACTATCTAGTACGGAAACCTCTTGCAGTGTCATGTAGAACTCATCCTTCATTTGTTTATCTCAGTACTATATACAAAGGCAAAAATCATAAGTTCTGCACTTTGCATGCGTGGCGTGTGATTTCGAATTTCACCTCGATGATTCAATTTTGGCCAAATCGTTCAAGAGTTCGTCGCACGGGTGGTTCGTTCGATACATTGTAAAACAGTTGCTCTTTTCTCCCAGGATTCGAATCTCCAAAAATGTGGATAATTGCGTCAGTGAAATTGAACGTGCAAGCTAGCTTAACACGAAATTTCGGAAACGTGTGGGTCATCGCTTGAGATGGGCTAAGACATGGTAAACAGGAAAGGAAATGTTTGATAACAAGGATTGTAATACGCAATACTCACAAGTATTTATGTAATAGTCGGAGTGAAGGTTCAAATAAAGTAGTGTCACAAAACGAGAATGCTTGTCCTGTAATTCTTGGATAGTAGAACAGAAAATTCAAACACATCTCATCTCGCGTGGATCCACCTTCCTAAAGATCAATAGGTAACCAATAAGCCACTACTCATACTGGGCTTTTTGGTCTTCAGAGACTGGGAGAGGTGAGGGAGGGGGAAAGAGGCGGTTCAGCCTCCCTCCATATTTTCCAGAACATTAAACCTAGCATGTTGTAGGTCCAAAAGGTAAACAAAACGTGTAAGTTACTTCAAGAATCCGAACAAGGCTATCGTCGATCGACCATCTCGTTCTGTCGATTTCTCTAAAATGAAATAGTGATAAAAAGTTTCTGCAAAAAATTTAGAAAATGTGATTTAAAAAATCCAAATTTAAAGAAAGCAAAATTAGGAAGTACTATAAATGTTATTCAGTCAATTCATGATTGAAGTTTTTCACCTCTACTGAAGGGTAAAAGTGCTTTAGGAGCATTCCTTGTCTGACTATGTAAACTATATGCCCTGCATATGTCAGTTACCTGTCAGAAGTCGCTCTTCTTTCTTCTTAGCCGTTGTCATTCTAAAATGACAAACCGTATCCTACGTAGGACTACGCGGAATTTTGAACAAAACAATTTCAGACAAAGCTGATCGGGAAGTTGTGACCATTTATATATATATATATATATATATATATATATATATATATATATATATATATATATATATATATATATATATATATATATAACAAAATAGTGAAATGCAATCCTCATCGGCTATTAGAGTGCTCAATAGATAAGACTAGAGCAATGAATATGTAGAAATGAGGAGCTGGATTATTTGGTCCAAGACATTTAATTGCTACTCAGAGTTTCATGCTTCTTCCGAAACAATCATCAGGCAACTGCCAGAAAAAACGGTTACAATCAGAGATATTTCAAAAATACAGAACAATACATACTAGGTGTGGCGCGTGGCGCGTCAAGCGGGATCTTATCGCTAATTAAGTGATGACATTTTTCAGCAGGAATCTCCTAGAATGTCTACAGCACGATGTTAGCTCGTTTCTGTTATTGAGTGTTGACATTTCAGGTTTACAAATTATGAAATATTTCTCCCACAAACACAAATTACATTTCTTAGTAACGTTCGAGTAAGAGCGAGCTTGTCTTACTTTACGCCATTTGATGTCGAACTTGTATATATATATATATATATATAATTTGCACACAATAGAGGATAGTCACCATAGATATATAGATAGGTATAGATAGATAGTCAACAATATATATATATATACATTAGCAAAAAGGCAGTAACGTCTTCCTGAGTCACACCAATGACGACCACTAACCACCAAAATTTCGCTGTTTCTCTCATATATATCAAAATTACCAATTACCGTTATCAGTCGATCTCTGTCCATGGAATTGTATTTGCAGTAATGAATTATGTCGTCTCCCTGTAAAAGTAATAACAACTAAAATCTTAACAAATAATTTTGAAGCAATTATTTGTAGCTGTCCTACAGTTAACGAAACATGTGTTTGAGGCTGGATTGTAATGCCGGACTTTAACAACAGTTTTTTTGAACTGTCTATACTCCTGTAAACAGGACGAATGAGAATTTTTGACCTTATGTAACTTATTACCTTATTTTCATGATGTTGCATCGATCTATACCGTTTATTTGAAATATTCCGACAAGTAGATTACATCCTGACAGACCGCAATCCCGTACCTTTGAAAATGTTCCTGGATTTTGAGATATAATTCAAGATACAATTCCGCGTTTTTCAAGTGTCAATCAGAAAATAAGATCACGTGATGTGCACTAGTTTCCAGTCCCTAGCTCAATTACAACACATACTGTACACTCCCATTGAACGTGGAAAAGGGCTTGTTGTAACCGATGGTTAGCCAAGACTTGCGGTGGAATAATTAGCCAAAATACATTACCGAGCTGAATAAATTTGTTGAGCATTTTTTGCAGCGTTTATAGGAGTAGTTATTTGACGTCAGCGAACCTGCTACTACTTCAGACTCAGAAGCTCGACATGCACCTATAAACATTCGTTAAGCAGGAAACGATTCTCATTTGTTTGGAGTTTCTTAAACTGATACGGACTTTGTTATGGTCTGATTAATTTATTTAGCTTTCTTTTACTCACCGGCTTGATTTTAATTTCTTTCGGGAAAACTCGTATGTACTGGAAAAAAATCATTTTAAATGAATGAATGGAGGAAGTAAGGAAGGAAGGAAGGAAGGAAGGAATAAATGAATGAGTGAACGAACGAACGAACGAACGAACGAACTTTATTTAAGTGTCGGGGTATTTAACTTAGAAAACTAATTGTGGACACTATTAAAGAAACATTCATAAAAATAGGCCACTTAAACTAAGTTACAGTTACTATTAAAGAAGCATTCAATACAACAGATTACTAAGCTGATAAATACAATTTTCTATTGTTATAAAATGTAAAAATCAATTAATTGGCCTATTGAAAATGAGGATAAAAATTGAAAACAATAAAATGTTTATATATAACTGAGCATTTGAATTAAGTTACAGCATAATAATAGTGATGATAATAAGTAAAAGTACGGGTTGACTGTTATTAATATGTTAAGAAAGTAAGATGAGTACATTACTTGCAAAAAATTTCGGACGTTAAAAATTCGGACGTTTTATTTCGGACGTTTAATTTTCGGACACTTTTTCTCTCATTTCGGACAAATTTCGGACAAAAACGTCGGACAGATTGCTGAAACGTGCCAAAAGTAAATTTACGCCTACAAGACATGAATTAGACTGAAGTAAAATCTGTGAAAATGATAGTTTTACGGCACCCTCAAGCCAGTTTTACGGATACACCGGGGGGAACAAACACAAATTCAATCAAGCTTATGTTACTCTCAAGCAGTGTTTAAACTAGCGTTCGGTAGAGTTCGGCAGTATCGATGCAACAGTTGAGGATGAAAAGCATAAGCTTTCTCCAATTGCAACGGAAGGGTTTCAGATAGACCTCCGAGCTACGTTTAAAATTGACGACAGCAATCGGTTTCTTCTTCGTCTAAAGAGCTTATTCAAAAGAACTATGAGGTTCTTAGTCAGTCACCTCAGTCGCCAACAGCTAGAGATGAAGAAGAACCACACGCTAGTGACAATGAAGAGGACCTTTCAATTGTGTTGATTGCTGATGAAGCAGAAGAGGACTGGCACCACTGGCACTGGCAATGCAATTATCAGAAAACTAGGCTTGGATCGAAGATTGAAATAGCAACTGCCAAATGGAATTTATCTATGATTTTGTCTTTGATAAAATCACGACATCTGAGCAAAGCCTACACCATTTAAATTGGCCTTGACTGTGTGATGGCGTCGCCCAACAAAGTACTTTAAAGTATTGTACTGTACTGTAAAAATTTCGGACGCTTAAAAATTTCGGACGGTTTTATTTTCGGACACTATTTTTGTCCGAAATTAAAATCGTCCGAAATTTTTTGCAAGTAATATAGGTTAAATTCAGCGTTTCTTAAGGACTATCCCTTGCTCGCTTTATTAAACAGCTCCGCTATGTAATCCGGGGCAAGACCTTTTTTTTTTTTACGTTATACTGAAATAAAGATGTCTTGGAGCAGCCTATTATACAGAGAGGGCAGCTTTGCATGACTTAGAAGAGCGTCATCGGTGTCTGTCGTAGAGTTGAAAATGACTCTTAAATGCACGTTCTTGTACCCTTTCGAGCTTACGCCTATCAGAGTGTTTACAGAAATGCCAAACGGTATGGCAGCAGGTCAGATGGAAAAAAGAAAGAAAAAGGAGTGTGGGCAGGATTGTCGCGCGGTGGTTTTGTAACTCTGATTAGGTAGAAAATTTAAGTAACGGGTTGAAATTCAGTATTGATCTTTGAACTAGAATAAACTTTCCCCTCTTTTTGCTCCTCAAGATGGCAAACATCTAACAACGTTGGCCAGTCAGTCGTGATGGTAATCTTTGGAACAGTTTGGGAACTAAAGGCGCCTTCACCTACAAACAGTCTGTAAACTAGGCTTGGATAAATTCTGCCAGCAGAATCTCAAGCCCAGGTCTCTATCAGCTGCAGTACAAAGCATTCTGCCGGCAGAGTACCGCTTTTTCGAGCAGAACTTGACGGGAATACGAAGAAAAGACAGTAACACAAAAGATCGCCATAGCAGTTGAAAGAAATTACAATACATATCAAAACGGATTTGAAACAGATCAAAATTGCCATCATACATTGGTATTGTTTATCGCATCTCGCATGACACTTCTATACTTCGTTGCTTATTTGTTGGCATTTGGCAACACGGAAATTAATTAGGTAAGCGAAATGTCGATATTTTGGCGGGACGCTTTCACTTTAAACACCTGGAAATGGAAGTCTTGGTGATCATCTCGATCAATCTCTGGAAGTTCTTTCCCGTTACGAACATGTTTAGTCCAGGAAGCACGACCTAAAGAGAAAGAATGAAAAACAAATAATAATCATAATGGACCATGGGACTCAAAATAGTTGCCTTTGAAAGCGAAGCTTGTGAAAAGCAACCGAATGTTCCTGCATGAAAATTTTGAGGCAGACCCTCTAATAATCTTTCACGAGAAGGGATCACAATCAAAAGACAGCTTTTTGTATATAAATGCCACATGGAAACAATTACGTTCAGTAAAATCACTGTACCTTAAAATGTTTTTCATATGAAGGCAAGTAAAACTAACAAAGCATTGCTACCATCTGGATCAAAATCCGTCATGAAGCTTCATAAGGGTATCTGGCCCATAGTTTTCGGCCTTGTGCCGATTGACAGTGACCAATGATTAATTAAAGTCGTTTTTCCAGGTACTCTGAATCAAGATTAATTCTGGATTATTTTAAATTCTTAAACGCGATCTTTGTTTATCTGTCCCAACCCCAGAAAACGTGGAGGACTAAGTTATCATGTACAGACAAACCATTATAGACTGAATGGAAAAGGACTTGTTCTTCTCAGTGTCTTTTATCTAGCCTGCGAATACAGCCGCCTCTCATTCACGTCCCGCAACGAAGAGCGAAACGGGAAGAGAGACGTCTGCGATTCGCCGCCAAAAATTCCATACTGATGACGTAAATCTGTCCAGAATCCGGACAGGAACGCTGATTGGACGAGCGGACATTTTTGCATAATTAGCTCTATAATTATTCAGTGTTGTGATGTGAGAAATTCAGAACCAATATGGCCGCTAATAGTGAGAATTCGTCTCGTCCTTCCTTGGAAAGTTTTCGCCTCTGCGTACAATCTATCTGTCCGAAGTTCAATGTTTCATCGTTAAAAGAAAGTCAGTTTCAGGCTCTTTATAGTTTTATCTGCGGTGAAGAGGTTTTTGTTAATCTGCCGACTGGATCAGGCAAGTCGCTAATATTTCAACTCGCGCCACTCGTACACACGTGGATGCATGAGCACGTTTCGGCGATCCATTGATTTACGTCATCAGTATGGAATTTTTGGCGGCGAATCGCAGACGTCTCTCTTCCCGTTTCGCTCTTCGTTGCGGGACGTGAATGAGAGGCGGCTGTATTCGCAGGCTATCTTTTATCTGAATGGAAAAGGCGCGTTATCAATTATTATTATTATTATTATTGTTATTATAATCGTATCTATAACAAACTGCTCGATTGTGATTGGTTCTCCGCGCGCCTATTTGATACGTAATTGGAGGGTGATCACGTGGGTGTCCAATTACAGCTGTCCAATTTGAACTTTTTGTAATTGGATAGCTGTAATCGGACAACTACGCTGCGCGCGCGTCAATCAGGTGCACTGAAATGGGTTCTTTTTATAGCTGTTTCTCCACTGCTTGCAAAACTGATAATTAAAAACATATCCCGAAGGGCACGTAGATTTTCCAATCTGGCATTTTGTTAGGGATACGATTAATTGGTAACTATTATTATTATTATTATTATTATTACTATCAATAAAGGTATTATTATTATTATTATTATTATTATTATTATTATTGATTACTATTATCAATTATTATTATTATTATTATTATTATTATTACAAAAGCAGTAAAAAAGTAATAAAATAACAAATGAAATTTATACTAAGATAACAGCAATACATGTAACAATCAATAAGTTAAAAAATCAACACCAATGAAGTCAAAATCTCTGCTACAAAAAGTGTCTTATCTAGAATTAATGTTCGTGTAGATAATGAAGCTAATTAACGACTATCATTGCGACATGTACCTTTTCACAATTTCGCAAGTTTGAGAAATTATCTGTGACTCTATCGTTGTACTTACGACTTTCTTATCTTATCTTATTATTATTATTATTATTATTATTATTATTATTATTATTATTATTATTATTATTATTATTATTATTATTATTATCTACTACTTCAATAGTAATAAGTGTACCTGCCAAGTGGGCATGTAGTGAAGAAGCAAATATATTGATTCCACCTCCAGGTAAACGTGTGGATTTGAAGCTGGACTAACAAGTCAAAGATGTTAAAATTCAGCCATAGCGCCACACATAAATACCACCGAGCAATAAAAA
The DNA here is from genome assembly GCA_964017195.1 of Siderastrea radians. Lineage (NCBI taxonomy): Eukaryota > Metazoa > Cnidaria > Anthozoa > Scleractinia > Rhizangiidae > Siderastrea > Siderastrea radians. Next base: position 59,385,898 of record OZ024890.1, on the reverse strand, counting down.
ACGGTAAGCAGTTAATATGAACAAAGACTTATATAAGCTAAATGGAGTGTTTTTAAAAGTTTCTATTTTCAAATTTTTTCTTATGCTTAGATATGACGTCATAGGTGCCAAGCAAGCACACAACTTGCTGATTCCATGATAATTACCTTATAATGAAAATGACGTCACAGTAACGTATTTTTAATAGGCATATTGTACGTTTATGACACAGAATCATGGGTCCCACCCATATTGAATTAGCTGACCAGCAACAAGCGCTTTTTTCTAAGTAGGCCTTTTTAAATGGCCTCATTTCTCAATAATTACCAAATATATGAGATCTACAACGTTTCAAGGCTAACTTGGGCAAATGCTGGTTGCTATATGTCGGTTTTTCGGTTTCACATTGTTCCAGTATGTCCAATAAAGGTTTAAGACTTTAGGTTGCAACTTATTTAAAATTTCACGTATTTTTCTAATATTCATCTTGAAGTCATTTATGAAATGTTACTAGATATTAGTCCCTAAAAGCGAAAGATTCGAATACAAGGGCCATTTCTTGCGTTACCTCAGTGCATTGGTGCATACAGTAGCCAACAGTTATCCAGTCTTTTTGTTTGGGAGGAACAATCATCCAGGTATTCAGTCCGATACCTACTACCGCCATCCCGGCATCATATTTTCGCAATTTATGGGTGTAGTAGATGGTGAAACCTGAACTGTCTGTTTGGCCTGAACAAAGACAAAACGATCATGAACCGTTTAAACACACTGAACGTTAGAGTTGGGATCTGCGATCAGGCCTAATTTCCTGCCTACGTCGCTTGTTGGGATACCTTTTGACGCGTTTTTTCTTTTCACGGAACCGTCCAATCTCGTAACCAGTGTCCTCGGGCTCCTTGGTCAGCGATCGTCGCCGGAAGACTGGAGTAATAAAAAAATTCGATTTTTTTGATTGGCTGTTCACTATAACAAACTTTAACAAAACTAGGAACCGTTAAGCGCAGGATTCCCGCGTTAACAATTCTATTACCCCAGGATCTCTCCCGGCGACCACCCCCTGACCAAGAAGCCTGAGGACTCCGGGTACGAGATTGTGGTGAGCAAACCGTACAATAATGTAGTACAATCCAGGAAAAACTTAGTGAATCGTGTCTATAGATCTTCGGTATACCAAGATTAGCGAAGAAACTTCGTAAAGTCATGACCGATTTTCGAAATTAAGTTAAGTGGTGAAACAGAAAATATTAACATAAAGCTGTCGTATCCCGTAATATTTTGAGCGAAAAAAAGTAACGCAAGTGAGGGACGTGACGCGTGACAGAATAGTATGTGAAAATTATGTGAGAAACTCGCAGCTCATATTTCATCAGATCTAAAAAACCTTCGATACTGCCTGTGTGCTATTTAAGACCATATTAAGAAATAAAGCTCAAAGTGTATATTCGTAGTAATTATTAGCCTGTCCCCGGTAGGCTTGGATAAATTCTGCCTGCAGAATTTCGAGCAGAATAAGTGATTTTTGAGCCGAGCATTCTGCCGGCAGAATAAGGAATTTTTGAGCAGAATTTGAGCAGAATAATGGAAAATCAGTTACACTAATGATATGCATAACAGTTGTAAGAAAAAATGAAAACTACATAAAAACAAAAAATACAAAAATAATTACACAGTCTTTATGCATTTGTGTGATGTTCCTTTTCGTAAGAAGCTAGTAAGAAATTCACTGTTTCGTCTAATACAAGTGATATAAAGTAAAGGCTAATTTACACGCTGCGATTTGTAGGCCTGATATCGGCCACGATAAATCGGGAAGCGTTTTGGTAAACAAAATGGTAGGTAATAACTAGTTAGTTTGTTTTCAGCTAAAATACCGCAGGTATAATTTGTTTTGCGCCAACTCTTTTGCAAGTTGTGTTTTCGTTCTTAAAATCGGGCCCGACATACAAAAATCTGTGAAGCAGTCACAGTGTTTCTTGTCGGATTGGAGTCGCGCGCACATCGGATCGCCATTCACACGCGCCAATTCGCGCCCCGATTTGTCGTGGCCGACAAATCGCAGCGTGTAAATTAGCCTTAACGTGAATCACATTTTTGCTACGCATAATGAATATCTAATTAGTATTTAGGTGCTAGGCCTAATTCGAGCAGGATAAGGGTGTCCGAGAAGAATTTCGAGCAGAATAAGCGATTTTTACGAGCACTGCCGGCAGGCAGAATAAGCCATTTTACAAGCAGAATTTATCCAAGCCTAGTCCCCTGGCTTTTATCTTATTTTATAGTATTTATAGGTAATTGTCTAATGTAATCATAGCGGAGCCCGCGCGCTAGCGCGTCAGTGGAGCACCATTGCTAAGGAAATTTGGTAACCTATCAAGCCAAGAAATTTTGGTAGTGACGTAATAGACACGTGACCATCCGTCCGCATAAAAGGGTCACCAATATGAAGTGACATACGCTGCATATAACCCCGTGCTGAATCCCGTGTTTTTTGCGCGAAATCGCATGTTGACCCTCGTTGTAGCAAAACAAGCAAAGACAACAAAAGTCAAAAACAAATTTGTTAATGAAAAAAAAAGTTCAAAAGAATACTCAGTTCTCTTTTTGGTGGAAGGCGAAAAGTTCAATTTAGGCTAAAGAAATTAGGCGATAAAGTTTAAGCGAAAAGTTCAAATTTGCCTTGTCGGTTCTGTTGCGAACTCGGTCGGAACACCGCTTGAGTTCGCAGCTTTTCGCAGCGGTTTCGACGAAAAATATAGCAGAGCTAGTGCTTTTTGGTGTTTTCTGTCCACAACCATGGTTTTTGCCAGGAAAAACACCAGCTTTTTCATGTTCATAGGCAGCTTGTCACGAAGAAAGAAATAAGTAGTAAAATTAACGTCTAAAGATAACAATGAATTCTCATGGCCTAGTGGACTAAGGGACGGCTTATGACGCCGTCGAGCCGGGTTCGGCTCTCAGCGCGGACATGTATTTTTTCTTTTTTTCTTTTTCTTTTTTTCTTAAATTAACGACTTGAATGAAAGTATTTTCAAAAATTAATAAGTGCCAACAAAAAACAAAACAAAACAAAACAAAACAAAAACAAAAGGGGGGGCCTCCGGTTTTAGGCTTGGCTAAATCTATATATTACGTGTTATAACATGGAAGCCTAAATTTCTCTTTTGGCTTTTTCACCATTTCCTATGCCGTGTTTCTATTTACTGCTTGTTATTTCATTTTGTGTCGTAAATTAAAATGAAACGAACACACCTTTGATGTGCTGTGAATTGTCGTAATGCATTTCTAGCATAAAATTCTTGGGTGACGTGCTTGCTCCTATGGGGTATCCAACATGTGGGGGGAAATAGAAAACCTGAAAAAGAATCAAAGGACATTAAATAAACGTTCCCTACTATGACTAAAAAAATAGGTCGGCAATGCGTGCATGTGTCCAGTGCGAGATTGTATCTTTGATACACTGAGCGAGCGGAAACCTTTTTCAGCGAATGCGAACACAATTTGGTGAGTGAACGTTTGCTTTTTTAACCTTAATGATGAATTTCTCTAAAAGTTCTTTTTTTAGGAAGCCACAGTTTTCGAAGTACGAGTCAATCTGGCCCAATAAGAGGCTTTAAAAGATGCCTTCAAGTGTCCCATCCATGCTGTCGACGCCAACAGCTGAATGTACACGCTTTGACGGCTACGCTGCATTCCAAAGCAAATACTAAGCTCCTTTTGCGGAGAATCGAGCCCCGTTTGGGGATTATTGAGGCTCTTTGGGGGAAATTTGAGCCCCTCAGATGTGGCGTCAATCAAAGGAGCTCTCAGTTCAGTGGCAGCAGATTTTCTAGCTATGTAAAATACATTTCCCAAATTGGGCTTTGTATTTAATCCCTTCACGGGCTTTATAATCCCAAAACAGGGCTCAATAATTGCCAAACGGGACTCGATTCTTCGCAAAAGAGGCATATTATTTGCTTTGGAATGCAGCGTATACGTAGTCATGTAGCGTGTAATTTCAGCTGTTGGTGCCGACAGCATAATTTCATGGAACACGTGAGGGAATCTTTTAAAGCCTTTTATTTGGCCAGATTGACTCTGGCGTTCTTTTCTCGAATCCAATTGGTCGAATATCCCAAAACTCGTCAGGGTTGGTCTTCACGATTATCTATCGACGTGGTTACGCATTCCAAACATGTTTCTGTTAGCGCTTCAATCTCCTCTTCATGTTAGCCATAAGATAATGTAAACCTGGTAAGAACCTTATGCAGTGTTGCGTCATATTTTCGATTATATGAAGTACTTATCGAATTTTCTTTCGCTCTTTCAAAGTGTCTACGTGTTTCGTACTAGACACAAAAATAAAAATTACAACCCTTTTTGTTAAGAATCGAACCTAGGAAGCAGAGTTCATTGAATGTCTTAATCTGGACTAGATTTCGTTGGTAATATGTGAGGGTTTTGATTGGCTAATCTCAAATTAGGGTACGTGTAACCTGATCGATCTGGCCTGAAACTTTACTTGAATTTTTTTCTTTTTGTTTTCTAATCACAAACCCATACATGTTCACTCTTCAGAGAATGTGAACGTTGAACGCTTTGACGATTTCATTTTATTTAATTCGGATTAATTAAAATTTGTTCATTCACCCAAATGTTAATTTAGTTTATGGAGAAATGCCAGTTTGATCTTGCTTACATCTCCTGCAACACCCCAGACAGCGACTGGTGTATGGTATCGGCAATTGTGATACGGCATGTCGGCAAGTGAAGTACAATCCACCCCATGGTTAAAGGTGCTCTCGTTAAAGTTGCCCCCACACTCGTACAACAAAAAGTGATGGACGAGACCTTCGTTTCCTTTCTGAATGTTAGGTGCAACCTGAAATGAATCGACGAATTCATCAAGAGTTCCAGCAAAATTTCAACTGCCGCTTTACTATGGAGATGTACCTCACTATTCACGTATCATTTTTTTTAGATACACTAAGTAATAATTGCCAATTGCAGTAATAATTAATTACAGTACGTAGCTTATCAGTTTCTCTATTAAGCGCCAGGCACCGAGCAAAATCTGAATTAAACGCTGGGACTATCAGGTCTAGTTTTAAATACATGTAAACGACTCGGCGTTTTAAACAGTATACCGGTGCTTATTTGAGGTCAGGCGTCCATGTAATGACCCGACCTTATGTGACTGATTCTTGTTGATCAATAGGTGTATGGTTCTTGAACCGCCACGGTAAACCAGTACAAGTTATCACTCCAGTCTTGAAGACTTGAGCGGCTGGGAACAGACACACGTGTATGACCAGTTATCACAAACTAGTTTTGACATTTTGACTTGAGGGACCACTTTTGTTAAACACCAGTATTAACCTGAAGGCCACGTTTCAGACGTTTGGTATCTATCTAGTCAGTTTTTTCTTTGTCTTTTTTTTTTTTTTTTTTTTGCTTTGCTATTCCGGGTAGCGGTGAATTTGTTGAAGATGTCCTGAAAATTGTATACTCGCTGATAAGCTAAAATCACAAAAAATTAACCATCAAAGAGAAAGCGTGCCCATAATATATAAGGGTGGAGGAATAACTCACTGGTAGCTGTATACATCGATACACCAGGTTTGTCATTGGAGGGGGGCACCATATGAAGAGTCAATAAAAAATGTGTTCTATGTGGCCGTACAATAAGGACTGTGCCAATTTGAAAGCCTACTATTTTGTCCAGACTTAAATCTCTGAAAATACACATCCAAAAGGCGTGACTGTTTTTCGCGAGATAGCTGCTTTGCTTCAGTGATTATTAGCATTTTTCCATTCCTAAGGGGGGGTCACGGGCACCCTAGCACCCCTCTGGCTACGCCCCCATATACAGGTATAAGCCTCTAGCGTAGGGCTGTATAAACGTTCGAGACGTCAGCTTAAGAATTTCTGTACGGTGATCAATTAACCTCATCAACTTAGTTTATAAATCCCCAGTTTTTGCAGTGTTTTAACTGGTCAGAGCTCAGAAGCTCCTAAATATAGACTTGATGTTATAAATATTGGAAAATTTTCTTTTTAGTGCAAATAAACCGTTGTTGTTGCTGGTGGGGTTGGCGTTGTTGTTGGTGTTGTTGTTGCCTTCAAAAATATACCATTTGGGTTTTGAGCTCTCTAGACGACAAGACCTCACCCAAAAGTCCATGCCAAGGAATACCCAATCTGGGCCACCACCCAAGAGAAAGCGTGCCCATTAAAGTACGGCTAAAGTAAGATTGCGTTACCCAGCCTAGTAAGCTATCGTTACCTAGCCTAAGCTATCAACAAACCAAAATAACACACTTCGTGGTAAATGTGGTAGACATACCTTGGTAATGTGGGGTTTGGTCTTCAGTTCCGGGCCTTTCAGCAGAGAACACCAATAGGTCGTTTTCCTTGCAGGTATTGTCACCTTAAAAGCAAATTGCTACTTGCAACAATAACTATTTCAAAATTCTTCTGTAGTTACTACCGAACTGCACTTTTACCAGTTGTCTGTTTTCTTTTAAGCTAAAATATCACAACAGCAATCTATTAAGATACCAACTAAGGACAACAGCAGAAGACAAAATTATCTAGTTTGATAGTTGTGCACTGTAAATTATGTATAAAGTAATTGCTCTTGACAAGGATCTTAGAAAAGACCATAACAACGGATACTATATATAATTATACTAAATTTATTAACAACATCATCATCATCATCATCATCATCATCATCATCATTATCATTATTACAATTCGTGTAGAAACCGAAAAGGAAAACAACGTCAATAAAACAACTTACATTCTTCGCAGTAAGATCAAATTTGCGCCAGCCGATCTCGTCGACGTTTCTGTTGTCCATGTTGTTCAGCAGGGCGATGGCTTGAGCGCCTCTGAACTCGTGATGTTTCATCTCCGTTGGTGAGACTGGATCCTCCGAGTGATATGCGAACACGACCTTAGTGGTCCCCACCTGGTGAAAAAGAACCAATCGTACCATGTTTATTTTTTTTTCTCTCCGCGTTTAGAATGTCCTTAAAACGAGATCGATATCAAGGAACAAGCGGCAGATGGCTGGTACGATAACTAATTAACGAATTTTTCTCGTCAACCGTCAAAGAGAGGCAACTCACAGAATAGGGTAATTTTTATTGTCAACCCTGAACGTTTGTCCTGAATGGGTTGAATTACTATCAAGGATCCATAAACTGGAAATTTTGCCATTTTTACCATTTACTGTCAAAGCTGAAGACTGCTGCTGTCTGGCACTTTTCAGCCTTGACCAGAATTTTGCTATCTTAGAGACGTAGCTATCCTGTAGGCTGAGGATTCAGATGACATGGAATCGGTGACAAGCAACCAAACTGGCCAAATAATAAAAGTGACTGAAATAACTTTTTTGGCTTTCGTCTAAAAACGATAGCGAGTAGTTGAGATAAAATTTTGCCGAGGATATACAATTTTGGTTACCTCGGAAATTAAAATTATTGGTCTCGAACCAGTGCAAATTGTTGCACCAGTTCAAATCTTCACAATTGCATCATCAATGCAGCTTTATACACACGGTTGACATTCAAGTTTCTTTTCATAATTTTATTCTTCTCGATCTCTAAACAGCCAGGTATTCAAGTCAAGGAAAGGAAAGTTTTATAAATGTTCAAACGCTTGACGAACTTTATTTCCTCTGCCCATAAATTTGACACTCCAAAAAAAGTCCGAGAACAAAATGCTTCCCGTGATAATCACTATAGGCCGCTCCTTGCTTGAGACTGATATTCACCTTGAGTAGTCTGTCCCGCGGGTCACAGGTGTTAAACTTTCGTTCAAACTTCAGCAACGTTTTCCCGCCACTTTCTTGGAAACCTGTCAGCTCGTAGTCCTGCTGTTCGTCCATTGGTGGAATTGCCTTTGCGTCAGCAAAACGATCCTGAAAGGAAAAATTTAAACATAGTGTACTATCTTCAGACATCTGATCAACTGACAGAAACTAAAATCCAAGAGATTTTCAGATCGGAAGACAAAAAGCCTGCATAGACTGATGTGATAATATATTTATTGCCATTTTGCTTTCCTAGTCAGTCTGAATATGAAATTAAAGACTAGTGCAGGGGATGATATCATTATTTGGCAAGTCCAACGTTCTCCAAATATAGTGGGCCGCCTTGGCACTACAAAAACGAAATCTTGCTAGCCGCAGAGAGCAATCAAAACAATGCAATTTAAAAAGTGTTGTTAAAAGCACGATTATTTTTGCATGACAAAGTCAAGTTTACCACTGGGCTCCTGATAAAGTCTATTTTATTTTGTCTCACGATGTAGCCACTTTAGGGAGTGAGATTCGCCACGTTTTGGCTCCTTACTGCTAGTCTTCAAAAGGCGGTGCGCTTCACCATTTGGATATCGTTAATCTATATGCCGGGAGAAATGTCGTGACTCACCGGGAGACTGGGAGATCCTGCTGACGACCGGGAGACTTATGAGAGGTCTGAAATCCCTGTGGTATGTGGTAGCTGATCTCAGCAGTGAATGGAATGCACTTATGGGGTAATAATATTAAACAATAGAGCGGAATCTATTTTTTTAAAGTCTCATGATGTTGCGTAAAGGCTCTTAGTGGCGGCTGCATAAAAACGGATAAAATTGCGTGACAATGGCAACAACATTTTGACTGTCCGTTTTGCCTCGAAATTTGAATTTACATGTTTTAATCAACATTTTAGATAATTCAAGTGTTTGCTTAGTGGTTTTGATTACTTTTTGCAAACTGTGGTGGTTTTCAAGGAGTCTGGAAACGATCAGGTGATCCAAAATGGCGGACCCAACTGAGATGGCCGCCGTTTGGAAATCTTGACGTCATTCCCACTCTTCCTTACCGTAAGATATCCGTTTGTGTCTTTGACCCAGCCGATCACAACATCACTGCCTATCATTTGCCCAGAACCAGTCGAGAACCCAAATCCAACCCATCCTGTGGTCTCCGCCTCCACAGCGAAAGAAACGGTCTCTGCGTCCCAATCAATGTTCCAGAAAAGCTTCATCTTATCTTCTGCGTCCAGGACAGCATGATGAGCGTACTCCGAGAACAGATCTGCACACATAGTGGAATGGAAAACTGAGAGAAACAAGAGAACCTGCGCTACCTTCATCCCTGTTAAAAATGTGCCATCCATGCCCTTAGGCTTCTTTGCTCTGAAAATCGGCTCTGTCACTGGTGGTGATACTACAAATCCTTGAATATTTTATTCTGTCGTTAACAGATCTAAGGGAGAAAAAAGAGAACGCAACGTCAAGACAAGTTTCGGCGGAAGCCAGCTTTTTCCGTTAAGAACATTGTTCTTAAGTGTTGCAACAGTATGATATAACACTCTTTCACATCATTGATCTAGCCCCGATTCAGTATAAAATTCATAAATGAACTTGAATGTGGGAGCGGGGATGGCGCAGTGGTGAGAGCACTCGCCTACCACCAATGTGGCCCGGGTTCGATTCCCGGTCCCGATGTCATATGTGGGTTGAGTTTGTTGTTGGTTCTCCTCCTTGCTTCAAGAGGTTTTTCTCCGGGTACTTCGGTTTTCCCCTCTCCTCAAAAACCAACACATCCAAATTCCAATTCGATCTTGGAGATGTCCCCAATTAGCATTCTGTGCTAAATACCGTTGACACCTAAATAAAGTGATTTATTTTTATTTATTTGTTTTATTTATTTTGTCAAAAGGTCTTGGAAGCAGGAAACAATTGATTAGTTTAGGATAAAGCACAGCACTTTTAAATTTTCAAGAAAACATGTTTCGGCATCCCTGACGCCATCCTCAGTTGAATGAAATGCTACAACAAAGCTATATATATATATATATATATATATATATATATATATATATATATGTGTGACAGTAATTAGAATTGTAAATATAAGCAAGAATAACAACAACGAAAAAGCGTGATTATGTGAAAATTAAGCATACAGTTTTAAATTAACATGTTTGACCTGTTGATTTAACGTAGGCTTTTCCCAGTTCTTTGATCTTGAGTTGAAAGTTAGTAGTGACATAGTCTATAATACTGAAACAATTGGCCGAACACAAACTGCGGCAACTTTCAGATTGTTATAAGTGTTTGTAAGTGTGTATAATCGAACGGTGACGAGTGAAATTAGGAAATAATTTCACGTGCGTTTTGTCAAAATCCTAATAGTTTCGTGAAATTTCAGCGTTAATTTATCGCGGAGCGTAGCGCGCTAGCGGAGCACCAATGCTAAGCAAATTTGGTAACCTATCGATCCGAGAAATTTTGATTGTGGCGTCAGCGTAGGCGCATGCCCCCCCGTACAGACTCTGGGGGAGGGGGATGGGAGTCCCAAGAGAACCTGACGGGGGGGTAGAGAATGCCATCTTTTCTTTGGGGGGAAATCGCGCGGTGCTTTTGGGCAACCGGCGTTTTTCTTGGCGGGAAATTACATCACCGCCGTCGCTTTTGAAAAGGAGGCTTTTTGAAAAGCTTAGCTTGTTGAGCAAAACGATTCAGTTTGACAGAAAAAAAGCTTAGAACTTGAGAAAGAAATATAAAATATCTAAAAATGGCAAGAAATAGTTCAAAAGAATACTCAGTTGTCTTTTTAATGGAAGGCAAAAAGTTTAAGTTACGAAATTTGCCTTCGAGGAATTCATCTTTGTTGTCGGTTCTACTGCGAACTCGGTCGGCAGAACGCTTGAGTTTTGTCCACAGCTATGGTTTTGCGGCGGTCCGAACACATTTTCCCAGGAAAAACAGAAGCATGTCCATGTCCATCGGCATGTTGTCACGGGAAAAGAAATAAGTAATAAAAATTTGCTCTTCGAAGTAGTGTCAGCGTGCCCGCTGTAGGAGTGTGCGTGCCGGTCTGCGATACCGGCGACCGGCCTGTTCGAAATTCAGTGGGGCTTGAATTTTTTCTTTTTTCTTTTCTTCCTTTCTTTCTTTCTTTCTTTCTTTCTTTCTTTCTTTCTTTCTTTCTTTCCTTTTCTTTTTTTAATTTAACTACTTGAACAAGAGTATTTTCACAAATTAATAAGTACCAGCAAAGAAAAAATGTGGAGCTCCGCTTTTAGGCTTGGCTAAATCTATATATTAATTTCACATGTGAAACTGCACAATTGCTTTGGCAACGGGCCTATAGCTCAGTACCAAGATGGCGTCAAGGTTAAGGATGAAGATGTTTTGTGCAGAACTACAGCAATTGTATTCGTTGAGGACACAATCGGTAATCTGTAAATTTTGACTTTATTAATTGACTAAGCTTCTCAGAAACCAACTGCGAGGCAAAAAGAAGATATTATTTGTGATAATGTGACAGCGAGAATTTTTGAACGGCGAGCCGGCAGTTGCTGATTGAGTGATTGACTGCGAACTCAAAGAAGTTAAATAAATAAAATGATCTTAGTGGATTTGCGCACTTCTTCGAATAGAATAAAGGCCAATTTTATTCAAATTTGCTTTCGAAGTTTACTTTAGTTAAAACAAGTTTGCCGTGCGTATGTTGAATGCATTTGTGAAGCCTTGCTCGATGGTGCTCGATTCACTGAATTTGCTGAATAAATGCGGGTAACCTTTGCCGAGCGATTTTTTTTTCGGGGGAGAGGGGCGGTACTTTTCAAGTAAAAATTTAGAGTCTGGTGTATTTTGCTGTTGGTTACAAATACACGAAATCCCCAACAACTTCCCACAAGATTTTTTCATTATATCACTCAGTAAATTGTGAACTTTAGCCAAAATGTATGCTTTAAACTTTTCAATGCTTGGAGTTCTCGATGCGATAAACAAGTCAAAACCCCACGATTGTGAGCTTATTTTGTCACCCAGTTGATGTTAACAGGTAATCAAATGGTATACTCGTCAAATTAGGAAATAATTTCACTTGTGTTTTGTCAAAGTTCTAATAATTTCCCGAGCCTTCAGGCTCACTCGTCACCATTTGATTGCACAAAATAAATAAAATAAATAAATAAAAAATTTCTTTGTTAAAGTGCCAACGGTATCAGTAGCACAGAATACTTATTGGGGACATCTCCAAGATCGAATTGGAATTTGGATGTGTTGGTTTTTGAGGAGAGGGGAAAACCGGAGTACCCGGAGAAAAACCCCTTGGTGCAAGTAGGAGAACCAACAACATACTCAACCCACATATGACATCGGGACCGGTAATCGAACCCGGGCCACATTGGAGGGGGGGGGGGGCGGGTGCTCTCACCACTGCGCCACCCCTGCTCCAAAATACAAATTCAGAAAAGATCTTTTAAAGAGCGAGAAGATTTATGAATTTTATGTTGAATTGGGGCCAGATCAATATGTGAACGAGTGATATATTATAATGTTGCAACACTTAAGAACAATGTTCTTGACGGAAAAGCCGGTTTCCGCAGAAACTTGTCCTGACGCTTCGTTCGTCTCATCTAGAATTCTACGATTTCTTTATTTTTCATGATTGCTGAACGCTTTTTTCCAGCAATCACAGCAATCGTAGCAATGGCAACGATCATATGGAAACGACCCTTAAGTGTCGACACATGCATCAAGCATCGAGGAACACAATGTATCAGCAGTTGAGAGTCACGTAAGAAATAAAGGCAGCAATAAGGTTCCGGAACGACTGATCTCCAGAAAGTGTACAATTCTTAGCAAACTGTATTTTTGGCCTTTCAGGCACGTTCGACAAAGATCTAATAGGGTCGAAGTTCACTAAACAGTCATTTTAATCCGTGCTTCGTTATTTGTTTAGCTGGACTGTGACTCTTCAACCTTTCCGCGCAATCTCATAGTTAATTAATATATCACACTTACGTACTAGCTCTTTTAATATATTTTTGATTAGTTCGAAAGTGCACTTCTTAAACTGATGACCCTCTAACATGTCTGATGAACATTGGTATTTGACACTTTTCAGTCGTCCATCATTTTGTAATATAATTATGTAAGCCCGCCTTTATAGTTAGTAGCTTTATTAATCTACCTTCAAAATTGATATCAGGGCCGCACTTCGAAGCGTTCAAATTGTCGCTGATTTTCTTTACAAGATTGTTTTCAAAAAGTTACTCATTCGAAGATTTTATTAATTTAGGTTGATATGAAATGAAACGAAGTAGTGAATTACAAGCTTTCATACTCACCTTCAAATTTGATTCAAATTTTCTCGATGTGTGTGATATGGTCAGCGGGTCTAAATGTCTACCAGTTGAAAAAGAGTTAAGAGAGAAACAAATTTTTCTTTACACCCCTTTTATAGCTAAGTCTATGTAAACCAGCATTGTTTGTCCTCTTCCCTTAAGTTTAGAACAAAGTAAAACCCCAGCGGGCATTTAAATCTTAAAATTTAAATAAGAATTCAAAATCAATATTTCAAGGGTGTCAGTAAAACACGGGGTCGGGGTCGGGGTCGGGGTCGGGGTCCATTGATCTTTTGTTTCGTTTTCTGTTGTCTTGCCCTAACCAAAACATAAAACCGAAAACGAAACAAAAGAACAATGGACCCCGACCCCGTGTTTTACTGACACCCATATTTCAATGTGGCTTTATTTATATTTAGTGTTTGCTGCTCGGGTGATGCAGTTACAGCTCAAGAGATTTAATTTTTTAATGTCAACCATGCTCGTTAGAAGTGTAACACACAGGGGAACATCAGTTGAGTCAAAATTGAGGAAACACTGAAATGTGACTACGAGGACACACACCGATGAACCCTACTGTCGAGCATGGTTAAATCTCTTTGAATTTGTCTTATCTTTCGTGTACCAAAACTGAAAAGAGCGTAAAATGTTCAAAAACGTTGTTTGCACACAGTTATCCTGTTTCCTTTCTTTTTTTACTTTATTTTATGATGTTAAACCCTAAGGGGAGAACAGTCAATTTAAGCCGTGCTGCGTTATTTGTTTAGCTGCAGGACTGTGACACTTCGAGTTTTCAGAGCAATATCACAGTTAATATATTACTTACTTAATTTCGAGAAATATGGAGGCGAGATTAACACTAACGTATAAGCATTTTTCTTTTTTTTTTTTCTATTTTTGATCAGTTATTAAATGCGCTTTTTAAAACGGTTGATCCTCTTTGAACATTGGTATATCACACTTTTCAACGTCCATCATTTTTATAAGTAACAATTATGTGCGCACGCCTCTATAATTTGTAGTTTTATTTATCTATCTCCAAACGTTTGCCATCTTGGATTTTTGCCAGCTACACATAGTAATAAAATCGGCTATAAGAATATCCTCATTTCTAAATATATACTGGTGTTCTTAAACGTTTTTTAAGCCTGTATATTATTATAATAGTACAACGCTAAGTTTTGGCGTGTTCCCATTGGTCGAAATCGAACACGTGACTTGATAGTGTCTCTCCTCAACGGGCGCCTGTCAGCGCATAGTGCCCGTTTTTGACAATTTTAGCTGAAAATTTAGCGTTGTACAATAAAAACTAGGCGTAATCAATGATTATGAAGTACGTTCGTCTAAACCGACGCAGTGAATAACTGAACATTGTATGCCTCCCAAATTAACTTGTTTTTTACACTGAAATAGTTAAAAACATATATTCAGATGAAAAAACTATGGTTACATATCCATTATTCACCAGAAAACAACCTTGAAAACGAAATTTCCCGGACACTGATGAAAGCCGCTCGAATATCAAATTGCAACCCACTTATGCAAATTATCCGTGCTTACAAGCCACAGGGTCGGTCAATAATCTTGGGACTCTCCCCCTTCCCCCCTTTGCAATGTTGAAAAGACTAGAAAATGCGCTATTTTCTGTCCGAAAAGCCAGCGGTTTTTACAGCATTGAACGGGGAAAGGGATACCTCCTCAGAGGTGTCAAATGTCCCAAGAATTATTGTCCGAGACTGTGTGATAAGCGATAACAGGGAATTTTATAGACAAGGCGTTGCAGTCACGCTAAAGTGAGATAAATTCGTCACGGCGTTAAGACCGTCATTTCGGGGTTTTCAACGCAAGAATGCCAAATGAAACATGAAAGTACGTGTTCCAAGACATTCTAGAATAACTTAGGCTGAAAGTATATAAAAAATACACAGCGAGAAATGTTGATTCAGTGGAAATGAAATCTTACCATCATGGTTCGCACAGATCGCATCAATAGTAATACCCGCGCTCGGGTTTAATATTTACGGAACAAAGAAAGCGTAAAAAGGGAACGATTAACCCATTCAAGGTAGCAAATGTTTCAAATCTTCCATTATCTGAACGTATTCATGCACAAAGAACGACTTATCCTACAGTCTATCAAACTCACGTACATGAAGTACATGTGATAGAGCGCCACGATTCACCATTTCGCACACCAGTTTCACAACACTGGGATGTGCAATAGTGCTACATTACCAATAGAACGAACGATTCAATAGAATATGTAGAATGCTGCTAGTGATGGATTTGAGAATTTGATCCGGTACAAGTTGCACAGTGCTCACTCAAAATGGTGAACCGTCTTAAAAACATAGGAATTGTTTATCAATTATAATCTCTTGTAAAAGTGACGGTTCACCATAAAAACAATCTCCCCTAAGAATGCTTTGGCTTCTAATCCTTTTTCCTGCGTTAAAATACTTTCTACGCTGTTGGCAGATTTCAAAGAAGTCTAATGTAAGAAAGGAAGTTTAATAGCAATCTAATTTTTTGTGCAGTGAAATGGTGAACCGTTGTGTCATTAGCTCTTTTCACCAGGTTTGTCAAACGGCACACGACCTGTAGCTGACAAGCAAGACCTTCTTAGTTTTCACCTGCTTTAGGACGGTGCAGTAATGAACTCACTAAAGCAGCGAGGACAGGGTGCAATATTTACTGTACTGTGACTGTACGCCACCTGAAGTAAACACTTCAGACGACTCTTCTACTGAGAAGAGAGTTCCCCCCTCTTTGCGCCTGAAAAGTGTTCGCAACTGCATCCATTTTCGTTGTCTAATGGTGTTTTCGAGTTAAAATGAAACCTACAATTTCGTATCACAGCACCAGTTCACTTCCTAGACTTACGAAATCAACGCAGTTGACTGAGAAACATAACCACTGACAGTACGGAGTAAATACAGACTGTCGTACAGCGATTATGTACGTAACGGAAGCTTTGACGTGCTGTCAAAGTTTACTAAACATTCGTCATTACATTAAATGCACCCCAACGTTTTGCCCTTTTTTCAAAGGCCCAGTCCCAAGTGCTCCGGCAACAGCAAGACCATCCTCGAACCGAATCTTCATCAATGAAAATTTGACGGCACATCGCCGAAACCTGGTGCGAATGGCGAACGATATGAAGCAAGATGGAATTTTGAAAGGAGTGTGGACTGTAGACGGAAAAAGTTTTGTCAAGACTTCACCTGAGGGTAGGCCGTTACGAATTAATACAGAAGATGATTTAGATGAACTTTAAGTAAATAAACGTTGCTGGCAGGTTGTATTACATCTTATTTTATACATAGTCTAAACATGAGGGAAGTCTCAAAGAGGACTGAGAAGGCGAAGCGAAAGATTAATCTCTTTATTTTTTTTTCGTTAGTTTACCTTTTGTATTCATAAGTGTTTGTTTTGGTTTTATTTTTGCGTGTTTTTTTCTACAATTACATTCAAATGCAAAACAATTCAATATGTAAGGTAATTTCGCTAAACGTAAGGGGAATACGTGACCAAACTAAGAGAAGGAGCATCTTTACATATTTAAAAGATCAAAAAGCAAGTATTTATTTCCTTCAAGAAACTAATTCAGAACTAAACGACGAAACAATTTGGCAAAACGAATGGGGAGGCGAAATGTATTTTTCCCATGGGTCCCGACACAGCAAAGGCACTTGCATATTAATAGATCCATCGATTAATCATAGGGTAGACTGCTCATTTAGTGACAAAACAGGAAGAATTACTCTTATTACAGTCAATATCAATGGTTTAAAAATGTCATTCTGTAATATCTACGCACCAAATAATCCATCCGAACAACTAGAATTTATACAAGAGCTTAATAATTGTATCATCGACAAATCGGAATTGACAAACCTTATTGTTGGAGGTGACTGGAACTGCACGCTATCAAAAAAAGACAAAAAAGGCGGAACACCATGGAAACCATCACATTTCAGTCAGCTTCTTCTTGTGACAATGGAAATTTTTGATTTAATAGATATACAAAGAGTTCGTCACCCCAATTAGAATATATATTCATATGTATCCAAAGCCTTAAACGTCAAATCTAGATTGGATTTTATTTTAATTGCAAAGAACTTGACAAAACATGTTAAAAGCATCGGAATTACTAATTCAATAGCACCAGATCATAAAACAGTTTTTCTTTGTCTGTCATTACCAAACAATTCTCCAAGGGGACCAGGATTCTGGAAGTTCAATAACACCTTACTGAAAGATGACAGCTATATATTTAAAATCCGCGATCTTATTCCTCGATTACGTGAGAAGTATGCATCTTTGAAAGACAAAAGACTAGTATGGGAATTAATTAAAATGGAAATTCGTGACAACACCATCTCTTTTGCTAAAAGAAAAGCGAGAGCTGCTTTAAAACGGGAAGTACAAATCTCCAAGCGACTGGAAGAGCTAGACCATGAAATATGTAACAGTGATAATTTATCAGATATAGAGAATACGTTAACCGAGTACGACAACCTCAAAACAGAGTTTCAATCAATATACGAAGAAAAAGGACGCGCTGCAATTTTCCGATCGAAATGCAGGTGGGTAGAGAAAGGAGAGCGGCCGACTAAATATTTCTTTAATTTAGAGAAGCAAAACTATAATAGGAAGACAATAACCGAACTTCAAACTAGCGATAACGTAACAATAAAAGAAGAGGTTAAAATCTTACAACATATAGAGAAATTCTATGAGGACCTTTACAGCTCTAAAATAACTGTGACCCAAGAAGCTTTTGATGAATTTATTCGGGAAATCGAAATCCCAGAACTTAATAACGAAGAACAGGAACAAATGGAAGGGATTTTTACCTTGGAGGAGTGTAAAAAGATATTAGAATCTTTTGAAGACAATAAATCTCCAGGTGAAGACGGATTCACCGCTGAGTTCTATAAACACTTCTTTGATTTAATAGGATTCGATCTGATCCAAAGTCTTAATCAAGCCTTTGAAGAAGGAGAACTCTCCATTTCACAGCGAAGAGGTGTAATTACTTTGATACCTAAAGAAGACTCTGACCTACTAGACATTCAGAATTGGAGACCTATAACCTTACTCAACATTGATTATAAGATTGCATCTAAAGCATTAGCCAAAAGAATAGAATCAGTACTCCCAAAATTAGTTCACTCCGATCAAACCGGATTCATGAAAGGTCGTTATATTGGAGAAAATATACGCCTGATAAACGATGTAATGGAGTACACCATGTCGGAAAAGAAAGGGGGCATTGTGGTGTCACTAGACTTTGAGAAAGCCTTTGACACCTTGGAATGGCAATTCAGAATGAAGGTATTAGATCTCTTCAATTTCGGCGAGAATGTCAAAAGATGGATTAGAATTTTTTATACAAATATCGAAAGTACGGTATTGAATAATGGCTTTACCACCAATTGGATTAAACCAACAAGAGGGGTTAGGCAAGGCTGCCCGCTTTCCCCATATCTTTTCATATTGAGCGCAGAAATATTATCAAACAAGCTTCGCCAGACAACTGAAATCAATGGGATTAATTTATTTGGAAATGAGGTTAAAATTAGTCAATTTGCAGATGATACTAACTTATTTTGTACAGATATTATTTCAGTAGAAAATTCTCTCAACATAGTCAATAACTTTGGAGTCATCTCAGGCTTAAAATTAAATGTAAAAAAGACTAAGGCGATATGGTTGGGAAAATGGTCAAAGAACAAAACTACACCGTTACAATTACAGTGGGTAAACAAACCTGTCAAAATTCTAGGGTTATATTTCTCATATGATGATAATAAGAACAAACATTTTAATTTCGATTTAAAAGTCAAAAAATTACAAACGAAACTGGATTTATGGAGAGCAAGAAACCTGACCTTGTTTGGAAAGGCTTTGATTATTAAATCTCTTGGGCTATCCCAAATAGTCTATGCAGCTTCCAATTTAAACACTCCAACCGAAGTCCAATTCACCATCAAAAGTAAGCTTTTCAGTTTCTTATGGAACAAAAAAAAGAACAAAATTAAAAGAGAAAGCATTTATCAGGATTATGATCGAGGTGGAATCCGTATGACGGATATCGATCTTATGATAAAGGGGTTAAGACTGGCTTGGATCTCAAGACTACTTAACCCTGAAAGACGCAATTGGAAATCAGTACCAAATTATTTTTTCACAAAACTTGGAGGATTAAACTTTTTCCTTAGGTGTAATTACGATGCAAAATACTTAGATCCTAAATTACCAATCTTTTACAAAGACATTTTATCTTTTTTTTCGGAACTAAAGTCTAACTACAACTACCAACAAGGACAGGAAACAATTCTTTTTAACAACAAAGCTATCCTTATAGGGGGAAAGCCATTCTTTCTCCGAGAATGGTTTTCCAAAGGAATCATATCTATTCAGGACCTTTTAAATGAAAACGGACAGCTAATTTCTTTTCAACAGTTCCAAAGGAAATATGACTGTAAAACCAATTTTTTAAAATTTTATCAAGTTATAAATGCCATCCCTAAAACGCTTCTAACAAGGGCACGTAATTTTGGAAAACTTCCAAAAGAAAGTTATTTGGGAGATCAATCCAAGTTCCAACTAGAGGAAAACATCGAAATTGACTTAGAGAAAGCAAAGGCAAAAGATTTCTACTGGCTACTAAATAATAAGGTTAATCATTCTTTTCCTACCGGCCCAACGAAATGGAGCAAAAATTTGAATTTAAACTCCACTGATTGGGGGCACTTTTTTAAGTTGACAAAACGAATTTGTAAAGAAAATAAATTGAAAGAATTCCACTACAAGTTCTTACATAGAATTATAGTCACTAAGAAGGAGCTACACCGTTTTGGTATTAAAGATGACGGGGATTGTTTATATTGTGGAAATGAAGACTCTATTGAGCATACTTTCATTCACTGCCAATTTTCAAAAGCTTTTCAAAGGAGAGTTATTCAATCAATGGTTTAATAGCGTGAACAACTCCAATCACCATCCATCTGTTAAAGAAACGTTATTCGGTTTATCTCCCGCCTCTTCACTTGAAAACAAAACTTTGATAAGAAAACTTAATTATACCTTGCTGTATATGCGTTATTACATTTATACCAACAAACTGCACAACAGACCAATTACTCTTTCCGATTATGTTAATAAATTAAACACAAAGTATAAAATAGAGAAGATAGATTAAAGTATTATACCTTATTTATTAAATACCTAATTGTTTAAGATGCTCCTTTTACTTTTATTTTGTTTTCGCTCTTTTTTTTAAACTTAATAGTGCATCTAATTTATTGTAATTGTGATTTATTGTAATTTAGTGTAACTAGCGGGATATGGATAATTGTAATTTATAATATTCTGTATTAACAAATGAATGTAATTGTACTATGTGTATAATAACAAAAACAAAAACCTTATACAGGGTCGGTCAATAATCTTGGGACACATTGTCGACTTCTCCCCCTTCCCCCCTTTGCAATGTTGAAAAGACTAGAAAATGCGCTATTTTCTGTCCGAAAAGCCAGCGGTTTTTACAACATTGAACGGGGGAAGGGGTACCGTCCTCAGAGGTGTCAAATGTCCCAAGAATTATTGTCCGAGACTGCATACTTGCTCCCCAAACTCAACTATCGATTAGAAAAGGCAGAATAATCGACAAAAAGCTTTTCCAGCTAGAAGCAAAAAACTTTCGATTATATAGCGTGTGTGCACACACGCATGTAATTTTTGCAGACAAGCGATCGGTTTTGCGAGCAAAATTACAAAAATTACAACAATCAAGAGCAACCGATCCGTTAAACAATCGAAGAAATCTCGGCCCGAAACGGCTAAATACGTTACTTTAAATACCTTCATGCCCTCTTTCTCGGCAGTCGATTATTCTTCAGGGTCATTCCTTTCCATTTTGAGCCTTAAAAAAGAACTGTATTAATTTTAAGAGCAGAAAAATACATCTTGAAACTGTATGACCGATCGCGCGCGCCCCCATTTTCTCTGTTTGCAAAATCCCATGCGGTAGGGGCGCCCGCGATCTTGTCTACCCATATGACGTAATCCAAGATCGCGCCGAAAAGGCAGACGACTGACGAAATACGAAAAACTTGTTAAAGGTCACCCCTTAGTACCACAGGATACTCAAGTACCACAGAATGCCCGAGATTAGGTGTTGCGTTCTCCTAACGTCGAACGCAGACACAAAGTCCTCCTGTCTCAGGCCCTGTATGTGATAGGTTCCCTTGGAAATTTGATGTCAGTCAAACTTCATACAAGCCTTCGAACTACGTTCCTGTGGCTAATATTTGTTATGAAGATCAAATTTCCTCGGGCGACCTATCACACGATAGTTCCTTCGACAGAAGAACTCTATCGTTGAATTAATTTTTTTTTTATGTAATGTGGTACAAACTTTAACTTGTAAATTTTAAAAATGTTAGTTTAATTTGAATACTTTATTAGTGTCCCCAATTAGTTTTTTAAGACCTAATACTGAATAAAGTCAGTCAGTTACTAATTCATTCATTCGTTCATTCAGTCATTCATTCCTTCATTCAAGGCTGGTTTTCCGGCATAATTACGAGCATAGCTGCGAATCACTGCTGCCGATTCAAGCATAATTTGGTTCATAATACTCAATAAAGAAGCATAATGTGTTGACCCCTAACCGGAACCCTGAAAAACGCAAAATGATGTGTTACAGCGGGGTGCGCGGAAGTGTGAGCACTTCCACGATTGTGTGCGAATAGTCCATTTAACAGTTGTGCGCTTAGTGACCTGGCCTTTGAACGGAACTGAGGCTGGAGTTGACCATGTTTTGATAAAGGCCCTCCTGCTTTTCACATGGAAATTATTATTATTTTTTTAATAATCTTTATTTCTTTATTTCAATAACATGGTACATTACACTAATACATCACAATATTTCGCACAATATTTGATACATAAATTACACTGGTTTACACTCCATTAAACTATTGGTTTTAGATAAAAAAAGAAAAGAAAAAACATACAAAAATTTATTACAACAAAAATTGGCGACGTCTAATCAATAAGGAAGATATATACTGTACATATAGCGGACACCGTGCAAGTCATAACCTTCACCATGTATATAATTTTATACGCCATAGCTTCCTTTAAACTTATCTGGACTTATTAGAGGCTTAATTTATCATTGATTATAATTTCTCAATGCGATATTTCAATTCTATTTTTTTTATAAATTCCCTCAATCTCAGTTCTTTTGAATTTAACTTGTTAGTATAAAGATAGTATCTAGCAAATAAAAGAGCATAGTTAAACTTTTTTAACATCATAGTTGATGGAGCGGTAATTACAGTTGGAAATTTCCCAAAGAGTAATTCAATTATGTTAGGGCAGTAGGAGGTGCCATTTTCTTCATTGAACCACTTAATAACTTCTGTAAAAAACTCTTTCGACCATCGACAGTGGATGAAAGAATGGCCAATTGAGTCAGGTTCCTGACAATACACGCATGCACTGTCGCTTTCTATTCCATATAAAGAAAGTTCCTTTCTTGTTACAATAATTCTGTGTAAAAATTTAAAGTGAAACTCTCTCAAATTGTTTTCTTTACAGATATTTCTTAGTTGTTTGAAATAGCCCGTCAATTCTATTTCGTTGGACTGCAGATCACGAGCCCATTTCTTAGGCGCCTTGAGTTCTGGGTTGTCTTTGTTTATGAAAAGCCAACAGTAATCTCTGCTCTTCCATTTCAGAAGATTTATGTTTATTAAAGATGATAGCTGAAAGAAAGTATCATCTGGTAAATAAGTAAATTTAGGGTCCAAATTTAGTTTTGCTTTTTCAACTAGTCGCCTGGGTATTGCTGAGACCACCTGTAAATACTGTAAGAAGTTACATTTTAAGTTATATTTTGTGGTGAATTTACTATGCGAGAGAAAAGCACTGTTATTCGTAAGGAGGTCGTGAACTCGGAAAATCCCTTTCTGAAACCACGATTTATAGAAAAACGTCTTACGATCTATAAGAATTTCTTTATTGTTGAATAAAACCAAGTCCTGCCCAAGGTCAGTTTCGTAGGAGGATTTTAATTCATGAAAGCACTGTAGCATTACTTGGTAAAATTGAGGCATACCGATCTGCTTAAGAAACCTCGAATCGTAGTTACATCTTAACAAGAAATTTAGACCACCGTACATGTCGAAAAAGTGGTTTGGGATTGCTTTCCAAACCTGGCTCCATTCCACATCATTAGATGAAAGCCTTGATATCCAGGCGAGCCTTAGGGATTTGGCCATTACATCCGCATTTGGAAGACGTATTCCTCCTTTATCATCATTTTGGTACATTACTTGACGCTTGATCTTGTCTTTCTTTTTTTTTCCAAATGAATTGGAAGATAGTTGTATTGATAGTTGGAATACAAGTCAAAGGAACATCCAGAATTGACATAGAGTAAACTAATTGCGGGATACCAAGGGATTTTGTTATTAGGCATCTGCCTAATATAGAAAGCTTACGTGACCGCCAAACCTCTAGTTTAGAGGCTAATTTGTCAATTTAACTAGAAAATTCTTTTTATTATTTTGCCTTTCGTCGTATGATATGAAAATGCCTAATGCTCGAACCGGTTCTTTAGGCCATTTAAACCCAAATGGTTTTTCTTCTCTTTCTCTCCAAGGGCCGAGCCATAAAGCTTTCGTTTTAGTGGGATTTAATCGTAAGCCGGAGACATTCTCGAAGGCGTCCACCACTTCGATTGCTTTTTTAGTAGAGTCGCAACTGTTGCAAATTAATGACGTGTCGTCTGCAAATTGACTTATCTTAGCTTCGGAATTGAAGACTTTGATTCCCTGTATTTCCTTGTTTTGTCGAATCTTGCATGCTGAAATTTCAGCTCCTAAGATAAAAAGATATGGCGACAGGGGGCAACCCTGCCTCACCCCTCTTGACAGTTGGAAATAATTTGTAGAAAATCCATTGTTCAGGACCGCACTTTCAGGACTCGTGTAAAAAGTGGAGACCAAGCGTTTAATACCTTCACCGAAGTTAAGGAGATTTAAAGTATTTTGAATAATGGACCATTCAATGGTGTCAAATGCTTTCCGGAAGTCAAGTAAAAGTAATATCCCAGGAATATTTTGTAATTTTGTCTGTTCCATGATATCATTAATTAGCCTAATATTTTGACCAATGTATCGCCTTTTAACAAAGCCAGTTTGGTCAGGGTGAATTAACCTTGGTAAAAACCTTTCTATTCGCTTTGCTATTACTTTTTATGCGATCTTATAATCTAAATTTAAAAGAGTAATTGGTCGCCAATTTGAGAGATCTGACAAACAGGAATCCTCTTTGGGCACAAGAGTTATGACACCTCTGCGTTGTGATATCGACAGATCTCCTTCATTGTATGCTGTGTTAAAACTATTTACTAAGTCGCGGCTCACCAAATCAAAGAAGCAATTGTAAAATTCCGCCGTGAAACCATCATCGCCCGGCGACCTACCAGCGGGGAAGGTTTTTAAGACTTTGGAACATTCCTCTATTGTTATGTAACCCTCTAGGTCTTCTCTTTCTTCGTCTGTTAATTTAACAGTTTGCAGATCACGTACAAAATCATTAAAGGCCCCATTGAGGCAGGTACAAAACTCGGACGGGATCAACTCGGATCGCTTGATCCGGGTCGGATCAACTCGGATCAACCCGGATCAACCCGGATCGACTTAAATTTGAACACAATAAAAGAAAAGGGGTGCTTAATAAAAGAAAAAGGGTACTTTTACGCATTTATGGATTGAAAGTCATGAAAATAAAGCAGTCCTTGCTCTCCTGCGCTGTTTTGTCGAGCCGCCATTTTGTTTTCCTAGTGCCAGGGCCTCGCGGATCAAGTCTCAGGTGTCCAGCCTCAAGTCGCGTTCTCGGGCACACGTGCTGTTGTCATCAGCCATCTTTCAATACATATCACATCTCTTTACGTATTATTTCTAGAAAAGGGTAGTTTCATTTGTCCTTTATGTATAGCTTTGCTTATTTTTGAACTTTATAAGAAAACAAAGGTCGAAAAAGACACAATGCTTGTGTCCATATGGACGTTGCTAGCCTATATACTAACATCCTACAGGAGGAAGGAATCACCATTGTATGTAAAACATACGAAACATTCCACCTAAACAAACCTCTTATACCTACACTCCACCTCAGAGATATGCTCAGGCTTATCTTAAAAGAAAACTCTTTCCATTTTAAAGGACTGAAATTTTTCTTCAAACACACGGTACCGCAATGGGCACAAAAATGGCAGTATCTTTTGCCAACATTTTCATGGCCGCGGTCGAAACAGAAATTATTTAGCGCAGTTCCAAAAAGCCGCTCATCTGGAAAATATACATCGATGACGTCTTTTCTCTATGCAACTTAAAAAAAGAGGAAATAACCGCGTTCATAGAGCTAGCAAATAACTATCACCCGACCATAAAATTCACGGCTGAAATTTCAGATACAGAAATAACTTTCCTGGACACATGCGTACACAAGGGCGAAAGATTTAAGGAAGAATCTATTCTCGACATTCGCACGCACTTCAAACCGACAGAAACTTTCCAATACACGCACTTTACATTCTGCCACCCTCCAGGCGTCAGGAAAGGCTTTATCAAAGGCGAAGCATTGCGTCTTCTGAGAACCAATTCCTCAAAAGCTACTTTTAAAGAAAACATTACACAATTCAAGCGTAGATTACGCGACAGAGGTTAACCAGATAACCTCGTAGACAAGACTCTCTCAGAAGTTAAATTTAGCGAAAGAATATCGGCGCTACAGAATAAACAAAAATCGGGCAAAAGAGTTTTACTGTTTGTAACAGAGTACCGCCCTTCCGTGCCTAATCTTAAAAACAAAGCAAATGGCATTTAATAGCAAATCAGCCATTGCTAAGAAATATCTTTAAAGACCCTCCCCTACTTTCATACAGAAAAGGGAGGTCATTGAACGACGTACTCGTTAGAGCAAAGCTTTGAAGGTCAACGTTTTATCGATCTCAACCAATAGGAGTCGTGTTTGGCCTGTCAAGTTTTTGTAACATCATGGCGATAAAAGCCTCTGCTGAAGAGAGAGTCTAAATGTTAACGGGCCAAAATGATCTAAGGTTACCCTTATTCTTATTTTTTATTATTATTTTTTTTTTTGAACCGCAAGGTTCATATACACTTGCCCAAATAAATATTTACCACTACGGCAATATGTTCAATTGGCAGTTTTGAGGTTCACTTGGCTTGAAGTTAAAGGACTGAATATCTCGTCTGGAGCAACATCATCTGCCATAAAAATAAGCAATGCTATATAATACGTTGGGGACCATTGTGCCCGAGAACGCGACTTGAGACTGCACACTATTTTCGTAGTCCGCGATGCCCTGGGACTACGAAAGCAAAATGGCGGCTCGACAAAACGGCGCAGGAGAGCGAGGACAGCTATATTTTCATGATAAATGCGCAATAGTATCCCTTTTCTTTTATTGTATTATAATTTAAGTCGATCCAGGTTGATCCGGGTCGATCCGGGTTGATCCGAGTTGATCCGACCCGGATCAAGCGATCCGAGTTGATCCGGTCCGAGTTTTGTACCTGCCTGCCCCATTGTTATCCTCGTCATGTGAAGCATATAAATTCTCATAGAAGGGTTCGATTTCTTTCATTATCTCGTCTTCTTCAACAAGTATTTTGCCGGGCTTAACTGCAGAATACCCTTCCACATCAACTGTTTCTTATGTAGCTGCCTACACGGTACGCAGAAACTGATTTAAAATATTCTATTTGTCCAGTAGTCGTCAGTGACAAGGTTCAGTGAACACAGTACAATTAAATTATAGAATGTAATTTAATAAGATTTAAAAGTTGCCTACGCGGTGCGCGGTACGCGGTCTCTCGGTCTCAAAACATGTTAACTGAGCGAAAGGAATATGTTTCTGTCATTCGAAAAGCGTTTTGCCCGAGCGAAAGGGATAATGTTTCTCTCCTTCTCAAAACGTGTTGCCTAAGCGAAAGGGAATATGTTTCTCTCGTTCTAAAGCGTGATGCCCGAGCGAAAGTGACAGCAATATGTTTCCCTCGTTCTCAAAGCGTATTGCCCCGACGCATTATAAACTCAACAATTAACTTTATAACATGCAAATTGATTGAATCACTTTGCTATTTATTTGCACTATATAGTTTACATTTTTGCTTTCACCCCAAAAAATCCATCTAACTCGGCATAGAAGCTTATCTTTAAATGAACTATTCTTGTTTTTGAGCGATGTTCATAACTTTCAACTAAACTTATTCGCCGATGTCTTTATAATGAATAAAACAATAGTAATGCCGCTTACATGTTTTAACTGAAACTAATTTTTCTCCAACAAAACCTTTTAACCGCTGCTCACAACTGAGTTATTCGCGCATAAATGTTCTTTCTGTTTACAGTTTGTAGATTTTCTTTACATCATCTAAAAAAATCTTCCACAAATCTTCCCCCCGATGAATGTACCGCCACTTAAATTCTGCCAAATAGGACGAATAATGGTCCTTTTTCCGACCATGTGTCGGTAGCTTCGCTTTCATTTGCCTCCAGTGGCCCTCAATTTTGTTCGTGTGAAATCCCTCGTCGTTAACAAACTCAACTGAGTGGTTAACTGTCTTATGAATATATCCATGTTTTTCGAGATTCACATAGGCTTTCCAGCAATCAGATACAATTGTTGTACCAGGCTCGATCCAGTCCTTGATAACCTGTGACAAAGTTGCTTCACTTCTATCTTTAACTGTGACAATGAAGCACTTGCGCGATTCTTCCTCTATCCCACCGAACACCCACTGACCCTCCACCACGTTACCGCGGTGATATTTCCTCTTGCCAATCTTGCTCTCATCAATTTGCACTAGCTTTCCCGGACCCCCAATTTTCTATCTTCTTTCAAACAAAGCCACCTCGCAAACTTCGCGGCAGAACATGTCCCAATCTACAGCTGTGTGCGACCCAAGTCCAAGTTGCTGTTTGATCTGCCACTGCTTAAGATCCTGCGCCAGTAAATAAAGCAAACGTAAATCGATGACACGATTCGTAACACAACTGAAGCCTTTAATAAACCTGAACGATTACAGAACGAGCGAGCACGTACGAGAGCGCGAGGACCCGAGAGAGAAGGAGGCTATTACGCATGCCTATAACTAGCGTCCCGCTGACCGGTACTGGCGTGACTTCCTTTTCTTCTTCCCTTGAACGTTACAAATGTGTAGCGAGCTAACTTTCGAGCTACATGCTAATTACAAACAAAAACGGATATAAAACTTGTGACGAAAACTATTAATGTCCTATTAACTACTGGTTAATTAGTTGGAGTCTAGAACGAAGTCATCGTAACATGCTGGACGACGTCGCACGCGTGTGGATCTGTGGGGCGGGGGACTGGTATCAGAGTTACTGTCACTGGCAGGGGAGTCTACTACTGGATCAGGGTGGGTGTCTTCACTGGGCTCATCTCCGCTAGCAGGAAGGTTGTCATCAGGAACTACTTGAGTAGCAGGTGTCGAGATTGCACTCGGTATCGGTGGAGATGGTGGGGAAGGTACTGGCTGTGCTGGTGGGGCTTCATCGGATGACGAGTCCGCATCATCGTTGATTGCCGACGGTCGGTAGTCTGCTACTTCGGATGGAACCCGATAGCAATCAGATGTTTTCACACGGTAAGATGTGCTTCGAAGCTGAGAGCCGACAAACTTTCTGATGTTGCAGAAAGAGCCGGTTACTTCTACGACCAAATAGCGGTAGCGTGCTCTAGTCTTGTTGCGGTCGGAGTACAGGTAGACTAAATCACCGACGGCGATGTGCTCAGCTGGGCGGCTCTTGGTGATGGGGGCCTTTGCCTTCTCGCTGTGGAGGTGGTTGGCAATACGTTGTTCATGTTGCTGAACAACGAGAACAATGAGAACAATGAGAATTTGAACAATGAGATCTTGAACAATCTGAACAATGAGATTTTGGCCGTGTAATGGTATCTGCTGGTTTGAGAATTGATCTCGCTGTGTCCACATCTCCCTAGCAGAAAGGCCACGTGAGCGGATGCGTGCGTTAAGGGTGGCTGTCGCTACTGACATGGTCACAGGAGACACGGGAGCGCCTAATGGGTCATGTCGGAGTAACTCGTTTTCAACCTCTTGAATCGCCCTCTCGGCTACAGGATTCTTGTTACGATTCTTGGCATTTCCAATCTCTATGGTGATTCTGTGATGTTTCAGTAGTAGGTCTTCGGTTAGTGCCTTGAATCCTGAGGCGGGATCAGTACGTTTGACGGCTGACGGTCCATCTAGTGGACGCATTTGGACACAAAGGCGGATAAGGGCATCACGTAGAGTGTTGTGTTGCTCATCCTCCAGCAGAGTCGTGGCTGTGAAAGAAGTCACGTATTCACGTAACACTAGTACGAGCTGTCTCGAGCGCTTGATCACATCTGCAGCGAACGATACGCCAACGGCATCAGGTGGAGGGGAAGATGACTGCTCCTCTCGCATGTTCGGGGTTTGGCGCAAGGCAGCACATTGGTGGCATGCTTGAGTCACACGTTCAATGGCCTTGTCTATGTCCAGGGCATACAGGTAGCGCTTGGTTACGGCTTTGAGTTGATGACTGCATGGGTGGCCGAGTTGGATGTGTAACGCGGTTAAGAGTCCCTCTAGTACTTGTTGGGGGACGACAATGCATTCACGGGTGGGTGCGAGAGGCTCGTTGCGCTTAACAACAAGCAAGCCATCCTTCGAGATGGTTGCTACATTGAGGTAACATCCCTCATGTTCGTTAGCTTTTTCGAAGGACGTGTTCCCTGTTGTAGGTGTGCATGAGTGCGTCGTAAGTCGGGGCATTCGGCCTGTGTGGTCAACCAGGCGGTGCGGCTGGTGAATGGGAGGTGCTTGTTGCCACTGAGTATGTCTTGAGTTGATGTGCGTCTGATAACTGATTCCTGGTTGAGCTTCGTAAAGGCGCAGACCTGGCAGGCTTCATCTTCACATGGAGCAGCATTACGGCTGGAGAAATCTGAAGGCAGTATTGCAGAGCCAGATACGTGTCTTACAGAGGCCTGATATCGGCTCACAGTAGACAGGAAGGTAGACACACTTGGGCTTGCGGAGAACTCTCCTCGGCAAGGTTTTTCATACGCCTGTACGCCCGGTATGCTGTCAGTCAGGATGCAGGCCTTATGATGAGACTGTATTAGGTACGGGCTGAAGTGCTTGGTGGCAACAGCAATAGCTAAGGCTTCCACCTCACATGGTAGCCACTCTGTCTGTGAGCCACGTAGTTTGGCGCTAAAAAAACCTGCCAAGCGTAGCTTGCCATCACGGGTGACATACAGGGTGGCGCCTATTCTGGGACTCCGGACAGCTCCATCTGTCACAATCCACAGTTGGTCGCCAGGTCTGGGGAGCGAGATGGTGTGGGCAGTGGAAAGGGCTGCCTGGGCGTTGCGGAAGGATGTTCGGAGGTCACCTGTCCACTGGATCGTTTCTTTAGATTCGCGGCCAGCGACAGTGTTGTCAAGTTTTGCGAGGAGTGTAGAGCATCCTGGAATAACACGGGAGAGCACCTTGAAAGCTCCAATGAAGGACCGCGTTCGGGAGACGGTGTCGGGTTCAGGGCATGAGGCAAGGGCGGCGATGCGGTGTGGGCTGGCGCTTAAAGTGCCACAGTTCCAAATCCAGCCTAGTATTGTTGTAGATTGTGGGTTGATGATGGTCTTTGAAGCGGAGAGGCGAAGATCACAGTTGTGGAGGGCTCGTAAAGCTTTCGTCCAGTTCTGCAGGAGTTCATCCGGGGAGTTGCCACCGCAATACAGGTCGTCCGCGATTTTAGCAACGATGCCTTCCTCCAACAGGTCACCAAGCACTCGGCTCATGAGTTCTTCGAGGGCCGTCTCTGAGCCTGGCATGCCCATGGCAGACCGCGCATATACGCGCACACCCCGGAATGGTGTAGCAACACCACAATATTTCATGGAGTCACGTGAGAGTAGAATCTGGTAGAATGCGCTGGTCAGGTCTGTCGCTACGACGTGTTTCCACTGGGCAATAATACGTAAGGTGGAGTCGACATCGGGCATAAGAGAGGGCTGAGGCTTGCTGTAGCGACCGACGTCATCAAATGCGGTGACTAGGCGGTAACCGCCATTGGGTTTCTTGATGAGGAAAGACGGGTTTAGGTACTCGACTGCAACGTTGATGTCTTCGGGGCGTCGAAAGACACCCAACGCTTCAAGCTCGTCAAACTTCTGTTGGAGTTCCAGTAGCTGGTGACGGGCGTACTGGGGCAGCTGGCCTTTCCGCTGGGCGGGGTTCCACAGGACCCATGTTTACCCTGGCTTCGAATAGACCTACTGAGCCATTGTAACCTTTGATGTTTGGGTCGAAGACTTGGTCGCACTCGTCCAGGAGTGAGGTAAACTTGGCTCTGATATCGCGAGGAAGTAAGTTGTCTGGGTCAAGGCGCACGTTTGCAGAGTGTTTCGTGCTGGCCTGAAGTACAGGTGGTCTGTGTGGCGGCACAACTGGCAGCTGTGAGTTGTCGTCGCGGGCTTCCGGCGCGTAAACAGCGCGTACCTGACAGAAGTGCTCATTTCTCTTGAGGAAATGTGGCTCAGGAGAGAGGTTGGGGATGCGTATCTTGCCCACTACGCTGGAGATGATGGTCGGGGTTGGCCACAGCTGGGAAGCTGTTAACTTTCTTACGCTGGGGGGCATCGGTCCGTGGTTCCAATGCATACACGGAGTCGGGAGGTGCATCACTCGGTAAATTGCACGAAGTGCCGCGGAGCTGACTGCTTCAGGTCGGTGCGACCCATAGTTGTGGATGGACCCGTCTCCAAGGATTACTTGGTGCTTGGCTGGGCGTACTGCGATATCGTTAGTTTCCATGAAGGGGGTCCCTGCCAGTACATCTACATCGAGATTTTCAACGACAAGGCCTTCAAAGGTAAACGTCCGGTCTTCACGGGTGAACGATAAGCGTGTTTCACCAACCACGTGTAGGGGAGATGAGCCATCTGCTTGGTGGATGGATTGGGAACTGGGTGTCACGCGGCAGCCAAGGCGTTGGACGACGGTGTGACGAATCATGTTTCCTGTGGCGCCACTGTCGATGGTTATGCGCACTGGGTGGTGTGCATGGAACATATCAAGGTATGGCGACTGGCGAGTCTGTATGCGGAAGACATGGGTGTTAGGACTAGGGTCATCAGTGTCGCTGTCTGGTGCATCCGCATAGCATGGGGAGCTTTGGTGAGCTCAGGATTTCACAGCAAGAAGTAATTCAAGGCGCAAAGTTCTGTCAATCTATTAATGATCTTGCGGTTAGTTCGGTTTCACGGGTGGTATAATAAATTGACATTCTACTGTAACATGTTAATTTACACATCAAGCATATGCCTGTGCAATCACTGACCGCAAAACATTTCGCCAACTATGTTCTTCGGTCAGTAACAAAACGCATGATTTAGATGCGTGTGGGTATATTTTGAAACCAAAACTTGTCCATTTTGATTGACGGTCTACATAACGAACGACAAAATCTATGCCTTGATGTACGCATTATTTATAGTTTTCAAATGACTATACATTGGGAAACAGAGTACTGTATTTAGTACGGGGACAAGTCAATTAGAACCTCGCATACATTTCTGTTTGTGACAAGGTATTATTTTGCGATGCATTTCAACTTTCATGTGAAATTGAAATTCGACGTTTTGTACACCCGGTGTACACCGAACGCTAAAAATGTACTCGCCAACCCGGGCTCGCCAATCAGTTTGACCTGAGTTTGATCTGTTTGATGACGTTCCCTCATCAATTATCCCTCCCGGCGACAATCAATTGTCTACATGTACCACACTTCAATGTACAACATATACAAAGCTTTCACACAGGAAGAGACCCAATTCGTAGATCTGATTGGTGTTGAAGACTAATAACTTAAAAGGCTACAAGATCATTAATATTCTACTTGAGCGGAAATAACAATCTACAGAGGACAATGAGTTTACTGTGACACTGGTAGGCTCGATAAAATAGAGCTATGGCGTCGATCGCGCCTCGTCCAAGTATCCTTGGTCGCTTTCCGCATGTTTCCAGAGTTACTGGCTATAATCGGGACCCAGAAAAGTACTGGTATGTAGTCACTAAACTTGCGTACGGCTTAAGGCTTAAGATGAATTTGCTAAGAGCGAAATTTTCACCACTTTCCTGACGAAATACACTGTAGCATCAATACATCGGAAGCCCGCCAAGCGAGGTTGTGACTTCAACAGACAACCAAGCCACAGTTTTGTTGTGTCGTCGTTTGAGCTTTATGCCAGACTGCCTCGGCAGCGAGAGTGTGCGAAAGACGGGTTGGCTAGTTCCTCAAAATTTGGCCCTGTTGTGGAAGCGGTAAAAGGAATTGCTTTGGACTGTGACTCACCGTGTAGTTTTGGCGGGAAAAACGTCGGGTTGAATCACAGTGCCCTTTTAGGAAGCATATACCCATAGATAGAGGTAATTTTGCCTTCGCATTAATCTGCTCTGTGCCCTTTTAGGTAGCACATACCCAAGGGTTCAGTTAATTTTTCCTTTGCACTAATCTGTTCTGTGCCCTTTTAGGTAGCACATACCCAAGGGCACAAGTAATTTTGCCTTCGCATTAATCTGGCCTGTGCCCTTTAAGGTAGCACATACCCAAGGGTTCAGTTAATTTTGCCTTCGCGTTAATCTGCTCTGTGCCCTTTTAGGTAGCACATACCCAAGGGTTCAGTTAATTTTGCCTTCGCGTTAATCTGCTCTGTGCCCTTTTAGGTAGCACATACCCAAGGGTTCAGTTAATTTTGCCGTCGCGTTAATCTGCTATGTGCCCTTTTAGGTAGCACATACCCAAGGGTTCAGTTAATTTTGCCTTCGCATTAATCTGCTCTGTGCCCTTTTAGGTAGCACATACCCAAGGGTTCAGTTAATTTTGCCTTCGCGTTAATCTGCTCTGTGCCCGTTTAGGTAGCACATACCCAAGGGTTCAGTTAATTTTGCCTTCGCGTTAATCTGCTCTGTGCCCTTTTAGGTAGCACATACCCAAGGGTTCAGTTAATTTTGCCTTCGTGTTAATCTGCTCTGTGCCTTTTTATGTAGCACATACCCAAGGGTACGGTTAATTTTGCCTTCGCGTTAATCTGCTCTGTGCTTCTACATAGCATATACCCAAGGGTACGGCTGAAATTAATCTGCTCTGTACGGCTAAATATTTTAATTTCGCAGCATATAAATACCCAAGGAAATCAATCGCGCGCGCGTCACGATTCTACGCAGCGGGCGATTTTCGCGCTGGCTCGCGTTCTTTTTAATTTGCTCGACTGTCCCTAAGCGAAAAGAGAGATTACTCGTAATGTGTATATCAGCCAAACCTAATCAGAATCAACAAGCAACCCCTTTTTTATCAGAGACGCTAGAATGTAACTAACAGTTAACGTTACGGCAGAGGTTACGTTACGCAAAGGTGTTATGGAAGACTTTCATTCTTCTTTTGACGTTACGGAATAAGGCGCCTTCTTGATAACTCCGCTCTTGCGGAAACTTTGTTTTATAAAGGGTCACCCGGCGTGAAATATAAACCCAGCTGATGTACACATCTCACCCAACGCGCGCCGGCTTGAACCAGTATTATATCTCGGAATCATTCACGCTGGTGGTCCAGGGAAATTTACATAGAACAAATCGAGAACCACGCAAGGCAGCGGAAATACTCAATGCCCAGGTTAATGCTACTTTGATGTATGCCCAGGATCCAGAGAAGTGATGCCCCGATTGCCTTCGATGTCCAGTCACGTCAACAAGGTCGAATAAACAGTAGCAGAGATTGCGGTGAAATTTATCTCGCAAGCAGGCTTCCTCAGCAGGCTTATGTCTTATGCAAGCGACAAAAGCCGGGGTACTTGTCCCGCCTGTGCCTTCAAAGTAACTACTAAATAATTCTCTTTGTTTGTTTGTTTGTTTGTTTGTTTGTTTGTTTTTTAGTAGAAATCAGTTTAGTTACTTGATAAAAAATAAGCTGCAATCA
Organism: Siderastrea radians; assembly: GCA_964017195.1. Taxonomy (NCBI): domain Eukaryota; kingdom Metazoa; phylum Cnidaria; class Anthozoa; order Scleractinia; family Rhizangiidae; genus Siderastrea; species Siderastrea radians. The sequence goes on along the minus strand of OZ024890.1, from coordinate 59,350,697 downwards.
GGTTAAAATTTCACTGCGATCTTGTTTTCATTAGTCATACAAAGGGACAGACGAAAAGAAATTCAACGAAACCAAGCCAAGAAATTTCTAACGAACACTTGATCCACGGTGGCTTTCACGTTGTAGGGCAAAAAAGTGCCTGGCAAAGGATGTTAAAAGCGAACAAATTTCCCACGCGTGACCTGCGGCCAGACGACCGGCCAGACTCTATTTCCGTTCGGTTAAACGGGCCCGCGGTAACCGCAGGGCAAGAAAAGTTTTTCAGTAGCGGACGACCAAATAAAGTAAATAAGAGGAAATATAAAGAATGCTGCTAAAATTGGGCCCGATAGAAGATTATATTGCGCGCTTTATTTTTCCTTTTTTTTTCTCTTCTCTGTTTGTCAACAGGTCTCAATAAATTGTAATTATCTGTCAACATTGTCATATTTTGCAGCAAGAAGCTAACATCTCGTTTCATTCTTATGAATCCTTGAGGTGACAAATCATGGCGTTAAGTTACTGTTAATATTAACTGAGGGGGGATTCAATCCCCCTTCAGCTAATTTACATAACAAATCCTGAAGCGATCAAAGCCTGTCATGGGTCTGGTTTCAGGATCAGGGGGGTCATCAAAGATGTCAGCGATTTGTCTGGCCTTAGCTATGTACTTACGATCCTGTTCTGGAAGGAAACTGCATTCGCTCAGGAAATGGCCATTCTCAGGTCGGTTAGCCTGTTTACATAGCGTCCTGGATGGACGGTTGGGTCGTGTGCTCACCTTGTACTGAGTTGTGTTGCCAGTAGGTTTGCGATAGCCACTAACAGCGGTGCACATAATCTTGGTGTCATTGGCGGTGCGTATTTCGTCAAGTAGGGAGGTGAGGGCCTGAGAAATTTCTGGTTTTATGGAGACTAGAGTTCGTGATCGTAATTCAGTTCCATACCTCTGTTTCACTAGCTTAGGCAACTCAGGGTGTGTTAATTTGAGCCAGGTCAGGACGATGCAATTTTCCAGAGTAGGGGTGAGCTCTTCGTCTTCAGTGGTCACATCGCCATGGTGAGAAAGGCTGTGGGCATGGAGTAAAGTGTCCTCCACAAAGGCCATTAGTCTTTGGAAGAGGTCTTCAGGGCGTTCGTCAGCTTCCAGATGTAGGTTTGCAAAATCCAGAAAGTGGGCTTCTGTGATCTGGAAGCCAAAATGTTCGCGTATCATGTTCCAAACAGACTGAATGGAGGTCGAATTCTTCACTAAAGTGTTCCTCGATATTACAGGACAATAGTTGGCTATTTGACCAAGCGTGAGTTCCAAAAAATTGACTTTCTGTCGAGCTGTTTGGCGTCTGGAGACCGGTATGGCTTCCCCGTCATCAGTGAAACCGCGCAGGGGCTGGGTCTTCTTTGCCCAGGCGGCGCCATCGGCGAGAAATGGAGCGAAGTTAGTGTCGAGTGACAGAGTATACACCAGATTTTGCCTCCAATTCTCGAAGCTGTTGATGGTCTCGTTCTTCGAGAGGCTCCATTGTTTCGGAGCCCGTGAAGTGGTTCTCATGACTGTTGCTGTGTATTGGGCTTACGATAGAATCGTGCTTGAACGACGAGAATGTTCGAAGTATCGACGTACCTGTGTTTGGAACGAGTAGCTTTGCCTTGAAATTATCGTCTTGAGCGCCGATTTCTTGGCGTAGGTTCGAGGACGCTGCCACCACGCCAGTAAATAAAGCAAAGGTAAATCGATGACACGATTCGTAACACAACTGAAGCCTTTAATAAACCTGAACGATTACAGAACGAGCGAGCACGTACGAGAGCGCGAGGACCCGAGAGAGAAGGAGGCTATTACGCATGCCTACAACTAGCGTACCGCTGACCGGTACTGGCGCTGGCACCACCAGTATGTGAACTTCAACACTTCCTCAATTGTCAAATTTGACTTTTCAAACCAGCTTCCCTCTCTGATACTTCTTTCACATCTGTGTCGTTTACCATCTCTTTGCTTCCTGCACTCCCACACGTAGCCGTCAGATCGGTCGTCACATTCGGCCCACTTCATCTCTGTTCCACAGATACTGCAGATTCGGCTAGATGCAATTAACCCTTCCTGTTTTAGCCATGACTGGGTAAAGTCTTTGTCCCAAAGGTAGTTTCGTAACAGGTCGTCATAACTGGTTATATTCTCTTCCTTGTCCGCTCTGTGGTAACTTCCTTTCAAGTGGCGACACTGAGTACCTTGCTCTTTATGATCCGCATATGAACAACCGACCTGTACTTCTGCTACTCTACGGCGTTTAACTGTATACATTTTCTTTTTAAACTATCTCCAACGATTCATTTACATCATTTTGCTTTAAACTCACGCCGTGGTAACGCATAAACTATCAATTACGCGCGCTACAATACGTCTAAACTACGAGTTATGCACTTTACATATATGAGGTGTTACAATTGCCAATGACAATAACCTTTCTTATATTTAACTTGGCCGTTATTGTTTGGAACAGCCCTTTTTTACACTTCACATATGAATTACACACCGTTTCTTTTGTCGCTCCCTTTTGGCGGCCTCAGTTGGTCGCCAATACATTTCAATAAGGTGTTGTGAACATGGTAATTTTCTTTGTTTATACAATTTTTCCCACGCTACCTTTAATCTCAGTTCCGCCGTGACAAGGCATAAACAATCAATTATAGACGGCAACACTCCCTACTTTTGCGATCCCGGTGAAATGCACGCCCCATTGCCGGCAAGAGGAGATTTTGACGAGACGTAATGCTATCCTCGCGGAAGCCAATTTTTGCGCGCGCTTGTATTTAGCAAACATCATCAAAAATGGACTCCACTCGCAATCTATCAAATGAATTATATTTATACGCGCGCCACATTTTTAATCCCCGAGCAAAGGTGTGACAATAGTCTCAATAACAAGGGACTTTTATAAGCCATTTCTATCCTAATAACTCCCATGAGATCAATTTCTTTTCTCATTATGCATGTGATGTTGCTTTCCATTTTTCTTACAGATTAAGTTTTTCTTTTCACCTACTTTGATTTAATTTGGTGTTTTATTATAGGTACTAGGTTGCATTTGTACATGTATATTATGCCATGGCACATAGTTTTTCTCGGAGGACTCGTGTCCTTTTGCGTCCGTATCGAGAAGTACTTGACTCAGGTATCGTTTCTTCAGCTTTTTGCTGTTGGCTATCCGCTGCCTGATCTCCTGAGTCGTTTAGTTCTGAAGAGTTACTAGTAGATCCAACAATGCGCTCTACCCTGTTGGAAATGTAGGAAATATTTGTTTTTGAGAGGCAGATTTCGCATGCTAAACAAATAAACCTTTCTGTTAAAGTAACCAACAGCAATGCCGGCTAGTCGGAGAAAGAAGCGCGTGTATTTTCCCTTAGATATTTTATGTTCAAAACTTTTATAATACTCAAAAACTTCCATATTCAAACTTCAGCTATAAAACGTAAATATCCCACACTGGTTATTCGCATTTTCTTTGTTTCAGCGTGGACACATTCAGTATCGAGATATATTCATATTCAAACACTTTGCGTTCACAAATGTTTTGAGGTTTCTACAGCATGGAACATACCATGTAGTAGTGAGGGGAGGGTTGCACTTTTGTCAGTCACCTAAAGGTGGGGGATCAGGAGTATTTTCATTAAAACGCAAGGGAGGGCCAACACTTTTTTGGGAAAAAAAATCCCACAATTTCCCAGCCCTCTCCCTCCCCCAAGAAAAAACGTACCTTCTCTTATTGCATACCATACCGACTGCGTACTGCGTACCGCGTAGGCAAGAAATTATGCTTTCTTGTCCTCTACCATTCGGACTGCGTACCGCGTACCGCGTAGGCAAAAAATTATGCTGTCTTGTGTTCTGGAATTCACACTGCGTACCGCGTACCGCGTAGGCACGAAATTATGCTCTCTTGTCCTCTAGCATTCGGACTGCGTACCGCGTACCGCGTAGGCAACAAATTTTGCTGTCTTGTCTTCTAGAATTCGGACTGCGTACTGCGTACCGCGTAGGCAAAAGAGTATACTAATTCCTCCTGTTAAATTCGCTTAAATTTGACTTCAGTTAATTTAACTTTTTCTCTTTAATTCATTCTTGAATTGACTGCGTAACGCGTACCGCCTTTTCTCCTAACACACTCGAAATGGTAGGGTATTCTGCAGTTACTCCTATTTCCGTAATTACTTTACGGTTGACATTTCTTTTCTCTAAATTAAATAAATACTTTGTAGGTTTTTCTGACTTTAGATCGAAATATTGCACCCTTCCCTTTGGCTTCGTAAATACGTTGAAGTTCGATTTTTAAGTCGTCATATTCTTCAATTTCAGCGCTTAACTGTTCGTCCGTATTACAGTTGTTGATTTTAATTTCTAAAGCTTCCAAACGCTTTTGAAGCTACGCTTCTCGAATTCTCCGTTGTTTTTCTTTGTGTTTTGAGTATGAAATGGTGAGACGTCTTATTTCCATTTTAATTAATTCCCATTTTAATCGATCGTCTTTCAAATCTGAATACTTCTCACGTATAGCCGCGTAGTTTTCTTCTATAAGCTCGACATATTTATTGTCTTCCACAAGGGAGTTATTGAATTTCCACAAGCCGGGGCCACGCTTTTCACTGAGAATTTTAAGATCAAGTACAACGGCTTTATGATCCGGAGCGTTTGAAACTTTCGTATTAGTTTTAACGACCCAGTTTTCCACTGATCTCGATACTAGGAAGAAAATCAATTCTGGATCTGACTTCCAGCGATTTGGACTCATAAGTAAAGCTTCTTTCATTTGGATAAAGCTTCCTAAAAACGTCGATTAAGCCAATGTCATCCATTATCGCAATAAGTTTATCACGATATAAAGTTGGTCTCCAAGGAATACCGCCCTTTTTGTTACTAGCTTGCAGGGTAACGTTCCAATCGCCTCCCACAATAAGATTACTAATTTCCGTATGTGACATCAGGTATCTATTTAAAGTTAACAAGAATTTCTGTTGTTGTTGAGAGTCATTCGGAGCATAAATATTACAGATTGAAATTTTGCTGATCAAAATTAATTGACACAATTCTGCCGTCAAGATCCTTACCGGTCACTTCCACGTTCAGTTTGCTTGAAGGATTTATCAAAATAGAAACTCCTTTGCTATGGGTTGACCCGTGGAAAAGAAAATAGCACCTCCCCACTCACTCTTCCATATCAGTTCATCTTTTTGTTCCGAGAATGTTTCCTGGAGGAGGTAAATCTGACAGTTTTGATCTTTCAGGAATCCAGACCAGACCAGTAAAAACCACTATTTCAAATCTAGATGGACTTAAAAAAGTAAGGTGTTACAGAATATACCAATTTGAATGTTGTAACGACTTGCAGTGAATAACGAAAGTCGTCATAATTGATAAAAACCTCATTTTCCCTTTCTGCTAATGAAAATACGAAGAAATTGTATCTTTTGATCATATGGCTCAAATCGCTTAGCAAAACCCCCAAATCTCGATTTCCTTGGCAACTGTTGCCATGGTAACGTCTGATAAATATAAAGATAGCTCAAACGTAAAGAACTCATGGTATAGCACAAGATGTCCAAATTTCAATTGATTTGCTCCAGATGATCAAAAGATATGAATTTTTAAAGTTTTGCACCACGCCTGAAATGCTTGAATTTGATGGGCCAACTGACCTCCCACCCCCCTCAAAAATCGTAGCATAGCAAGTCTGTGACCCCACAGTTTGTTAGTACGACAAGCATGGCGATGTTCTATGGGTATCCGACGATCAAAATCCGTTGTCAAACCTTTTGTTTGGTGGGGGTGGAACGATTTCCTTATTTAGGGCCTTTTTCCAAATTTCCGCCTCGACTTTCCAGCACGTGGATTACCAGCACCACGTGGCATCCCTCATACTGGAGCGTGTTTCAGCAGTCTGTCCGGACCAACAATGACACTGAAGGATGGCACCACGGCCTAAACCGTCGCGCCCAAGGAAAATCGTAGATTCCTTTCTACTTGTTGACAGAACTGGTGAACAAAGAAGCCAAACTAGCGTCCCTTCAAATCCGGCTAGTGTCTGACAGGAAGCTGAAAAGGATTCAGCGAAGGTAGTATTTAGATGTCCAAGCACGTCTCTTCGATGCCTGGGACAAGTTCCAGAGCGGCGAAATCGAAATATCGGCAAACCGCCTCCTGAAGACAGCTTCACGTGTCATCGTTTCGCGAGTAGCCTAAGTTCAAACATTACTTTAAGGGAAGATTATAGGATTTTGTACGATGTCTTTTTATCCTAGTTAAGTAGTATGTTATAATAGCGTGCATATAACCTAGGTTATACGGTTTTTACGGTTTCTTTCTACTCTAGTCTTTTCTCTCTAGTTAAGTATATTCTAGCCGGCATATATATCGTGTATAGCGTGTAGTTAAGTATATTCTAGCGCGTATGGGTACATTGTACCGTAGCCTAAGTTCAAACATTACATTCAGCTAAGGTTATAGGATTATGCTTTCTTCTATTTTTTCGTGTATATATCGTAGCCTAAGTTCAAACATCACGTTAAGCTAAGGTTTTAAAAGGATTTGTTTTTCTTTTCATTAAACTGAGGTTGTAGGATTGCTAAGATTTTATTTTTTCATTCTATTAGCAATGCGGATTTTAAACCGTTCAAATGTGTGTTTAGGTTACATTCTTAGAGTCATAAACTATGTAAACACTTTGATATTAGTATTATATTAAAAAAGAATTGACAAAATACTACCAACTTTTCTTGACTTTCTTGTCTTTTGCCTGGCCTTCTCAAAACATCCCTGCAAAACATCAAAGCTACGATCTCATGTAAAAATACTGCTGTTCCATTGCGCAGGCACTCGGTTAGGTGACGTAGCGAACTCGGCATGTGGGTAGCGAACATGTAGCGAACTCAAATGTAGCGAACTCAACAAGTAGCGAAACTGGCTGTTACCGCTTAACTTGGTGTCTTAAGCCTCTAACATTTAAAGATAGGATACTAATTTTCATTTGCGTCGACATGACCATAACATGCTAATGTTGACAAACGATAATTTTATCATGAGAAACAACAACTGATAAGCAGATTTAAAATTCACAGGTTCGCAATAATTACAACTTATAGTTAGACTGTCGCTATGAAATAAAAAGGAAGAAAACAACAAAATTACACTGACGAATACAATCGAAGCAAACACATACACAAAACACAAACATATGAGGCGCCATTTTTCAAAAAGGGTCTTATTCTGTTGGACCCCTTTTGTGTTGTCAGGTTCCGTCGTTGTCATTCGTCCAGACCCATTTCTTACCTGAAAACCTGCCTGTTCTGATGTAAGCACGTAGCTACTTGCAGCTGGAAGCTTGTTGAGGAGAACTGGAACTGTGTAATGGAATCAAGAGATGGAAAACAAACAAACCCAGTTCATACCGTCACAAGCGGTAATCTTTGGACGGCTGTCATTTTCCTTGGAGGTCTTCCGGATCGGCGAAAAACTATGGGTAATGTTTCTTCGTAGCGAAACTGGTGTTTGAAGCGGAAATGGACGTGTAGTTTGGAGATAATCATGGCGCAAAGATGGCCAATTTGAAGTGTTTCCAAAATGACAGTCTTCATATGTTTGGCGGTGTAGCGCCTGGGCTCCAGTGCTCGCGTAGGGTGTAGGGGGATTGGGAACGAGGGAGTTTGACAACTTTGAACCGTTATATCTCAGAGGGGTTTTATTGTGGCCGTTTGAAAAACTGTGGGAATATATGTATTGGAGACAAATTTCGCGCTGCGCGTGGTTTTAAGTTGGTGAGATTAAGGTTTTAAAATTTCCTGGGGTAGGTAAGTTACTTCCATGCCCGCAGTGCTAAGGACTATGGGATTGGCAGAAAGTACCCTATCCTCACATGAATTAGCTGCATTTCAGAATTGGGGACAAGCTTGTTTATGTGCAAGCTCACTGCAACTTAAGGTACAGTATGCGGTCCTTGGTCGGCGAGGTCCTTGTTCTGCGACCTTTCCGAACCGATGTCATATTTGCTCGTTAATAAAAATACGACAAAAAACGAATGTATCCGATGATTTATTGATTAGTCTTCTTCCATATGACGATGTTTCGACTTTCCTGCTGTTGGTGAAGGTGGGGAATTCAAGTTTGTTGGCAACATGAGAACCCTCATAGAGTATTTTTTGGCTCGCCGTTGGAAGCCAAAGTTGCTATGGACGCTAACGTACATTGAGATAATTAAAATTTTAGAAAATCCAATTTAGTAACCGCATCGTTTAAGCCAATCACAGAGTGAAAGGGAATTTGGTCTTGATGATGGTTTTCAACGCTTGCAGCTGGATTTTGTTGCGAGCTAAACCATGCGTCATGGAAAGTCCCACGTTGTGGTATTTTTAGCTCTGAATAGTCCCGGGCCTTATCATCGCTATTTTAAGCTCTGGCAGCGAGAGCCTGGGTTTCTGCCCCGTTTGGGGCAATTTTCCAGGCCTCTGCAACCGATGGCTTCAGCAAACGTGGAGTTTGAAACGCCGCTCAATTTCCCTCCGTTTCATTTCTCTAAGCGCAAATGCATCGTCCATTTCCCATACGAGTTAGACCAAGCACATTGATTGGCGCACTTTCTAGTTTGTATTGCTCACCCGGCCGAATTAACGGTGTTCTGTCATGTCCAGTAAGCTTATATATTTTTGCAGTCAGTGCAAGAACAAACAACCAACAACCATTGCTGGGTTTGTCGTACCATGTATTTAGACGAAACTGTCCTTGAAGGTTTATCGAACACCTCAATAGGCCAATTTGTCTTTCTACTTTTGCGTCTCCGTAAATTACATGGTCATGTTTACTTGGCTTGTGCATAGATAAAACGCAACGGGAGGACGTGTTGTTTTGAAAAAGAAGTTTACAGATAAACCAATTTCTGTGGTTGTGAAGGAATTTGCTGCAGAGTTTAAAACTTTTGTTTTAACGACTGTCGAAAAATATCAACAATTTTCGCATATGGGACCTTGGTGCGCGACCTATGACCCTGGAGAACTTACATTTCGCGAAGCGGACAAAGAAAACCTTAGATAGATGGAAACGGCCGTTGTTTTTGCTGAATATTTTCAAAATCTTCTTTATATACATGTTTGTGAACGCGGTTAACTTTTCAGTTGTATACCTAGAATACATATAAGCTTGTAGTCTTGTAATTTAATATTTTCGACTGCGCTTGGGGCTTGTGTGAGAGACTGTTGTCTGAAAAGTAAACATATTATTTTATACTCACAACGACTTTCCAACAAGACCTGCAGCTTAGATATATCAAGGATAAGAAAGAATAAATAAAATATTGTTCAAATTTTCATTCTCCTACAGAAATTCAACTGACAAGATTCTAAAAATACACGAAAATGGCCAGTGGAGATATAAGCTAGAAGAGAAACGTGTTTCGTGAGTTAAACTAAATATGTTAAAGTAGAGTGATTTTACTAAACCTGTGAAATAGGTACTACACTTTTAGATCTGTTAGACACTGTTGGACTATTACACACTGCGAGATATTGTTTCACGGATTAAATGAAATCACTCTATGCTTGGCACGCGGATTTTATAAACATTTGTCCCTGGACTTGGTCGGGTCACGACTCCATACTCGCCTTCTCCCCTCCCTCCCCCCCCCCCCCACAAACCCTACGCTACCCTATAAAGACGGGGTATCAGAAATTCGCAACGTGTTTAATATTGCCGCAAACTTAACCTTCACTCCATATAATGGTTTGTACACGTTATTTATTTATTTATTGTTAAATACTTAGCTTAAGCTTTCATTTTTTTAGTCGAGTGCTGCTCTTAAATACCTTGGTGGTAGGTAGATTGGCAAAGATAGACTTATAAGAAGCCATATATATTTCAATTTCAACGTATTTAAGTTAATATGTATCGGATAGGAGCGGGCACGGCTGAGGGAGAGAGGAAGAATGCTGCACTCCTTCAGGAAAGAGGAGAAAAATTTGAAATTTAAAATTGTTTTCCAGCGTAAAATATGTACTTTGTGTATGTGTTTTTGTGTTTGTGTTTTCGTATCTTTGTGTAGTGCGATGCAATTAGCTATTCAATGGTATGTTATAACGCCAAATCAGGTAACTCGATGCAAGGACCACTTGGACAAACAGTAGCGAGGTGAAGCCGGATCTTGGTGTAGATCAGGATCAGCAATGTTGAATAAAACAAAAAACCAATTGCAAGGCTGATCGGACAGCTAAGAAGGGTAATAATTTTATTGCCCTTTATCCACTTCTTGACAAGCAAGGCGGTATACTGGTAGCAAGGAAAAAAATTACTGATCGCATTGAACAATTACAAACAATATTTAATTTACATGATGTTTGGTGTGTAAAAAACCCTCAAACGAAAAGCTTTACTTGGTCACAAAAGTCTCCTTTTGTTTTCTGTAGATTAGGCTATTGGCTTATCTCAAACTCACTTCAGGACTTAGTTAAAGACGCTGATATTATTGCTGCAATTAGAACTGATCACTCGGCAATTCTTCTACACCTGCAGGAACTTGAGGAATGCAAGCGAGGCCCAGGGTTTTGGAAAATGAATACTTCGATATTGACCGATAAAATTTTTGTCCAAATTCAGATGAAAGAAAAGTTAGAGGAATGGAAAAAAGAGGGTGAGGGTTTCCTAGATGCAATTATGATGTCAATGACCTTGATTTAAGCGTTAGTAACTTTTACTTAGAGCTCCTTAGGTGGACAGGTGGGCGGAATTTAGAAGTTCCTTTTCCGATGTTAATTATTCCCAAAATGTTATCTGGAATAATAAGGACATAAGGATAAATAACAGACCAGTGTTTTATAAAATGTCCTTTGATAAGGGCATAATTTATTTGAATGATTTACAGTTTAATATTGATAATGTACGTTCTTTTGAGTCCTTTAAACAAAAAGGTCTTAATACTAATTTCCTTACATGGACAGCATTGAGGTCTGCTATCATAAATATGAATTCAAAAAATTCTTCCAATCTCCTAACAGTGGGAAAATTCGATCCTATGAATTTTGAGTATAATGCTAAAGATTTTAAAGTATATACGGCAAAGTGCAAACAATTCTATTCAATGATGATATCAACTAAGGCGAAAACTCCGAATAGCTTTAAAAGGTTGATAGCTGATTGTAAACTCTCAAATCCACAAGATGCTTTTTTTTCTATTCCGTATCTAGCTACAAGCGAAACGTATATGTTTGGTCTTTTCAATATAGATTGTTGAATTTCATTTTGTTTACAAATGTTAAATTATTCAAAATAGGTTTAAGCGACTCAGATAAGTGCTCATTTTGTGGAACCTATACGGAAGATTTGTACCACCTCTTCTTTAACTGCTCCTTTGTGCAGGTGTTCTGGAATAGTTTTACAGTCTGGTGGTCTGGTATAAGTGGTGAAAATTTATCTTTGTCTTTAAAAGACATCAAGACATCATAATTGGCTTTCTTTAGAGGAACGATTTATTAAATTATTTGATAATTCTTGGTAAGATAACTATCTGGGAGAGTAGAAAAAATAAGTACCTTCCAAAATTTAGGTTGTTTCTGCACAAGGTTGAAGCTAAACAAGAAGTTGAAAAGTTAATTGCTATTAAGAACCGAAAGCTTCGAAATTTTTATACAAGATGGGAGCTTCTGTTGTAATCTTATATTAGTCTACTACAAGGAAAAAAAATGGAAGTCCGCCGGGTAAATTAAGTTTCTAATATTTTTTTGCGCTAGGAAATTGCTATTTAATCTTGTAAGGGAATTAATTGGGCATCTGCATGGTTTGTATGTGTGTGTCACTGTGTAGGGCAAACAAAAAAAAAGTATTATTATCGTATCTATTAAGTGCAATTAGAATAGAGTATTGTAAGTGGAGTAATGCAAGTGTTATACTATAACTAGCGCTCTTGTGTAGGATTTGTAATGTAATGTAATGTAATGTAATGTAATGTAATGTAATGTAATGTAAGTAGTGTTTTGTTTCATGCCGTTATGTAAGTAATGTAACGTGTACGTGTCTTGCAATAAAAAAACTATTAGGCGAAAAAAAAAAAGAAATTCGCAACGTTGGATAACTAGGAAGAAAAGATGTGACAGGCGTCACCTGAGCCGCAGTCCACGATCTCTGTTCGTCGGCTCAAAGGTTAAAGCAAACACAATTAATGTAACAGTTCCATTTCATGAAAATAGACTGGTTTTACTTAACCCGTGAAATAGTAACTAAACTTTCAAATACTATTACACACTAATTCCATTGATTTCTTTTGTTTAGTTTGGACTATTACTCATTAATCTGTTGGATGTCGATTCACGGGTTAAATAAAATCACCGTAGTCATACAAATGGGACTCAGTCTTAACTTGCAGTATGGAACCACAAGGAAGTTGTCGCAAATACAGTAGAATCCCGATTTTTCGAACCTCCAGGGGACTGAAATGGAAATTTCTTCGAGAAATCGGGGGTAAAATTACAGAGGGAAACGAAAATTGGTTCTAGAGATCGGGAGTTTCGACAAACCGAGGGTTCGACCCCGTGATCGGGATTCTACTGTAATGTTGTCATTAACTACTGAACTTGACAAATGAATGTTGATTATCGTCACGCGCCTTTGCACTAAAAGAATTCGCGCTGACCTTTTGATGTCACTGATCACCGGTTAGTCTGAAGACAAAATACTATTGTAGTAAGCCTTTCCAGCGGGTCTAAGATATGGTAACATTTTTTCTAAGTCCTGACAGGTTTTCTCATTTGGTTTGATGGAAACCGTACTTAAGGCGGAGAGGTCTTCTTCGCGGAAGCGAGTTCGTTCTAAAGTTCGTCTTCTAAAGTCCACTTCGATAGGTTGTTCTCGATCATCTAGCGTCTTTCTTAGCCAAACGCAGTTGGGGTGCCTGAAAGTTTTGACGATCCCGTCCGTAGGATCAACACGCTCGCCTATCCCGAAATTAAAATACATGGTGTCGCTAAATCGGTAGGCCTGATTGAAAATGTCTTTCCTCCTTACTCTGTAAGTTTTACGAAGCCACGTGGCGTAACTTTTGAACGCTGATTGCGGTGGGAGAATCCAGGTTAGTTTTGGAAACAAAGAACTGTTGTTTATTGTCTCTGCGTAGTCCACAGGTGTTTCTAGATGTTCTGCATTTCTGAACAAGCCTTCCGCTAAGCCACCATCGCGATCTACGGCGCCAAAGGAATGGCCTGCTTCGAGGAACTTGTAATCGATTCTCTCACGGAATCCACTCACCACAGGTAGTCAAAATAAAAAACGACCGTGTGATTCTTGTTCTGGGACCTTGTGTTCTCAGCCCAAAATATGTTCCACTTGCGATTGTTGGATTCTGTCTGACGTAGATGTAAATCGAGGCAGGATACAAGAGTTTCTGGATTTTTCTCAGCCGTGCATTCGCTCCAAGCATATGTCGTCCCCTTGTTCGTTTCTGCACTGTGGATCCCAAAAGCATACAATTTAATCTTTCGCAAGTAGTACGTTTGTTGGGCAGTCAGCTTAGGAATCATTACATTCTTGTGGAAATCCATGTGAAACACTGACACCCCATGAGTTGGTTCATTCGACGCCCGTGACATCTTTTCTTCCCCGGGTTAACGTTGTTAACGTTCAAGCTTTAATTTCTAAGTCGCACGCGTAGCTTTAGGCGTCTCGCGCGAGTGAACAAACCATTTGTAACTATACTGCGCGCACGGCAACAGCAATTACAACGCGTGCGGTTTTGAAACGTCATCTTTTTTCTGCTACGTACGTCCGTCGAATCTTTTTTCGTCGTCGTTATGGATCAAGGTTTTCACTATAAGTTCGAGAAACAAAAAGTGGTTTCCCACCGGGAGAGAAAACGAGCAGACGAACTTGCAACGCGCCGGCGCCGAGAGCCTATTCTTAAAGTAATCAAAAAGAGAATAAGACCAAGGAAAAACAGACCATTTCGATTTGTTCGTGAAATGCGGTTGGCGGTTGGAATGTTGCAGTACCACCACCTGTCTGTTGAATATTGGAATAGACGTTGTAATGCAGATAAGAAACGATTTCGACCGCATGGCTTATCAAGCAGAGAACGAACATTTGGCCGCGCGTATAGAAACCACGAATGCGAGAAGGCAGAACCGAGTGGATAATCCTAGAACTGTGATCCGATATTACACCACTGGAAACGCGAATCAGAAACTACAAATATGCAAAAGAGCATTTATGAAGACTTACGGAGTCGGAAAGAAACGACTTAGAGTGTTGCTTAAAAAGCGGAGGCCATTCAGTGGAGCTGTAGAAAAAGATAGACGAGTCTTACAGAGTAATCAAAAACGCTTGAGCCCTCAACTGAAAGCAGAGGTATGTTAACTTCTCCCGACAGATCTTTTTAACTATGATATTGTTAAGAGAATCTTTTCTTGTTGTCAATTTTGCAAGGTGCTATTGAATAGCGATAGAAATAGCGCTATAAATTTTCACGGTCTGCACTTTCATCCCCTAAAACTTGCTACCAATGAGCGCTCGAGAATGCTGTCAGTTATTGTAAAAACTGTAATGGCACGGGCTCCATGCAGGAAGATTGTTCTGAGTCAATTGTAAACAAGGAGCCCAAAATGCGACCACTATTAACAAATTTTTCATTCTTTCGTATAATCCAATTAGAAGGTGACTTTTGATTGGACCGTGACTGCAGGAAAGAATGCGAATCAAAAGCGGCCACCCTTTTCGGCTTCTCGATAGACCATATTCGTATTCTCGTTGTAGAACTGTAACTAGCTTGCAATTGAAGCCAATGCACATGAAGCTCTTTTTAATGATGTTCCTCCGCATTAGCGTCCATTGCACGCTAGTTCCAGTTGAATACGGAGAATATGAGGGAGGGCGGTGAGGAGGTTATTTGTTGGACTTTTAGGATGGCTGTGAATCAGATGAGGGGGACGCATTGAAATTGATCTTTTTGAGGCCGGCTTGATTGAGCTTATTATCATTATTATTATTATTATTATTATTATTATTATTATTATTATTATTACAAGTGGCGTTGGAGCATTCCAAGCTGTTGGATAATAGATAAACTGGATTTTTAAGGATGGGGTGGTTGCGGACCATATTAACACAAACAGAGTTTAGATTGGTCTCAGGTTAAGACTTCATGCCAGTCTGACTTTCAGACCGGTCTCATGTAAACAAAATCATACCAGTCTGAGTTTGCACCGGTCTCATGAAATCAGGGCGTTACTGCCCCTGGGTCTCTGAGGATGTTGTGAAACATTCTTAAGAGCTGCTCGACTTTAGGCTAAGGGGGTGTTTACATAATACCAGCATGATTTTCATTCTGGTACAAGTTCCTCCCGATTTCCTCTTGTTTCTCTGTATTTGTTTCATGATTACAGCACAAAATCTCATAACTGTACAAGTCATACCTGTGTGAGCTTGCCCCAGTAGTGGTACTGGGTCACAATAATCACCATGGTACGGAAACCCATACATGGTATAACTGTTTGATTCATTCTGCATTAAGTTTTAACCCTTTAACCACCAAGAATAAATCTTACATCACTGTGAAAATGGATTTTGTAACTTAAGTGGGTATAAGGTTTTCATCACCTACCCCAATGGAAGTCTTGATGGAACACTCATGTAAATGTTGTGATTTAATTTTATCCTTGGTTCAACTTTTATTTTCCTTTGTGAGTATTAGGATTGCCAAATTCTCTTTTTCCGAAAAGGCTGTTTTAGCCACCCAGTCTTCTATGTGTTTACACGACAATATAAAACAGATCATGCTCAAATTCCACACTACAGAAATTTGTGCTTGTTCTCACACACTTAAAGGTAGATGGTTTAAATATCTGGTATATTTGAATGATTTTAAAATTGTTTAACTGTGCTTGATTATGTTTGACTGGGTTCAGAAATTGGAATCGAACACTTCTGTATGCATATTATCGGTTTAATTGTGTTCAACTACCAAACCCAAATTAAACCGATCATTGCATCTGACCCAGTTCATTTTACTGAACAGTCAGATAGTATGTAAGCTGGGACAATTATATGATTGATATCTTCCCTGGCATACCTTCACTGTAAGAAAAGCTGCATCACTGATCACTGCTGACATATACATGCCTAGTATAGATAAAAAAGGATCAGTGAAAACGACAACTTCAGGGCTAAAAATTGACAGTCTCCTGGTTACCAGTAGCAATTTAAAACTGACCAGGGCCACTAAAAGTTGAGGTTTGCTTTTATTGACATGTGACTCCAGTCTTACTTAGAGTTCTACAGTACATGTATGTGATAATTTTTCCACATGATTATTGGCGAAATCCCTGGATAAAAGACTTCTCATCCGGGGTGGGAGGGGTCTATTCATGTAAATATGGTTTTAAATTTTTTGATTTAGACTAGAGGATTTTGAAAGCCACTTTATCTAAATGGCCTGGTCCACTATACTAAGTGAGCAAGTGAAAAGACCCTGGGGACGAGGTTGGAATTCAAGGATACTAGCCCCAGTTGCAATTCAATGATTCAAGCACTGATAGAAGTTAATTTTTTACCCTGCAAATTATGGAATAACTTAATCAGTAAAAGTAGAGAATGAGATGTACAAAAAAATTACATCCACCTGCTTTGAACTCGATTATCTTAAGCATATTTTCCCAAAAGTGATCATACCTAATTCAAAATTTAAATTTGTTGTTTGTCATCAAATCATACCAACTACATGTATAGCTTTGAACCTTACTTGATCTAAGAAACATTCTTGAGTCATTAGATGTATATAAATAATTTGCTAGCAGTGAAGAAAAGCCCAGCTAATAAACAAATGGAGTTCCAGATAAAATAAAGTATGTTATGTGTTATGTTATGTTGTTATGAGATGTTTACAACACGTAAGCTTAAATGATGCTACACAAAAGAATTTAAGCTTATCTGCCAGTATCAACATTAGGAGAATAGCCTGACCTTCTTGCTTTAAGCAATAGCTGTTTGAAACATTATTTTTAACAGCAACGCTGTAATTAAAGTTACTGAAAACATAAAGGATGCGATGCTACACTTTTACGTGGCCAACAAATAACATACGATTCACAGACGAGCGTACAAAAACTACATCACTTCATATCACGTTTATTTAAAGACTTACGAAACTTAATAAACTTTAGTTACCAACCTAAGTGTCTATCTTTCGGCTTTTTGCTACCGGAACGAAAATGGCAAATTATTTAAGCACTGGACTAACGATAAATATGAAACATTATACTATAATGATCGATCGGTAAAGCCCTGCTAATATATTAAGCTGTTTACCGAAGACAATAAAAAGCTATAATTACACGTACCTGACATGAGCAATGCAGCGAAAAATGAAGTGCTGTCCTCTTTCCGAGAAACCATTAACAATTCTTTAGCAGAAATGGACCACAGACATCCTCGGAGACCCAGGGGCAGCTAGTCGGGACGACGGGATTTTCATGGGCGAAAGTTTACTTCAAGAGCGGGAGAGCCCCTGGGCACTTACTCTTACCGAACGAGTTCCAGAAGCGTTTGAAATCCCGCCTTCTGATTGGCCAGAAAAATATTTTTCTGGCCAATCAGCGAAGAGGAACAGCCGGGCGACTCTCCTGTCTTCTTACATGAGGTTGTTTTCCTCATCGAACGCCGTAGCAGCGTGGCCCGTTCAACGGGAACATTTTTGAGGAGAGCTTCAGAAAAAATAAATCAATAATAAATAAACGAAGTCGAGGAAATCGCAAACTATAACATGGCCGCAAGAAAACAAACACTCACCGGGATTTTTCACAGCGGACTTATCGAAGGTATCGTAAATAGAGCTAGTACAAAGAATTTATTTATCGTAAATAAGTCGTAAATAGAGCTAGCGACTTCCCCTTTCTCAAGTGTTACGTGAGGCTAATAGCTACTCGAGTAAACGATGTTACTATAAATTATTTCTCCTTGTTCGTTGAACTACGTCTGAAACTTTCCACGGGAATCTCCGATGCACGGGCCACGCAACTATGTCGCTCGAGCATGGGAACCACAGTTAACCAAAGCGTAATATGAGTGTTTGTATGGAACGGAAATTCGATAGAGAATAATCGGCGGTTTTCCGCTGAAAATGCATTAAAATGGAAATACAGGTGAAAAACAATATCTGCTATGTGTTTGCTGCGTTTTTATTGCTTTTCCGAACTTCTGGAGGCCGACCTGGGCGATTTTCTGCTGAACGGTCGAAGCGACGTCATGTCACGTACTAGAGAGAACTAGTTCTTTCTAGTTCTCTCTAGTACCTGACATGACACGCTCGATCAACATAGTTGCGTGGCCCGTGCATCAGAGATGGAAAGTTTCAGACGAAGATCAACGAAGGAGAACTAATTAGTTACATTGGAGAAAGGGGAAGTCGCTAGCTCTAAAAATTTGCGATACCTTCGATAAGTCCGCCTTGAAAAATTCCCTGTGAGCGTTTGTTTTCTTGCGGCCACGTTATAGTTTGCGATTTCCTCGACTTCGTTTATTTATTATTTATTTATTTATTTTTTCTGAAGCTCTCCTCAAAAATGTTCCCGTTGAACGGGCCACGCTACTACGACGTTCGATGAGGAAAACAACCTCGTGTAAGAAGACATGAGAGTCGCCCGGCTGTTCCTCTTCGCTGATTGGCCAGAAAAATATTTTTCTGGCCAATCAGAAGGCGGGATTTCAAACGCTTCTGGAACTCGTTCGGTAAGAGTAAGTGCCCAGGGGCTCTCCCGCGACTTGTTGTAAACTTCGCCCATGAAAATCCCGTCGTCCCGACTAGCTGCCCCTGGGTCTCCGAGGATGGACCACAGAAAGCTAAAACACCTTTTCACCCCATTTTTCAGCTTTTGTCGCTAGCTATGGCGCCGCGCCTAAAAAGTGCACCAGTCTTCCTGAGCAATCCAAACCAAATATGCTGATTCGTTTTTACATTTACATTAAAACCTTACAAAACAGGGGATTATCAAAAGTTTAAGGTTCATTTTTCATTGTGCTTTTTTCAAAAGGAAAAATAATAATGGACGTTTTTGAATAACTTGCAATTTTTTCTGCAATATTACTGTGAGAAATTACGAATTTATTGAGCTTAAGGCAGTTTTAAAGTGATTTGAATTTTCTGTGCGCTCTGGTCACGTGACCAATGACGTCACAACAGTGAGCATATCATGGTCGTTACTTTCATGCGAAGTTCTATTAACCAGCCAAGCGTTGTTTCTCTCCGCCTTAAACTACCATAGCTACTGACTCCTTACCAGTCCCCTGGGAAATGCTCTTGTACAGAGCCACCTTAACTTTCAACTGCCAGATGTCAAGTGGCCATTTCCATATTTGCCCATTCCAATGGCTATCAGGGCACGTTATCTGCTTTTGAATTGATGGAGGCCTGTTCTTGCAGTGAGCTAAAACATATTTTTGCCATAGTCACGTGAATAATGACGTCATCACCCTAACGTTAATATGAGGGATAACTTTCACGAAGTTGTAAATAACACATGGTACAGCATTCTCTTCGACCACAAATTAACTAAGTTATTTTGCATTGAAATTTTTCTGGTGCAAAGCATTCTGGGAAGGTTCTTATTATAATTATAATATTGTTTTTAATTATTATTATTGTTATTATTAGCAGCCAAGTTTGCTGCCAAAGTTTATTAGCAGCCAAAGTTTATTAGCAGCCAAGTTTGCTGCGGTTCAGCCCCAAGCGTGCTATGCAGCATACACGTTTGGCCTAAAACATCGATGGACGTATTTCATCAGAACCATTCCAGATATTCAAGATCTGCTTGAGCCGTTAGAGAACGCTATATCACGTATACTTATCCTGCTCTTACAGATCGGCAGTGTAGCCAGTTGGACAGGGAAATACTATCGTTACCAGTACGCTTGGGAGGACTGGGTCTGGGGAACCCGTGCGACGATGCACAGCGTGAGTACGTGTCATCAGTCAAAGTAACCACGCCTCTCGTTGCACAGATTGTGTCCCAGGCACATCAGTTGCCAGATCCCTCCCTGATAACATCAGCACAGCAAGAGGTAAGAGAAAAGAGAGCAAAGGATAATGAAAACAAGGTCAATGGAATAAAGGAGGTCGCATCTCAGAAGACTCAACGCGCACTAGAATTGGCTGCCGAAAAAGGATCGTCCACGTGGCTAACAGTACTGCCTCTTAAAGAGTTAGGATTTAATCTTAACAAAAGGCAATTTAAGGACGGAGTCAAACTACGTTATGACTGGCCAATCGACGATATTCCATCCAGCTGTGTGTGCGGGGAACTGTTTGATGTTGACCACGCCATGATATGTAAGAGAGGGGGGTTTGTCATTCAGAGGCATAATGAACTGAGGGATCTGGAAGCGGAGTTGATAAATTTGGTTTGTAGCGATGTCGTTACTGAACCAGTGCTGCAAGATGTATCAGGTGAGCAGTTGACAAGAGGGTCGAACACAGCGAGAGATGCCAGACTGGATATACATGCACGCAGATTTTGGGAGCCTCAGCAATCAGCCTTTTTCGACGTCAGGGTTTGTCACCCAAATGCTGAAAGCTATAGGGACCTGGAACCGCAACAAATTTATCGGATACATGAGAACGAGAAGAAGCGGCAGTACGCAAGCAGAGTTGTTGATATTGAGCAAGGAACTTTCACACCGCTGGTATTTACAACCACGGGTGGAATGGGGAAAGAATGCCGGATGTTTCATAGCCGCCTAGCCGAGCTAATCGCTATCAAGAAAGGAGAAGATTACGCCAAGACAATCTCCTGGATTCGTGCAAGAACTTCCTTTGCTCTTTTGAGATCAGCGCTAATCTGCCTTCGTGGATCACGAACAGTTAAGAGGGTCTCATGGGACTTAAAGAACTCTGACATTGAAATTGAAGCAACCGAGGGAGCCATTAGATAGGGACTGTGATTGATTTTATTATTTATTCCGAGTTTCACGAATGAGCGCCACTAGGATATATATACTTTTAACTATTAGAATATTTTATTACCTTCTCATAAATCATTAGTACTTTCAACCTATTGATTGATTGTAATGCAGATTATCATTACTATCAACAATAAGAATAAGAATTAAGAATTAAGAAAAGAGTTTTACTTCTTAAAAATTTTTTAAACTAATAATTGATTGTAATTTCTTAGCATCTTATTCTTATCTGTCCATTGTATTTTCGCTATGACTATCAATAAAGGTATTATAATATTTAAAAAAAAAATTATTATTATTATTGTTATTATTATTATTATTATTATTATTATTATTATTATTATTGTTATTATTATTATTATTATTACTTTTCTATTGGTCAAACACATGACTCACAATAACAAAATTTAATTTAATTTAATTCAAATATTTTATATAGCGCCAAAGCACTATTTGTCCTAGGCGTTTTACATAACTAATTAAATTACAATAGGTATAAAACTACTAAATTACAAGATTTATAAAACTATTACAGTTGATTACAGAAGGAAAAACTAATTGAAAAGAAAAATTACATGCAGGTCTCAACTAAAAATATAAATATTCTACAAGTTATACGCCTGCTTGAAAAGGTGCGTTTTCAAAGCCTAGTTAAAACTATTTAATATATTTCCTGACTTCATAATCTCTAGAGGTAAAGTATTCCATAAATTCGTGCCAGCTACAGAAAACGCACGATCGCCTAAAACTGATAATTTAAATTAAATTTACTTTACAAAACATATTCAAATTTAGTTACAGCACCAACAAAAGAATGAGGAAAACACAATACACACACAGTAAAGGGACAGTACGTTTCTTGTTGTGTTTTGATCGATTGAGCTTATTGTTGTACCCATTTCCTTTCCTCGCACAGGTTGTAGAACACATCTGGTCATATGAGCCGGAACAATCACATTACACGCGACATAAAGCACCAGAGAAGAGATATCTGGAGCCATCCCTGAATTTGACCAAGATCTACAACGATTTTTTAAAACTAAAAGGTCATGTTTTAGGGACAGATGCCAAGCCTCCCCTCAGTATAAGTTCTTTTAGAAAGATTTTCTTCAGTTATAATCTAAGCTTCCGAAAACCAAGAAAAGATACTTGTGGAAAATGCGACAGCATACAAATGGTAATAAACCATTCTACCAGCGCAGAAGAAGTCGCCGAAACAAGGACTCTTCAAGAAATGCACTGGCAAGACGTTCAAAAACACTACGATGAGAACTACTTTGATTTCAACGTCCTAACACAAGTTAAAAACAGAGACGGCCTTGATTGGAAACTGCCCCCAACGTGGAGACACGAACAGTCGTGACCCACTGAAGCAGCAACTATTTACTAAAGCGTCAGAGATCGGACATGCGTTTATGCGATCGTTATGTAAAACTCAGCTTTGTGCTGAATGTTGCTTTTAAAATCAGATAATGGAATAAAAAAAATTCTGGTGCAGATGAACTTTTGTCCCAAGTGATAAAGGACTAAGAAAGGCTATGCACTAAAAAAAGTATGGGCTTAAGCGTATGGCTGTTTGAGAAGTTGCTCGGAATTTCACGAACAGGTTGCTCGAAATTTGTCAAAAAGTTGCTCAAAAAATCCTGAATGTTGCTTTCTTTCTCAAAAAAAAAATAATAATAATAGATAAAAAAAGTTGGAGACCGCGTTTTCCATGAGTGAGTAGTCAACGAGGCACAGCCCAGTTGACTACCAACCAACCATTTAAACATCAGTCAACCATTTAAACAAAAATCAAGAATTTTCCCTTTAAGCGAGTCGTGCTGTACAAGAGTTGTCTCGTAGAATTCATTTTTTTAATAGCAAAGCGCGCAGGGTTTAAAAATAAAATGCAAATGATTATACCCCCCAGGCTCAGACAACATGAGCGTGTTCTAAAAGAAATGGAGAAAATCTAGGTGAAGTTTTCGTTTTAAAGAAATGTTTTACGGACACCGGCTGTTTAAGAAAGTGTTTTAGGAAAATCGTTCGCCATTCCGGTTTGTTTGTCTGAGTCTTGTCTGAGTCATGACGTCACTCGCGCGCTTCGCTATTGAACCAAAAAAATGCATACATAATGTGTCTTATGTTTAACTACCTGTATTAGTGATTATTATTATTATTATTATTATTATTATTATTATTATTATTATTATCATTTAACTGATGTCGGGTGGTAGGCTATTCCACAACGACAATGAACACAGAAGACCAAAACAAAACAATGAAAACCTCTTCTTGGAGACCTATAGAGACAAAAACAAAAATGTTTAAGGGACTTGTTCGAAATTAGCAGGGGGAGGAGGGGGCTTGAGATTTAAAATTGAGCAATGAAATGAAGCACCCTCTTTGTTGATGGGAATGAAATTTGCTGACCCCTTGGGCTTGGCCTCAAACATCACGACCCCCCCCCTGCATGTGCCCAGATTATACCTCCAATAATGCCATAGCAGGAGCTGTTCTTGTCAGCAATTATACCCTGATTCCCGATGGTAATATTGGAGAAGGCCAAACAAATAAAAAAAATCCACGGTGGGGCCAAACCACCCCCCAAATGGGTCATTTAGACTAATTTTGCTTCTTTTTCATATTTCTTTTCCAAACTTGGCAAAAAACCTTGGGTTGTCGCCCAATTTATTTTAAGTATGAGAATGACTAAAAAGGCCAAATTGTGACGTCATAATGGCTGACGTCACAAAACGAGTTAACTGAAAATTTCAAATTTGAAATAAAACGTTATGTCATCTGAAAGAACTTGGCAAGGGGAGTAAAATGCTGAAAACCGTACCTCGCTAAGACAAACGTATCTTGAGTTATGGCAATTTAAAGACATTTAAAGTGTCCCCCCTGGAACCATACTTTTCTTCTAAAAACAACCCTGTTGATCTTTTTTGTACAGTTTTTTTCCATGCAAGCTAATAATCTGGTAAAATGGACTTCTTGTTGTTCCAAAAAATCGTATCATTTTAGATTTTAAGTTTTTGGCTTGAAAACGATAATATTAGCAAGCGCATAATTGATCACGTGACACTTAATTACGTCACAAAACTGGTTTGGGGGCTCTAGCTCTGGCAGGAAAAATTTTTTCCGAGTTTTTCTTTTTCATTTAGCTTCCGTCATTTAAGACATCTTATCTGCAACTTAAATGGTGTCGTTGACGCAACAAAACAACACTTAAATTCAAGCGTATTACACAAGGGGGGGACCCTATTTTGAGACTGTGAAATTTTCAAAATCTAAAATGCCATATCTCATCCATTATTTGTCACATCGACAAACTGTTTTCAGCATTCAACTCCTCTTGACGTGTTCTTTCTAAAACACTAGAAAAAATTTACAAATTCTAAAATTTTATTTTAGAGAATAATATGACGTCACCATTTATGACGTCATAATTTGACATTTGGCATCACCATTCATGTCAAATTGTTTGGCACAAAGACCCATATCAAATTACCAAGTTTGGTAAAGAAATGATGAAAAGTAACAAAATTATTAAAAATTAACCAAAAAACGGGACATTTCATGACCCATTTGGGGGGTGGTTTGGCCCCACCGTGTCTGAGTTCTAAGCCAAGTAAAAGAAAAAAAGAAAAAGAAACAAAACAAGATGACTAAAAAAACAAGAATGCCGACAAACTGTAAGTTACTAATTGAAACCACTGCACCTCAACATAAGTCATATTTAACGATAAGATTATGAGCTTAACATTTTGGCCGAATCAACTACAATCACTTCATAGAAATCGATAGTGAATAATGTAATTGTTTTAGTAGAACTCTAACTCATTTTCCTTGAAACAATAATTTTTAACCTTTTTTCTACAATGTGAACTAGATTAAACTTTCCGCCTTAGCCAAATCGCGTGCTTGGACTAAATTGTCATTTAAAACTTCAGTTCATTCAGTAATCTTGACGTTTTAAACTCGTGCGATGGTGAATATTCATGTGTTTTTGTCTTCTTGGGAATTGAATTATCCAACCATATTTCTAAACTTCCTCTAATAATAATAATAATAATTATCCTTTATTTACCCTCGGCAAGTGTTTATAGCAAATTGCTAGTGGGGCCGAGCATTTAACAAACAAACGAAACAAATATTGTAAATGGAACATAACATGTTAAAAATCCCAACTGGCGGGAGGCAAACCAGTTGGCTATATTCAAGCGCAACCGAAGGATTTATAACTCGGGACAACCGAGAAACAAGAAAATGAACTCTGAAACTTCAGAGAAACAAGAAAATGTCACCATTCTGTAGACAACCTTCAGCCACTACACACTAATTAACAATTAGATGGCGAGCTCGAGGTTTCTATCGGCTGATAGTTGGCAACGGGCCAAGCCCCGAGCCAACTATCAAAGTGGATAGAAACCGAGAGTGAGCTGTCTAATTGTTTTAGCATAACCTACTGACCGGTCTATTAAACACAGAATATCGCTAGAATTGATTTATTGAAGCTTTTGGTTGATAAAATTCAGTGAAAATCTGAGCAACCGCTCTGAGAGCCATCTATTGATCAGTAGACGGCACCTGTGTAGATAATCTGATCGTGCAATTAACTAATAGACGGTCAGTGGGTTATGCTAAGATGGTATAGAGTCCATTGGCAAACTCACAACTCCATTATGAAGGAAGAAGTGGTATAACAAAGAAACAATTGCCATGCATCTGTATTGCCACTGACAAATGACTGTTTACCAAGGCAGCACAGGACACTATCAAGCAAAATCTGCCCTTTACCACGAGTGAGAATTATCATGATGATGATGATGATCTTTTGTATATTAATTTGCTATTCCTGTCATAATATAACATTACATCACAATGCCTGTTATGATCACATCACTGTAAATTCATGTGACCCTCCTAGCTCTTTCAATGCCTATTTTTTCATGGCTCTCCCTTTTCAGGGACCTTTTTACACTCCCCTCCCCCCTGCTAATTTCTGACAAGTCCCTAAGATTGACCAGATAATGAATTGTCACTTTTCCTTTGAGTGACTCCCAGAATTTAAATCATATCTCAATCAATAGGAGCCATGAGTAGGTTCATCGTTGTGATATCTCTCTGCCCAGTAAATATGCCTACCCCTGCCCTTCCCAAGGCTGCCAACCTGCAACCCAATCCCATGAAACAAAATCAAATGTAAAAATTTCTGTCCATAATTATAGGAGGGTGATACCCTTTTAAGGTTAAAAACACCTGAAAGTGTTTCACTTGTGAGAATAGTGACATTTAACAACAGCAAGAACACGTTTAGTTGCCTTCAGTCTGACAAGAAATCTAAGCTTATACAAGGATTTTCATTGAGCAGCAAGTTCTCTGTCATTCTCACCTGAAAGACCAATGGAAAACAGCTCAGAATGGGTGCCAGCCAATGTTCCTCATGCAGGCCCTGTCAACCTGCCAAAAAATTTAGACATTTAAAAGTCTTATCTAAAACTGCATGGTGAGTCCCTAATCTAAGCTAGACAAGGGTCTTTCCACAGTATTGCGAAGTCATTGCATGAGTGCAAATGTACCATCACGGTGCACATGCAGATGTGAGATAAGAAAAGGCTGTAAAATTGTGATAGAAAATGATCTCTTTTGCCAGCCATCTAAGTTAAAATTAATATTCCTCAGACACTTTTCCTCCCTGTAGCAGCATTCCCCTTAGCAACCAAATTTCCCCTCCAGAACAGAAACTAATCATTATTTCTTTTGCACACCTTACATCCTGTTTTTCTAAATAAAGAAGTTAATTAAAGTAAAATAAGAAAGACTAAAATGAAGCTGTTAACAAACTATTAGAGCAGCAGAAGTAATATAACTGACAGATTACCATTACCAACAGATGCCATTGCAATTTTTAACAAGTTAAAAATCTGGTAGCAGTAGTCCAAAGCTGGAATTTTCATTCTCCAGTGAAAACTGGGACTAAAGGCGGCTAGAATATTAGCACTCATAATCTGGATTTTTTCCTGGTCTCTTGATACATTCAACATGAAGTTTCAGCTTTTGTCACCAGTCTCATCTACCTTCTTAAATGTCAAAATGCAAGAGCCCCCTGTGGAGTCACCATGGCAACAATTTTAACCAAACATACAAGTTTGAACAGAAGGATGTTTATACTGTTGAATGGCTTAAATTTTATTCTCTAGTCACTGGATTGAAAAATTTTCATTTTTTCACCACTCATGTGGAATGGCCTAAGACCCTTTTTGTGTTGTCAGGCCTCATATACAAGCGTTTAACTGCATGCTATCTACGGGCGTAAAGGACTTTGTGTCTTATCCATCCTAATTCGAATTCAAAACGAAAACAATAATTTATCAGTAGGACTTAGAAATAAAGATTTGCTAAGGCGCAGTCGGGCTAGCTTACAGTCATACGTTGTCGAGGTCTTCCTGGGAACAGATTCGTTTGGCTGCGCCATCAGGCGAGGTCTTAACGTAAATCTTGCCGTCCGTGGACCATACACTGACCAAAAGTCCATCTTTTTTCATTTGGTTGGCTTCTTTCATTAAATTTTTTCGGAAGGACGTTAGGTTTTCGTTGATGTATAGACGTTCCGAGGCCAAAGCCGCGGCTGTTGTGGAATGTGGAAACAAAATTAATGTGTAATCTTCACATTTTTAAGTTCAATTCGCTTCTTATAAAGTGCAGCTTTCTTCTTATGGCTGATAAACTTTACGATTATATTCTTCGGTTTGTTCTTTCCACTGTATAATTTATGTGAGATGTCGATATCTTCACTCTGGATCGGAACATTTAACACCTCACCCAACTTGATGACCACATCTTCCGTGGAAGTGTACAAATTTTCGGGGACGCCGTGGATTTCCAACGAGTTCTTGCGTGTACTGTTCCAGATCATCATGGCTTTCATACAGCTCATCCATCTCTGATTTCTGATCATTCACTTTCTTTCTAAGTGCTTGTAGTTCTACTTTCATCGCATCGTTAGCTTTCATCACTTTACTTAGGGACACCTTCAAGGAATTTAATTGCTGTTCTTGAAAGCCGAAGGAAGATTTTAAATCGGCCACCTCGCTTGCCAACTTTCTGTTTTCACTCTGAATATCTTTAAGAGTTGTTTGGACGCTTGAAAGCATATCTTTTATAACTTTAAGGCTCGGTTCTTGCTCAGGAACTGTTTCGTAGAACTCTGAGTCTTCGTCACCTTCGCCGCCATCTTTATCGCTGGCACACTCAGTCGCATCCATGTTGAGTTTCTTGGCTGAGTTTGAGTCGTCTTCAGTGGAACCTCTCTCGCCTCGTTTGTGTTTACCTCTTCCCTTTTTCATTTATGTTGCATACTTAAATATTTACTTCTTATAGCAGATTTTACTCGAATTTAGGACGGAGTTGGGCTCCGCTCAAAAGTCACGTCCGAACTCTACGGTGGCACGCATGCTCTATCACATGTAAATCATGTTGTTTTCAAGCCAACTAGTCTGTATTTACATGATTGTATCAAAACAAGGTCAACTCCAACCTCGCATCCACTCAAAGGCCAGGTCACTAAGCACACAACTGCAAAATGGACTATTCACGCACAATCGTGGAGATCGATCATCGACTCAGAATTTGGGGAAAACTGGCAACAAACTAACTGAACGCCGCAACTTAACTTGAGTTGGCTTACTGGCAGCTATATATGAGTTCTGACTCGATAGTCGGTCGCCACGAAAGTGTGCGATCGCGATCAAACCGTTCAAAGAGATCACATTATTACTAATTTACTTTTCAAGTTCAGTTGAATGATTCAACGCTGCCAACTGTCGCTCTGAACATGGCTGGTCTCAGCCGTCTTCTCTTTTCCTTAAAAATGAGACTTTCATCCGCGTTAGGTATAACAAAACGCTGGGGACTAACTCTGCAGCATCCACCCCATCCAATTTAGAGTAGCAATGTCGCATCATGATACAGAAGCCGGGTTAAGCTCCCACAGTTGTCGGCGTCCGAGCTCGTGTCGACTTTGCCCTACTTGAGGGAGCGAGAGAAATATACTTATCCAACACAAGAAGTGGTTTTTCAACGTACCTTAGCAATCATTTATTGTTATTTGTATTTACAAAGACACTCATATACACTGCAAATAGACACGTGCAATACATTACATAATCAAATTTAATCACTCGATACTGTCTAACAAGAACAAGAAACTGTAAATAATAAAAAAAAAGATAGCATCGCGCCCTACCCTTAAGTTCTAAAGCACTTACACGAATTCAATAAAAAGAAAAAGAAAGATATGCTGATAATAAGACACAATAACCGAAAAAAGTAACAGCAAAATTAAAACCAAATCATAACAAGTCTCTTAGTCGAGGGAGTGGCTATTTGCTTGTACACAGTGTAAAAAAGGGATACCCAAAACTACGGTAAAAATACTGTTTAATAAGGTACATTCACATATTAGATTTTTAGAACTACAACTTGGACTACGCGTAACTTTGATCCGGAAGAACGTTTCAAAGTTTTATTTAGGGGCACACAAAAAATGCTACCTCCCTAGGGGCTTTCGGTGTCTGTGGCAGAGCCAAAGGTGATCTGCCCTATAGATATACAAAGGGTGTCTAAATTATAGGATTCACTGAAACTCCGGTTCTTCCCTACGTTAAGTTTATCTCTCCTAACAGAGACTAGGTGAGTAGGTGCAACATACCGGTATTTAGTGCGTGCTCTTTCTTAGTGGATGTACAAATAGCATAACGGTTCCGCCAGAGGACTCTTAGAAATTTAAACCTTATCAGCGTGATTGACTTTTACCTTCAAACACAATGAGCTATAAACAAGTTGAGTGCAGCAACTTAACCAAATTATAAATATCGTAAATGCTACGGTAAACAAATAACCTCTCCTAACAGAGACTAGGCGAGTAGATGCAACATATTCACTGCGCGTTCTTTCTTACTGGATATAAAAATAATATAATCGATTCGCCAGAGGACTGTTACACATTTAAACCTTATTAGCGTGACTGACTTTTATCTACAAACACTGCTATAACGTAACGTGTAAACACGTTGAGTGCAGCAACTTAACCGACTGCTACGAACTGCCACGAAGCTGTTGTATATCCTTGACTACTGTGCAACAATCACTTCCCACAGTATTCCAAGCAGCAGAGTCAACGCGGTGTGCGGAGCCCGATTGACTGTTCCAAAGGAGGTTACCACAGAGCACTCAGTCTTTTCTGGAGGGGGCAGTGGATCAGTTATTCTGGGTGCTGGTACGGTGAATGCAGCATTATTTATGTCCTGCCAATCAAGGAGCGGGAAAAAAATAAGCTTTTGTTAACTTGGCACTGTTTTTAAGCAAGGCATAGTAATCTTTTCAACATAAGATCGCTTCTTTGAGACCAGAAGAGCAAGACGAAGCTTAAATATGAACAACTAAGCGCTGTTGAAAGATCCTGTCATTTTGACGACATATTTGGGATAAATATCTCTCGCTACACTTCAGAACTGTTTGTTTATCTGAATTTGCCACAGCGGTTCTTTATGTATCGAACAATCTGGAATATAGTGATATTTGGAATATGGAAATATATCTCCAATTTGAAAAAGAAGACAAAGAACAACAACACAAAAAGCAACGACAAAACAACACCACCAAACAACAACAAGTTAAGGTGGCTCCTTATAGTTTTATGACCGCCGGC
Organism: Siderastrea radians; assembly: GCA_964017195.1. Lineage (NCBI taxonomy): Eukaryota > Metazoa > Cnidaria > Anthozoa > Scleractinia > Rhizangiidae > Siderastrea > Siderastrea radians. The sequence continues at coordinate 59,320,056 of OZ024890.1, read as the reverse complement.
GCGCGCTGATGATTCCAGCTGTAGTAATCTGCGCGCGCTCACATAAAATCGTAGGTTTTTCTCGATATTCATGACATCAGCATAACCAAAAAAAGCAAAGTTAACAGTAAATTTTCTTGCGTTTCCTTCGGTGAATTTTTTTTACATTGTGCACATTTTGAGATACTAACGCTACCTTTCACATATTATTTTTTCGAAAAATTCTGTCAGAACAATCCAGTTTAATGGTTAAAAGCAAGAAATCACGTGATATCGGTGAATCCGTCTGAGCGACCCCACATTTTTTTCCCTGCAAAATGTTAGTCAAGATCATTTTCACAAAACAGGAAAGTTTAAAAAAATTTCATCGAGGGAAAATCAAAATATTTAAGAAAAAAGACGAATTAATGCTTTAGATGCTTTGTTGCCATGACAACGGCCTATGCCTAAGAAGCAAAACCTGAAAAATAAGGGTAATTATGTTGGTAACCTTACTGGCAAAATTCAGGAACAAAGATTGCAAGACAACAGAACTAGGGCTTCTTTAGCAAGTCTTACCTGTTCGTATAGTCACTTTTGTAGAAACTGTAGGGAGCCACCTTAAAAGAACTTCGTGCCCCAATAACAACCTCAACTCCAGAATCCTTGATTCCTTGCTGCTTAATTTAAGTCACAAATAAGAAACGATTGATACTCACAGCCACAGTCCTCAAGTTCTTGTTCCAACATCCAGGAACCACAGCTTTAATGTCATTTTGGTACTTCCTGAGGTCAGCGACCATTTCATTTGTCCAACCAATATTCATGTAAGCGAGCGGGTTGATCCAGATATTAGTCCCGCTTACATTGTTGCTTGAGAAAAAGAAGAGAATGCAAATAAATTTTATCAAGAATATTATTATTATTATAAATCAGCGTCCGCTTTATTTTCGCTGCCGATTATATGCAGGTTTGTTACGTCCTTTGCGGCCTTTGAGGGGGGACCAAAGAAAACACACCAAATAAACCTTTTTACCGATACAGCAGCCATATTGATTCTATCCCCTGGGCATCTCACAATAGCCATTAAAATTTGCGTTTCTTTTCTTGTGATAATGCACCATTATCATTATTACAGAATAAATTCAGTACTGTGGGATGTCCAGGGAGCAAAATCAATGTTGTTCCTGTATTGGTAAAAAGCTCTGTTATTCCTGTATCTGCCAGCACAAACTTTGATGCTTGTGATATTTTTTATATGCAGACAAAAATCATCAAACTTGGCGCCTTTTCCTTTTTATGGTTCTGCGAACAATTTGATATGACATGTAACTGTAACTGCCATGGTGTTACCTGGGCAACCATGTTTAACAAGCAAGGTTTTGAAAAAATTGAATTTCCTGTTTTTTACTGAAAATTTTAACTTTCTTGCCATACTTTTACTTTTTATTTATTTTATTAATTTTTATTTGTCTTAGTTACTTTTGCGCAATTTTGGCAATTCTCTGAAGATTTGGAAAATCAAGAAATCCAAGATGGCAGATATAGGAGGGTCGGCATTTGAAGTTATGACGTCATTTACACGTCATATGACGTCATCAAATCATGTCATAAAACCTCAAGAAACTTTTTTGCGTGCTACTACAGTCCTCTGTCCTCTGTTAAGGAAGGGAGACTGTAATCCACCCTCCTCCCTCCCCAGTCTCAAGAGCCTAAAAAAGCCCGACAACATAAAGACAGAACTTTGTTCTTTCAAGCTAAAACTTTTTTCTGGTTATAAAAACGCCATTTTGTTGGATTCTGCTAATCTGTAAACTGTGTAATGGGCAAAATGATTGAGTGGTACTTACAAGTATTTGTGTATAAGCTTTACTGAAGGTTCAAATAAGCTATTTTCACATTCGGTGAAGCCATGTATGCGAGGATAGTACACCATGAAGTTTGAACACATCTCGTCTCTCGTAGAAGGACCTCCCTAAAACAAAACGGTACTACTCTGTTGAAAAATGAGGCCAAGAAAAGTAGCTCACAAGGAAAAGCTGGGTTAACTATTACTAACTGACAAATGAGGAGGACAGTTTTTCTTTGTTGCGTTGACAAAAGTTTATACCCATCTATTCCGGATACTTGTTACACAAATACCTTTTTAAAATCAATCATAGCTTACTTTAAAAAAACGAGTTCTTAAAATCGCTTATATGACTGAGATTAGATTGCCTTATCAATCGTATGCACAGAAACCTTCTTTTTTTGGGGGGGGAGGGGGGAGAGGAGGAGGTTTATGACCCAGAGACAGACTGACCAGAATTGGCTTGCCATTGAAAACAAGCTGTAGAGGCTTTCTCAACTCACTCAGTTCTAAAATGCAGCGTTTTGTTAAAATGAGGGCTTTTAAGAAGTTAGATGAGGACTTTAAGTACAAGCTGTAAGCTGGACTGTTTTCTTAGATGCTTCTAATTATTCTCAACTGATCCCGAACCTATATAGTTTATGACAAGATCCTTTCTCATCGAAAAAAGATATAATTACTTACTTTGATAGCTCTATTGCGGTCCATTGAATCGTACTTGCAGTAATTGATAATGTCGTCTCCCTAGAGAATTAAAAATCAACCAGTCATTTCAAACATTGACTGTTAAGGTCATAACCGTAATTTTCATTCATTAAAACACCTTTTTATCGTTAATGAATAATTAAAAACACCAAACAGATTTTTACGGCAAAAACATTGTCTTTTCTGCGTAACGAGAGCTGTTTTATTAAATAAAATTTTGTACTGATTCCAAATCTCTGTCACACTGAAGCGCGGACCTCCGAATACTCAATGGTAGAGTTAGTGGTGATTCATTAGGAAGAGCCACGTTTCATGGTAGAAACGGAACAAGTGTCGTCGATTATTCAATATGTGATCAAGATTTATTTCAACATGTAGCAAATTTTATTGTTAAAGAGCCATCCTGTTTATCAGATCATAGCCCAATAGTGACTTGGCTGAATATTAACACGAATATTTCTAATCGGGATGCAATACCTGCAAATGATACTTTGACGAGTTTACCGAAACAGTTCTGCTGGGAGCATGACTCCACACAAAAATTCAAAGAGGCACTACGATCTCCAAGTACCCAAACGTTAATCCGAGAGTTTCTAAACGACAACGAATCAATCGCAAATGTTAACATCTCCCTTCAAAAAGTAGAAAACATTTTCATCGCAACTGCAAAACGCTGCTTAAAGATAAAAACTATAAAAAAACATAAACGCGCCCAATTATCTTCAAACAAAAAATGGTTTGATAAAGAATGTCGCTTGAAAAGACATGAATTAAGAAAATTAGCAAATCAAAAACACAGAGATCCCTTAAACGTCATTCTCCGTGAAGAATATCATACTGTCTTAAAACAGTATAAGAACCTTCTAAATAATAAAAGAAATGAATACTACAATAACAAGATTTCTGAGCTAGAGGAAACCGCCCTCGATTCAGACAAGAAACACTTTTGGAATTGTCTGAAATCAATTGATGACTCAGTGAAATTAAAACATACTCCACTGATTTCAGAAGAAAATTGGATGAAACATTTCCAGTCTCTTCATTCAATGACCCTCTTAACTCCGATCAACAAAACCTTATCTATGAGTTACGAAAACAAGAAGACAACAAAATGCAATCGCATCCATTGGACTTCTTCATCACAGAAGCCGAAATACGTACAGCAGTAAAAAAATTAAAGAATAACAAATCACCCTATTCAGACAAAATACGAAACGAAATGATTAAAACTAGTTTAAATGAAATGATACTCGTTTATCAGAAACTTTTCAACAATATTCTTGATTTGGGATCAATGCCTCAAATGTGGTGTGGTGGGCTCATTACACCAATATTCAAGTCTGGTGGAAGAAATGACCCCTCAAATTACCGAGGAATTTGCGTTTCTAGCTGTCTAGGAAAATTATTTTGTTCGATTTTAAATCAAAGACTTCTAGAACATGTCAACTCGTTGAACATCCTTCACAAATCTCAAATCGGTTTTTTATCGAATAACCGAACTGCAGACCATGTTCTTACTTTGCGAACATTGATAGATAAGTACGTTAATTGTCACCATGAAAAGGTATACGCCTGTTTTGTCGATTTCAGGAAAGCTTTCGACTCGGTATGGCACGATGGGCTCCTTTATAAACTGCTGCAAAATAATGTTGGAGGAAATTTTTATAACCTAATCAAAAGCCTCTACTACAATTCTACCGGTTCTATAAGGATTGGCAATAACCAAACGCGACCTTTTCAATATGCAAGAGGTGTACGCCAAGGCTGCATTCTGAGTCCACTTCTGTTTAACCTATACATTAATGACTTACCTTTCTCTTTCGACAATATTCTATCTGATCCATTTGTTTTACCCAATGGAACCAAATTAAACTCTCTTTTGTATGCAGATGACTTGATTATACTATCACGATCAAAAACAGGGCTGCAAAATTGTCTCAATGCATTAGCCCAGTACTGTACATCGTGGATGTTACAGATTAATCCTAAGAAAACTAAAATAATGGTTTTTCAAAAACGCGCGAAAAAATATGAATGTAACTTTTATATTGACAAAGAAAAGATTGACACTGTTCAGAATTATACTTATCTAGGAACGCGAATTTCTTCATCTGGAAATTTCACACTGTCGTTGGATCACTTGAGAGAAAAGGCTCTTCATGCTCTCTTTGCTTTAAGACGGCACGTTGACTTAAGCCGTTTAAAACCCTCTCTTGCTTGCAAAATTTTCGACACGATGATTTCACCCATTTTGACTTATAATAGCGAAGCCTGGGGTGTCTTTGCTAAATCAGATTTCAAGTCTTGGGACACTTCACCAATTGAAAAAAGTCACTTACAATTTTGCAAACGCTACTTACAAGTTAATAACAAGGCATCTAATATTGCATGCCGGGCTGAACTGGGTCGCTTCCCTTTAACCTTTGATATAAATAAACGAATTCTTAAGTACATAAGTTATCTTCAAAATAAAGATCAAAACTCCTTCGTCGTGCAATCACTGATAATGTCAATAGATTTGCACTGTAATGGTAAAAATAGTTTCTATTCCAGTGTTATAAATATGCTCAATTATTATGACATTCCCTTTAACTTTAATCATGACACTTTAGATGACACTAAGATAACGTACCTTGTAGATCAAATGAAAAAGAAATATATCGCTTATTGGAAACATTCTCTTTGTAATTCTCAAAAACTAGAATTTTATAATACTATTAAAGACAGTTATACACCTTCGCCTTATCTACATTTGACTAGAAAAAATCCCAATCGAAAAACGCTTGTGAAACTAAGAATAAGTAATCACAAACTCCTGATTGAAACAGGAAGATATAACAATGTCCCCAGAAGTGACAGACTATGCACTATTTGTGGGCATAATGTTGAAGATGAAACCCATTTTCTATTTCATTGTCCAAGATAGTCATCACTTAGAGACAACTTTTTCAGTAAAATAGATCATGTAATTTCGAATCCCAAGCAGCTATCAATTTCAACCTTGATTGTGCAATTAATGAACTCCACTGACTATTATATTAATATGCAATTAGTGCAGTTTATATCGTCCTGTTTTGAAATGAGAGACAAATTATTGTCAAATTCTTGATCAGTGATTATTTGATTAGTTTTGTTTAATGACTTTTTATTGTAATTATTGTTATTATATATTATCTTATGCTTTTGCAATACTGTAATGTTTTATGGTCATGCAAATAAAGCGCAAGTGTTGTTGTTGTTGTTGTACTACTCACTGGTTTGTTCTCGTGGTTTTGCTCTTGTTGCAGTTGTGTGTGATTTTGTACACCACGAGGTCCAGTCACTCATGTTTCGGCTGCTTCTGTGTGTCCGTACCATGAAGCGAATAGGAGCAATACTTACTGCATCTTTCCCTGAATACGGTGCCAGTACAATGTCAGGGTTACCACCACTCAGGAGAATTAAGGTCTAGGTTTCAATTCGTGTCGTGAAAAAAAGGGAGGGGGTGGTCTACGTTTTGTAGTATTTAACGCAACGCCAAATAACTTTAGGATCTGTCTTAAAGGTAATAAATTATGCAAGCTGGAATGTTTATTGCGGTCAAATAACGTCACGTGACCTCTTAAGGATATTTTTAGCCCAAAAATCTCTTGAGCAAAATGGGAACACTTTTTTGTGCGATATTGCATTGAGACCCATGCCTTAATTTACTTGAGCAAGGTTTTTTCTGGTTGCCAGCAAGAGCACGTGACCCATCCATGTACATACACTTGAGTCTGGTCTTCGTTTAGCCGAGTTCGCTTTCCGAGAAACTAAGTAATGGAAACGTTCCAAAATAACGCTACGGACTTGGAGGCTAACCTTTGTTCCTCACAATTTGAGTGCTTTCTCTCTTTCCCTGGAACGCCCCCTAGCCGAGAAGCCTGAGCCGAGAAGCCTGAGCCCTCTGCCTTAGTTTAGGTCAAGGGTAGGGAGAGGTACGTGTAACATTAGGGAACGTGCAGACATTCGTGGGCCACGGACAGCAAGCGGAAGTTAAATGTTTTCGTTTCGACGTTTTTTTTTTTTATCAATATCATCAGTCCATTATGGGAAGCCACCGGACACCAAAACGACGGCGAGAAGGAAATGCAAACCAACGAAGGGCGAATTTAACTTCCCCGGTTGAGGTCTGTGGTTTACAAGTGTTTGTGCCTAAGTTCCCTATTGTTTCAAGCCACAACAGCCATCAGTAGTTGCGACTTTAATTTTGATCGACTTGATCGTCAGATTAGAATTAATCAATACTATAATGTAATGAATCTACTACTATAATGTAATGATACCTAGCAACATTAGAAACAAGCCAAGTTTAGTAAGTTTTAAGAAGGCCATGTTTGATTATTTTAAGGACACCTACAAACATTTAGATCATTTTACCTTTTAGTTAAATTCTTTTTATATCAATTTCGTCATTTTTAGAGTAATTTTTTCCTAGTTTTTATATTATATCGTATTTTTAATTAAATTTTGTAATTTTAGATTCTTAGATTTTTATCATTATTTTTGTTCTTAATTGTAATATATATTAGAGGGCCACTGGTTTTTCAGTCGACCACAATGTCGATCACAATGCAACGCGCGCCTAAACGGAGGTTTCGTGGACCACGAAACCCCAAAGTTTTGCGTTGGCATTTGAAGGCTGTGGAAATCTGCCTTCATCCAAGTCATCATTCCGTAGAATGGATAGAGATTTTCTTATGGAGCTATGAAATTTATCAGGGAACTATTGGAGCAGTGTTGATTTAAAAAATGTTTTATTCTTCGGGTCACAAAAGCGTCATTCGGACACTCGATGTTTCGCACAGCTCTCAACCGACAAGCGAGACCACGCGGAAAGTTTTTTATTTATACCTCATATCAGAATAATGTGACTATGGACGATCCAGTGAGTTCATAGGGAAAAATAACAGAATTCTTATGGTTATGTGGAACTGAATGTGAGTGAATATCAAACTGACTACAGTAATAAATGCTTCTGTAGATCGGACGTGACTGAGCATTCAACACACCCCGCGGGTGACAAATCGCTGTTTTGCAACCGTTAGTGATAAAATAAAGTAATGTCAATTGCTTTTACTCTACACGCCTTTCGACATTTTAAAGTGGGGTATATTAAAGTATAAGTGCTGTTGAACATAAATGAATGAGCGAACTCATGACCCGATACACTAAAAACCCAAATGCGCTATGTCAATTTGAAAATATTTCTCTGACTGCGTGACGTGTAATGACAGTCTACGATGAATCGTATTTTGTTACAGTCATCTGCAAGACTTTTCAACCATAAAATTTAGCTCTTTCTATTGACAAAACGTATACACCTAACGAAGTGAACACCTTTTTTTCCTTTCTTGGCTGCTAAAGGGCTCAAATCTAGCCATTTTATCACAATGTTCTCTCTCCAAAAGGAATCAAAACATAAACAAACGCGCGCATTGCATTGTAGTCGACGGAGAGTCTTTAAATAAAGTTGATTATTATTATTATTATTATTATTATTATTATTATTGATATTATTATTATTATTATTATTATTATTATTATTATTATTATTACTACAATGTAATCCATAAGTCCCCTGCCATCATGGCCAGAGGGCGACCTGCACCATTCGCAACGTTCTCCAGAATTGGCCTGCAGAAACAATAGTCAAGGAATACAAACGATGCACTTAGCCCCAAAAAACAAAACAAGTGCAGATTAAGAAGAGCGAATAATTAGAGCTTCTGAAATGGTGCAGGTCAGCCATGGCCATGACGAGCAATATATCAGATGGTTAATTTCTGTTAAAGTCTCAAATAGGCCTCACTGTAGGGTGACAAGGAATTCAAGATGAATGATAGTAGCGTCGGTACGGTGGCATATTTAAAAAAACAGGCCAACCTCGCTCCCAGGGTCTTTCTCTTCCTCTGTAGAATGGGCACTGGGAACGAGGTTGTAAAACCATCAGGCAATTCAGCAACTCACCGGCTGGATATGGACTTCCTTTCTTAAAGAGTGTACGTCCTGAAAGAAGTACAGCCGGGTTAGACAACAAAGGGCATTTGTACACGGCTGCGAATTGTTAGTCATCAGTTTTTTTTTTATTATTATTATTATTTCCTTTTCTTTTGGGTTTTAGGGGTAACGAACAGTAAATATGAGACTTTGCAAGACACCGAGACGGTCGTTTTCTTGTGCGAACCTGAGACCCTGTTAATTATTAAATTGCGAGACTGAGCTTATAGACTTTTCTGAGTGCAATCCCAAAAACGTTTCAGGACATAAAAATTCGAACCTGAGACTTTCACATCAGTTTCGGACAACTAAAGATATTACCTAAGCACATCAGTAAGGTCAAGACGGTTAAGTCGAAAAAATTCGAGACTCCAAGACGCAAAAAATCGCTCACAAAACGAGACCGCGAGATGCTCACAGTTCAGCTAAAATTTTTGGTAAGACCATTCGCCACCCCTAGTTTTGTTTCGCAGTTTCTAGGCGGGATGTACAAGATAGAAAACTGACGAGTACAGGGGCTCTGCATTCTTTGTACTCTCACTCTGAACTATGCATTACACAATATTTTGCCAAAACAAATTGTACTAACGAAAGTACTAACGTGCCATGGCCTAATGTACGTGGCAGCAATGCTCCCCTGCCCCAACAGTATTTCTCTCTCTCTCTCTCTCTCTCTCTCTCTCTCTCTCTCTCTCTCTCTCTCTCTCTTTCTCTTTTCTCCTTTTTTTTTGAGGTTAGTATTGGCCTAAAAGTATTTTGGGGAATTTTGCATTGGCCAACGGTGCTTCTCAGGGGTTTAGTATTGGCCTAAGGGTAGTTTGGAGGGGGAAGGGGGCTGGGGGGTAGGGGGTAGGGATGAGTATTTTGAGGTTTTAGGATTACACCAATGATATTTTTGAGGGTCAGTATTGGCCCAGGGGTATTAAGGGATTTACTACTGGCCAAGGTGTTATGGGTGAGTATTTATTTTTTAATAACAATACTTCAACAGAGATGCCCAGTTCAGCATAGGCTGGTTTAAATGGGACTCTGCAAACTATTTGATAAAGATACAAAGCGCGAATAACCTTATATTAATTATTGATTCATTCGTGGTGTAGAAACTCCAGGGTCCTTAGCGCGTGGAAAGAAGAATCCAATACTTTCTTGTAGTTAACGGAATCAGGAGAAGGAACTTAAACTACTGTCTCTTCAAGAGGAGGTAGAATTACTCTATCAACATGGGAAACCGAGGAAAAAGACATGAAAAGAAACTAACGACGATTCCAACCAAGTCACCCTCAGAATTGGTAAGTTATTTTCTCATTTCCACCAACGGTCACGTTTAGTGTTCCATGGTATTTTTCTTGTGTTTTTCTTTTGTTAGAAGGCTTTGTTTTTTCGTTATATTTGAAGTTAACGTTTCCAGTTGTATATACACCTATTTCAATTAAGGTTGCTACAGTGATGCATGATGCATGATCCTTGTTTCATAGACCGCAGAGCATCATGTTTGCTATACACAAATGAATTAATCGCTTTTCTCGCTGAAGGCATTCCAGGAGAAAATCAAATCATAAAAAAATACACATTTTCTCTTACTTTAGGGCTAACAGGTAGAGAAAAGCAGCCATAAATTTAGCGAGCATGATGCACCGCGATTTATGAAACGTGCATCACTTAAGCAACCTTTTTTGAAATAGGAATATAATTAATTATCTACAAAGGTTTGCACTCCACCTGGAAATTGAAATTGTAGTTGTCGTCGCGCGCAATATCTGGAAGTTCTTTACCTTTGCGAATGTGTTTAGTCCAGGACGCACGACCTAAAAGAATAAATGAGACATAAATTTGCTTTCAAATAGCAGCGCCTAGAGTCAAGAGAGAAAACGCTGGGAAGGTTAAGGTACGCTGTAGCTGTTCTTTCTGGCCGACACGTGATCGAAACTTCAATTTCCGAACCATTAATAATTTACTAATAATTTAATTGTTAAAAACTATTATAAAAGACACAAGCATAAGAATCTGTTACTAATTGCATGTTAATCATTGAAACACCTTAAATAACCTTTAAGATTACTACAAAATCGTTAAAGAAATGCTAGCCTGCCAAAACAAAGAACGGATGAAAAAACCTGGACAAGATTGCAATCAACTGCGTTAAGCTGTAATAATTATTTTATCTCATGTGGTTGTGATGTTGCCTGTAAATGAAGACTTGACTTCGCCAAGTTTGCTGTTAAAAATGGGTAAAGGCATAGTAAAGATAAGTGAATAAGAGTTAACCTGAACATAACGAGAGTCACTCTAACGCGTTTTCCTTCAATTTAGAAGAACACTTTCCCTCTAGCTTGCAGCTTGCTATTGGGAGGCCTGAAGTCAGTCAGTCTTGAACTCACTATGGTCAATCTTATCAGGTAGTCTAATGAATTTAAATAGACAACTTTACCTGCCAAGTGAGTGTGCAACAAAGTGGCAAACACATTAATACCCCCTCCAGGCAAAGCCGTAGATTTGAAGGCGGACTGAAACAAATTGCAACAAGTAACTCATTTAATAAACAATAATGATTAATAATAATTATCGCCAACTGAATAAGAAGAAGAAGAAGAAGAAGGAGAAGAAGGAGTAAGAGGAGCAGCAGGAAGAGAACAGTTACAACAGCAACGACTGCTACTGCTGCTGCTGCTGCTGCTACTACTACCTCTACTTCTACTAACTAGCTACTTCCACCACCACCACCACTACTACTTCTGCTGCTACTGCTGCTGCTACTTCTACTACTTCTACTACTACTACTACTACTACTACTACTACTACTACTACTACTACTGCTGCTGCTGCTGCTGCTGCTGCTGCTACCCATGCTACTGTCATTATTGCTATTCATAAAAAAATCATCACGCAGGCCGCTAAATCGACTGCTTGCTCGGTACTAATTGTACGTCCTAGTGGATCACATTCCATATCTTTCACTAGCACTAACTGGCCCAGAAAGAGAAGTAACTTTATTTTTAGTTTCACCTCAGTGCATTGATGCATGCAGAAGCCAGTTGTTGTCCAACTCTTCTGTTTGGGAGGAACAATGAGCCAACTGTTTACATCACGTCCCACTGAAACAACCCCAGCGTCATATTGTCGAAGCTTGTCTGTGTAAAACAAGCGAACACCCGAGCTGTCCCGTCGTCCTAAACATAAAAACCGAAGACTCCATGTTACGCGCTTTTCATCACATTTGAATTGAAAAGGCGCGTTCTAAATTTTAATTATTAATTAATCAATTAACCGGCGATTTCGTTGCCAGGTTGTGTGCAGATCTTCACAGCGGTCAAACTCAAAAAGCAACGTCACTTCTGGTTTTTCAGAGCCTTGAAGTTTGAATCAGTTTAGACTTTTACGAGCGCGAAGTTCGTATGAAAACGATAATAAAGTGTCCCGATAAACTAAATTTCGCGCCAGTTACTTCATTCTGAACACACGCTCGAAGTAAAAAGCTTACGTTTTCAGAAATGGCGTTAAGTTTTGCGGTTAAAGTGAAACTTTCGACATTTGTTGTGTTTTCTTTTGTAAAATTATGGCAGAAACAGCGCACACGTCCTGCGTTTGACCGCTGTGAAGTGCAGATCCAGGCTGATAAACATGCATGATTCGCCAGCTATGTTTCGCCCGTTTTGATTCACCCATTATTAGGGAAGGCCTACATTCGTAAGCGCTTCAACTCACCAACAATGTTTCCAGGATTGTCATAATGCATCTCAAGAAGAAAGTTCTTTGGTGCACCTTCTCCGTCAAGAGGTATTCCAGCATGGGGTGGAAAATAAAATGCCTGACAGGATAGAGAGAAAAGAAGGATCGAAATTCAGTCAAACATAAAAAAATTAATTGGATGAATTAATGAATAAGTTAATTCTAAGGATATAAGAGTGCGAGCTGAGCACAGAATTTTACTAGAATGTTACTGCCATGCGTTGCAACCAGCCCAATAAACCCACAAGCTAAGGTTAAAATGATGGTCGATCCAGCTAAGCTTCTTATTCCTTTTCTTAAGCGCCGTCCATTGCAACCTCCGGTGGCATGTCGATTGCACCTACTTGCATTATTGAAGAAAACAAGCGAAACTGACCGGTATTCTCTCACACGTAGAAAGTCAGTGATTACTAGATTTCCCTCGACCTTTCAAATTTTCTGTGGGCGTATCTGTTCTCTGTAATTTTGAACTTCTCTCGCTCATTTCAAAGTTATTTGCGTCACAAAGAAGACGGCCGAACGTTACTCAATATAAGCTAACTAGGTTAATTTTAGTTCCAAGATGACAACAAAAATTTGTTTTCGAGATGAATTTGATAAAAAGGATTGTTGTTTGCAAAAACCAAGTCTTTGCCTAGTCCCTCTATCCCTCTATCCTAGAAGAATGCCAAAATAACATTGTCGGCGGCAAATTTTCGGGATTCCCACTTCAATAAAACTGAGAAACAACAGCGTGGAAATAGGAAAGTACTGCTTAGTAGCTTTTATTTACAAAGTAACACCTTGGCATTCCATTCAAAGACTCAAAGTAGGTACAATCTTGTACAGCATGATAACGAGCAACAAAGGAAAGAACAACTCAATATCTTTTATTTGAAGGACACACTTTGGGATTTTTGTCACAGACACAAAGGTTATAACAGCGCCACAGGAACCATAGCACTACGGAAAATTGCTGCACAGTAGCTTTCATTTGAGTGGTTACGCTTTAGGATTTCATCAACGGACTCAAAGTAAGAGCTACCTTGTACAGAATGATAAACAGCACCAAAGTAAATTCCATGGTCACACTTAAAAAAAGAAGTCCACCTCTCCCAATGTCGTTCCCAGTGTCTCTCTTCTTCCCGTCCCCTGCAGCGATGGAGAGGGAAAGAAGAGAAAACCTGGGAACGAGGTTGTACCTCTCCTCCGACTTCCCATGCAGCAATTAAATCAGCTTTTTGACACCTGCGGTACGGCATGTTTGCTGTAGCGAAACAATCGACGCCCTCATCAAAGTCGTTTTCTGTAAAGTTTCCGTCGCATTCGTAGATGACGTAGTGATGAACAAATCCCTCGTTTCCTTTCTGTATGTAAGGCTCAACCTGGATAGCAACAGGCAAGAAAAAATATTTCTATCATAAAAACTGCTAAAAGTAAACACCAACCCCCAAACCTCCCCCCTCCCCTCACCCTCGGCCATCCCGTTGGGAAAGGCAACCTAGATGGGACATATCATGTAAACGTATGGGCCCACGACCCTACCCCTGAAAAGCGATTTCCTGAAGATCTCAGTTTGGCATCTTGGACATCTAGTATATGAAGTCCTCAGTCTGAAAAGTTGAATTGGAAACTTGTTGATTATGACATAACAATCCTGGAATTAGTTACTTTTAACTGAGAAGGTCCTAAGTTTATCAGCTAGTACAAAAACTTTAACTGCAAATTTCAGCTAGCACTACATAGGCGTTTCAAAGAAGCATGACTCTGTTCCACTGACGGTTAAGAGCTTCACAGTTTTGTTTTCAAAAAGGAAGCAATACACTCACTCAAGCGAAAATTGTTGTCTGTTTTGAGTGACAAGTAGTCCATTTACCGCAAAATACCTTAGTGATGTGGTGCTTGGATTTTAAGTCGGGTCCCCTAAGCAAAGTACACCAGTAGGTTGTCTCCTTTGACGGAATCGTTACCTAGAGTAAAATAGTATTCAATCAATATTTTTTCGTCAAAGTCCTGATCATGAGAGAAGAGTTTACCGAGACTGCAAGATAAAAGCAATTTGTTCTCTTTGAAACAATTAGTTTTACAGAGAGACACACGTTTATTCAGGTTTATTAGCTAGTAGACTGACTGACTGACTGACTGACTGACTGGCTGGCTGAGTGAGTGAGTAAGTGAAAACATTTATTGCAGAATGATTGGTTGGTTTATCTGGGGCTTCATTGATGGAAGGATGGATAGGATAGGATAGGATAGGAGAGGAGAGGAGAGGAGAGGAGAGGAGAGGAGAAGAGAGGAGAGGAGAGGAGAGGAGAGGAGAGGAGAGGAGAGGAGAGGAGAGGAGAGGAGAGGAGAGGATCGTTTCCCAAAATTCCCGTTCCTTTTCACTGGAACACCTCCCAGAACAAGCGAAGCAAATTTCTGGCCGAAAATCGAGTTCTTTCAAGCGAATGATCAAAGTTCTACTCCCTGACAAGATTTATTTGCAGCGCAGAATCGAAAAACGCGGAAACGGAGACATTTTATAGACGTGTGTGTTCCTTATCAAAGAGGACCATTTGTTCCCTGAATGAGAAATCAGCAATGTGTAGTAAGGAACATGAGCAGTCCAAGTGTGCTCTCCTTGGAACCCTTCAAATCCTTATTTCCCGTGTTTCTAGGAACAATCTAATAATTACAGACTTGGATTTTCATTAAGCCAAAGGAGAGACATCCGGAAGAAAAGTAACATGAGAATCCCAAATGTTTTATCCTTACAACCCTTAAAATCCTTATTTCTCGTTAACAGAGTTGGATTTTCATTCAGGCAAAGGAGGGAAATACGGAAACTAAAAAATTAAGGCTAATATGATCCAACCCCCTTAACAAATTTGAATTTTTATTCATGCAAAGGAGGGAAATACGGAAAGTAAGGAAAATAAGGCTAATATGATACCCCCCATTTTGAATTTTGAATTTTATTCATGCAAAGAAGGGAAATACGGAAACTGAGGAAAATAAGGCTAATATGATAACCCCCCCCTCCATTTTGAATTTTTATTCATGCAAAGAAGGGAAATGCGGAAACTGAGAAAAATAAGGCTAATATGATACTCCACTTTGAATTTTTATTCATGCAATGGAGGAAAATACGGAAACTAAGGAAAATAAGGATTGAAAATATGCTCTCCTTTGATTCCTTAAAATTCTTATTTTCCTTAGAAAATAATATTTTTAAATATTTCCATGGGGCTATATGAAAGACCCCCCTTTGAATTTTTATTCATGATATGGAGGAAAATACGGAAACTAAGGAAAATAAGGATTGAAAATATACTTTCCTTTGATTCCTTAAAATCCTTATTTTCCGTAGAAAAAATAATAAAATTTATTTAAAATTTATTTAATTTAATATATTAATATATTAAAATATTAATATATTAATATATTATATTAATGTATAATAATGATATTAATAATAATTTTTATTATTTTTTCTAAGGAATCAAAGGAAAGTATATTTTCAATCCTTATTTTCCTTAGTTTCCGTATTTTCCTCCATATCATGAATAAAAATTCAAAGGGGGGTCTTTCATATAGCCCCATGGATATATTTAAAAATATTATTTTCTAAGGAAAATAAGGATTTTAAGGAATCAAAGGAGAGTACATTTTCAATGCTTATTTTCCTTAGTTTCCGTATTTCCCTCCATTGCATGAATAAAAATTCAAACTTGTAAAAGGGGAGGGTCATATTATCCTTAGTTTCCTTAGTTGCCGTATTTTCCTCCATTGCATGAATAAAACTTCAAAATTCTAAGAAGGGTATCATATATCCTTAGTTTCCTTAGTTTCCGTATTTTCCTCCATTGCATGAATAAAACTTCAAAATTCTAAGGGGGTATCATATAACCTTAGTTCCCTTAGTTTCCTTATTTCCCTTCTTTGCATGAATAAAAAAGAATACCCTGAAATCAGAAGATTGTTTCCAGAGACAAGGAAATAAGGATTATAAGGATTCCAAGGAAACATTTCAAATCCTTATTTCTTATTTTTCGCATTTATCTCCTTTGTACGAACCAAAATCCAATACTGAAAGCAGACGATTGTTTCTAGAACTGAAGATAATAAGGATTTGAAGGGATCTAAGGAGACTATGATTTAAATCGATAATGTTACAATCTTTAAGTTGTCTTCAAACACGCATTTGTGTCACTGAAATTAGAATTATGCAATAATTAGCTCGTTTTTTCGGATTCCTTGACAATGCATTGTAAGAAAAACGATTAATGGGTGAGGCGGGGTTATGTAACCTCCGTTTTACGGTGTCTTCAAACACGCCTTTGTGTCACTGAATTTAGAAATATGCAATTATTAGCGCGTTTATTCAGATTCATCCACTAATCAGCTCCTTGACAATGCATTGTAAGAAAAGCGATTGATGGGTGAGGCGGGGTTATGTAACCTCCGTTTTGTTATGCTGTATGACTTGTATGACAATGGAATAAGTAAAAAAATTCCGAACCTTCTAATGACCCCTTTGGGGAAACATTTCTCATTTTGCTGCTTGGTGACGTAATTTTCCCACGTTGTCATGCATTCAAATGCAAACGCACACCCAATTATTGCAATTGAGAAATAACGAGCTGTTTTTACCAGAGAATTCATTTAACAAATTCCAGCAAGCAAGCTGCGATACAACGACCTCTTCTTTGTGACGTGTGGTGGTACCAATGCCCATATATGGTAACTGTTTTGATTTCACGCCGTTTGTCTATAAAAGGTGGACCTTTAGGATAGCGCCTCGCATTCCCCGTAGCCTTATGTCAGCGAGCAAAGCTACGCAGCCAGCAAGGCAACTTGGCAGCACTAAAATTAAAAACGCTGCTCTGTGCTACCTTTCCCCGATTGTGGTAGGGAAGTGCAGCATCATACATGCAATAGCGTACGCGGACATAAGCGAAGGCTTAGAACACGCTTGGAGGAACGTGTGCCGCACAAGGGACATTTGTGACAATGCAATTTCGGGTAAGTTGAAATACTAGATTTCTTAAATCTTTCGAATTATGCTTTAAACCATCAAATCTGTCGATATTCCGCGTGCATTTTTTTTTAGTCCAGTCAATCTACGGTTATACTTCGGAATTATTAGAATCATTTGCATTTTGGGACTAAATGTAGTATGAAATCGTCGAAAAAGCTTTTGTTGCAATTAGTTGACCACCAATTCGAGCGTACATTGAATGGACTGTTTGACAATAAATTGTTTTACTGTTGCAGGAACGAACTGCACAGCGTTCTACTTCAGCGCTATTTCCGCAAGTGGGCCGGGAAGAAGAAGAAGGAAACCGGCAAAAACTTCAGTCGAAGCTAATTTCGAAATAAGCGCAAGCGACGACGAGAGTGGCGATGATGGGGCAATGAAGGGAAGTCAAGCAATTTCGAACACAACAACGACATGGGTTAGCGAAAACAAATTATTAGTGGACAAGAAACTTCGCCCAGGCACATCTTATTGGATAGCTATGACCACACCCAATGGCGCACCGGCGAATCCATTAATTGTGGAAAGAGCGCTCCTCGAATGTGGCGTAGAAGCCACGGCCAATCAGGTATTTGGAACTATCTAACCATTGTTATTTCAATTGAGTGTGCGTCTGTGTGTGTGCGGGGGGGGGGGGGGAGCGGGGGCTTATACGCGGAAAATAACATTTCAAGGAAAGCTCCACAAGTAAAAACAATAGCCCAAAATGTATAGCTCAGCGCAACGGAGTTGTTTGGCAATTAAGATTTCATTTTTACGCGTTTTCTTGTTTTCCCTTTGAAAGGTGCCTTGCGTCGAAAGAAAGGACTCTCAAGCTATCGATGCTCTTTGCCATACAATAAAAGATCACAAGAATGCATTTACGAAAGATCTCGTTAACGACAGCTTCACGTGGTTATACAAACAAGAGGTTCGCAATTTCGTGCCAGAAATGGAAGAGGAATCCGACAGTCAAATTAGCTCGCAGAACGAACGTTTTCCTAGTGTCTCAGAAAAGGTCGTCAGAGTTGTACTTGTAAACAAGTCCTTTCAGCAGAGTTTAGAGTACGCCATGTCCAAAATGGAGACCAAGCTTGTCACGGACAGAGTGGGATTTGACCAAGCACCGACAGTGCCAGCGTCCCAAGGAACCTCAGAGGAAATAAGGCCGCATCACCTGTCCAACACAACCACGGTGCTTATAAACGACATAGGAATAGCGATGAAGGAGCTGGGATACGCGCTTCACAGAGGGCAGATTTTTAAGAAGGTAGATCGAGCAAGGTACACTTATACTCTCAAATGCAGTCCAAGGGAATTTGTCAACACCCTAGCGTCAAACGAAAGCTTCAAATCACGGCTTTTAAACGACATGAAGAGAGTCATCGACATCATATCCGAACCTTGCTGTGAAGTAATCAAGCCCATTCAAGTAAATTACGACCTTATCGAAGTGGATGAAGGCCAATGCTGGTCTGTAAAGAGGCGCACTTTCATCGAAGACGCCATCAGCGAATCCGACGTAGGACGAATCACGCCTAGAGCATACTGCAAATACGACCCCAGTACTCCGCCCATTCCAAGATATTTTCGAGAAATTCTGGAAAACAGCTTCTCGGGCCCGGAAATACAGTCGTTTTGCCATTATTTCCTGAAGTTACTAGAGCACCACGGCAAGAAACATAAAGATCGCGTGCCATGCCTCGTTGGCGACTCAAACAGTGGCAAGACCAGCTTGTTCTTACCCATAGAGGGAGTCATCCACTACAGCAGAGTGGCAACTATCACGAAACAAGGCGCCTTTAACAAGGCAATGATAACGCCCGAGACGCAGGTGATCTTTCTAGACGAAGCCACGACGTCACTGCTCAAAATCGACGACTGGAAAACGATAACTCAGGGGGGATTCGCAGCATACGACGTGAAATACAAGACCGCCCAGCCATTCATCAACAAATGCCCAATGATCATCACGGCCCAAGAAGAGCTCGACTTCTCTGAAAAAGACAAGAGAGCCATGGAGAAACGTCTTCAAGTATACAAGTTCACGAGCCTGCCGAGACCCAAAAAGAAGGCCGCCGAGTGGCTTAAAAGGCATCCAATGGATTGCATCGTCGGGGCCGCGATGAACGCAAAAGCGCCTCTAGAAAACGAAGTTGACGAAAGCGAGAGCGAAAGTGAAAGCGACAATGACAGCGAGAGCGAAGATGGCATCTTAAAAGAGGAAGAAAAAGAGGCCTTGAGGCATCTCGTCCTAGAAGACTCTGAAGTCAATGACAGTCGAGAGTTGGTGAGCTGTTACGTGTTGATACTTGCAATAGGCACCACTGCTTCACAATCACGTTTGTGTGACATTTGTTTGTCTGTCTTGTAGGGAGAAGTCCGAGACATTGCAGCAGAGGCGGAGTCCGACGAGGAGGAAGGGCATATAGCGTCCATGAGAAGAGAGCTCAGAAGCTGCGCAAAGGGCTCGCTGCGCTACAGACAGCTGCAACACTTGCTTGGGACGGAGACAGAAGCAATGGAAGAGTACAGGCGTCAAAGCGACCAACAACACGAGCGCCGAAAAAAGGCCCTTGTCGACTCGGGCGTGCAGAAAGAATTGGCGGAGCTCCTTCCCAAGGTTGGAAAAACCGAACTGCCCCAAGTGTTGAAAGAGGAAATCCACCGCGTAAAGCTGGCGCGCCTAAAAGAAGAGATGAAGGAGAGGGAAACGAAAGCACGACAGGCATTCGAAAACGCATGGGTGAAAAGCACCGAAACCGAGCTATTCCAGTGCGTGCGTAAACTGAACACCGGCATGGCACTCGACACGACGGCGTTCAATGATTACATGGGTCTCCTGTCGCACAAGCTGATGACCCACCACGCAAACACTGGAACGAAAATGTGCGAGACGGCGGTGGCGGAGAGGCGGCGGGCGTGCGTCAGGTGGGGGTTCATCGACGACAAGTTTGCGCACCTGATAACCAACCTTAGCAACCCAGTGCCCTGGTGCACAGAGGAAGGTGAGTGCGTTGAAAGTTTTTACTTTTCGCCTGCGCTGTTTGTCTAAACAAATCGTGTTTTTTTTTTCTATTATACAGAACACGCGCCGAGCACCCAGGATGAAGGCGGTCCGATGATGAGCAGCGAGAAAGAAATGGGTGAGCCCCGTTAATGTCACCTTTCGTAGGAAAGCCTCTCTGTTAAATTGTTTTAAGGAACACCCCGCCTCGTCACCCGTTGTGCTTAGCTTACCTAAATCTATCATTTTCATTTGTTGCCATTTGATTGACAGGAATGTGCGAGTCGCCAAACTCAAGTGGCTTTGTTGACGAGGAGCTAAAAGGGCCGTCAAGTCCATCGATACTGACGGCTGACGGTCTTGTACGGGAATCGTCGCCCGCCACGAACAGCGGACCACTCGAGGATTATTCGTCATCGTGCATGTGGGGTGGACTGCAAGTACGTGTTCCTACCTCCGCCAGCAAAGGCCAGCGAAAGAGAGGGTGTTCCGAAGTGCAGAAAGGACAAACCTCCATTAAGAAGTTTTTCTTTTCTAAGTAAACGTGTTCCACGACGATTCATGTATTAACATTTGCTACATTTGCTATGTCAATTACATCCAGTCAAGCAGCCAAATACATGATGCAAGTATAAATTAATCAAGTGTGATTCAATATAATTAATTTGATGAATAAATGACAGGTTTTGCTCAATTGTGCCTTGCATTTAATTGTTCAGAAGGCCCCTAATATAGGCATTAGTAGTCCATCACTATGTGGGTTCCTACACTAAAGACCAATCATGTCCGCGTGTTCTAATGGCCTCCAATTTACTGACTCTAGCACACGGAGTTCTTCCTCTATGATGACATCCCTCGAAACCGGTGTTGCAATAACGTCCATAAACAAGGAATTTCTTGCAATGTCGCTGCTTTCTAGTTTAATGGCTATGAAAAGGCATGCCAAGATGAGCTCCCTCAGAGTAGCCCTTTGCCTTTGCGTTGTTCAGTTTAAATGCCTCCAAAAAAGGCTTTCTGCCAACATGGCCGTCGATTTTGGAAAACCAAATGGCTCGCAAATGCCATGAATAAACTCTCCAGCAAACTTGATGTCTTGCAACGACAAAGCGGGATGTTTATCTACAATGGTCTCCATGACCTTAGCGGGTGTGTGTTCAGCAGGAAAAGAGGCCCGGCTTTTAAAGTCTGCGCGCTAAATAGTGACACGCAACATCCCGAAATGCTTTGGAAAACACACACGCAAAGAAGGCCTGTTTGATTGGCACATAAGCAAGCAAGCGCGGTTCCCAGGGCGCCATTTGAAATTCCAGTTCTATAGTAGCAGTAAGTTTGTAGCTAGCGCGTGTCTTTGCAAAACTTGGCCGCCGCTCGTTTCTTCAGTGAGTCAGAAGACCTTCCTTTCTGGAAATGAAATTCGGAATCCCTTAGAATGGCTGTCCACTGACCATAGCCGTACCTTTTGAGACCGGCTTTGAGATACCTGTCTTCGTCTTGGGTGAACAAGAGGGCTTTTTTTCTATTGCATGTACGACCGATGTTCGCCACTTTGAAAGCGCGCTGGCGTGTAAGTCTTGGAATTTCACCCTAATTGGATTCCCGTTTTAGTGGCAACGCCTCCTCTGCACTTTCGGCTTCTTCTGTAGAACCGCTGGACAGATGGTGCGCATCATGTTCTTGAGAGGAGGCGGACGAGATGTCTGACAGTCTTGAAATTACATCTTCTTCCAACTTTGTCCCCTTGTCGCCATGTAGTTTATCCAAGCATTGGCGGGCCTTTGTTGCGACCTCTCTGGATCGTTGCTTTTGATAATGCACTCTTGCTACAACCGAGCTGTGTTTTTGATCCTCTGAAACTGCGTCTTGTTCTTTTGCACTGAGCTGGTTGGAACTTGCCGTCTCGACGATTTGGCGGTAGCGCGTCGGGTGAACATATTTTCCAATGGCATCAAAAACCAGTTTACTCATCAGCTCTCCAAGCTTGTTGTGCTGTCCCCCGTTTCTCGTCACGAGTACGTAGTCGCAAACTGGTTTCTGCAGAGGGCGAATGTGATGTATATATCCATCCAAAACTTTCATGTTAGTGTCGGTTAAAAGGAGGGAGTCAAATCCGTATTTACCTGCCGTTTTAAACATTTTCTGGTCAATGAATGCCCCGTTTGTTTTTGCTGCACGAACCATGTCAACAGTGAGGTACTGGTACGTCATGGGTCGGGAGCCCTTTACCTTAATGAACAAGTACACGGCTAGAAATTTGGTGACAAACGACAAATCCCCCGAGCAAACACTACCTGGATTGTCCCTGCATTTCTTAAGCACTTCTTCATATCGAGGCAGGTAATGAGACACAACTTCCAGTAGTTCGTCGAGTGATGCCCAGTGACCCTTGGCTTCCAAAACATCAATGTCCAGATCGCTGGTCCACTGCAATCTCATCATCTTAGACACTGTTCGCCGAACTCTTTTCAAGTACGACTCGGTGACAGTTAATCCTCTAGCCACTGTATCTGACAATCCTTCGCTAACTTTTCTGAATTGCGCTAGCTCCCCAATGGCGTCCAGGTATCCTAAACGTCCAGCATGTCCAAGATTCCACGTGTCCTGCAACATATCAGCAAATTTAAAGAGGAGGTTAGGAGAGCATAAGCTATAGTCGACATTTTTCCAAGTCAGTTCATCTTCGTCTTCACAACAAAATCTGAGAAACTTAAGGCTTTTGCTGACAATTTGCGGAGCTTTGCGATCGCTCTTGCCCCCGCCACTCCCGGTGAGCCAAGAAAGGAATTCTTTAGCGATTGCACCCGATGGTTCAAAGGTTGGAATCGGTTTGCTCGCGCTGGTGGGCTTGGATTTTTTTGGGCTTTCATTACAGTCGTTAACTTGACTAGCCTCAATTTCTGCATTGCTTGGTTTCTGATCAAAGTAAAAGAACCAACCGAGTTTTCGAGTTACGTGTTTCCTGCAGCCTCTTTGAGTCCCAAATCCATCGTGATCGCACGCCTGTATTGGGCAGTGAAAAAGACCATCGGATTCATCTTTCTCCAAGTGAAGTCTTTTCGGTTTGGTCAAAGCATTTGCAACTTTAGCCCAGTCAACTTGCTTGCACTTTTTACTCATCTTTCTTGGGAGGAGAGTCAGCGAGAAATGAGCATACACTTACCTGCCAGTTGTTTTATACGATCCTTGTGTCCCTAGAGTACGAAACTCCCGATTGACCAATAGCAAGGCAAATATACTAACCTTGTTCAAACGTGCCCTGAACATGTTGTGGCCCCTTTGGGAACCCAAGTGCATCTTGTCCAATAGAAAGGCGAAGGCGAGCATAATCCAAAAAGCGTGCTCAAACTTGCCCTAGCATGTTTAGGTGGAATGAAGTTCAATGCAATATGCCCCCCCCCCAAGCACTCCAATTGCTTTCAAGTAAATGGGACTTCTTTGTTCCCAATGTTCCTTTAATGAAAAGGATCGTTTAGTTCCAAAGGAACTTTTTGTTCTTAATTGTGTTGAAGTGGAACAAAATGTTCCTATTACTATAGGAACAATATGATCCCATTTGTTCATATAGGAACAAAACGTTCCTTTAATGAAAAGGACCGTTTTGTTCCAAAGGAACTTTTTGTTCTTAATTGTGTTGAAGTGGAAAAAAATGTTCCTATTACTATAGGAACAATATGATCCCATTTGTTCATATAGGAACAAAACGTGACCTTTTATTTAGGGCCACCTTGTTCCTAATTCCTTTTTATTTGGGAACTGCCCTTTCCTAATTTCCAAACAAAGGAACTTCACGTTCCCCTTTTGTTAGGTCCAATTAAGACATGGGAACGAAATGTTCCTAACTGGGATGCGATTAGGAACAAACAGTTCCTTGTTGAGCTATGTAAGCTCAGTAGATGGGAACAGGTGTTCCCAATTACCTTAAAGGAGAACTTAACTGGAAATAGGAACTAAGTAATATAGGAACTGTTGGTTCCTTAATCCTGTTAATAGGAACAACGGTTCCGATTAGATTTCATTATTGGGGACAATACGTTCCCTTTATGTGAAAAGGAATGAAATTATTAGGAACTCAGGTTCCTAATTACTCAAGAAAGGCCCAACTGATTTGCCAGATTAGGAACAATGCGTTCCTTTGTTATTACAAGGGGCCTTTTGGTTCCTAATCAGTATTTTTTTGTTCCGAATAGTGCAAAATTCGTTCCTTTGTACGGTTTAAGAGCTGTTCCTTTGTTTCAGAAAAGGAACAGCTGGTTTGTTCCTAATTCAATTATAGGAACAAAGGAACAAAAATAGAGGAACGGACCCCTTTTATTCGGCCGATCGTAGCGCTCGTGCAACTCGGTTTTCATCCAAATAAATTAATTAAGCGATTTAGAAGTTAAACTAGTTCTGGTCGAAGTTTTGCAGCAAAACTCAAAGCACGTTAACAGAATTTTGCGGTTCTGTCATTTTGGGAAACGTATAGGAGAGGAGAGGATAGGAGAGGAGAGGAGAGGAGAGGAGAGGAGAGGAGAGGAGAGGAGAGGAGAGGAGAGGAGAGGAGAGGAGAGGAGAGGAAAGGAGAGGAGAGGAGAGGATGAAATTATTTTCAAATTATCTTATCAAATTATAATACAAGAAATATTAAAATTTAGTTTACAAAAAAATCCGTATATAGATTAGTTAAAGACTATTTACTCTGATCATTAAATTACGAACTATTCGGACGATTTGTTGATGCCGATAATGATTATAACTTCAGTTTACTCTTAAACCTATCTAGGGATTTTTCGTCTTTAAGGGAATTTGAAAAGCGTTCCAAATTTTTGTACCTGTAAATGCAAAACTATTTTTAAAATAGTTCTATATTGGGGGAGCCCAATTTTCATCCTGGAAGAACGTAATCCGTAGTCATTAAGTGAATTAGTAAGAGTAAACATGTGAGACAAATATGACGGTGTCAGGCTATTCTATTGATTATCTTAAACGTCATTATGGCTTTTTGGTATTGTCTCTGTTCAGCTAAATTCGACCAGCCTAGCTGATCAAGAACATCATTTAATCGTGTTAGATATGAGGCACCAGTAATAATCCATGCCTCACGGTTTTGAAGTTTTTGAAGATTTTTAATTTGGATGGATGGCTAGACGGACGGACGGACGGGCGAGCGGACGGATGGATGGATAGAATAGAAAAGAATAGAATAGAATAGAAAAGAAAATTTTATTTATAACCACGGTAATTGGATAGAATAGAATAGAACAGAATAGAATAGCATAGAAAACTTTATTTAACCACGGTAATTTTATCAAATTTACATGTGTTATTATTAAACATAGAAAATCTGTTCTACCTGAAAGCCGTGAGGCATACAAATAATCGTTATAAAAAAGTGGATGGATGGATAGATGGATGGATGGATGAATGGATGGATGGATGGATGGATGGATGAAGTACCGTCGCACTGGTTTGTCAACTGACTGTCTGACAGGCCGTTTGGCGTGTGATAATTAATTGTAAATTTAAGGTGTTTCGATACAGTTTTTTTCGGACTATACCTAACTTTTTGAATCGGCTCTTAGACAGTCCTTTCCTTGTCAGATCAGAGTGAAATTTACAATACTTGTAGCGTTTTTGCGAAAATCTTAAGAACGGCTCGATGGATTTTTTTAAAACATTAAACACGCGTGCTTGACGATGTGTCTAATTTTAGTATCGAGTCTTATTAACATTGATTCACTGGAACACTTTTAGATTTAACGTTAAAGAGGACGTATGAACCGACGGAAAAGCTTGCATTACATATTCACATTTGGCAAATAAATGCTAATATATTCAAAGTAATGCACAAAGCATTCCCCCGTGATTTCTTCTTTTCGTTGTAATCTGGAGTGCAACAAAGAACAAAGAAACCAGATAAAAATCACGAAGCAATGAATTACACATTACTTTGAATATATTAGCATTTACTTGCCAACTGTGAATTTGTAACGCAACCTTTTCCGTCGGTTCATACGTCCTTTTTAGCGTTAAATCTAAACGTGTTCCAGTGAATCAATGTTAATAAGACTCGATACTAAAATTGGTCACATCGTCAAGCACGCGTGTTCAATGTTTTAAAAAAATCCAACGAGCCGTTCTTAAGATTTTCGCAAAAGTGCTCAAATTCAAAAATTACGACAAAATTATTACACGAATGATCTTCGTAAAACAATTCGTTCTCGAGATCGCGAACACTAGTTCCAACAAAACTTTCTAGGCGTAGAATAGTAAGTAAAAGACACATTTTGAAAGTATTTTCGAGCCATTTTATCAAAGCATTGATTATTTTTCGGTGCCTTTACTATTACTACGCAAAAACTAAGGATGAAAATGTTTTTGCGATTTGCTTCGAAACAAACATACAGATTTTTTTTGTTCTTGTATATTTTGTTTGCCATACACCACAGTTTAAGATGTTGGTGTTTGCTTTTCCAAGCGAAGTCTGGATCGCGCAAAATTTCAATTTTAATGTTTTCGAGAATTTTTGTTTATCGTTGTCATGGAAATATCGATTTTCACAAAATGTAAACTGCGCTTAAGTTCAATCCAAAAGCAAAATGTACTGCAAATTTCACGTTGATTCGACAAGATAAAGACTGTCTAAGAGCCGATTTTAAAAGTGAGGTATGGTCCCAAAAAAACTGTATCGAAACACCTTAAGGTTCTTGTTATTTCTTACGTTTCTTGCAGTCATGATGTATTCTGTCCAGCCGGATTCGTCTACTTTTCTTCTGTCCATTTTTTCTAGCAGTAGAATGGTTCTAGCGCCTCTGAACTCGTGTTGTTTCATGTCTGTTGGTGATATTGGGTCTTCTGTGTGAAAAGAAAATACCACTTTTGTGGATCCTTTCTGTAAAAAAAGAGCTCAACAAATTTTAAGGACAGCAAGGCATTAAAATAAATAAAGATTTACCAAATTAAAGTGTACATCCAATTCTATTTTGAAATTATGAATATATGAAATTCATATATTTGAACTGCGGAATGAAGAATTGAATGTAAAGAAGATCCTCGCAGTTATTAACGCAACCGGCAAGCCTGATTTTTTCAGGCTTTCTTTTCGCAACTGCATAAGTTGCGTTAATAACTGCGAGGATCTTCTTTACATTCAATTTTATTTTGTTAACAATTACAGCAATCAAGATATTTGAAATCCTTAAGAGTCTGACATGTCTGACCTGGTCAACAAAGAAACACAAAAACGTGCGCAATTTTCTTATTGCAATCTAGGAACTCCACGAAAAGTATTTGTTCACCTCAAGTTTCTTATCCCGTGGGTCGCACGTGTCAAACTTTCTTTTAAACTTCAGTAAAGTTTTCCCGCCATTTTCTTGGAAACCTGTCAGTTCATAGTCTTGCTGTTCATCGATTGGTGGAATTGATTGTGCGTCTGCGTAACGATCCTAAGAGAACAACAAATATAGACATTTAATCTGGTCGCACCAAGTGATTGTGCTAGAGTAGCTCGAGAACAAACGCCCTTAGAGAACTATTCGCGCGACTAACTTGACGTCTAAGCCGCGTTTTGCGAGCCAAGAAGAATGGTGCGAGGGAAAGTGAGCCCGTTTGCACCCCATTGAATTTTCAGTTCTGCCCCTTGTCAGGTGACAAGTCTTCGCTAACCATGTATCAAATATCTAACCAATGCAAAGAATGAAGTCGAAGCAAATTGTGTACAAACATGACAGCAGAAAGGAGGAAAGGAATTGTTTATAAATGTGCTATGGATGGAGTGGAATAACTTCGAATCCGGCGTAGCAAACATTGCAAGGTAATGGTAATTTCATGTTCAAGTAAAATCATACTGATCCTATTGCAGAGATACCAAAAAGAGAGGGTGTAAATCCTAACACGCACTAAATCCGAATCCGTCAAACCTAGCTAATATGCGAAAACAAATGGCATGAAAACCGCAATCGCTAACCAGACACAACCAAGGTCAAATTCTAAAACTGAATCGGTTGAAAGACTGTGAGGCGGCAAACAATAATAATGAAGTCTGGTGTCGCTTGTTATTTTAAACCATTTAGAATGCAACGTTCGAGGACGAACGATCAATAATGAACTGCATTCGGATGATTATAGTAAATGTTGCGTGAACTGAGGTATCTGCATGTGATGCCGAGGTACATAACGTATGTGTTCCTGCATGTGCTTTTTCGTCCGTACACCTGGTGATGACGAAAAGTTCTTAATTACGTACAGTTAAAAGTGTAATTACTCTGCGCCCTTTTATATTTGAATCCAAAACGTGGGCCAGGTGGAAAAGAAGAACTGGACTGGACTGGACTTTGGACTGGACTCGGCCAACCTTATGCACGACGAAAGACTCCTAATTACAGCTAAAGACACAATTGCTCTTGTGGAACAACAGCTGGCTAGTGAAACGTGCAACCCTTATATCGACCAATGTTAAATCAACAGTTTGATGAAAGGTGAATTGGACACCGGAAAGAGTTTTTTTTTCACTTTGAGAAAAGGGAATATCTCGATCTAACCTATTTCCAAGACACTGATTTGCAAGGAAACACAGAAATGTCGTCTCTTTAATTTGATAAACATATAATGTTCTCAAGTTTTTAAGACTATTATTATTATTATTATTATTATTATTATTATTATTATTATTATTATTATTATTATTATTATTATTATTATTTTTAATTTCTTTTAACTGCTATAAATTCTAAAGTAGTAATCACTGGGGATAACATTCATGGAGTGCTGTTTTTAATTATTCCATAAATTTTTCAAAGGCAGAAATCTACGACAACGTTCCTTGTATTTGCGTTGCAAGATCATCAGCGATGAATCTTAAAGCATTAAATCCGTGAATCTCACTTCACTCGCTCTGCTGATGTTAGTTCAATGCATTTGTAATCAAGCACTTCCCACTCCGCCTGCATGTGGACTCCCATATGAAAATGAGGGGGCTCAATAGAAATGCCAAGAAAGAAAAACCGACCATTGTACATTTAAAAGCGTCAAATGCATTGTTCATCATCTACCCCTACAAGTTTTATTTTATGCTCCAAGCACTTACACTATAACTAATTAAGAAAAATAACAAACAAAAACTTTTTAAGGGGTTTTCTCTTTAATCAGCTAAACTACATTGATAACAAGT
The DNA here is from genome assembly GCA_964017195.1 of Siderastrea radians. Classification (NCBI taxonomy): domain Eukaryota; kingdom Metazoa; phylum Cnidaria; class Anthozoa; order Scleractinia; family Rhizangiidae; genus Siderastrea; species Siderastrea radians. Next base: position 59,290,667 of record OZ024890.1, on the reverse strand, counting down.
AAATGGTTAAATTCGTCTTAATTGGCCCGGCTTCTCTTTGTCTATTTTTTCCCCTCTCCCTGCAGCAGGTTGTCATAAAACCGGAACCTGGAGAGCAGTCATACCATCCTTCGTTGCATCCAACGAACCAGAACGTGGTTCCAGAAACGTATCCGGGCGTTACGAAACCCTTCTCCATCGCAATGACAACTATCACGCTTTCCTTTCTGGTTCTCGTACTCTCGGGCTACATCTGAAAAACGTAAGTACATCGTTGTTATTTTCATGCACATTGTTTTTATTTATTTTTGTCGTTGTTTTCCTTTTTAATCATAAAGATTGCGCCGTTATATTAGGACCCTGTTCCACTTTGAATACCAGAAATACCAAAATTACATCAAGTCATTGCAACTGACAGCAGCTGCAATCCTGGCTGCAAATCTTTTGAATGTGTGTGTACATGTGTTTTTTTCGCATAGGTTGGGTCACAGCTTCAGTTACAGAAAGGGAAGATCCCATTGGGCGGCCAATTTCCCTGTTAGCAGCAATCGGGTCTTTGGTACTTCTGATTGGCATCCAATTTTTGTTAAATTTCTGTTAGCTATAGCATTAACGGAATCTTCTTTCAACAAGAAGACTTAAAGACCGATACGCACGAAGGTTTTTGCTCCCGGAGCATGCTCCAGGGTCAATTTGCACGACCAGTACACACAGGACGCATACTGCAGAAGCTTGCTCCAAATTATAGTACACACGAGGGAGCAAACAAAAGAAACTTGCTTTGGGATAGCTGATATTCACCAGACAAGGGCTTGGAAGCTAGTTCAAAAATTCAGTATCGGTGCAAACACTTTCTTCGTTACGGCTTTATTTCCATAGTCTTTATGATTTTTATCGTATAACACTAGGTTGTCTCTGTACAAGTCGATAACAAGTCGTGAATTGGTGACACTCCAAGCAGGTTCCTCGTTTTTTCGACCATCCACTTGCTGTATCTCAAGTTCAACACTTTCGGACGCCATTTTGAATTTTGAGCAAGAGTTCAAGAGTTCCAAAGGAATTATGGATGAAATAATTGGCTAATTTGATTGGATAATGTTGTACATTTGCCGTCTAATCCACGCTCAACAAAAAAGTGTCAGTACACATGTACACGAGGGAGCATTTTCAAGTTTGCTCAATTTGCTCCCGGATATTGCTCTCGAATATTTAACCGGTTTTTAAAATATCATGGAGCATTTTGCAGGCTGTAAATTCTGCTCCCGAGGATCGATTATACCTATGAAATCGTTAATACACATGAAGGAGCTTTGCTCCTGGAGCATGCCCCTGGAGCATGCTCCTGGAGCGAAACCCTTCGTGTGTATCGGCCTTAAGGTGATTCCATTCAATTGCATTGCGCATCCTTTCTGCGCATCATTTTTGCGTGATTAGCGCGCGCACGAGCGCGCGCGCGTTCGAAACTTGGTAGGTTTTCTATGAAAACTGAGTTGTTGAGAGAAATGAGTTGTCGTTTTCTCCAAAACGAACTCGGTGACTCCTCTTTTTTATTCCATTTATTTGAAGAAAACACGACTCTGCATGATATATCCAAATTTTAAGAATTTTTCATTATTCAATTTTCAAATATTCTGATTAATTCACTATTACAATCTGATTTTCGGCATTTCACTGGAAGCGTGCATGTGCACGATTTGCTTATTATTTCATTACTTTTATTTTTAAGGCAACTTCAAGGCCTTTTACTGTAACATTGTTTTGCTATCACAAGAATAATGCTTATGTTTTATTGCTAGTGATAACTTTCTTAAAGTAGTGGGTGTCTCTGGTACAAGGAAAGACTTTTTAATTTTGCTGTCGATAGCTAGCAAGGTACCTTTATACCACAGCCCTGTAGCGTAAAATCAGACACGGTGACCCCCTCTTTTTATTTTATTTTTTCGATGTACTAGGTGTAATTAACAACTGTGCAAAGTTTCAACAAATTCTCATTTCAACTTCTTTTTCGATGGAATCACCTTAAAGTCCCGTTAGCTTTCATTGCCAGCACCAAGTCCCTGAAATAAACAGGCCAACCCAGGATAAAAATTAACTTCGAAATTAGCTTTGTAGCTCTGAAACCTCTATACTGGAAATAGGACTTGAACTCACACCCATTCACCCTCCCCACACACACTTACCCGCCCGCTGTGCTCCATCTAACACAAAAAATACACAGCACTGTGCATAAGAACTACATATATTTGACTGAGTTAGGAGGTTTTTTCGGTAAAGTAAGCGAAGTTAATCGTAAAAGGATGCACGTTTACTCGGATGACCTTAACTGCCTTCCATTCTTTATATTGCTAAGTGACAAAGAGAAAATAGAAATCAGCATGAATGCCAACCCAGGATAAAAAACAACTTCGAAATTAGCTCTGTAGCTCTGAAACCTCTATACTGGGACTCAGTCACCGTGTAATTGAAACATCTGTCACTGTTCTCACAAAACCATACCAATTCATGCATTTGAAATCAGGCTTATATAAAGAGGGGAAAAACGCTAGAAACTACACTAGGTTAATAAAATGGCTAACACCAGGAGCCATAATCGGGGACGGAGACCGTAATCGAGGGGTCCACGCAGCCCCATCGAAAAAGACAAATGTGCTATTTTTAGAGAAAATTGCGCCACCCTCAACGTCATAAACGCGCTTGGGTACGCGCAAATTTGCGTACAACGAGGGCGCGCTGGATGTGGTAGATAACCAACGAGACGCATAATTATTTAATATCCAGTAAGCCCGAGTAGAATAATTGTTTTTTTTATTAAAAACGCAATCACTAATTGCTATAAAATCAAAAAAGAAAAAAAAAAGAGATATAAAAGGGAACAAGAATCGATGGCGATCACATGACTGACCGAAAAAGGCGCCAAAACCTTCCGAGGTGTTGCAGCGTTTCATTGTAGAGCTGAATGAATCAATGAAACTGCTCCGAAGTGAACGTAAAAGCACAAGGTTTGCGAAAAATCTTCCAATTTTGGGCTTTGAAATGTGGTAAGTGTTTGATTTTTCCTGAAAAATTGTTGTTATCATTGTTCAAAGCGGATTGAAGTTGTACGATCTCACCGTTGAGTTCAAATGAACAAGTTTGTAATCGCTACGTTCGCACAATGCTGACAGTAGTACATTGCGCTCGTATGGAGACGTTTGCCTCGTTTTGATGTGAGAATGACGTCATAACCAGAACCGGAAGTCACGTGTTTTTGAGAGGGGGAAACCGCTGACCAGGTGTGAAAAAAGGATCGTGGGCTCATACAACCGGAAGTCACGTGGTTTGG